>CM026275.1:15872135-16516211 GCA_014851415.1 Cnaphalocrocis medinalis | reverse complement strand
GATAGCCAACATTCACATTTAGAAGATGTTAATGTTTCTTCAGAAGAAGATTGCGGCTGTGGAGATTATTACTACCATGACGCAAGTGAAGAGGATATCGACTTTGAAAAATACCCCCACAGCCCTGGGGAAATTTCAACAATTGAAGTTGATGGGCTCGATCGCTGGGAAAACAGCGGTTGCAATGAAGAGTATAAAAGCGCTGATGATGGAAACATTATTCAAATAACTGCAGATAACTTTTCCGAAGAAGCTGCTGTACAAGTTGCCAAGATCATTTTAAGCATGACTGACAAGAGTTCTGGTACGTTTTTTTCTTTATTTCTGTAATAGTCACTATTTATAAACAAATCTTTTAAAGTTAATATTGCACTTTAAAAAATCCTCGGAGGGTTCAGGTGGGACTCGAACCCACAACCTTCCACAGTCCGGGTGGCTATACTACCAATTATACTAGCCGAACCCCTTACTAAGCCAACGAATTTCGTAAGTGCTTAACTCGCCATGAGCTGACGACAGTTTCATCACTATTGTAGGTATACATATACAATATCCAGTGGAAACATTATTGCAAATATTTGACCACTAGTTAAGATGAAACTGCTAAACGAATAATTTTTATTTTTGGTATAGCAAATCTTTGCAATTTATTCTTAAGAAAATATTGCATAGGAATTTTTTAAGCGCAATATTTACTTAAGAGGATTTTTTAAGTGCATTAGTTACTTTCTTACAATCTTTTAAACATGAGCTTAATTGTAATAGTAATTTGTACTCATTAGAGTGTATGTGTGTCACGGTTTTGCAAACGAAGTCCGTTTGATGAATTAGTGTTATGCGAAGTATTTTCAAGTCTTTAGGTTGAATGTGGTGTAACTGTTTCTTTATTTTTTCATACAACTGCAGGGCATATCTGATTTGTGAACATTTACATCCTTTTAATCACGTCTTCTGCCAATCATTCTGATCATTAGTTTTCGCATAATTTCGCATAAAAAAGTCATCTTGTCACGTGTAAAATCAATTGGTCATGTGACTTGATCATTTTGTATGTATCAGTCCAAAAAAAGTTTTTGAAAAAAAATATATTAACTCACAGTAAAATGTAGACAATAATATAAATACTCTACCACCTGGACTTGTATTAATTTGTATGGTCTTTGAAATCATTTTCTCAACACACGGAAAAATTGTCTTGTTCAGAGATAAAATTGTTTCTTATTCTTATGTACGAGAAGATAAACGACAACTTTCTTGTTTTAGCTGATAAACTTGGCGACTTTGCCAGTATCAAAGAGGAGGTTATGGAGCTCATGATGGAAATACCTACTACCCTCAATCCCTACGGCTTCAACTCTGACGCGGTCAAGAAGATACTCAGTAACTGGAAACGCTTCCCTCAGTATGCACCAAGGATCCACACCGACGACAACACCGTAGACATACACAATAAGGACTATGGAGAAAATACTAAGCATTTCTTCTACAAATAACGATGTAACCTTCCACACGAACACACATCTCACGGGCTTTAATCAACAATATAGGACTAGTGGAAACTTTTAATTGGGCGTCGATGAAATGTACCTGCATGTATTAAAGTTTAACTAGTAATTAATTTGATCTAGTTGTTCGTTTAATAATAAAATAATATGAGCCAGAGCTTAAAATGAAGTGGCAGATATTATGTTACTTCTTTACATAGATACAAGTTTGCAGTTATTTTTTAATTTTGAAGTTGGACTGGAATGTAAATTTAAGGTTTGATTTTCCTATCTAGTTCTTATTGTTGAATGAAGCTAACAGGTATGCATGCTGCATTCATATGGCGTTTGATGTGTGTATTATATTAAAATACTAATTGAAGACAGGGCTATTTTTTACATTTAGGTTCATTCAACGTACCTTCCTACGTTATGACGCCTTCAAGAATCTTATTATATTTCACGATTATACAAACAAGTAGTTACTTTATTTTGTTGCGTTTATCAAAATATATTATAGTGTGAATGGACAGAAATGTTAGAAAATTTGATCCCAGTCGCAAATTGTGAATTAGAAATTAAGCAAATAAATATTATAATATTTTTTTTTCACTTATTTCTTACCCGTTCCACATCCTTATGAGCATTTCTACAAAAGGCATTTATTTTTCTCAATTCGGTGCCTGATTTGAAATTTGATTTTTTAAGTAGTTTAAATAGCAGAAAATAAAGATAATTCTATCCAATATCTAAAAAATATATTGGCACCATAATTTGTTTAGTGGTTAATGAGAAAAGTTAAGAACCGAATTGAGAAAATGGATCACCAAATTGAGTAATCGCCCAGCGATTTTAGAATTGATGACAATTAAATTGTTCGTGGTAATGGATGGTCCGTGGGATAGTTTCAATTGTGAAAGTGGGCCGTAACAGCAAAAAGGTTAATAACCCCTGACAGGAGGTCGTAGGTGCACCTATGGATATTTTTCCATTTGACGTTTATATGAAGTTGTATTCATGGCATCGATTCACTAAGATTATTAATTACCTGCTCATATTGACCCAAAATTATGACCACGACCACTCTAGCAAGTTTGTCCGACTAAGAAGAAGAAGAATATTTTAGGTTATTATAAGTATTAAATCGCTTGCATAATCTTGACTCTTACAGATAAGAAATAAAAGAAAAAGAAAACTACCATTCCATATTTTACCATTTAATATTTTTATATATACCTACATAGTTGCATGTATTGTATACTAGTGTGATTCACACAACAACAACATCTCATACATTGACCTGACTCCGTGCTAAGTAGCTTATGCACTTGGGTTACAGATATCAGACAACAGAGGATCACAAATATAATACTTATATAACACCCAGACACTGAACAAACACAAGTGTTCATCACACGAATGTTTGTCCAGGGTGGGGATCAAACCCACGACCTTTTGGCGTATGAGGCAGGGTCACTACCATTGCATACATATCTAAAATAAGCCTAACTCAAGTCCACAATAAAATGATGCGAATGGAACAACTAGATAGGACAGCTGTAGGTACCTATTTTATATTTTTTTAATATATTAGTTTTAATATCTAATTGTATTCACCAACCAATACCAATGTTTGACAAATAAATTATCATTAACATTACATTTACGATTACCATTTCACTAAAGTTATCCATGACAGAGAAGTAAGAGTAAAAAATATGTTTTGACACAACACATTTACACATAGGACAAAAAATACAAAATAAAGATACACAGAAGTTACGGCCAACAAGGTTCAGCCTCAGCATGATGCTGCCGCTGCGAGCAGCTGCTGCAGTGCTGGTGCTTAGGCTAAAAAAGAGGTCTTAAATAATTTAATAATAGGTATATTACTACCAACCCAACAAACAGAAGTTACTTTCTAAGGAGGTTGCCAGTTTTTTTTTCTTGGTCCAAGCTACATACCTACAGTTTCGCCCAGTCTCCTTTTAAGCATTAGTTTGATTTCCCTGTACTTATAAACGTTGCGAAATTCAAACAGTCGCTTCTTTTTATTTACTAGACTCGGTAAATTCTAATCATGATCCAAGCATACCTGGGAGCAACCGTTTTGAACGAGAATAACACGGTGAGAAAAGCATTACCTCTACAGGGTGTATCTATGAACATTTACAATCCTTTAATCATGTGCCCTATGAACCATTCTGAACAGTTGTTTTTTTTTATGTGATAGGTAGCAGACGAGCAGGCGGATCACCTGATGGTAAGCAATTGCCGCCGCTCATGGACTCCTGCAACACCAGTAGAGTTACAAGTGCGCTGCCAACCTTTTATCCCCTTCCCCCCCGGGTAGGCCTCCGGTACCCTCACTCACTCGGCGAAACACAGCACAGGGGCTGCTTCAACAATACATTTTGTTCAACAACTTTTCGAAATTCATCGAATATTTTTTCGATTCCCCAAATAGAATAACTAAGTCGAGTAACCGTCTTTGTATAGAAAGATGCAATTTTTATACGAATTTTCAAAAGTCATACATTAAAATATGTAGGAAGGTTGGTAAAACACGTGGTTAAAGAGGACGTAAATGATCACAGATACACCACTAAAAGACTTTAATATCTTTAAAAGTAAATACAATGTAATGTACAGCCACACATCTAAGTATAAAAAACTGTCAAATTTCTTTAATTTACTATCGTCTTACTGAAAATGTTTTACTTACTTACTTACTGTCAAACACTGAGGCAGACAAAAAGAAAAGGCAAATTACAGGGTTAAGATAAATATATTATCATAAAAATAAATACAAATACATTTTACAATTTATCTATCATACAAAAATAAAACCAATATAATTTATTATCATCGTACTTACACAAAGAAACAGAAACATAAGAAGATGTCAGACAACAGAAACGTCAAATAAAATTAAAAAAACACATACCGATTGAGGAAATTTGACCGGTTGTGGTAACCTGTTATTAGGTGGCTAGCTATACGTATGTACATTATAGATTGGAGGATCTGTAGCCTTACCATGAGTTTGAAATACTATCCTCGCTATCGAAAACTATCGCTTTGTCTCTTTCATTGTGATGCATTTGAAAGAGACAGAGCAATAGTTTACGTTATGTCAGTTTTCGATGTCAACTCATGGTAGCGCTACTCATTTAAGAAATGAAAAGAATGGTCCTAGTTATTTACTGTTTGATTTTATTTACGTGAATTATTTTTGTTAATATCGGAAAAAATGACCCTAGTAAAAAATGGGTTGGATTTGCACATTACGGTTCGGAATAAGGTTTGTGTTCAGGCTAGGGTTAAGGTTTGTGTTCAGGCTAGGGTTAACGTTTGTGTTCAGGCTAGGGTTAACGTTTGTGTTCAGGCTAGGGTTAAGGTTTGTGTTCAGGCTAGGGTTAAGGTTTGTGTTAATATGGTTTGGATTACGGTTAACGTTGGGGCGTGGATGATGGTTCAGATGATCGTGCCGGTAATATAGTAGGTGAGCGGGCCCGAAACGTTGGTTATGACGATTGTTGCGAAGAGATTGCTCGATTAACCAAAGAGGAACGTTAATGGATCCAACTTCATCAAATGTAACAGAGTTGTCGTCAATCAGAGGCTTCAGCTTGACCTGATACGTCAGATTCATCATTAGATTCATCAGCAGCTTCTTCATTTGATTCATCGACAGCTTCCTCGTTTGATTCATCAGCAGCTTCGTCATTTGATTCATCGACAGCTTCCTCGTTTGATTCATCGGCAGCTTCATCATTAGATTCATCGGCAGCTTCGTCATTAGATTCATCGGCAGCTTCATCATTTGATTCATCGGCAGGTTCGTCATTAGATTCATCGGCAGCTTCGTCATTAGATTCATCGGCAGCTTCGTCATTGGCATCATCGGCAGCTTCGTCATTAGCTTCATCGGCACCTTCATCATTAGATTCATCGGCAGCTTCGTCATTGGCTTCATCGCCGCTTTCGTCCATCAGCTCATCGGCAGCCTTCGTCATTGGCATCATCGGCACTTCATCATTTGATTCATCGGCAGCTTCGTCATTAGCTTCATCGGCAGCTTCGTCATTAGCTTCATCGGCACCTTCATCATTAGATTCATCGGCAGCTTCGTCATTGGCTTCATCGGCAGCTTCGTCATTAGCTTCATCGGCAGCTTCGTCATTGGCATCATCGGCAGCTTCGTCATTAGATTCATCGGCAGCTTCATCATTTGATTCATCGGCAGCTTCGTCATTAGCTTCATCGGCAGCTTCGTCATTAGCTTCATCGGCAGCTTCGTCATTGGCATCATCGGCAGCTTCATCATTAGCTTCATCGGCAGCTTCATCATTGGCATCATCGGCAGCTTCATCATTTGATTCATCAGCAGCTTCGTCATTAGATTCATCGGCAGCTTCGTCATTGGCTTCATCGGCAGCTTCGTCATTAGCTTCATCGGCAGCTTCGTCATTAGCTTCATCGGCACCTTCATCATTAGATTCATCGGCAGCTTCGTCATTGGCTTCATCGGCAGCTTCGTCATTAGCTCATCGGCAGCTTCGTCATTGGCATCATCGGCACCTTCATCATTTGATTCATCGGCAGCTTCGTCATTAGCTTCATCGGCAGCTTCGTCATTAGCTTCATCGGCACCTTCATCATTAGATTCATCGGCAGCTTCGTCATTGGCTTCATCGGCAGCTTCGTCATTAGCTTCATCGGCAGCTTCGTCATTGGCATCATCGGCAGCTTCGTCATTAGATTCATCGGCATCTTCATCATTTGATTCATCGGCAGCTTCGTCATTAGCTTCATCGGCAGCTTCGTCATTAGCTTCATCGGCAGCTTCGTCATTGGCATCATCGGCAGCTTCGTCATTAGCTTCATCGGCAGCTTCGTCATTGGCATCATCGGCACCTTCATCATTTGATTCATCGGCAGCTTCGTCATTAGCTTCATCGGCAGCTTCGTCATTGGCTTCATCGGCAGCTTCGTCATTAGCTTCATCGGCAGCTTCGTCATTGGCATCATCGGCAGCTTCGTCATTGGCTTCATCGGCACCTTCATCATTTGATTCATCGGCAGCTTCGTCATTAGCTTCATCGGCAGCTTCGTCATTAGCTTCATCGGCAGCTTCGTCATTGGCATCATCGGCAGCTTCGTCATTAGCTTCATCGGCAGCTTCATCATTGGCATCATCGGCAGCTTCGTCATTAGCTTCATCGGCAGCTTCGTCATTAGCTTCATCGGCAGCTTCGTCATTGGCATCATCGGCACCTTCATCATTTGATTCATCGGCAGCTTCGTCATTAGCTTCATCGGCAGCTTCGTCATTAGCTTCATCGGCAGCTTCGTCATTGGCATCATCGGCACCTTCATCATTTGATTCATCGGCAGCTTCGTCATTAGCTTCATCGGCAGCTTCGTCATTAGCTTCATCGGCAGCTTCGTCATTGGCATCGTCGGCAGCTTCATCATTGGCATCATCGGCAGCTTCATCATTAGATGCATCAGCATCTTCATCATTTGATTCATCGGCAGCTTCGTCATTAGCTTCATCGGCAGCTTCGTCATTAGCTTCATCGGCAGCTTCGTCATTGGCATCGTCGGCAGTTTCATCATTGGCATCATCGGCAGCTTCGTCATTAGATTCATCGGCACCTTCAACATTAGATTCATCGGCAGCTTCGTCATTAGTTTCATCGGCAGCTTCATCATTGGTATCATCGGCAGCTTCATCATTAGATTCATCGGCAGCTTCGTCATTTGTTTCACCGGCAGATTCGTCATTGGCTTCATCGGCACCTTCGTCATTTGATTCATCAGCATCTTCGGCGTTTAATTCATCGGCATCTTCGGCATTGAATTCATCCGCAGCTTCGTCATTAGACTCATCCACGCCTCCGTCATTTGATTCAGCGACAGCTTCGTCGTTTGACTCATCATTTGATTCGGCAGCAGCATTATCGTTAGAAATATCTCCTTCGGACCCAGTATTTGCTTCAGCAGATGAATTTTGCTCTTCGTTTTGGCCGGCAGCTGCAGCTACCAATACGAGCAGAGCCAAACCAAAAACCAATAAGTGCCTCATGATGTTTGAGATTTCAACTGAGGCTTTGCAAATAAAATACGCTTTATATACACATGTATAATTAAAACGAATTACAATAATTGAAATAGATAACAACTAGAATTAACTGAATTCTAATTTTAAGAAAATGTGACTTATTTATCTTATTTTCAATTCGTTATATTAGTTACACAATGCGCTCTATCTTTGGGTTTTCACAAGTTTTACAGTGAATAGGCGTGACGACTGGTCCTAAAATTTTATGTGTTAAATTATCCAAAAATCCGGTTATCATTGGATAGCCCATCAAATCTAAAGTAACATTTATTAAGAAAATAGTTGTCTAAACGCAACATTTCACATAGCTATCATACAAAGTTTATACGCCACGCGTAGAAAATAGGTACATATCAGTGACGTCACGGCTATGTATTGTTTTTTTCTGAAGCGTTTTTGATCAAGTTCAAAAATATGATTTACAAATCGTGATATTATCTCGGGAAGTTTTCAAGATATCAAAGTAAATATTTTACCAATGTTTTTGTGATTGAGGAATCCTACGATAGCATAACGAATTCAAAAAAAAAATCGACATGCCTATTCTCTCTCCGCAGTCGCTCTCTCATGACTGAGGATCATGGTCATTAACAGATGTGGACGGCTAGCACGTCGTTTGTATGATCCAGCAGCGGCGGCCGGCGGCGGCGACCCACGAACCCATCCGAAACGCACAGGCTCAACACTCTCAACACTTGACTATTGTCTGCCTTTCCTCTCATCAACCTAAACAAGTATGATGCTAGAGACAGCTCTCTCCGTACCCGCAACTCATTATACCCCACCATACCAAGTACAAACAAATTTGGGTACATCAGGGGGTAAAAAGGATATACCCCATATTTTCTCAAGTATAATTACCTCGTAAACTTATTTTGAATACGCTCTAACATGAGAGTATATTTAACTTCATGCGGTGCCCAAATAACTGCATTGCATTCGAGGTTGCTTCTCACCAACGCGTTGTACAAGGCGGTGACAGCTCCTATGTTTGTGAACCCGGATGACCTACGAAGTATAAATCCTAGATTTCTATAGGCTTTCTTACAGACCTTGACAATATGATCCCGAAAGCTCAGATCAGATGTAAATATGACTCCTAAATCTTTTACTTCGATTACCTATTTCAGCTTATGTGTATCAACTTCGTAATTATGGCAGATTGCATTATGTGCCCGAGTGTAGCTGACTGTCACACATTTCGACGGATTAAAAAATAATTTATTTTGTTTGCTCCATGAGAGACCCGATCTATATCTCTCTGAAATGTGTCACAGTCAGCAGCACTGTTGATTGGTAGGAACATTTTCAGATCGTCAGCGAGCAAGCAGCTGGAGTTTCTTATGACCTGCGGTAAGTCATTGACCATGATGATAAATTCAAGCGGCCCAAGATTACTTCCTTGACTTACCCCCGATCTGACCAGGTATGGATTTGACTTGTATCCTGCGTACTCGACATACTGACGTCTGTTACTCATATAGCTTGCTAAAAATCCTAACAGATGCGGCGTACAGCCTACCCTAGCTAGTTTTGTGAGCAGGATATCGTTATCTACAACATCAAACGCCTTCCGGAAGTCAAAATTTATATAAGCATTAGATACTTAGGAACATCTTAGAAACCCGCCCGATAACAAAATATGTTAATGCATGGCTTGGCTGTTAAAGATTAAAGGGTCTATGTGTTTATAAAAAATAAAAAGATAACCTATATCCGTAATATTGGTATTAGTACAGCTTAACCTAAAGTTGCTAGTACTCCTAAGTGTTTTGAATTGAATTAAATGTTTGGTCGAGTCGGTTGAGTAAAATCGCCATTTGTTTATTTTCACTGTTATCAGCTGAGTGAGAATTTATATTTTTATTTTTTTTGTAAATTCATTAACCCTTAACTACCGAGAACGCTTTAGTGACGTAACTAACCAGTAGTGTCCAACAGACTCATTTCACGCAAGTTAGGTATGATGAAAAGAAATAAAAATATTTTGAATTAAAATACAGTTTAATGTATTTCACTAATGTATATTTACACTTATTTACTTACAAACAGTTTTCGTGCTTTGTCTCCGTCTGTAAGGTTTTTTTTTACGTGAGTTCCAATCAGTAGTATACTTTTCCATACAATAAGCGATGCGATGTCAATAAGCGATCCAACAACGTCTACAATATTTTGAAAAAATGCAATTGGCCACCTATTTTGTTTAAGGTTATAGGTTAGTCAAAAAAAAAACAATCTTTATCTTCAAAAAATCTTTACATTCGGACAAAACATTTTCTTTTTGTGTCTGTTGGACACTTTTGGGTTGATGAAGTACTATTTTTGTTTATTATCCAAAAATAATAAAATATTCATGTTTTAAATATTTTCATTGCACATTTAGATTCATGAGACATTAACAATAAAATAGGTAAAAGGCCGATTCATAATAACAGATAAGTGTAGTTTTTATGAAAACGTAAACGTAAAATTGTGTCCGCAAGACACTTAAGTGTGGGTCGTTAAGGGTTAACTTTGGATGTAGTTTCTGTTTGGTGATTCATTTTAAAATGGGAAAATATTTGTGAGTTCTGGAGTACTTACCTGTTAAAATTTTAGGTATCCCCTAAATTAAAATGCATTTTTGCTGTCGTGTGAATCTACGTGACTAAACCACTTAGTTTGCATTTCAATTAGGTAAGCTGCGTAAAGATAACAAACTTTACGTCTTTGTGTTAGGTAATAGATTAATAATAGCTGTAGATTTTGAATAAACTACTAACACTTTGAGCGGTATGATGTATCTTACGTAGATACTGTTTGGGCGGATAGAGGGTGGTAGTTAGGTAAATTATAACATTCAATTTGATTAAAAAAATAATATTATTGGCAACGCATTTCTAGTTTCCTTCAAGTGTTATAAAATTTGATTTGACAGGTATTCAGTCACAGAGTAGTAGCATTTATCCACAAGTAGGTGGAACAGTTCAAATTTAAATCTTTTTATGGTAAGATCCTTTAGTCGCTTTGGGAGCTTATTATAGATTTGTATGCCCATAGCGTAACAATTACTCCTATATAAGGTGGATGACATTTTTGGGATTTTTAAGCTTTCTGGGTATCTTCCGCGGTAGTTTTGTACGTTGTGACGTTTTTTGTCAAATAGATTGATGTGTATTTTGACAAACTTACACATTTCAAAGATATACAATGAGGGAACTGTTAGCAGTTTCAATTGCTTGAAATATGGTTTACAGCTCGTTCGAGGTGATATTTTACAAATAGAGCGGACACACCGTTTCTGACCAATAAATAGTTTGTCTAGTTGAACAGAGTTTCCCCATATAACTATACCATATCTTAAATTTGAAGCCACATATCCATGATATGCGAGTAAGGCTGTTTTTTCATCTGCTATGTTACAATATACACCATTAAATTTAAGTCGTTTAAATCCTGAAGCCCTCATAATAGGTAACAAGAATAATATTGTTTTGTAAGGAACAGCAGATTTTTATTTTTATTTTGATGATCTTACATGTTAAACGCCCCGTTGGTCTAGTGGTTTAAGTACCGGGCCGTGATCTCGGGGTCCCGGGTTCGAATCCCGGGTCGAGCAAAAGTATGTTTCATATTTTTCGAACATAGCTCGGGTTTGTGATCACCAATCCGCATTAGGCAAGCGTGGTGATTAAGCCTAATCCCATCATAGTAGCGATGACTTGATTTCTATGATGAAGGCCTTTGCCCTGCAGTGGGACAGTATATAGGCTGATACTTTACATGTTAAAGAGGCTACCTATTAAGTATGAGGGCTTAAAACGACTAAAATTCAATGGTGCACCTACATCAATAATAGGAAAACGTAACGTACTATCAAAGGATATCATTTTTACTCTTTTTCGACCAGCCAACTTCGCATTGGTTTTCCCTAATAGATCACCTACCGTATCATATAGTACCGTCTGCTACCTAATACCTATCACATAAAAAAATTACATAACCTGAAGGAGTGAATATGTCTAGTAAGTACGTCACAATATTAATTTGTTTAATGCACCACCTGTATTAAGTACCACGTTCTTGCAAATAAAAATATATTCTATTATATTCTTAGGCGTCGAATTGAGAACCTTCCCCGCTTTTCCGTCTGTGAAAAATACAAACAAGATAAACAACCTAAAAATTTAAATAAGATTATGTCCTTGGTATTGCTATCTGTGACCATTATTTTAATTAATTCTAATTATAACATGATATATAAAGTGTTTTTGGTTGGAAAGCCTCAGTTGTAAACACAGTCACTATGAAGCACTTGGTAGTCATTGGACTCGCTCTACTAGTGTTGGTAGCTGCTGCTGCCGGCCAAGACGAGCAGCAAAATACAGATGCAGTAAACGAAACTGCACCTGGATCAGAAAATGAAACTGCCGCCGAATCAGGGAACGAAGCAGCCGCTGGGTCGGAAGACGATGCTGCCGCTGGGTCGGGTGATGGAGCTGTCCCTGGATCAGATAACGAAGCTGCCGCTGGGTCGGAAGACGATGCTGCCGCTGGGTCGGAAGACGAAGCTGCCCCTGGATCAGACAACGAAGCTGCCGCTGGATCGGAAGACGATGCTGCCGCTGGGTCGGGTGACGGAGCTGCCGCTGGGTCGGAAGACGAAGCTGCCCCTGGATCAGAAGACGAAGCTGCCGCTGGGCCGGTAGACGAAGCTGCCCCTGGATCAGAAGACGAAGCTGCCGCCGGGTCGGAAGACGAAGCTACCGCTGGGTCGGAAGACGAAGCTGCCCCTGGATCAGAAGACGAAACTGCCGCTGGGTCGGAAGACGAAGCAGCCCCTGGATCAGAAGACGAAGCTGCCGCTGGGTCGGAAGACGAAGCTGCCCCTGGATCAGAAAACGAAGCTACAGACGAATCAGAAAACGAAGCTGCCGCTGAGTTGGAAGACGAAGCTGCCGTAGAAGATGGTAATGTCGCGCCGGGGACAATAATTGATATCAACAATGATATCATTTTGCAGTGGTTGCTCGGCCAATCTCTTCAGAACTATCGTCGTAAACCACACCACAAGCATAGACGCCTACACCGTCTAAATCGTTTCCCAGTCCACTACCCGTACCTGCATCAGAATCATGGCAATAATTGGGGTTTCCTTTACTAAGACCGTATTTACTTAACATACCTACTACGTACCTTTATTATTTTTGCACATTAGGATTAAAAATGTAAAAAAAAAAACAATAAACTATATCTCTCATATCTCGTCATAATTAGGACAAAGTTTTCTTAAAATGGTCCGATTATAATACATTTATGTAACTGTCACCTAATACGGGTTAGTTATTAACACAGCGCGATTTAAAAACGTGCAATCTCATGTTTTATTTTCAAAGTAATCAAAGAGTAACCTAATATTGGCAGTATGGTGAATGTAACTTTTTTTGTTTAATTTTTTTTATTTTGCCAACAAATGTTCATAGAAAAAAATATTTTATACTTTTCTTTAGAGCTGTGGTAGTCTTAATAACCATGTCAAATGTGTTTACCTTTGAATTCTTATTTTGAAAATTAGACAATGTATTTTTATCGAATTTAATACAATTTAATGTACAAACATATAAAAAAATAATAAAAACCCTCGTCATTACTCTGTATCTTTTTCTACATCATGCTCACCTACAACCGCTTGCGGTGATTGCCTCCAGTGTTCAGATTTTCTCTGCGAGTACTTGATCATACCCTGCCCTTTCCCCCGGTCATCTTTGTCTGTCAATGATGTGCCTTATTTCGATGTTTTTGAAGGCTGTATGGTTTACCTGTCTTTTAAATGTTGTATACATACAGGGACGATTATTACCTATAGGGGTTTACGGACTCCAAGTATTAGGAGACGCTGGGAGCCGCCCGCGACATTTTTTTTTTTTATGTGATAGGTAGCAGACGAGCAGGCGGATCACCTGATGGTAAGCAATTGCCGCCGCCCATGGACACATGCATCACCATTGGAGTCACAAGTGCGCTGCTAACCTTCAACATTATGCTCGGAAGGACAATATTTTACCAAGACGTTACGTACCTTATTCTTTTACAATTTTTAGGGTTCCGTAGTCTACTAGGAACCCTTATAGTTTCGTCATGTCTGTCTGTCCGTCTGTCTGTCTGTCTGTCCTGGCGTTCTCCGCCGTTTCTGCACCGATTGCCACGAAAATTAGTGGAGAGATGTATATTGATAATCCGAAAATTGGTTTTTAGAATTATCGAAAAATAATTATTTTTCAACCCCCCTCCTACAGCAAAAAGTCAATTCGTAAAAAAAAATCGACTTACCCCACCGTGTGGGATATCGTTAAAAAGGTATCTTTATACAAAAAAAATTGCCTTGATACCATGTGGATCACACCCCCCAGTCTTGAGATATATTAATACAAACTTAAAATTAGAGCGTACCCCCCCCCCCCCCTTAAATTTTGAACTACTACTCAAAAATGTGCTGTATAGGTATACATACATACGTACTTGGAGGTCCAAGTACGTTCTTTCAACTAAAATTATAGCGGACTCTGTGTCTAACTAAATGGTATGAATATGGAAATGACTATGTACCTACAAACTATGAAAATAAGGTCGGCGCGACTTATGGCTACGGAACCCTTACATGTGCGTGTCCGACACGCTCTTGGCCGGTTTAGATTACGATGACATCGGAAATGAAGTGCCTCCGTAAGACGAAGATTTTTGATTCATCTTCTATCTTCACTAACAACGAGGCTTAACTATAGGTGAGTCGAATACGCGAAACGCTTGCGCGATAAAATTGACACCCAGCGCCATCTATTGGAAGGTTTTGGAACTAATATATTAGTACCTACATGGAACCGGTCCCGAAACAACGTGAGGGCGGGCAGGCTACTACGTTTTATACATAGATAACTGGTAGGTCTTTAAATCGAATTCGAATTTTACTTTCGCTTCAATTATATTTTAGTAGCACTTCCATATACTATCCTCGCTATCGAAAACTATCGCTTTGTCTCTTTCATTGTGATGCATTTGAAAGAGAGCAATAAGTAGTTTGCGTTATGTCAGTTTTAGATGTCAACTCATGGTAGCGCTACAGGTATACGCTATCCCAAGTACGGATATAATTAGGGCCTTATGGACATTTTAACTGGCACAAGGGCTGACCAGCCCACAAAAATTATGTAAGCTGCCTGATAGAAATGAAAAAATCCATGTTGGGGGGGTCAAAGATCGGTAGTGTACTTATATCTACTGATGTTGCACGTGTCTATCGCTTACCATCAGGTAGTTTGTCTGCTCGTCTGCCATCTATTACAAAAAAAGACTATGGTAGTTAAAATATGGTTAATATGAATAAGGTAGTTAAAGAATTTACATGAAAACATACAATTTTAAGATTTATTATTATTTGTCAGTACATAGCTTGTAAAAAATCAGATTTTCCCCTCTCTGGCCTGTTTCGCTGCACCTTTTTTTCTTTCTGCTTGACCCAAAGGTTGACTGGTGGAGAATTCCTCCTGGCATTGAATTCGCTTATTGTACTAAGTTTTAATTTAAATAAGAAAAATGCCTAAAAACTGACTTGACTGACTAAAATATTTTGTAATGTATGACGATTTTGTAAGTATGTACCTATACAAACCCATGCAAAAAAATAACACTTTTGACTTTGATCAATTACGCAGTTTGCTTTAAATTTCAATTTGGAATTGAATATTACAAAACTATTTCAGTCCCATTTCTTTGTAAAAAACATTTTAGTGCTTAAACTCAATACCTACACTGAGGTTATGTAAGAGAAGTAATTAAAGAGCTATAAGTATGCATATATAGTTACCTGTATGAGTACTTAGTATTCACAATGACACCTGATAAAGACGGTTACATAAAATTATACTTGAGCTCTCTTTGACTATAAAAATCGTCATGCACTTAAAAGCAAGTACCTAATTACCAGTTAAATGAATAAGTGTAAACTTACAAGTAAAAATAAACATTACCTACCTATTTACTGAACTTAAAGAAAACAGATCTTGAATTTATACCAAGATCAGTTTCCTTTTGTACAGACAGGTTTCTATAGAAATACACATACTTAATTACAATATAAAGCATTTATTTAGTGTTACAAAAATGGTACAAACAGGTAAAATCTAAAATAACTTCCTAAGTAGATAAGCATGTGTATTTGTTGGCAATCATCTTCTATTACTCGTATTATAGATGCAATAAAGATATTGAGTATCATCTTCATATTATATGCCTTAAACATGCAGAAGAATTGTATTTCTTCAGTATTTTTAAGGCATATAGGTACTATGAAAATCCATGTAGCAATATGTACTCGTAATCGTATCATTAAATCCTTAACCGACTTTATAAAAAGGAGGAAATTCTTGTTTAGACTGAATGATTCTTTCATGTGATACGTACGTACCTATACATCAAAGTCAAGAAAATAAGGTTGCCGTTTATTATTTTGCATTAATATAGAGTCTCAATTAATTTGTTATCTGATAATTATTTATGCAAGTATATATAGTGTCTTCAAGATCGAATACTCAGTTGAGAGAGCTGCAATCATGCGGCAATTAATCATTAGTTTAAGCCTGTTAGTTTTAGTATCTCTTTCAACTGCCCAGAATGAGGAGTCAGCCATCAATTCAGAAGATTTTGAATCAGAAAATAGCAATGGTACGTAAACCTAGGATAACGAGTATAGGACACATGAGTTCGACGTTTTCAAGAGAAACTGACATCTGATTGAACAGATATGATGCACCTTGAGCCACTATCACACGCCAACTAGTGAATACGATAATCAGATGATTTCGAAAAAAAAATCAGGATGAGAACTTGTTAAAAATTGTGCCGCACTAGTTGATAGTCAGTGACAATAGCTTGCCATTATCTCGTATGCCCTCCATCTCCTTCAAAAATGATTAGAGGAGAAGACAAAAGCATGTTTTAAGTTAATTGCATCAGATACCTAGAAGGAGACAAAATCTTCTAAATAATTTATTTTTTCAGTGCTAATGCAACATTTGCTAAGTTTAACGGTGCTCTTTTTTTTTATAACAGATCAGAATGCATTTAATCTTATAGGTATCTATAGTTAGACATAATATAAGAAGTTCAGAAGATGTTAGATACCTACTCTTTTTTTTAGATTCATATCGAACTAAACTGTGTTTACTAACTTTTTAATTTCTTCTGTAGTAAATGCTGAAAATGAAGCAACTGCTGAAAACGAAGTAAGTGCTGCAAGCCAAAGTGATGTTAATGCTGCAGCTGGCAACGAAGGTGATAGCGCACAAAACGACTTAAGTGTCGACGCATCCCGCTCTCCCAGTGAAGGAATACTGACCGACCCCAATGTCGGTACACTCAACGACCTAAGTAGCAGTCCAAAAAACGGCTTGAGGGTCGGCGCCGAAAGCGGCTTAAATGTCGGCGCACCAAACGACCCAAATGTAGACGCATCCCTCAACTCAAATGTCGGCGCAGCAGGCGACACAAGTGTCGGCGCGCCAAACGCACCAGATGTCACCGCACCAAACGATCCAAGTGCAAGCGCAACAAACAGACTAAGTGCCGGCGCACCAAACGGCCTAAGTGCCGGCGTACGAGTTCGCCTTACCCCATCTCAACAACCACTCCCACCCCTATACAACAATAACCCAGTCATTTCTTATATCACCTCGTTATCCCTATAGTATCCATTGGGATTGGGAAGTTTCGAAATTCCAATCTTTGGGATTGCCCAAAGATTGAAATTTCGAAACTTACGACTTCATAAATTAATTATAAGAAAGAAACGACAACAATTTGTAATTGTTGAACATGTGGAATCACAAATAAAAATTTAATGTTGTGGGCATGTAAATTACATAACCTATGAATTTTGGCATCACCTTGAAAGTATTCTTTCAGATGATTCCACATTTTCAAGAGATTAAAAAGACTTAATTCTATATTGGATTTATGGTTCTTTATTACCCGAACACATTATAAAACAATAAAACCAGAAAAATTAACGCATTTTCCTTTCATTCCCAATCTTACAATAAACCCGACGACTTCTCTTTCTTGCGCGACTTAGCTAAGTGCTTAGCTGAAGTCACAGGTGATGATCCAGAGGCTACCATAACCAACCCATTTCCATTGCAATCCAGCGGAGTGATGCTGCTAACATTTTGAGGACACTCCCTCAGCGACGTACTTTATAAAAAAATATATTTTTAGATTATCTATAGGTTTACTTATTATCTTGTTGAGTTTTTGTTGATAATTATAATAGAATAGAGATACAATAGTTTTGGCATGTCCATTACAACCTGAGATCTCGCTCACTCTAACCTCTCTCTCTCTCTCTTCTAAACTTTAGCATATTAACGATTTGACTCTTCTCTTCTATCCACTACAGTGGTGTTCAATACCATCTTTAAATAATTAATCTATAGACAACAAAGTTTACCTATAGCTAAACCGAAAAGTTGAATAACTAACGCAATACAATCGCTACCCTGCGACCTCTATTGACAGTTTGCCACAAACAAAGTGATTTCAGGTTGTAACAAGATAACTTCAACTCGATAATCAAAACGATTTCTAACTCGGAATGTTATATTAAGGCGGCACCACGACGATACTAGCGTCGCCAAATGATTTATATTAATTGTGAGAATTATGAGATATATTAAAAAAAATCCTTCCTTGAAAAATATTAAGGAAAGTATTAACTATTTTTGGGGCACACTTTTGTAATATTTTTTTCCTACAAATCACAATAATTTTCATAATTGCTGTTACTTAGCGGAAAGTTATTGTTACTTCGCGGATGTAAAAAATATTGTTATGCATCTCAAAAATTGTTAATGCATTCCTTAATGTAGAAGGATTTTTGTATTAATATCATACAATCATCACAATAGGGTATTTGACTATCTTGATATAGTAAAAATATTGATAATTTTACCAAAATATTGGTAAATAAGAACCAATAGCTAAAATTTTCAGTAAAAAATTAATTTAAATCAGAATCAAGTAATTCTTTCAACAATGCTTCTTAATTCTTTCAACAATGTTTCTTTTGATTAAACACATAAAAAAATTGTCAAATACTCTATTAATTTAAATAAATTGGCGGCACTAGTTTCGTCACGGTGTCACCTTAATGACATTGTTTCAAATTTCTCCGAGTTCAACGCCCCCTCCTATCAATGTCAACTATCCCGTATAGGTACAATTATTTAATTTCTTTTATTCTTATGGCGTGTTATACAATATACCTACGGATAAGTTCTACATTAGCATTATGTTTATGCTTCTTATTGCTATCATAAACACTGTTGTTGCGAATATCTACTGTAAGGTAAAAAAGTAAATCTATACTTTTTATAAAGAGATAACTTCTATAGACAACGACAAGGCTTATAGGTAAACCGAAACACGAAACGCTTGCGCGATGTAATTGGACACAGCGCCATCTATTGGCTCATTTCTGAATTACGTTCCCGGAGCGAAGTGAGGGCGGGCCACTAGTAAATAATTAATTGAGACAACATCACATACATTGTCGTGGTCCCAAACGAAGGTACTACAAACACCCAGACCCAACACAAATATTTGTTTCATGAAAAAACATTTGTGTTAGTGCGGAAATCGAACCCGCGACCCTTGCATCTCAACCGGCGCTCAAACCATTGCGCTAAACGGGTCGTGAAGTATGAGGAGTTGTGAAAAATAAATTTGAAATTAACGAAGTCTAATTTTCATAACAATGTATTTAGGTATATTGAGTTATTATTATGCTCAATGCTCATTATCTTATATTTTTTACTTCTCAAAGAAAATTCAATTAACATTACTTTACAACGCATTTAAAACTAATGAAAATCATTGGAAATTAATGACGCATGAAGTACAATTAAATACTTAATTCAGCCAATGATATCACCTAGGTGACATTGTAATTGAAAGAACACAGGCGCTTTAAACAGACTCATTTACTTATTATCTATGACAATTAACGTATATAAAGCAAGTGCACAAATCTTCGGCCCTCTCAGTAGAAGACCACAATAATGAGAAACCTCATTGTAGTTGTGGGGGCCTTGCTCATCTTAGAGGCCTGGGGGCCGGTTACTAGCCAAACCCAGAATCAAGCTGAAAGCCCAAACCAGAACATACCACCACAAAATCAACCAGCACCAAAACCGCCAGACAATAATCCCCCTGCACAGAAAACACCTGTACAGAATCCACCTGCTCAGAATCCACCTGCTAAGACTCCACCTGTACAAAATCCACCTGCCCAGAATCCACCTGCACAGAATCCACCTGCCCAGAATCCACCTGCACAAAATCCACCTGCACAAAATCCACCTGCACAGAAAGCACCTGTCCAGAATCCACCTGCACAGAATCCACCTGCACAGAATCCACCTGCACAGAATCCACCTGCACAGAATTCACCTGCACAGAATCCACCTGCACAAAATCCACCTGCTCAAAATCCACCTGCACAGAATCCACCTGCACAGAAAGCACCTGTACAGAATCCACCTGCCCAGAATCCACCTGCTAAGAATCCACCTGCACAAAATCCACCTGCACAGAATCCACCAGCACAGAAAGCACCTGCACAGAATCCACCTGCACAGAAATCACCTGTACAGAATCCACCTGCCCAGAATCCACCTGCACAGAATCCACCTGCACAGAAGCACCTGTCCAGAATCCACCTGCCCAGAATCCACCTGCTAAGAATCCACCTGCACAAAATCCACCTGCACAGAATCCACCTACGCAGAATCCACCTGCACAGAAAGCACCTGTACAGAATCCACCTGCCCAGAATCCACCTGCTCAGAATCCACCTGCACAGAATCCACCTGCTAACAATCACCTGCACAGAATCCACCTGCTAACAATCCACCTGCACAGAATCCACCAACACAGAAAGCACCTGTACAGAATCCACCTGCTCAGACTCCACCTGCACAGAATCCACCAACACAACAAGCACCAGTACAAAATCCACCTGCTCAGAATCCTCCTGTACAGAATCCACCTGCACAGAATCCATCAGCACAGAATCAGCCTACCCAAACTGTACCCGCACAAAATCATGCTCCTCCAAATTCACAAGAACATTATCAAAAATCTCAACATCATCATCATCATCAGCATAGTCCACCTGCTCACAATCATGCTAGTCATAATCCACATAATCACAATGTTCATAATCCACATAATCACAATGTTCATAATCCACCAACTCAAAACAAACCCAATCAAAACCAACCTGTTGGTAACATCCAATCCCACACAAAACAACCCCGCTCAAACTCAACCCACTCAGAATAGACCTGCGCAAGCGCCACCCGCCCAAAACCAGCAGCCTGAGTTACAATCAGCTCAAAACAATTCAGATTTTAGTAAGTATTTTTTGTGATAGGTGGCAAATGAGCAGACGCAAAAGTAAACATTTTTTTACTTAGTACATAATAATATATCGTATGTAATTATTTTCGTTTCTTTTAGGTACCATGTTTATAATATTTATTTTCACAGGTCCAAACGACTTGAGCGAAGAAATGGATCCTACCCAAGAAGTCTGGAAATTGTTTACCTGCTGGAACCCGCACCCTCCCGTATTTTCCACGCGAAAACACCATTATCTATACCAAGAATATGCCATGAAGTGTTCATAAATTGTAGAGCATTATGACTCTTTTTGGACGAAAAATATGGAATGCATTCTCCGCCGAAAATAGCTAACAAGAAGCATGCAGGAGACATCCGAAATGATTCTATTTATTATATTTTAATAAAGACTGAAATTAATTTGTTTTCATGGTTTTTCACTTATTCATGTAGGTATTTCAATTAAATTAAGTTAATTGCATGGAAATTAACAGCTTAGATACGTCAATTATTTTTAATGACGTCAAGATGAGGAATTTACCCAACAAAAACAGTTTTGTCACGTTCTGCTTTTACAACTGCTATCCAACAACGTAGCGACATAATTATGTAAGTGTCTTGAAAGAGGATACCCCAATGTATTTTAGGCGACTGACCCCAAAATATATGGCATAAAAATATAGGTACTTAAATACTTTTTACAAGCGTGAATGTTTAACAGTCATTTTGATAAAAAAAAATCAAGACTATTAGTATGATGATTTTCAAACAATGAAAACTAATGAAATCTACCTATTGGAATATATGAATGAGGCCAAAGACTGACATTAAATTCTTAACAACCTTTTTGATTTTGTGTTGGGGGTGAATAAGAGTATACAATAATATTAGGAAATTAATGAAACACTAGGCCTGATTAATGAAACGCAGGCTCTTGAACTTAATTTGTTCCAGCATGAGTGAGTATTCAACCAACATCTACCAACATCTATGCACTCAGGCGCTGCTCCTACAAGATTAGTGTGCATAAGCGCACGGAAAAATTATAGCAACGGCATTATTGCTTACAAATTACAATACAAAAATAATAAACTAAGTAATTAAAGTTGACTAATAAAATATTTAAAAATATATAAGACAGTCTTTCCCAAAATGTATAAGGATTTTTATCATATAAATTAGATTTTATCCTGTCAATTTGAGAAATTTAACTACCAAATTACCTAACACTAAACTTAGCGTATTTTGGTAAGTAGGTATTACTTACTTATTTATGTAGAATAATCTAATTTGACGTCAATAAAGGACTGTCACCTCGTATCTCATGATGCTTACCTAATCATCTCCAAGTGACGAAGTGTTTATTTTGAACATTCTAGTAATTTTTAATTAATTCAATGCAAATTAATCCGATAGGTAGGTTAGGTACCTATAAGTTAATTTTGCAACAAAAAAAACCAGGAAGTATGTCTATTGCTGAATTTAAGCTTTCTTCATGTACTTATTTCAACGTGTATTTCCCGGTTGCGTCCAAAGCTGTCCTTCAGAACTTGTGGAACGCTTAGACCTTGACTCAGGAATTAGGGAGTGTGGGAATTACAATGAATCGACTGACGTTCTGACCTTCTCAACCCTTTCACTGGCGAACCAGACCAACTGAATCAATACGTTTAAGAAGCTATCCGAAACGTTCCGATTTCTTCACGTTGTCTTCCATCATAGCCGAGCTAATAAATATAATAAAAATAATTAAACTACCATTACAGATTCCTAATAATGGTTTTATTGGACAAAGTAATAAGGAAGCACAAAAACAGTAACTATAATCTAAAGCTAAAATAAACTACTTACCTACCAAAAAAAAATAAAAATTAAAACAGAGTAGGTCCCTGTGGCTATGCAAATAAAAATTGTTTATTTCAGAAAGAACCTAATGATAGACCTCGCACATAGAAATAAATAAGTAATCGTGTGATGAACACTTATGTTTGTTCAATGTCTGGGTGTAAATATGTATTTAAGTAGGTTTTTGTATTTCCTTTGTTTTCTGATATCTGTAACACAAGTGCTACTTAGTACAGACACAGGTAGTGCTGGTACAGAGTCAGGAATGTATGAGGTGTTGAGAGATTTTATTATTTATTTAGTACCTATTATCACCTACCTACTTAAGTTTTCTCATGCTCTTAGAGTATTGTACGAGTAACAACTAAAACGCATCATATGAGAAATAACTAGGCATATTAATAACCCTTCTATTTGCTATGATCTCGCACATTAGATGACAATTGAATATGTAAGTAGGTAGGGCTATCTAATTAAGAAAACAATTAATCTTATCTAAGAAAATTTGCAAGTAGGTACTGGGTATATAATGTAAGGACATTTGTTAACACGCCACAGTTCACTAAAAACAAGGAAAATGAGAAATCTCATTGTTATTGTGGCGGCTTTTGTCGTTTTAGTGGCTGTACACGCCGAAGATCATGAGGCTCAAGATCAAACTGGGAATGATGACGATTTCCAAGTTATAGGTGAGTAGATTCTGAATATGCCTAACATATTAAAGTAGCAAAGGTAAGGAATTATTAGACGCGGAGTTAGCCATACTTTTATATTCTTTTAGGCATAGAACCTAAGCTATTTGTGTCTAATTATTAGGAAACAATAAGGAGAGAGGGAGGAATAAAAACCTGCATACTTCAAGCAATTGCCTGCAACAACGGCCCATCATCTAATGATAAGAAAGCCAAAGTAACAAGAACAAAATTATTTTCATGATAAAGAAGCATTTTCTCTTTCAGAACATTCGGATGTCGTCCAGCACAATGAAGATATAGAAGACGAAGATGATTGGCTCGACAGTCTTCAAGAAGACGAGCATGACGAAGACAGTGACCTTGAAATGTTTCTCCGTTTATTTGCTGAATTACTAGGATTCGGAGAGGATGATTCTGAATCCCTCGAAGATGACTGCAGTGAAAATTCTGACGAGGCTTCAGATAATGAAAAATAGCTTATTGACTACAAGTCTACTACATACTGTACAAAAATAAGCCCTCAACATAATTTTGCGAAGTGAAAAAATTAAATGTTATTGTTATGTTTTTAAGGTTGTTTT
Source organism: Cnaphalocrocis medinalis (assembly GCA_014851415.1). Lineage (NCBI taxonomy): Eukaryota > Metazoa > Arthropoda > Insecta > Lepidoptera > Crambidae > Cnaphalocrocis > Cnaphalocrocis medinalis. Next base: position 16,492,042 of record CM026275.1, on the reverse strand, counting down.
TTTTTCACAACTGTACCTACAAAAATTTACCTTCAAGGATTTCGCAATTAAAAAATTGACCATCCAGATAGAATACTGACCGCCTGCAGAGTTTCTTAGTAGAAATCCTGGTAAATAAAAAGATCGAAGGCAAAAAAATGCAGTTTGCTAATAAAATGCTTTAAACTTAAATTACGTTTTATATTTTATTTCCGTAATTGGAATAAAAGGTTCTAGATGCCTACATTTCTTCCTTTCCGTTAACCTCAACGCCAAGTGAGGAAAACGAGCAAGCCTTTTTTTTTGGGAATTCGTTGAAATTCTTTTCGATTCCCCATGCAAATTGTTGAAGTCTCGTGATAGACTTGAAAGTTGATGTTTTATGTGAAATTCTAAAATTTTTACAATAAACGCTATTCAGGTTGGTTATATAACATATTAGGTACATACATCAGTTGATTGATGCAATTTGTATGGGAAGGCTTTTTTATTTAGATTAGAAGGGTCTAATCTAAATATTAAAAACAAGTATTTTTCCAAGGGACATAGGGAAGTTCCTAAAAAAATACTTTTTTTTTATCAGTAATAATAATATCCTCGAGAAGTGAGTACGACGGTTAAAAAAAGCACGGTCTATTAAATAAGAAGAGGTAGATAAAGAAATGTGAGAGTTTTCATACACTCTGTATAATATAGAAAAGAAAGCATACTGCGCCGTAACCAGGAAAAGGAGTACAGGTCACAGGAAGTAAATGAATTTATTGATATTTGTCGGCCCTCGTTTTTCGGCAGACATTTAACCTCAAACCACGGCAAAGTCAAGGGTACTTGTCCGAATCGCGCATTACTCGAATTATCATGTCTACTCGCATTGTTTGCCCGTCGCATGTCACCGAAACTGATGGCTGACCGTGACGCTGATGCAGCGTGTCCAGTCCCCATCCTGCACCATTATGCTGCTCGTATATAAACTGAAATACTTCAAACAGGTCACATTTTGCTCGAATTAATTTAAAGCCGTCGGAACTCCTCATTGATTACAACTAAAAACTAATATAGTGGTGTATATCAAATTGATAAGATGAGGGTGTTGCTAGTTGCATTGATGACTGTTGTGATGATTCAGCTGATTGAGGGTCGAGGTAAGTGTCTACCTGACCATACGTATTTTCATTTGACTTGGTGGGATAGTGAGAAAAAGGTGACAAAAAACCAACCTGTCACTGGTAGTTTCTGGTACCTGGAGTTTGATATCTGCATAAATGCAGCTGAATTTATAATGTTCTGTATCGATTGTTGTTAGATAAGTACTATATATTAGAATAGACTGGAATTAATTAACGACGAGGGTAAATAATTGTGGGAGAATGTTTACGACCACGTTTCTTGTTTTCAAATTTCTGTCTCATTATAGTATAACATTAATATATAAAACATCTTCCGTGAGCAGTTGTAGCAGAATTGTTAGAAGCTTTAGTTTGTGAACTTGTTGAATCTAAAAATAACGAGATTACCTTTAAGTAATTTGATAAAAGCAATACTTAATATCTAAAGAATAACTTCACAATCCATAGACATACGAGTAAGACGCGGCTTCAAGGGCAGCGGGTACGAGCGGAACAGCGATGAGCGCGACGCCAGCGTCAGTCAAGAAAGAGGTTGCAACGGGGATATCGGCAGGGGATACGGAAACAAGTGAGTAGCTCTTGCGATCATTAATATCTGCGCAGAGGTTGGGTAATAACATCTATACACACCAGCAACCAATAATATCTGATCACAGGAAACTGGTGGGATATCTGAGAGAATATATGTATTAACTAGCGGCCGCCCGCAACTTCGTCCGCGTGGAAAAGTAACTTTTTACCCCACTTTTAACCCCTTACAACCCCTTTTTCGCAATAAAAAGTAGCCTATGTCCTTTCTCTAGACTATCTATTTACCAAATTTCATTAAAATCCGTTCAGTAGTTTTGGCGTGAAAGAGTAACAGACAGACAAACAGACAAACAGACAGACAGACAGAGTTACTTTCGTATTTATAATATTAGTATGGATTAGCATCTACTCAGATATTAATGTTGCAATGGGTGTACAGATATTTATGGTAGCTTGTAGTGTTCGGAAATTATTGTCATAGGTTTTGAGTCACTTTGTCTGTTCTAATTTATCTAACAGCAACTGTATCTATTTCTGTCATTGGTTGTAGCTTTAACAGCGATAGCCGCGAGCTGCCATACAAGAACAATGACTCGGGCTCGTCGGAGCGCTTCCACGGAGGGCGCTCGTTCTCGAGGGCCTCCGCCTCGGCCGCCGCCTCCTCCTTCAGCGGCAACCAGAGGGCTAACCTCGTCGAAGTCGTGAAGCCAAAGCAATAATCATCAATCAATAAAAGTAGTGCAGGGAAAAGTTGAGGGTACAGTCAACAGGACAAGCTTTTACTTATGAGCGCTCAAATAGTTACAAATATCGATATTCATTTATCTTTTCTTAATTCGAATAACTCATTGATAGTGTACCTATGTAAGAACACTCAGATGTTAACATATATTTGACGAATTGAACCTCTTACGAGTAAATGACAACTTCAACGTCAATAATTTTGTGACGAAGCGGTGTGATAATATTTGGTATTTGGGACACTTTGCTCGCTTGGGTACATAGGTATGCTGATGGTACTGCCTACACAATTTGGTATTACTCGTAAAACACTCGCTAAACTCGCCAAGACTTGTTTTTTAAATTTCGCTCGTGTTTTAACAGCCCCTATTGTATGACAGTCAAAACAACTTTATACCTACTTTATACTAATTAAATTATACTCGTAAAATTAGTCATAGTAACTAGATGTTAATGATCAATATAAGATTATTTTGAAATAAAAATATTTGCAAACGAGTCACCGTTTATGTTTCTATTGTAATTTTTTTTCCAATCTCTTGCCAATAGATGGCGCTGGGTGTCGATTAATTCGCGTAAGTGGTTCCTCTTTTTGGATTACATATTAAGCCTTGTGGTGGTCTATAAAAAGTATATCTTTGTAAATGGTATAGATATTCTGATACCTACATAATGAACATAATGAAAATATTCTTCTTACAAAATCACCAACTTTGAGATCAATATAATATACTGAATGATTCGGCACACATAACCTTAAAAAGCCGGTTTTGACCGATACCGCCAGATATGGCGGATAATTCTGGTCGGCTGGTGGATCCATAGCACGATTTTGTTCCATCAAAGGGTTTATTAATGAACTAGTTGCCCGCCCTCACTTCTTTTTTCGGGATATTAGTTACACACCGTACCATCGGATTGTTCTGGGCGTCGATAGCGGTGCGCAAGTGTTTCGCCTTTATGGTTTATCTTTTTTTATACCTACTAGAGGGCCTCGAGGCGACAAACGAGCAAGCAGAGCAGGTCACCTAAAGTATCAGCCTATATACTGTCCCACTGCAGGGCAAAGGCCTCCATCATAGAAATCAAATTATCGCTACTATGATGGGATTAGGCTTAATCACCACGCTTGCCTAATGCGGATTGGTGATCACAAACCCGAGCTATGTTCGAAAAATTCGAATTATACTTTTGCTCGACCCGGGAATCGAACCCGGGACCCCGATATCACGGCCCTGTACGTAAACGACCAACGGGGCGTTCCTGCAGGATTAGTTACCAGCAGGTCACCTGCTGGTAAGTAATCACCTCCTCACATGAACATCTGCGAGATCAGAGGACCGGTCGCTGATACATTGCCGACCTTTTAGAAAGGAGTATAAGCTCTTCTCTCGAAGGTCCCTAAGTCATAGCTGTAAATAAGTATCTACTGCAGCGTTCCAAAAATCTAAGGTTCGTAGAAGAAAATTCTGCGAGAAACGCGCAGTATGAATCGTCCAACAATCAAGATGATGAGAATGGAATGACAACCGCTTGTGTATGGTTAAGTAGAAGTAGTATTCAGGTGCAGGAATAAGCCAATAAATAAATAAATATTTGCTATAAGCCTTTTCGTTATCTATACAATTATTCACATCTTTATAAAATTATCATAGGTAGGTACAAGGTGTATTGATCAGCAAACATTTACATCCCTAAGTTTAAATACGTCTTTTAATAACCATCTGAACAACAATATTGTCTTGGAACTTTTGAAAATTCGTCGAAATTTTTTCGACTCCGCATACCAAATACCTACAGACTTTGTAAGTATAAAAAGTTCATGCTAATTTCCATTTCCGTTTCGTGCTTAAAGGTATGTAACTGCCGCACTCAGAAACGTCATTTGACCTTAATGCTCACTTAATTATGAATAGTTTTTACGTATATGTAGGTAATATAATAAATGTCAATATTTTTACTCAAGTGACAATTAGATAAGTTTTAATTAGCGTCTCTGACTGCGGCAGTTTAATGCTGATAGATTCAACCGATAGGTACAAATACTTTCAAAAGAAAAGTTCGTTATGGATTGTGGACATCGTTTATTACAATTGCGTCATTGCTAATAATTTACATGGTTCTAACAATTCTTAAGTAACTTAAACTAAACTCATTAGGTATCACAAAGTAATCATCATGTGCGGACTCCAAAACGCGCCGAGGTCGGGAATTAAGCTGCTAGTTTCATTTACGTCTCTGAAAAAAGAAAGAAATTGTAAGTAGAGCATTTGAGATGATAGAGCAATAATACTATAATACTTCCTAACCGACATTTCAACCTTTCAATATAGGTACGGTAGTGGATTCATCAGCGTGGAACAACTCTTCTATCTCGCGAAAGATAGAGAGAAGTTCAAGAAATTGGCGGCCAACCGTCAAGATTGAAGAAGCACGCAAAGAAGAAGAACCGATATTTCGGCTATGCCAGCCCTGGCCTAACCTAACCTTACTCTCATATTTCGATGGGACACCATCTCAGATTTCGATGGGATGGGCGTGTTTGGCCAGACCGGGGATCGAACCTGGGACTAAGAGCGCAGCATTTGCTAGGGAACGCAATACCGATCTCGCGAGATGGCGATAATTTTTTGGGGATCAATCTAAACCATATTGAAAACTTGTTTTTATTGAACGTTTCGAGTTACCTGCTTAGTATTAATTTTTTTACCAGTTTAATTTACCTAACGTCGTAAGGCCCAGACAGCAGACACAATAGAAAATCTTTTTTTTTCTTTGCCTTTAAAAGCTTTTTTTGATGGACTAGCATCGTAACCCAATGGTTACCTGATGGACCCCGACAACGGGGCAGACCTTAAAAGCGATGGGAGTGACGATCTTAACAGCTTTGCAATCGATTGCGAACAGGTTTGCGAACGTGGCCACAGATGGCAGTGGATAGGGATCGATGGAGGTACTCGGGGGAGGCCTTTGCCCAGCATTGGGACAATATAGGGTAAATTAAAAATATTTTTTTTTGGTTTACTTACGACGTTAAGTAAAGTTTTATGAACCACTTACAATATCAACCATGAAAACCCCCTCCCCCACTCTTGGACGAGGAGCTAGCGCTGGCCGAAGACTTGGAGTAGGACTGCGAGCCGCCGAACCCCCCGGGGTAGCCGAAGCCCCCGTGGGGGTTGTGCCCGAAGCCCGGGTAGCCGCCGTAGCCGCCGACACCGCCGTCGTAGTGCCGCCGTTCTCGCTCGCCTGATAACAAGACATACCATTCATCATCATCATCATGTCAGCCCACATCCACCCACTGCTGAGTCCTCTTCTTTATTACGCCACTCCGTACGGTCACCCCACCTCATACATTGTTTCCCCACTACAGCCCCACATTAACAATATCGTCGTTTTTTAGTTGCATACCTATTAAGGACCAGGGGGAATAGGGTGAATAGGTAGTTCTTTGCTCCAAATGTTAGGTACGTGTAATATCACACACGCTGCACGCTGCATGCACCTGCTTGAACTTGATTTTGACGGTTACCTTGTGTCTAGATTATCCCATAAATGCTGTGCTCACCAAATCCTAGATCAAGGTCTTAACGTGCCAGGGCTCCAGAGACTACGAACGCAGCCAGGAATGATACGCTAAAACAATGTTGATGATCCTATAAAGAATGAAAGCGTACCTGAGTTACCCGGCGCAGCCAAACAAGACGATACTAAAATCACGAAGAATGTGTAATGCAGGATCGTTGCCATCTTTGCTACTCGGTTCCAATCAGACTGCCCCTAAGCCACCTAAACACGGCTTTATACCCACACCATGGCTAAAGTGCCCAATCATTGTTAGGGAGTTTCCGTCACACTCAGAATTTCAGAGTCATTCGGTTTTTTGCCTCGCTCCACGTGATCCAATATCCGACATAATACTCTTCGTCGCTTTTGTGTTCCCGACAATAGTGTAAAAAATTTGATCTTATGTGTAACGGGATCCGTAGACAGATTTAAGTACGGTCTACTCATAATACCGAGGTTCTCTGGTAAGCCCGCATCTTTCGATTCTACGAGTCTTGCTTGCAACTACTTGAAGGCTTCTTCTACTTCAGGACAATTGCAGGACCCTTTGATAGTAGCTGTTATCTAACCACTCGAGAAGCTCCTGACGAATTTGCATCAATGAATTTTAAAGCATAACCCCTTTTTTATAAAAATATCGGTATTTTCTTCTCGTCGGCGAGAAAGCATGTTCTAGTAGGTGAAGAGGAGTTTGAATTGGACCATTTGTTCATACAAATCGCACTACCACTATCGCAACATCTACTAATTACTAATTACAATACTACGCGACTGCTGTTTATGCTAAAAACTTAAATTCTGACCTAGAATGATGGGCCTTACAGAGGAGATGATCAAGTCATCGCAGTCTGTGTTACCTCATCATCAGCATGGTGTCCAGTGCAGTGCAGTGTACATAGGCTTCTAATGTTTGCCACTCCGATCGAGTTTTTGCTACTCGCATCCAACTATTGAGAGCCATCTCGGCCAGATCTTGAGTCCATCGACTTGAGAACGTCCTACGTTACGTTTACCGAGACGTGGTCTTCTCTCCAGTGGCCTTACCATGAGTTTGAAATACTATCTCACTATGAAAAACTATCGCTTTGTGTCTTTCCTTGTGATGCATTTGAAAGAGACAGGGCAATAGTTTATGTTATGTCAGTTTTCGATGTCAACTCATGGTAACGCTACTCGTGTACCTACCCCAGCGGTTGTCAGTGGCTCATATAGCCAGCCTACTGATAATTTAAGTTGAGTCTGAGTGTCTGCTGCGAACTCAAGTTCTTATATTAAAGTAGAGATCTCTTTTTATAGTTAGGTTCTAGAATCGAGTTTCCTGGGTTCCTTTTTCTTCAACTGAACCCCAAAAATTTCGCTCTGAGCACTACAATAAACAACCAAATACTAGCGTTAGACTGTTCACAGTTTCGCCGATACGGTTTAAAGCGACAATGGTTGATGGCTGATGAGCCTGCAAAAAATTGCCAAACGTACGGGATTCTGATTCTTATTCCCTTGAGCAGTCGAAGAGGAAAATTACTCAATAAAATTACGTATTGTGATTATAGGATTTTACAATGGAAACTGTGCCTACCTACGGTTTTCCAGGGGCGGAGTCGGGTTGTCTTCTCGTATATTAAATATGTATGCAAAGGGATATGTTTTCGATAACACAGCGGAAATGCGGGCCCGTGGAGCAGTAGCCTGAATGTCAGCCTGATTCTAATGTACCTACTTATTAAACTAAGTATGCATCATAGCCATTGAGTGAAATTCTCTACCAGCTAAAGATTTTCCTGAACGCTATGATTTGTAAGCTTTCAAGAAAATTAAACAGGAACCTAGATAAAGAGATTAACAGCAATGATACGTCGAAATATTGTTGAATTTGTTTTTCCCCGGCCCCTTAAATACACAGGTCAGGTTTAATAGAGAAGAGTCTGTTACATGGCTATAGGCTGTAGTCTGATTATGAGCTGATACTAGCCAGACAGGCTTTGTCAAAGGCAGACACAGTTTTCCTCAAGTCCTGCCGCCATCTTCCTCTGTTCGCTGACTGTTTAGCGCAACAGTCCCTACCTAATGGACTTCAGTAATTTTCCATCATTAATCATTCCAGCACTGATCAAGTGAAATCCGTAGTGAGCATTGGTGATCTATCTGCCTCGTGTTTTTTTTATGTGATAGGTGGCAAACGAGCGCCCTGATGGTAAGAGATGGCCGCCGCCCATAGACAGCTGTAGTGACAACTGCAGGGAACCGTTAGTCATTGTCGCTAGTGTCTGTCTGTATGATCCCTGAAGGGTCCACTTCGGAGACCACTTAGAACCAACTAAAGTCCCTGCGGCGTCCCCTCATCATTTGAGTAGTTAGGGGTCATAAGGATCAGCAAATGCTGATCTATAGGCCTCTCCAAAAAATCTCCCGTATCCAAGGCTAACTATTCCACCACAAATGTAAAGTTTTATAGCAAACGTCGGTGAGCGAGGAGTAAGCTAATGGCTCGTGCGTGCAGTGCGACCCTGGTTGAAAAGTTTATTTACATTACGAGCAAAGTAAGTATAGGCAGCGCGCCGAAGCAGGCCTGAGGAGTTGTGAGATATTTCTAGGGTAGGTACCCTTACTATGGTAGGGGCCACACTCTCCCAGTGTTCTAACTTCACGTGATACGTAAAATAATAAAATTGTATTGTTGATAATTTTTAACTTTGCGCTTCGTTTGGGCGCCGGTTGAGACACAAAAGTCGTGATTTCGATTCCCGCATTAACACAATGACATGATAGGTAAATCAGGGAATTTCTGTTGGGTCGTAGTGTTTGTGATACATTTATTTATGTTTTCGTAGTAGATACAAAAGAAAAACCTCAGTTTGTGACCAGGACAATGTGTGTGATGTTATCTCAATCTACTTTGACTTTATTAATTCCAAACTGCATGACTGAATCAAATTCAAACACTGATGCGTGATTCTGGCGACCACACCGCACACAGCTCTTGCGCCCGAATGTCGCCCTGTTTCACGGCTTGGTGGCAATTTGTCCCAAAAAACCTCGTCCTAGAATTTCAAGTTTTTTTTGCTGGTTAGTGTTCTAGCCTACGTCACCAATATGTTTTTGTTTTGTAGAGTTTAATAAATATTAACACAATAAATATATTGGTTAGGTTAGGTTAGAACAGTGAAGTCTTGAAATTCTGTGACTAGTTTTTAAGTGACGAATTGCCACCTAACCCTGTTTCAAATCTTTACGCAGTCTTGGGCTGGGTCAATGTATTGTATAAGGCCGTTTCCAGAACGTGCGTAGCTAATCTATTCTGTCGTCTAATTAAAATGTTTTGCCCCTACCTAGATACCTACCATTTTTTCTTATAGGTAGGTACCTACTGTAGTAGGACTAAGTGAAAAACAAAAAAAAAACACAAAAATATCTCTCAATATTTTTTATTTACAAATAATTAAAAAATATGTGACCAACGTCACTATAACAATCTATACTGTACTTATATGTAGTTTATTATCATGTAAATAAACAGTAGTACTGGACTATTACCAAACATCTTGCTATGAAGACGGACATTTTATAAAAATATCTTTTTCGGTTAGGTATTAATTTACACATTAATCCATACGTTTATTACATAAGTAGTTGTTTATACACACTATTAAGATCATGTTTATTGTTAATATTTTACAGCGTTTCTATATTCCTAATATAATGTGCGTTTTGGTATAAATTGCATACATATGTATTTTTCTATGCTTTGTATTTCAAATATGTAGATACAGGTTGATTATAATGAAATATCAAGTAAAGATCTTCAATTAAGTAGAAGGATATCGCAATGTGATGATAATTGTGATGATCGTTTATTTCACTGAGAATTGAACAAATACAAATTAATTAATATTAAAATACAACTATTTAAACCAACACACTCATTCCAATTTCAGTCAATCCGCGATGCCAATCAAGCTATGCGTTTCTTTGTTCAGAATCAATTACATACTAAATATTGAATAAATAATGTACATATACATACACAAATAACTGCCTGATTTAGCAATACAAACAGGCTGTACCGGTAAACAACTTTACATCTCTTTAAGCACGCTTCTATTAACCATTCTGACCAAAGTTCATTAAAGTTGAAAATCGCATAAAAAACATTTTTTTATACAAAGTCGGTAACGTGACTCGGTCATTTTGTATGGGAAGTTGAAAACATTTCGACGAGTTTCCAAATGGTTGGTGGAAGCAGTGGTTAAGGGATGTAAATGTTTACTGACTACATCCTGTAGTTAATTTACATTGCGTCGAGCCTGTATTTTTTTATTGTTTCAAAATTACATTGAAATATGATAAATGGTGATAGATTAATTTTAAATAGGAAATAGTATCCTTTGTACATTTAGTGGAAAAGCTTGTAAAAACATTGGGTCATCATAAAAACCTTGCCTGAATTGACTTTTTTTTTACTTCATCCGAAAAGGAATTTATGACCAGAGTTAACTACCAAAGTTAGTGACTAAATACACAGTATTACACACTCGTCATGTAAATTATATATTTTTATAACTGGTAACAGAGTTGTAGCTCCGTACAGAAATCAACATAGTGATCTGCAACATATTTTATAATGACCCATTCAACAACAATATAATCCATCGTTAAATCCATGGTCTCGTAGGTTTAAAATCTAATCCAGAGGTATTATTCACTATAACTAAACGTAGACTAGTAACTTGTGTTCACTATTACAAAGAGATGCATTCGCTCAGTAGTACAGCAACAATCAACAAGGTTTATTTTATCACTGAGACTTTCTACGATTACCGCACCTGCAGAGACGTTCGGTGGCCTGGAGGCCAATTCTCGGTTTTCGCCTTCTATGTCGAGTCGACTTCATGGAACGCATAGACCAATAGGAGAACAAGATAAGGAATGTCGACTGTGATCTCCTATTGGTTGTGCGTTCCATGAAGTCGAATCGACATAGAAGGCGAAAACCGAATTTGTATGAACGAATTTATGAAATCTCTAATTCGACTTCAATGTCGAGTGCACGAGAATTACCCCCCTTAATCTTTCTCATATTTTCGTTTCGTAACCTCAAAAATAACTAATGAAAAGTTAACGCCAAACATACGCTACTTTAGCAAAAATGGTTACACGAGAAAGCATCAGCCGTATACATGGGTGTAGAGAAGGAAAAATATACCGAATACATTATGTAGATATTATAAAGTAACTCTATTATTTACAATGTATGTATCAATTAATCAACATACATGTAGGCCTTTCTCATGCTGCGCTATAGTTTCCTATCCAACATTTGATACGTACATTGATCGCTTTAAATATTTGAGGTTCTTAAAAAATATTACTTATAGATTTCGATTAAAATATACATAGGTATTAGTTGTAAAGTTCTTTATAGATTTCATAATAAGACTCGAATGTACTTAAATATTATGCTAATAGTGCAATAGGGCATCAAAAGCTTACAAAATTAACAAAAAAATGTTAAATATTTTTCTAATAAAAAATTGCACAAGATAATGCACAGATAGTTCATTATGATATTATCTAGATACAGCATATTTCATTATTGTTATCGTATATGTACATAGTTCAGTTTATTTCTTTATCTGGCAGTGTATAGTGGAGTGTAAAAGACATAGGTACCTAGTCATTATGTTTTATAACAACCACTATTGTTAAATGTAGTCACAATCAGAAACTAATTGGTAATATTTTTGTACATATTTTTTTAAACCATCATAAGTTCATAACCATGTTATTAACAACAAAACATTTTTTTTGGATAATGTAACTACCGCAATGTCTTTATCAAATTGGTAATTAAGTATTATACATGGGAAGATAAGGTTTTAAATATTATAAATAGACGACCGGTAAGTCATTGCTCCACAACTGGGTTAAGGCTACGTAACTTAGTACATGGTAACATGGCTAAATCAGTGGCGACATAACTTAAGTCTATGGCAATTTCAACACACTGATCTACAGGTGTTTCTATAAAATAAACTATCACTGTTCAGTGTTCATGTTGTATCTTTTTTATAAAAGTATATTTTATTTAGAAATTCTAAGCACATTAAGAAAATGTATAAAATTCAGATAAAAATATTATTCGTACAAAAAAAATCGTTTAAAATCTATCCTTCTTTCCTATTTATTGCACAAGCAAGCTTTAACTTCTGAAAATATGTTTTTAAATAACCGAAACAATGTGTACTTATATTAATTTAAACTAATTACCTATTGTTAAATATGATTTAGTACATTAAATTATGCACAATCACAGGTATAATAAAAATTTCGAGGTATATTGACATAACTACAAACGTATTTAGTCGATTCATTACGCTATATTCCCTAAAACAATTTTACACACGACCCAGCCTTTTTAAAGAAATTTACTTTTATATGTTTACTTGAATAACTGTCTAGAGCTATGGCCTGAATAACTATACTCTGATTCATAATCATGTAAAGTAAACTAACAGATATCAATGTGTCATCCCCATACATTATCACTCAAGTTTCTATGCATTTTGACATTTTGCATGTGTCAGCAAAATGTCAAAATGCATAGCAACTTGTCATTTTCATCTGCCAGTTTACTTTACATGATTATGAATCAGAGTATAATTTAATTATCAATATTTCCAATACCCGGCGGGATGTTGTATAATTTTATAACAAGAAATTATTCCATATCCAGACAAATTTACTAAAAATATTCTACGTGATCTAAAAATGACAAGACCATAACTCAAGTGTAATTAATTCATGATAATATAAAAGAGTACAATAATATAATTGATTTAAAAAGATTTTCTCTACAAAGTAGACAACAGACCTTTAACCGTTAGTCTTACCACTATTTAGCTTACGTTATATTACGATTAATATGTTTAACTCAACTAATATATGTACAAGTTTTAGTAATAATAATTATTTGTAAAAAAACGCTCTAATCTAATATAAATGTCTAATCACTAGCCATGTAATTCGCAATATTCGAAAAAAAAAGAACTTTGCGTAAACCATGCTAAATCATAGTAAATAATAAATATATATCAATGAATTCAGCAACAAATCTACCAATAATTCCTACATAAATGCTGACATTTATTGCACTTCACATGGCGATCAAGTACAGTGCGACGCGGATGTTTTGGCCGATGAAGGCGCATTGTATTTCTATTGTACTTATATAACTTTCATTTATTTTTATCCGTCTCCGTTGAGCAAAACATCTTTGTCACTTAATAAGGATATCTTGATAATTTTATCAATAACATTTTATACATTGTGTACTAAAATAAACACGTACATAAAATTGTTTTACCGTACCTACTTAAAAATTGCACTGACACTATTAATTTATTCAGCATAGTTTACGCTAAGCCTTCATATAAAGTCAGTCCCACAGAATCTGATTATTATGAAAAAATACTCGTATCAGCTATATTTAAGAAAAATAAGATGAAGTAGCTACCAAAATTTAATAGGGACTGTGCAGTGGATCTACATAAAAAAAGGTTGAATATTTTTTTTTACAATTATCTCTTCTAATTCGAACACGCTAATTATTATAGAAAGTCAATATTATGCTCGCGAGCCCTAACAGAAAAAGTAAGGTTACAACATTGAGCAGACATACTTATGATAAAGTATAACTAGCTTACAAAAATGCGTAGTAGTAAAATGCAACATTGTTTTAAGTGGTTTATCAGTCAGTATACGCAATTCGTTGACCTGTTAATAACACTGGTAGCAATTACTTGTAAGTAGACTCCTGTTATTCGATAGTAAACCTAATAGTTTTATTAATATATTTCAAACTTGCATGATATAATATATTTTATGTGATTTGATTTGTGATGTTTTGGTATACTTTAAGTAGATTCGTTTAGAAACATTGTTTACATAGAAAACAAAAAACAATGTAGTCATTAACTACAACAATATTTTTTACTATGGCAACACAAGCCCTACACAGATTGAAGTCGATGCCAAATAAACGTACACAAAAGGTCATTAGGGCCTCCCACCAATGCACTCAAAAATATACAACAATACGAATAAATTTATGGGTTGTACTGCTAACTGGGACTAAGCGCCTAAGAGGTGTCCGAAAATATAAGCAATTAAAATCACCAATAAACATTTTTCAGGTTTTCCATTTTGTTATCAAGTATTATGAAACTCGATTTACGTAATTTTAGCGTCAGTTTTGAATACTTAAGTAGCTATCTAAATTGCAAAGTCGAAATAAGAGGTGATTGACCTTTTGTGCACATTGCAATGGCACGGACTAATAGTGGTATCCATTATTTTAGTTAATCCATCGGTACCGTCTAATATTTTATTTGCAAAGCTATGCTACTGTTAATTTCTTGCAGATCCATTTTATTTTGAAGGAAACAGAAAGAGACAACAAGATTCCACAGCCCGTCATGTTTTACTAATACGGAAATAGTGGTTCGGGCGTGAACCCAGGTACGTAACACATGATTTAAACAATGTGGGAACTCAAATTGAGACTCTATTGTTTTTTTTTATATTAGGTTATTTCGAGACTAATACGCTGGTGGAATAAACTGCACAAACTGACAGATGTCAATGTGTCATCCATTATCACTCAATTTGACAGATGCAAAATGTCAAAATGTATAGAAACTTGACTTTTGCATCTGTCAGTTTACTCCACGTGATTAAAATATGAGGCCAATTCTCGGTTTTCGCCTTCTATGTCGAGTCGACTTCGTGGATCGCATAGACCAATAGGAGAACAAGATAGGGAACGTCGACTGTAATCTGTGTTCTCCTATCGGTTGTGCGTTCCATGAATTCGACTCGACAAATAAGGCGAAAACCGAGAATGGCCTATAGAGTTTACCTTATTTCAATACACTATCAATGGTGTTACGTACTGTAGTATATGTAGATAGATGGTCCCATAGGCGTTCAGAAGTGTGACTCGTAAGCCACGGTGGTGCGATGACGTCAGAGCATGGTGTCGGTGGGCGGCAGCAGCTGCGGCGCGTGGTGCGGCTGGTGCGAGGGGTGCGGCGCGTCGCCGGGGTTCATGTCGATGCGGCCCGCCTTGCTCCACACGAGGAGATCCATTATGAACGCCAGGAACATTAGCGCCGCCGACAGACCTGGAGACAAAATGGGTGTTATTTAACTGGTCAGCAAAAAAATAATTGGTCAGCAATTATTACTAAAGCAGCAATAAAAACTTGCTGAACGATGACTTTAACTGATCTTTTTTTTACTGGTCACATAATTATTTTTCAAACAAAATCACAATTTATAAATGGTCATATCGTTCCAACAGTCAAGAATCAGAAGCAAGAGCCTTTAGAGCCGTTTGACTGTCTGAGAGGATATATTACATGGGCGTACCGAGATTTTGGGCCAGAGAGGGGCAAATCAATTTTTTAACAATCTAGTGCTTTTAAGATTTTTTTTTTGAGATAGGTAGCAGACGAGCCGAGGATCACCTGATGGTAACCGATAGACACCTGCAACACCAGTAGAGTACAAGTGCGCTGGCGACCATTGCCCCTTTTTTTTTTATTCTATCAATAAAAGTACTAGATAAGTTAAATTAGTAGGGACATGACATGGGCAGGTGCCCTCCCCTGGACCTCCCCCGGCTACGCCCATGTATAATTATGTCTTTTCCTTTGTAGCCGCGTCTTAGATTTTCGTTTACGCAGCGAAATATAGCGGCCATTTCGGCTTGGAATATGTCACTTACCTAGGAAGAAGTGGCGCAAGCTGTCGCTGTCGTAGGAGGCGCAGGCGCCGGTGACGCCGCAGGCCGCGTCGCGCAGGCGGCAGGCCGCGTCGATGGCGGCGCCGAAGATGATCGGACACGGCACGTTGCCGAACACGCCGATCGCGAACTGGATCACGCCCATCGCCATCGCTTTGTCTGGAACATTCATATTCATTATTAGCTGTCACCGCGATTTCGTCAACTGCTGGACATTTAGGCAGACCTCCCCCAAAGTTCTCCGCACAGATCGGTCTCTGCATCCTTTCGCAACAACTGTTCTACGACTTATGAAAATAGACCAAAAAGTTTTTGCGACGTTATTTATGCGAATTCCCAAAAGTCATAGAACAAAATTAAATGTTGTAGAGACAGAATGCTTGACAGCACACGTGGTTGAATGGATGTAAATGTTTACAGATACACCTTAACTTACAACTCGGATTTGTTTTACTGCGACATATAGGTAGGGAACCGAGACAGTGATTGCCCAGGGTACAGTGATTGCCAGGTTTAAGGTTAACGTAGATTTTAACTATTTTCAAAGGAGTAGTTTTGCATTTAAATCCGTTTAAATACACTAGAGTACTCTTTAGCAGAATTCTAAATAAGAATTTGTCAACATTTAAAATAATATTATATTTAATGGCTGATTTTGCCACGCAAGGTGTTCGTCTCTTTCAAAACCTCGAATTCCTTAGGAGAATCGGATACACTTAGTAGTTTTAATGATTGTGTCACTTTTATTTTATTTTTTGAACTGTTGAAAGCTACACAACGAATGTCAAAAAGGTTGGCGAAACCTGAAAACGTCACTTGAAAATGACATAAGTGACATTAACAGGTTTGACAGTGACGTATCTGTCGTAGATTTTTTGGTCTTGAATTCCAGTTTGGAGTATAAACATGACATATGTCGTATAGTACCGGATTGGTTATACTCCACATGTTTATCGGTACATTGTATGATCAGCAGGACAACACCGACTTCCCAGCTGGCGTGTACGAACATTACTCCTACTCGTCTCTTAAATGACGCTCAAACTATTAAGCTATGCCGGTCGTTCTATGCATTAAACTGAATTGGATCTCCTTGTTACTCAAAATGTTTATCAGTGCATCGTATTATCAGCAGCACAGCGCCGACCTCCCCGCTGGCGTGTACGAACATGACTGTTACTCGATAGATGGCGCTCAAACTATTAGAATACTGGTCATTCTATGAAATTATACAGAATTGGATATCTTTATTACTCACCATGTTTATCAGTGCATCGTATAATCAGCAGCACAGCGCCGACCTCCCCGCTGGCGTGTACGAACATTACTGTTACTCGATAGATGGCGTTCAAACTATTAGAATACTGGACATTCTATGAAATTATACAGAATTGGATATCTTTATTACTCACCATGCTTATCAGTGCATCGTATAATGAGCAGCACAGCTCCGACCTCCCCGCTGGCGTGTACGAACATCACCGCGGCGAATATCGCTATGAACGCGTAGATCTTGTTGCAGGGCCCGCCGCACTCGCCGCTGACGGCGAAGCCGCCCGCGTCGCTCGCCTCCGCCGGCGGAGAGAACGTCAGGTTGGTCAGCTTGTAGCGGGCATACCTGAAACGATTAAATAATAATCTATACTGTTTTTAAAGATATAATTTCTATAGACATCGAAAAACCTTATACAGGGTGTATCTGTGAACATTTACATCCCTTCAACCACATGTTCTACCGGCCATTCTGAGCAACATTTGTTCTATGACTTTCGAAAATTCGCATAAAAAATTTTCATCTTTCCATACAAACTCGGTCACGTGACTTCGTCTTTTTATATGGGGAGTCGAAAAATTTTTCGAAGAATTAGGAAAAGTTGTTGAACAAATGTTGTTCAGAATTGTTGATAAAACACGTGGTTAAAGGGATGTAAATGTTCACAGATACACCCTATATACAAACCGAAAATGCGAAACACTAGCGCGATCCAACCGACGCCCAGTGCCATCTATTGGTAGAAAATGGAACTACTGTCCCAAAACAAAGTGAGGGCGGGCCACTAGTAAATAATAAATTGAGACAACATCACATACATTGTCCTGGCCCCAAACTAAGGTTTTCCCTTGTGCTATGGAAACCAGAAACAACGAAGGTATTAAAAACACCCAGACCCAACACAAATATCTGTTTCATCAACAAACATTTGTGTTGGTGCGAGAATCGAACCCGCGACCCTTACGTCTCAACCGGCGCTCAAACCATTGCGCTAAACGGATCGTCTTATTATATCATAAGTTTTAACTTATAATTTAATAAGAAGAAGATATAATAACAGGTGAGCGAGACGCAACTTGCGCCGACAAAATACGAGTGTCGACAAATTATCTCGTGGTGCGCATGTTAGCCCGGCAGACCACTAGTTAGAACATTATGATGTGTACTGACGTGTCCATGGCCTTGCCGGCCTGCATGTGCGAGTCGATGCAGGAG
Organism: Cnaphalocrocis medinalis; assembly: GCA_014851415.1. Classification (NCBI taxonomy): domain Eukaryota; kingdom Metazoa; phylum Arthropoda; class Insecta; order Lepidoptera; family Crambidae; genus Cnaphalocrocis; species Cnaphalocrocis medinalis. Next base: position 16,473,804 of record CM026275.1, on the reverse strand, counting down.
CAGTTGTAGTACAGCCACGTGCTGTTGTCCAGCTGCCGGCTGCCGCCGCAGCCCGCCTGGCACGGCGACAGGTACGTGAACGTGTCCTGGGACAAGATACAACACTCGGTAAGGAACAATCGATAACATAGACCAGCGGTCGTCACACTTTACTCTTCAAGGGCCACATATCGATATGAACATCAGGGCCCGGGCCGCAGTATATGCGTAAGAGCTTTTGCATAGGTACTTATCCATAGTAGTCCACACTATTCATATAAATGCGAAAATGTATGTCTATTACTTCTCTACTCAAAAACCACTAAACTAATTTCTGATAAGTACGAATATGTAGTTGACTAGTAATTAAGTAAATCTACTATATCGCGGGCCGCACAAATAACGTCGGCGGGCCGCAGTTTGACGACCACGGACATAGACGGTAGAATCGATAAATCTTTTTTTTTAGGATGGCTGCTATCGTACTATAGCGTGCACATTTAACTCTGCCAACGTCGAGTAATCGATAAATCGACGTTGATCAATTACTGCCGCACTCTGAGTCGTTGATTAACTAAGTTCGTTACCTAAGAAAATATATTGACACTTATTTCAATACGCATAAAGACTACCGATACTTAAGTAATTGAACAATAGCTTAAATGACGTCTCTGTCAGCGGCCGTTAAACTCTGATTTTAATTGTCATTGTTAACAGATGTCAATGTGTCATCCCCATACATTATCACTCAATTTGACAGATGCAAAATGTCAAAATGTGTAGAAACTTGACATTTGCATCAATCAGTTTACTCCACATGATTAAAAATCAGAGTTATTTTTATTTTTTTTGCAAATCCTGCGCAATTTTGATTATACCCAAAATAGGATTATCATCTGTATATAACCGTGATTGAAGTAGATATTCTAACAGCAACAAGCGAAATTGTATTGTAAACTGGGCGCGCAAAACAAGCTCTTATTGTAACGTAATAAGGATCATCACCTGTCCACAAACTGGGCTGAAGGAGACATTCTCGCAGCGGCAAGCCGCACTACACGCCATGTTGGCGGAGTCGCTGCCGCTCAGCAGTCGGTAACTCTCTTCCGGACACGAGACGAACATCAGTACCACCATGCCTGAGGAAGACGATATTAATAATTAGTACATTATATAATTATTAGCCTGAGATAAGTAAATTAAAAAGAATAGGTTAGACGAAAAGATAGAAGTAGAGCCTACAAAATAAGAACGTACGAACAAGACGCCCACCGCGGTGGGCGCCACTTTTGTCCATCAATTTGCAAAATGAACAGTATTTTGTTGGTATTATGAATAAATATTTTTCATTACAAACAAGTTATTAGATAAATTAGGTTAGTAATGACTATATCAATTGGAAAAATAAAAAAAAATAGATTTTTTTAAGATTTTCCGATTCGAATAACGTGCTATACAAACACAATTAAAATAATTTTTCAATGCAGTTTTTTTACTGTTTAAAAATAAAAGAATGTTTAGTTTAAGTAAAATGTGCTAGGTTAAGGATTTAATGTAGGTACTTTCCCCTGATCTCCCCTATCTTGGGACGCCCTGTATATTGAAATTAAACTCATAATAAAGATGACGATAGGTACCGAAATGTATAATTATAACATATATACATGATTATAATCATCACACACACCTAATGATCTAGTGAGTTCGGGCGATTCTGTAAACTCCCAGCAAATCCGCATGCGGGATTCAAAGAGACATGTCCAAAATCTCTCTATAATGTCTTGTTTAGGTTAGATAACCAGCGGAATTTTCGATCACCACACATCATGACATCATACATACCAGCGCTGTATATGGCGGCAGTGGCAGCCGTCCACGCGGCGACCTGGCGCGCCGTCGGCACCAGCCGCAGGATCACCACGCCCGACGTGATGATGCCCAGCCCCATCACCAGGATACCGCCCAAACCTGCGCAACATTATAAATAATAAATAAACAAGCCAAATCGTAATAAATAAACAAGCCAAACAACAAATCGTGTAACACAAACACAATTTGATCGACGCGCGACGCCTAACGACGAATTCTTTGCTATTTATTCTTAAGACACAAATGTTTGTTGATGAAACAGATATTTGTGTTGGGTCTGGGTGTTTGTAGTACCTTCGTTGTTTCTGGTTTCCATAGCACAAGGGAAAACCTTAGTTTGGGACCAGGACAATGTATGTGATGTTGTCTCAATTTATTATTATTATTTATTAAGTAAATAATGCACTTAAAATTCATCGATGGGTTTAGGCGTAATAATATTTCCATTGGATATTGACTCGTTCGGATTTAATCATGTGGAGTAAACTGACACATCTATTAGTTCAATTGTCATTTTTGACCTCTTAGCCAATTCTTTGCAATTTATTCATAAGTACAAAATTGCACTTAAAATTCATCGATGGCTCAGGTGCAATAATATTTCCACTGGATATTGTAAATGTATACCTACGATATTGATGAGACTATCGCGAATCGAATCTATGGCGAATTAAGCACTTACGAATTCGTCGGCTTAGTAAGGGATTCGGTTAGTATAATTGAAAGAAAGAAAAGAAAAGAAAGAAAATACTATATATATTTATTAATTTGGACACCACAACACAGTACATATTACATACTAATGTACTAATTGGTAGTACAGCCACCCGGACTGTGGAAGGTTGTTGGTTCGAGTCCCACTTAAACCCATCGATGAAATTTTAAGTGGATTATTTATCTATTATACTCTGGTTTTTAATCATGTGTAGTAAACTGACAGGTGAAAATAACAAGTTTCTATGCATTTTGACATTTTGCATCTGTAAAATTGAGTGATAATGTATATATAGGACATGATTATGAACCAGAGTATAGTTCAGTTTGAAACAAAATTGCGATAACTTTCCCTAATAAAATGTTGGCGCACTAGTCTATCTCTCGCTAGTACCTCACCCGAGACTAAGTTGGCGTCGTGCGTGGGCAGCCGGAACTGCTTCTCGAGGTACTTGGGCAGGAAGCTGTACACGCCGCTGATCGGCATCAGGTGCAGCACGGAGCTGGCCGTGCGCCACATCAGGATGTCGTTGGTGAGCTGCCGCTTGATGGTTGCGAAGAAATCTGGAAGGAACAAAATACATCGAATTTATTACCCTATAATTAAATACAAAATATCTATACTATTATTATAAAGAAGTACACTAATATAGACATCGATACATCTCATGCACCACCACTAGAAAAGGCAAAACACTAGCGCGATGCAATCGACACCTAGCACCATCTATTGGAATAAAGTGAAAAAATCCCGAAACTAAAGGAGGTCAGGCCTGCTGGGAAATAATACAAGCTCACACTACTACTGACTGGTTCAGCTAGATGACGTTTCATATATTATTGTAGTATTAAACAAATACAACAATAGATTCTGGTGAATAATACACGACTGCGTGCTCAAGCTTCTTTCGAAAAATCTCTAAACCTTACTAACAGTACAGATTCATGTATGGCAGATAAAACGTCACCAACTAATGTTTCATCAACATTATCATCATCAGCTTGTCTCAGTCCCCTGCTGGATCATAGGCCTCCCCCAATGTTCGCCATTTCACCCTGTCTTGTCGTCTGTCTTGTTGTTGTCTGTCTATACCAACGGCTTTCACTCCATCTAGCCGGAAGCCGTCTCTACTCTACGCTACTCGACTTTTCTACTCCAACGGTTGTCAGTTCTTCGTCAGATAAGGCCAGGCAACTATGGCAATCTAAGGCTTGCTATGCACAAAATGTTTCAATTCACCTTTGAATAAGGGTTCTCCTCTTCTCCTTGCTCTTCTTGGGCGGCGGCGGCAGCGGCTCCTGCTTGATCTGCCGCGGGAAGCAGAACATCAGCGCCGACAGCAGCACGATGAAGCCTGCTATGAACACCATTCCTGGAAAGAACAATAAGTAGCTTTATTCATTGTCTACATAAGGCTTTTATTTCAAGTTTTTTTTACATAACACCTCATATATTAATAAGCACTTGTACAGCTGTCAGACAACAGAGGAAACACAAAATATTACTTAATTACATAATGATGGTTGTATCATTTCTTCATAAGTCTCATCCAACATTTTTTTTAAATCATCAGTACTATTTATAAAGATATAACTTCTATAGACAACCACAATGCTTATAAGTATGTAACCCGAAAAGACAAAATGTAACGCAATGTAATCGACACCTGCCATCTATTGGCAAAGATTTGAACTTATATCAAAAGTAAGTTTTCGAAACGAAGTGAGGGCGGGCCACATGTCTATCATATTACTTCTATACATATCTCTTGTAGGTCATGGATATGTCATAGGATCATAATCCAAACTTAGGAAACCTAGACTCCAAAACGATGAAGCCAAACGGGAATGACTCGTCGAGATGATAGAGTCCTCACATTTTGGTTCCTTAGTTGCCAAAACTTTATTTGTGCCAATAACACAATTATGTAACCTAATGATTGTAATGATTCAACGCTGAGGAACTTGTTATTTTCTCTCAGGTGAAGTGAAAACACTAGAAACATTTTGGCCACTGTTCAACTTTGCCTAGCCATTAATCAAATAAGGTAGTTAAGTAGGTATATGGCTAATAAGATTACCTCGTGTTTAACAAGTATCGACTACATAATAGGGTTTGGTACAGGTGTCGAAGCACGTAATTCATGTGGGTGGATTACCTACGTTCAATTAAGTGAGCGAACGCAGGTGGTCTAACAAACTAGTGGTAGGTATAGGTATAGGTATGATGCAGGCAGAAAACACTAAACATCGGTATTTTAATGAGTGGCTGTGACTTGCGATCGACTACAACTGTTAAACTTATATAGGAAAAGTAGAGAAATACACTGGGCTGCAAATAAAAAGTGTTTTTAATGTGATAGGTGGCAATCGAGCAGACGGATCACCTGATGGGAAGCGATCACAGCTGCCCATAGACACCTGCAACACCAGTAGAGTCACAAGTGCGCTGCCAACCATTAAACCCCTTTCCCCCCAATTGGGTCTCCGGTATACCTCACTCACTAGGCGAATTACAGCGCAAGCGCTACTTCACGCCTTCTGTGAGGCCGTGGTATCACTCTGGTTGAGCCGGCCCTCTCATGAGTTCAGAAGCCTACAGTTTCACTGCTACGGTAACAATTTAAATGTAAATCGGTGTCGAAAAATATTAAACATGACCATAAATAGCTGGTGACCCTTTTTATATTTCGCTGTAGTCCTACTACTATTATAAAGGCGAAAGTTTGTATGGATGTTTGTTACTCTTTCACGTAAAAACTACTGAATGGATCTGAATGAAACTTTACCACAATATAGCTTATACATCAGAATAACACATAGGCTACAATTTATAAAAATATATTGTGTGGATTGTCCAAAATATGACGGTAAGTGTCAATAATTAACTCCACGCGTACGAAGTCGCGGGCGGCCGCTAGTATATCATATTTTGCATTTTTGGCGCCACAAAGTCCTTGCAGCACTGTATGTCGATGTAGGAAGTATGCACTCGTAAATACCAATGCGATACCGCGGACTCATCGCCACGTTTATTTTTAACAAAATGTTTTCGTTCCGGGATTAGAACTCATTTGTGTGTTATTGCTACAGATAAGTACACTTCACCGTTTCCATTTAAAATATATGCGAGTATAAATGAATCATCGTCATCAACATCAGCCGGTCTCAGTCCACTGCTGCACATAGGCCTCCCCCAATGGAGATTTCATCCATGTCTTCGGCTAGACACATCAAGTCTATACCAACTGTTCGCAGATCGTCCCTCCATCTAGCCAGAGGCCGTCCTACACTACGCTTTCCGAGTCGCGGTTTCCACTCCAGAACTTACCGGTTTTTCAACGGTTGTCAGTTCGACAGATATGGCCAGCCCATTGCCACTTCAGCATGCTAATTCGGTACACTAACGCGAAACTATATACGAACCACACGCTATAAATGAAACGAACCATTCAAATTAAACAATAATTTAGTTTTTTTTTAGTTGAATGTCCGTTTCGTACCTATAAGTAGTTAAAATAAAATAACCATAAATTGGAAGTATTTCCAGTAGACAACCATTAAGCGAATCAAAAGTGCGGATGTTTCATTATATTAATGAACAACTACAGTAAAAAGAAAAGAAACATACCAACATACAGTCATTAAAATGATTTTTGTTTCGATTGTGCAAACTATAAATATTTCCGCTAAACGAACAATAATAACATTCGTAGCCTTCCTGACAAAGAAACGGGCATTCAACCACGTACTGCTAATTACAAAAGGCACAATCATCTTAGCAGCGATACCGCAGATAAATTTCGCACGATATAGATACCTATAACGTGCGAAATTTATCAATTAACACGGTAACAATAAACCAGAATACAAACAACGGTTTAGGCGGTGAATAGTAACCATTTGCGTAAACAATGTGATCATACCTCTACACAAAGTGTCTTAATGACTCAAATCATTTTAATTGTAAATATAGCACCGAAAAGAGTGAACTAAAACTTTCAAACAACGTTCTATGAATGGTTATCAGAATAGGGTATGTCTTCTTGAAAAAGGTAAAATAATATATTTACTCTAGTAAGATAATTTATTATTTTTGTGATATGTAAGCCTACAATCTAAATAAAACATAACTACATACCGTAACAAAAAGCTCAAGTAATCAAGAGGATCGATATGGAATGTTCTAACAACGACAATTATCGCTCGGCGGTGAGAATCATTCGAGTATACAAAACTTATGCGTTTGAAGTTTGAACTATACATCAGAGGAGTTAGTTAAAAATTCACGCTCGGGGGGGCGCCACGGAGCGCGACGAAAAGCATGCATAATGGAAATTGGGCAAACACAGACACATTAATAAATAAGACACGTAGATCAAAAGATTTCAGAGTTCTACGAACATTTCAGATAACTGATCAACTAGGTGGGTTACACTGGACACAGTTTCACGACAATGATTTTATCTAATTCGAAAAGATATTGAAGACCTAGAAAGTGTTCTACGAAAGCGTCACATGACTGAAGTAGAGAGCGAACAAACAAATCTGCCATGCGGTGATGCAGCTATGACAAAGTAGTGAGTTTTCGCGTCCATAACATTGTTCTAACACTTTTGTAACATCTTTTTGTACATTGTGGTTTGGTTAAGTATTGAGTATTGAAGTACAAAAATAGTTTCTCAATTGGCCACAAATTAATAAGGATTAGGTCCCTGCCAGAAATGAATTGGTTAACTTTAGGAAACACAATCAGTAACTTCTTATATCCGAAATATGAATAAAGAAGACATATAACAATTAAATATGAATGTTTTTTAAACAAACCATCAGTAAGATATCAGAAATATCCAGCAAAACATACTTCAATCCAAGTAGACACTCGGATCTACATTTGAGGCAATCTCATGGCAATGATAAGCTATCGATACCATTATCACCCCAATCAGCGCGGAACCATAGGCGCGAATGTAAACAATTCGAAATAACCAAACAGAAAACGTTTGTGCGGTTACAAGGTCGCCCGGTCGACGCTCAGTCAAGGGCGTTCACTAGACACGGGGCCTACCCACAGTGCGGCTCAAAATTATATTTGCCTTAAATGCCTATCAGAGGATCTACAACCGAGGAATGGAGTTACAAGTGTGACGTAACTTGGAACACTCGATGTCTTCAGACAGGCAGAGGCAGCCGATGAACCTCGTGACATTTGTAACATAGAGCCGAGGAGACGAAGGTCAACTCCGCAACCGGTTTAAAAGTAAAAGTGAGCAAAGCGGCGGTCGCGTGTCCACCCACTAAATCCTCATTACGAGCAGCGCGCAGCGGCGGCATAATTGTCGGCAAGCGCACAGGCGCAGCCTTGGCCGTGACCGCCGTAGATAGAGCGCTTATTTTAGTTGTGGTGACGATGACGCGCCGTGATGTAACGCGCCACGCGTTATGTAATGTGGAGCGTGCGCCGACGCAGCGTGACGGACCGAACTCACCGAGAAAAAAGCGAAAGCCGAATTGAGATTGCAACGCGACGACGTATCAGCGCTGCCGAGACTCGCCGATCACAGCATTTAAACTGCACGAGACGTTGACAACATTCCGCCGCTATTCAACGGACTTGTATTGATTACAAAATTCACCAACATTATGATATAACGCCGAGATTTCCTTTGCAACCCTTCCGAGAAGCAATCACTCCGCAATTGACATATGATTGGAACCAAATGAGGGAAGGTGTAATGAGTACCGATTAACATGTTGCACGATGCAATCCACATGCTTATTATCTGTTAAGAAATTTTGTTCATTCCACTTGAACACAGGAAAGCGATTTGCGTAAATAACGCCTAAATGTAGATATATGAAAATTATTCTGTGAAATCTGCAGTCTTTGAAACGGTTGAATTTCGACAAATCCAAGATCCCAACACGGACATTCCATCAATTCATATTCTGTGATGGCGACGTAAGTTTTAATCGTCAGTCACATAACTTTGAAATCTATAAAAAGCCGCTGAGCAAAAGTTCGTTAAATAACTTATTTAAAATTCAGAGCTTCATTCATGAACTTATGGCAGTTGAACAATAAGGAAATACGTAGAAACCATTCAATGAGTATTTGCGAATTCACTTTATTGCCAGTCGAGGCACGTTTGTAGCAGTTTTCTACACTATACAAATGCTCGCATTGGCTTCCTAAAATCTAGCAGCAAGGAATTTTCGGCCTTGACTTGCAGGTGATAAGGGTTGTTATATGAGAGGCCACGTGCACTCTGCGTTTGGTGGGCGTACGCACGCATTCGATTGGTACTTGGGTCACGCGCATGCTTTCTTCGTGGATTTTGCGCGCAAATCTGTGCAAGCGCCTCGGTAACGGTAGATGTCGGTTCCGCGATGGAATGCGATGGGTCTGCGCTTCTAGCGTCGCCGGTGCCTCCGGAGCACCTGTGTGTCTATTTCGAATACGTGACAAGTCGATAATTTAATAAACAGGCTGTAAGTCCCCTTGGCTATCGTTTACATTTCCTTACATAAGAATGCAATAGAACCTTTATAAGTAGATCAGTTAAAAACTAGTTATGTTGATTTAGTTTGCTCTAATGGCAATTATAATTTCATGAAGTACATTATGATTCTGTAGAGGCGTCATAATTTATGTAAATTTTACGTTTGTAGCTGCGGCTGGTGGGTTATTCATCGGCACACCATGGTTGATTGTCTACCGCAAGAGCGGTTTGCAATAGTTACGATACTCTTAATTAATTATATTAATAGATAACTAGATATTTATTGCACAAAAAGTTACAACAGAACTCATTATTATTATCTCATGATTATTGGTCTCTCTTCCTTCCAGACCACCTTGGGGTAGATAAGAAGTGTAGCGAAAAGGGGTACGGCAGTGCCAGTTATAATATCGTGTGGCATTGTATAGAGATGCCGTCCCAAAATATATTTCTACACATTTCACAACAATTTCAAGTTATATAGCAAAACAATGCATGCCGAAGACATGGTATAATGTAATCGCCACATTATAGAACGATAGAATAAACGCTGCGTATAAATAAATACTTCATCCATTTGCCATAAAGTTTTTAGAGCTACTTTTAATACAGTATCAAGCAAGCAATGTTGCAACTCACAATGATGAATCGTGATAAAAGGAAGTATTCAGGATTCCAGGCAACAATGTTGCAGATGCGTTGGCAACGTAGCGAGAGAGCCTGCTGCGAGGCTGGTGGTACCATAAGCAGACGACTTCATTTAACTGCACATTATGCATTCTGTTGCGCAGCGCCGAGTATAAAGATCGTCGTGAAGGGTATTGGTTGTTAACGCATTCAAATTAAAGCGTTCTTTGCTTTTGTTTTACTAATAATAGCTACTTGGTTCGCAAAAGCTGTCCAGACGAGAGCGGTACAGTAAAAAAAATCACAACTTTTTTGTCTATTTTTGATAAGTTCCAAATATATTATGGTTTTCCTTACTGGGTGAAATCAAAATAAACATGATACTAAATTCAGAGACTGAGTGTTTAATGTGTTTATCAAGCGAATGATATTTAACGTTCGGAATCAAAATCAATACTCTTTGAGCATTGATTGAGGCAAAAAAATAACCGCAGAATTATGATTATATACCAAAGCGCCATTGGACCAGTTAAAATGGAAAAGACTAAGACTAATTAATTAATTACTGATATATTTATATTAAATTTATCAGAGCTTCAAACCCTATTAACATACCTATACAAGCTATATCGGTGAACACTATCATTCATCCCTTTGACCACCGTTTACCAACCATTCTGAACAACATTTGTTCTACAACTTTTGGACTCCTCATAAAATTACCAAGACACGTGTGATGTTGAAATTCTGAAAAATAAAGTCATAGAGCTAATTAAGTTATCCGTAATGGCTAGAAAAGGTGGTTAAAGAAAGGACATGTTCGCTGATACACCGTGTAATCCTCCATCTAGTTTACTCATAAGTCCATTTTCAAGCGAAACTAAAGTGACATAACAATATTTTCTTGATTGAAAAAGCCATCAATAAAGAAACCACAACGAATTCAGAACATCTATTAGAGAATAGATACCTATTAGTTTCAAATTACAAAGTATAAACAAGTGTTTACCCTAAAAACTATGTTCATTGCGGTGCCTCAATACGCCGAACCAATTATAAAGACATTATTTACCGCTTAGCTCCGTTTTAAAGTAGTTCAACTTTGTTTATCGTGTTATGTATAAGCTCTTATATTCTAATGTGGCCTAATTAGTAGTAGGTACTGCTTAGTAGAACAATGTTATGCAATGCATTCGAAACTGAGACAAAATCATTGCTACTAGTAAGTTCAGAAGATATAGAACGTTAGAATATGTTTTTTTTTCTAATCTTTTTTTTTAGTTTTTTAAAGACAAGCATCATTGAACTCCCCATCCTTTGGAGGCGTATTCCTAGTTGTCACCTCTGGCTGTTCCCACTGACGACGACGGCATTCGTTACTACTAGCAACAAATGGGTTTCTTTTTTCTCGTTTGTCGCCAGTGGAACGTAGCCTAGCCATACCTATGTGATGACTGGGAATAAAGACCCCTTTAGATAAAGGTAGGTCTGTCCCCAAGCTATGGATACGATGATGATGATGATCGTTTAATCAAAACATTGATGTTATTTTCTGTTTCGTAGCTTATCTCCAAAAGTATATTCTAAATATAACCAATATATTTAACTCTCAGACGCCCACGGTCACGCATTTAGAAATAAACACACTTCGATAGTGTACTCTGACCGAATATCATCTATAACTAGGCCGTACTGTTGCGAAACTTGTGAATTAGTAGAATAGTCAAAGAATATATTTTAGGATCCTGGCAAGTAGAAGGACCTCTAGGGGAGAAAGACGATGTAATATTTCCATTAGGTATACATTCTGAAAGTAGGTACAGACAGCCGCACATCAGGTTACTACAATCTGTCAAATTTCTTCAATCGAACCTCACCTTTATGTCAAACGTGTTTGGTTCAATATCAACTGAGGAAATTTGACAGATTGTAGTAACCTGATGTGCGGCTGTCCGTATAACTTAAAGTTACTAAAGCTATAAAGTCTAAAAGCTAAATACGAAAATAAGACATATATCACGCCCCTAATTTGATAAGGCCATGGGTATAAATTGATTTAAATATGAAAACTCTCGTTAACTTACCCAGCCACCAGGCGCCGACCCATTTCGGGTCGCTCGATGCATATCCCGGGTCTGACAGCGGGTCCACATACACCCTGGTGCAGAGGGCTCCCAGCAGGAAGCCCAGCGCTGGACCGATCACCCTGATGCCGATTGTGATAGCTGTGAACAAGATTTACCCATACATATAATAATTATGCTTTGATACATGATCTAAGGGTTAACACTACACGAATATCCAAGTTTAGGAACGTATTTGGGGTTTGTCAATTCGAACATAATGTAGAGTTATATCAACGGTTCTAATTTGACCCTAGCACTTCATTCTGACAATAGGTAGTCAAATTGCAAGATAGCAATAGAAGATAAATAAATTATATTTCCATTATTACTATTGAGGATTATTCAAGTAGTAATTCTATAGGATTTATAGAGAAAACAACCAAGCTTTTAGATAAATGTAAAAAACGAAACGCTTACGCGATGTAATTAAATTCAAAACCTAGCGCCATCTATTGTTTAAGCGTTGCAATACCGAAACGAAGCGCAGGCGGGCCACTAGTATATTATTATATAATTAATAATAAAATTATAATCTTGGAATTGAGTGCAACGTTGTCGATGCGTTCAGTAATAATAACTCTGTTATCGCCAGTCAATAAAAACGTCAAGTGCTCTGTGCTCCACTGATCTCACGTGACGCTAACAATGCACGTTACATTAATTTTGTAATACATTAACGAATAGGCATTAAAAAATTAATCGGTCTGGGGCATACAACACAAGAGCACAAGGCAGATTCTACATTACTTCAGGGAAACATCATCATCGAACGCTTAATCATGTAGTAAATATTAATGGGCGTAATCACAGAGGCGGAGATGGCCATTATGCAAATTGTGATGGACTCCCGTACACATGAATGGGCCGCTGTCGTTTATCTCAATAGGACTAGGGCTCAGAGGCTAATTGAGGGTCGATGAACCCGCGACGACAAATTATCGTATGAAGGATTGCTGCCGACGTCCGCGCCGCGACCGCCACTCGCCGCAGCGCACGCGCACCCGGGAACAAAACGACCCGCCCGCCAACACGCAACAAGCCCTCAACACTGAACAAATTACTCCAAGATAGTTCTCGGAATAAATAAATTCTCTAGCTTTTTGCTTCCCCGCCATTCTCAAGAAATTTAAAGGTCAACTCATGATTTACATTTTAGTAACTCGAAGTGCAACAAGAAAATTCTCGTCATCGAACACGATGATAAATCTTCAGATCAGAGCCCAGATTCAAAAATTAAATTAAAGACCTGCAATAATAAAGCAACAAAGTAAACTTAGGGTGAGTGACCGAAAAACAATCAGGTACTTAGGTCCCAAATGTAATAATTCTCAGAATCCAGCCGCATCGGTTGCCAAAAAACATACGGCGCGCGTTTGGCTCGCGTGCTTCGTGCTCCGAGGAAAATAAAATATACGTTCCTATTATCATCATGCGCTTTTGTAATAAATAATGGCCTCGTCTGGATCGTTTTTCAAAACGGACGACGGTCGCGGCTCGGTGCAAGTTTTTATTAACAGCCACAGCTCCGTTACTGGTTCCGAAGCATCATTAACATCGTTTTCAACTTGCTCCTGCGAATTAACGCTCAATGATTGTCAAAAAATGAGGAATTGCGTCATTAAAGTCTTTGGCATTTGGAAGCCGATTCGAGATTACAATCAGAGTATGGTGCATATTTTATGGACAGATAACTTTCACATGCAACTCAATATGCTGTTTACATCGTAAAACTTAAGGATCGAGGGAAACTATGTCAAAGTTAATAACAAAGTGGAGAGGTCGACACGTAAGGATATTTCTTAAGACGCCCAGCAGTACGATATGGACTGAGATATTGAAAATGATGGTTGGTATGAATAGTATGTAGACCGCGAACGATCAGGATAGTTTATAGATTATTTCTCTTTTAGGATTCCAACTTTCAGCAGTGGACTGCGATTCAGCTGATTGCTTAATTGTAACAAATAAGACGAATTAAATGTAAAAAAATACTACTTAATCTATTTTTAACCTATACTATTAAATATCAATACTAAATAGTATGCGTATTCGACGTGATATGAAAGGCAACAGGGCTAGAAGAGATAACCTTGCTGCGTCCGCACAGCAAATAAGGTCATCGGATACCACAATCATATCTATGTGTTATAGAAACATGAAAATCATGAATGACACAAATATTTTACCAATGATATAGAAACTAGAACATGTTTAATACATGTGTAATCTGAAGCAGTTTTAATAAAAATAACCAGATCATTTAAGAAATCTGTCTTAAATTTTAATGACTACATCGAGTATGGTGGATGCTCCCTTTGCTGAATACAGTTTTTGTATCTTCAACGTACATGGAAGACAATGTGTGAATCATCAATCGAGCCAACAAACGTTTTGATCGAAAAAAGGCTAATACATTTCAAATGTATTAGACTGCACTTTGGGTAAATATGAGTGTGAGTGCAGAATATATCTTATAGCACCTAATTTTATTAGATTGGCAGATCATAAATAAACAATAGAGAAAGTGCTTATAGTGAATGTTAGAGATTCTTGCAGATTATAATTATATTTTACGATACATAAAAATATGTGTCACGTCGAAACGTATCTGGCAAGCGATAATGACAGCATTATACAATTCAATGAACATTAATCATCAACATTGATAACGAAGAAATCAAAGAAAATATACCCACACTTTAATTTTACTGAAAAGGGGTGGGGGGGGGAGCTAGTCACCAGTCAGCCACACAAGCTGTCCCTGAGGAGCCTGGGGTACGTTACTGGTCTGGATAAAAATCAAGTCATCGTTATGATAGAATTAGGCATAGTCACCGCTTGCCTAATGCGGATTGGTCATCAATACTCGAGCTATGTTCGCAAATTCGAAACATGCTTTTAGCTCGACTCGGAAATCGGACCCAGGATCCCGAAATCCCGGCTCGGTACTTACTAGACCAACGAGGCATTGGCAGTAATTACTCAAAATCAGGGGCGATTTGACACTGTTCGAACTCTAGAATCGACATGATAAGAAATATTAGGTATTTATCATCGCATCGATTGTATGAAAGCAAATTGCAATATTGTAATTTATCTTATCGCTTTGTAATCTAATCTGGTGATACTGCAGCGATGGCGTAACGGCACTGACCTATGTCAACTGGGGGACAGATCGCGCGCGGATCGATAGCGCACCCGCAAAAAAGTTGCATAATGCGCACGCGCCGCAACGCGACTCCCGCGCAGAGCGCAACGCGGAAGGATCACTTACGCGCGTGCATGTGTTCAAATTATAAAGAATCATTTGACCAGAGAGCCACGCTTCGGCGTGAATGGGCCGGCACAACCGGATTGATACCACGGCAGATGATGAAGTAGCAATTGCGCTGTGTTTTACCGAGTGAGTGAGGGCCATCGGAGGCCAAATCCGAGGGAAAGTTTGCACTTGGTGACTCCGCTGGTGTTGCAGGTGTCTATGGACGTAGACCATCTACTCGTCTGCCACCAATCACATAAAAAGAAGTACAAAAAAAATATGAAACTGAAAAGCAAACGAGCATCGTACCTACAAGTATACTTATACACCACCGCTATCCGCAACAGCTAAACCTAAAGGAATGTGAATGTAGATGCGAATTTATTTGGTGTTTATGGTGAATCTATAAAGACATGATAAGGGATAGTACCATTTATTAACTGATAGGTGGCAGACGAGCAGACGGATGACGGATAAATAATTAAAGCAAAAACATTTGACCCAACAATGGATCGATTCAAAACGTTCGTTGCGAGCGGATGCACAAATTCTAATGACCTTCGAGCATGAGTGTGCCTTGATAGTAATTTACTACATATATTTTCTCCTGTAAGTAACTCTTGAATCTAAATCAACAGAGCATCCCAACCAATTCCCGTCGCTGAACTGTCGCTGTCCCAATTTAGATCGCCCTATTGACCCATATGCGAGACAACTCCAACACCACGGGCTGAATCACTCGAGGAAAATTACCACATGCGCCGGCGCCCTACGCCCTACAAACGTTATTCTTTATTTTAAGAACGCCCGCAAACCGTTCCAGCACTGATTTATTCTGATCCTCACCTTTTGGCCTAACTAACAAAAAGGATATTTTTAAACGAGGACATAACCCACCTTCCCGCCTTCTTGGCATACGGATCAAATCGAATTTTAAAAGAGTCGAAGAAGTATTGTGCTAACCTCCTATAACATCAATATGTCGAAATGGTTATTAGGTATGTAACATACACAAGTAAGCTATCTCTCTCTCATCTTAGAGTGTAATTCCCAGTTGCTTCCAATACTATTGCTTTGGAGCCCGAGGTACGCTTAGACCATTATTCAGGCTTTGGGGAGTCTGGTAATTACAATGAAGCGACTGCCATCTGACCTTCGCAACCCTTTAACACGGGAAACAGACCGACTGAATGATGATAACACGTTTCTGAAACTACCCAAAACGTGCAGGTTTCGTCACGATGTTCCCCTCACCGCCGACCTAATAATGACTTGAAAAATCCATAAGTGCATGCTCTGATTCGAACCTCGAACCCGTATGGAAGTATGGTATCGTATGGAAGGCGCGTTCCTATCCGCTGAGCTACCATCGCTTTTAATATCTTCAAGCATTTGACTACTCTTTAGAATTAACATGGTATATTAACATATCATGAAAGATTTGTTAATCCAGCAGATTTAGAGTACCCAATACTAATTAAAATTCCTCACGCATTACAAAAGCCATTGCGCTACATTCCCATCGGATTAAAGGGCCGATACTTAAGTCGATAACTGCATCTTATTTCACATGGACAATGCAAGTTTCTTACAACCACTTTCACTAGAGCGCATGTGGCTGAAGAAAACCGCCAGGGACGGTGTCTGTTCTCAAATGCAACATTGTAAGCGACCGTGACTGCGTTTGTTTTAGTTCAGTCTGTTTCTAAGTCATAAATAACTAGACGGGGCGGATTGAATTTCTCAAATTCCAAACTGCGGGATTGATTTTTAACTTTTGTTTTCGATTCAGAATGTTCTATGTCCTCTAATAAAAGCTGTAACTTTGTTAGTGGGTTCTACTTATTGAACCTATTGGAGTGTTAAACCTTTTTCTCAATAAATATAAGGAAAAATTTACAGGTAGTTTGTACAATAGTACCTAAACAGATCATGCTGCAACAGGAGGCATTTTAGAATCATACATAAGTATTATATACTCGATATTTCAACTGAATATTCTCATGTTTCTTTGAAAAAACTAAAAAATCTGTGCCATCAGCAAAGCCCAGTTGGAAAATCAAAAGCAGCACGCTGTATTAGTTACTCAAAGAATGGGTCTATGTATACTCCGAGCCAACCGGGAGTACGACAGTCGCAAAAATTAGGGCATCGTCAAAGGAGTATTGTCGACGCAATATCGACAACGAGCTGAAATTGTACCGGCGAGACGTCCCGCCGGCGGCCCACTGACACACTTGCGCCGGCGCACGCTGAAATAGCAATTGCATCCAATGCAACTGCAGCGCCGCGACGCTTGTGCGTACGACGGTTGGGTAGGGTGACCAGGGACTTGTGTCATACAAAATCCATCTCAGCTTGTCATTCCCAGTGCAACCAAAGCCGTTTCCTTCGAAGCGCGGGGTACGCTTGGACGATGATCCAGGAGCCTTTCATAGGTGGGTATCCTACTACTTGGGCCCCCTACTACCTGCGGTCAGTCAGCGGTGAACCGTGCTTAGGATCCCGCTACCCTCCGCGATCAGTAATCCAGACGCCAGTCCAGTCCAGTGCAGCAGACATGCGTTACCGAAATCGGCTCACTCGGCAGCGCAATTGTTCGGGCTCCCTTGTCGGAATGGCAACACCTAGCATCTAGCCGCAACACGACGTTAGTTTCTTGGCGGCCTGGCTTTGTTAGGTGGGTGGTTACTAGCCGCGGCCACGGCAGCCTACCACTAGTAGTACTGAGCATTTGGCGCTACCCAGGGGGCACGTGTGGGTATCTAGAGCTAAAGCTCGCGGACGCGCTCAGCTTTACTCCCCAACTATCCGAAACGTGTAGGTTTCTTGACGATCTTTTACCCTCATCGCCAGGCGAATCTGTAGAAATACGCATATAGATTTGAAAAATCCAGAGGTGCAATCACGAATTTGAACCTTCGACCTCCAGTATGTATCAGTAAACCTGTTTGCCACCAAACACATAGAAGAGGCCTAAATTCAGCAGACTGATGATCTTTTGAATAAAATGTTTAGGAAACAGCTATCCTGAGTTACATTCCATTTTGAAATTATATTTTCTAATGAATATGGAAGACCTGGTCACCCCAGATTTAGACAACGCATTGGAAATTACGCATTTACTGCATAGGAAATTCGGTCGACACTCGAGAATGCAGCGACATCTAGAGCATATTGTCACGCAATTCCGCGAAGGGTTCGTTGCGGTTAACTTGCTCTTATGTAATCAACGTTTGCTATTATATTGGAGAAGATAAATGGCGATATGATCTAACAAATGCAACTTCTTAGGGTCATTACCCTTTCAAAATTAAATCTGCATCAATGTAAGATCTGAATTTTGGCTGCAATGCCACAATATATTCTTGGTTGCACCGTACCTATCCCTTTTTAGGTGACTATACTTTTCCCCTACAAATAACCACAGACAACCACGGGTCTGGAACTTGTGTAAAGAAATCGTTGTTAGAGATAAAGGTCTTATACTTATTAAGTAGTGTAAAATCTGTTAACTTTGTGCAACAAAAAGTAAGTAGTAATCTGTGAATATTTTTTAATTAATTCCATAGATTAGTGAATAGACATCTGGGTTGCTCAACGAAATTCTAGGATAAAGTTGATTATTGGTTAAGATTTTTTTGTGGCTTACGTACCAGGCCATAATCTTTGGATGCCAGGTTCGATTCCCGGGTCGAGCAAAAGTATATTTCGAATTTTTCGAACATAGATCGGGTTTGTGATCACTAATTGTCAATAGGCAAGCGTGGTGAAGCGTGGTTATAGTGGTGGTGGTAGCGTTGACTTGATTTCTACGATGGAGACCTTTGCGTTGCCCCCTGTATATAGGCTGATACTTTTTACTAAATGAATTTGACGGCGCGAAAGTCTAAATTCGTCTAATTCTAAAGCGAGATGACCTAACCCGAAGACTCGACAAAGCCGACGGGAAACGCACATGAGCTAAGTGGCGGCGAGTGGATGCTTATAAAACGGGATAAGCCGGTCTGAGGAACATCGCTGCGCAGGGTTGCCAGGTTATTAAAACACTTGGGTTTGTGGTTTCCACAAGTGTTTTAATAGGGAAAAAGGCTTACAATCCCGACCGTCAAATTTTGTCGTCAACAAAAAATCCGTTAAAAATTATGATAAGGAAATCTACGTTACAGCGGAGTAGCGATAGGTGAGTTCTAAGGGCCTGAAAGGAACGGGACGTTACGACCGAATCGTTCGTCGAAGAGTTTCCCTCCCGTTCACAATCGCTGGTGTCACCTTTGTTTGGATGCGACAGGTATATTTTTATTAGTTACGGAATGGCTTCATTAATAAGACCTGTGTCCACCTGTGGACGGCACGCTTGGATAGAAAACTTGCCTACCGGTATTTTGGCGGCCTGAGGCGGACATATATACCAACAGCACTCTCAATACGATTATTAAGAAGAAGAATAACAATAATTTATTTCTAATCAACAACAAGATACATTAATTTATGTTAAAATCACACACATTAACAGACTACAAAAACTATACTAAGTCTATAGAACCGCCAACGACCGTTTTAACCCGGGACTGGCAACCCTAATTACCTACAGCTTAACACACTATTCGCCCGATAAGGAAGATGGTCTCTAGCTTGCTTCAACGGCAGAGTGAGGGACAAGAGTTGTAGTCATCTTAAATAAATTTTACTGAAATATCTACTTTTTTGTAACATAGACTGTACTCCCTATCAACGATTTTGACAACCCAGGAAACACTGTCCTGGCGCTAAGAACGAGACAAGCCCAAATGGTGGGTGTGAATGTCTAGGACAAAGAAGAAGATAGGCTGTACATACCTATCTCTTTTTGGTAAATGTCCAGTGTCAAGCGAGAATAATTGAAAAAGTGAGTGTCGTCAGACGACAACAATCTCGTTTTATTTATTAAAATCCCTACAGGAAAATACTAATATATTTCAGTAGCAACTTTCCTATCCACATGAGCTATTAATACGATATCTATTGAATGTGACCCAATTAAATTGTTATGGTCTATTGCCGTCTAATTAACCGAAAACCGAATGTACCATTGAGACATTCTTCAATAATTGAAACTGACTGATGATTCATCGCGTACACTTTATTTATTTTGGATAAACGTACTAACATTTTTAATGATGTCTCTGATGCAAACCCCAAAAAATCATCACAAAACAATCACAAAAACATACGTCAATCAAACCCAACCACTTTTATCTTCAAGTTATTATATTTGCTCTTCCATTTTAACAGGAAAGTCATTTAGGTACCGCTAATTTTTTCAACGGTTTCGAACACCCAATTAATTTTCGATGAAATACGATGGTTATCGATTTAACTTTGATTTATCCTAACATTAAAATCACCATTATGAGGAGTGTGGCGCTTTAGTAATGGCCATATCGATATTATATTAATCGATTATGTGAATTAAGTGTAACTTGACTTTATTAATTGAGTGCAACAGTGCACACTGCGAATTATTCTTGCCTTTACCCGAACATAGGGGGACACAGTAAATACTAATGCCAACTAAGTTAGCTTAGCTCTCAGCGTGCAAGGGGGGTAAGAGGGATTACCAAATCCTAGTCCTAAACCACTAGTAACCCGGACCCCGAAGACTTTTGGCAACCGGGAATCAAGCTAAAATAAAGATTATGCACGTAGTCCACCCTATACTACGACGATCTTGTCTAAAGATTCGTAGTCTACAATACAACGGACCCGGTTAGTATGTGTGGAGGTCCATCGCGTGTTCGCTTCATTCGGCAATTTGTCCTCATGTTGCCAGCCTGCTGAGCTACTTTGTATAGGTAGATGTATTGTGCGTGATATAATACACAGTAGTTTCCGCCCAAGTTAGCATCTATAACAAGCCAAACTAAGTACTTTTTAGAGACCATTTCTTTTTATATAAATAACTATAATAAAAATGCTCGAGAACTAGATTTCTTTTTTGTACCCAGTTTGAGTGGCCAATAATAAATAAGTTTTATAACGTTAGAAAAAGTTGTACTGACACAGTTTTTAAACACTGAATGGGCAAAATGAGTGAATATATCGAGCCACAGTAAACGCAGTCACAGACAAAACAATCCTACCGCTAGTCGTTGTTCTGCGCTGGCCAGGCATTGTTAACTTTTTGTTACTCGTGCTTTGACTACGAGTACGATCGCCCATCGTAAATCAAAACCAGTTCGAAACCTTCATACATATTTCCAAACTATTCATAATTTATTTTCTGCCTGCATTCAACATGCACGCAAGCGAGATTGGTTGATTTCACCGGTAATAAGATATCCAAAAGAGGCAGACGTGGTAAGTAGGTACTCGCTTTCTTTAAAGATACACGTTTCCTTCGATAATATCAGAGGTTAAACTTTTGAGGTTGCATTTAATAAAAGTGCATTGTGCATTGTAATTGTTAATTACGCAACGTATCGGAGGGCGTCCAGCAGAATACTCGGTAGGCGGCGCGGTGGGCGTCAGCTTTGATTTATGCACTTTTATACGCCGAATTTATTGCTCAGAAAAGGCCAACAATCGAAAACGACGATATAATCGAGACAACAATTTATGAGACGAAATTAACTTCAAGCTTTTGTTCCAGAGCTTACGCCCCATTAATACTCGACGGCGCTTGGTAATTTAGTACAATGCCCATAATAATTTCAGGAGCGGCTGTAACTCTACTGCAATAAATATAACTCACCCATATAGAGCGGCGATTGTCTACTGCCGACGTTGTCGTCGACGTAGGGGATCCCGAGCGTGGCGATCCCCGTCTGGCCCACGCCCACCACCAGCAGGCAGATGAACAGCCACGGGATCACCACGGCGGTGATGGAGGAGCGGTCCATCCTGCTGCTCACTTGGAGAGGGTTGCAGTCCGTCGCGTTGGAGTTCTCGGTGTGGCAGACGGGCGCGGGCCCGCCGCGGTGCGCGACCAGGTGCACGTCCAGCAGCCGCGTGCCGTACAGCACGTGCGGCAGCACGCAGCCGATCACGCCCACCGCCAGCACCATCATCATGCACGCGATCCACCGCGGCCGGTGCCCGCGCCCCGCCAGGTACGTCAGGAACAAGGCTGTGCATATCTGTCCTATCTCCGTCGCCGCCAGAAGCACTCCCGTCGTCTTCGACTCGACTTTGAACAATTTCTCTATCGTCGTCGTCACACTCACGAAGTATGTGAGGAACATGCCCTGGAGAACCCAGCCCGACAGAAAGACGAGCATGAACACTCGCGTTGAATGAAAGGCGGAGCGTGGGCCGGTCGACGGCGTCGCCGGCATCTTACAGTCGAGGGAGCCATTGTTGTTTCCAGTGGCTAGCCGTTCTTGCTCCTCAGGTGTGGCTTCGACGCCTTTCATAGCGGCGTCCTCGGCCGCAGGGCCCGCAGGACCCGCCTCGCCTCCCGCAGAGACTTTTGTAACTGCACTCGCCCTGCAACAATACAGAAATACCTTGACAACTCGCCCTAGAAATGCTTGTGGTATTTGTAACTTAGATCAACTCACGTCATAGCGTGGCCGTAACTAGCGTAATATGCAACACAACCCCCGATCCAGCGCGACCGCCCGAGCGGAAAGGCGACTCACGCGAAGCTCTGACAACTGTAACGTTTCCGCGTTTCCGGATAACGGCGCGTACGATTCGATCATCAATGTCAGAAACGAGGAGTGGAATAAGTATGCGGGCAGCGGGTCGTGTGCATACTCTTCGGGTAGCTTTAGCCCGCGTCGGGCGCGGAGGGGTGGTCGGAGGCTGCGTGCGCGCAGCGGCCGCGGCGAGGAGAGACTGCAACGTGCAATTACCGGCGCAGCGCAATGCACCCGCTTCGCCCGCCCCTCAGCTTCTCCCCATACGGGGTTTTTATTGGCCGTCTATCCGTTTTTTGTGCGGCACGCATTTACACACGATGGGAGCGTCTGTGCGACGCCCTCCTCCGAAGAATCCCTCTCGTCTCGACACTACGGAATGTCTTTGTCCCGCGAAGGAAGCTTTTTTAAGCGCGTCCAACTGCACAGTTTACATACAATATGCGTGAAATGGTTTTTCGAGTCCCCTTACAAACCCTCATAGAAACTGATACTGCAGTTTGTGCAGTGCTCTCGACTTTTTGTGATCCTTTTGAGAATCATTCAACACAGCTGTACGTACAAGTATGCAAATAGGTTCATCTACTTTAACGGTTTGAGTTAGTGACAAAAAAGACAATCGCGCAGAGAAGTGCTATAAAATTACAATTAAGCCAATCGATCATCGCACTTTATCTAGTCAATTTATATGTTAACAAGTAAGGCTGTAAAGTTTAAACTGCAATAACATTGAGAGCCATAAAGGCAAAGGACACAGACGTAAAGTTCGCAATAACAGCAACAGTAGAATATTAATGTGAACGAGTCATACGGTTAACTGGACTTGCGAAACTCACCAACGGGGGCCGATGACCACCGCCGACACCGGCTGCCGGCGTTCTGTTGCGCGACAACCAGTTCCAAACTATTGCACAGATATATTAATTGGTGGTGACAAACAGACGGCCGTTTGAGAGAGGGCCGGCGGGGTGAGTGGGGCGATGCATTTTTTCACGAGCGCGATAAGAGTAGCGCTGCATTCCGAGATAAGCGCGACTTGTGCAATGGCAGGACTATTCGGTAGCGCGGGCATCGCGCGCTGATAACGGGAGTGCTCGAGGACAGGTGGCTGGCCAAAATAGCGCGTCTCGCCGCAACTATCATACGTGCACTTATGCCAACACAACATATTATGTAGACAGAGCATGACTGGAAATGTAATATACAATCGTAAAGTTAAATTCTTAAGTTACGTCTTTAATTTTAATGTTGACGACAGAGAACAATCGTTTCCTTTTTTGTGTAAAATCACAAACCGATGTAAATTACTGAGGCGTACTCACTTATTACATAGAAAAAATGGATTAGCGTCTGATTAAGTGATATGCGTGTAGGATTAGGTATATAAGAGTGTGCTTGTATACCATGCACTTATATGTCCAGATAAGAAAAAACCCAGTAAGTAAATATTTAGTAGCAAAACTGTGACATCACTCCATCGGAACAATGTGCTCTTTTTCTCGATATAAAAAATATATAATGAATTACTGTAGCAAAGGAATTACGCTTCTTATTTAATCAAAAAAGCATAACGTTATATGGCGAATAAATCGAGCTGTATGCATATATGCGATGAGATGCGATGTTAAATACACTCGTAAGTCAGTAGAATATTTATGATGACGATACGAACTAATTGTCTGCCAGACGAACCCAAAGTTAAAAAGGTATCAGGCCAGATGGATGGAGAAGAGATGTTCTACACCCACTGAGGCAATTCGGACTCAGGGTGTAGTCTCCCAACCTCCACGGAGACAGTTGTCCTCGGGGTGTAGATGAGACACGCGACATGCACGAAGACAGTTCACCCTCAGAGGTGTAGACCTGTAGCACCCAAAGACAGTTCGTCTTCGACTTGTAGACTCCAGAATCCCAAAGGCAGTTCGCTCTCGGCTGTAGACTCGACAGTCGACACTTACAGATATCATCCACAGGGATGTAGACTCTCGACACCCACGAACACCCACGGACACAATTCGCCCGCGGGGTGAAGACTCCTGATATGGCCCGCGGTCACCCGCCCTGCGCACACGCAGCGCGACAATGGACGACAATAACTAACGACTTATTTAATCTCCCGGCGATTGAGCGCCAATGAATCATGCGACATCGACGTCGGACAACTTATTGGTATAAATTGAATAACTAACTTGGCCACACAGACGTGAAAAAATATGTCTGCAATAGAGCTGCTTTACTTATAAAGTTCAATAGTTATACTACATGGTGCATCAGTGAACAATCGCTCACTAGTCTAGTAAAAATTTAAAAAAATATATAATCGGAATACGAAAAAAAGGGTACGAAATATGAAACGACCACAACAAAAACACCATACAAAAATGAAAATACATGTAACTTAATTTTGAGGCTATTATGCGCATAGTCTAATCTTAATTGGGGTAAGTATTGTGTATAGGACCTAAAAAAAAGTATACATTCTCAATATGTAGAGTCAATAACATTCATACAGTTACATCCACATAAAATATAAAATAACAAAAAATATGTTATATGTGTTGTAAGAGAGCAATAAATGCATTTTATTATTTTTTTTTTTACTATCCCCGCCATGTATTTAATCTAACAAAAATGCTAGGTACCTATATGTTTGGAGGATCTTATATTAGAACTATAACTAGAAAGAAAAGTTTAACATAAACGAAATATTACTTGAGTGAAACACAAAATACCTACTGGTGATTTTAATCAACGATTACAGATTCAATTATTTATTTATTTATCCCATACAATCTTAAAAAAACTATTTCTGAAGTCGATTAAAAATACTAAACGCTTGTCTTTAGGTAGGATTCAGTCGATGACACATCACAAAACG
Organism: Cnaphalocrocis medinalis; assembly: GCA_014851415.1. Lineage (NCBI taxonomy): Eukaryota > Metazoa > Arthropoda > Insecta > Lepidoptera > Crambidae > Cnaphalocrocis > Cnaphalocrocis medinalis. The sequence continues at coordinate 16,448,227 of CM026275.1, read as the reverse complement.
ATCAGCGCAGAGGAATAAACCAATGTCGACCTACATCAAAATTAAACGCAGCCGAATGTCAGACAAAAACTAAGGTGCCAACAGTAACACCGTCTTGAATGAGGATATAAAACCCATTCATTTATATTCATTCGCAAAAAATTTTAGATACGTGGTGGATGCTTGATGGTTACCCATATCTATACTTAATTGACCGATCACCAGCGTAGACGTAGCTTGAGGCAGACTTACGTCATCTAAGTTCCCAACATACGCCGTTTATCCTTTTCTAATTTAGGACAAGAACGACACACCACGCATGATAATCAATCCTTTATGTCTACCACATTGGAGTTCAAAATAGTACTCATTATTATATTCCAATTTGGTCATCTAACATTGTAGATTCCTTAATATTATGACCAAATTGTTCATATAACAAAAATTAAAGTTATCATTATTTCGTCAATATTTTTTATAAGCAACATATTGCTTATTCATTAAATACCTCCTCGTTAGGGGATGAATTACAACATACAAGTTTCAAGTTGAGACTTGCTCAGCGGTTTAGGCAGTGCGTTTATCCGTCAGTCAGTCAGTTAAGACAAATAATTTTATGTATAGATTCGACTACACCATAGGTAACAAAATAATACTACACGACGAACAAGTTCGTGATCAAGGAACATAAGTCATAGAACGTGGCGCGATGCCGCGACTCGGCGCAGGCGCATCGAAGACTTCTATGATCACTCTATAGGTAAGTGAGAGGACAACGTGCGCGGTCAAGGTAAGTGAGCAGATACCTGTTGTCGATGACACTGCGCACTCAAGATTAATCTCCAATTTAGACTCAACTTTATACCATAAGGTACATTTTGGTTTGCCGGTGAGTTCGTTTTACGAAGAGTAAACAATGCCGTCAAGTGAGATAAAAAATATAGTCCGAAGTGAAGATAAAAACTATTTATAATGCAGAGATCGCGTTTGCACTATTAGTCAGTTCTAGCTTGCGTGTCGATGACATACATTGGATCAAGCCCCAATACCTATAAATGTAACATTTTCGAGGCTCTAAGAACTGAAGTCATTCTGATCAATTCTCACATTTTCTATGTTTGAATTGAAATATAAATATAATATTTTGATGAAATGAATTTGAAAGATTCAATGTTGTACAAGTATGATAATTTTTAAATGTGTCCTCTTGTTTTGGTTACATTATAAATAATTATAATCTACATCTCTAACAAACCGATTAATTAAGAGGGCCAGAAACTGGTTTATTTAAATCAACCACTTGAATTAACAAGACAGACTTCGGCATTTGCCAGGTGTTTCGATGTAGCCTGAATTGTATAATTTCCTGGTTTTATGGAGACATTACTGTGTAAGGCTGTATACTTTTCACCTATTGATGTAGTGACGATACCTTGATAGGTCTTTCTTTAAAAAAAAGGTGTAGAGCGGATGGTGTGATGTTTCAGGAAGGTGCTGAAATTGTTTCACTACTACACCTTTTTACATGGTCTCAAAGCTAAAAGCCGGTGGGGCTTGGCGGAAGATCTTGTTATACCATTGTGTTATGCCATTTTCCACGAACACTATATCACTATGAACTAGGGCGAAAACTCCCTCGAGCGAGTAAAGATTTAATTTAATCTTTATTATTTCGTTGATTGATCTACTGATTCCCTTTCTGCTATAGAAAGCACATTGAAGCCAATAGAGACAACAAAACTTAATTTATCTGTTACCATTTTTTTTGTTTCTGCAAGAACAAGTTTGCGATAAAATAGTTTACAAAATATAATGTTTCGCTTACTAAAATAAAAAAGCTTAACATTAATAGTTATCGTGCAGCAGCCCTGAAAGCTTAACAATAAACAAACATGAGACATGGTTATTATAACCAATTTGTAAGTTGCTATTAATTAAACTTTTTACAACTCGAAAGGGCCTCCGCATTGGAATTGGGTTAGGTACACACTAATTAAAAGGGAATGTCTTAATTAAGACACAATTAGCATTTAAAATTAATATTCGGTGGCCAGTGCAGATTCCTAGGATCAAGTTCCACTTGTTTTAATTGTGCAGGCTGTAAGGCCAATCTGATAGTAATCAGGGAACACGGTAGTGCACATGACCAAGTGGAGCTGTGAATCGTTTTAAGCCACGAGCATACAAAGTTTTTTTTTATTAGTGTCGAATTCGGAACTACCAAAAGTAAATCAAAAAAAGATTACCGGATTTTTTTTAGATCTTACGTTAAGCCACATTTATTAAATCGACAATCTTGTATCAATTACAAATACTTCTTATATAAAAAGTAACTAACAAAAGACATTTTCTTAACAAGGACATTATAGAAAAACATTTCACGTTTGTGTTACGCGTTTGACTTATGAAATCTGAAGTCTTGCCAAGTGAACGATATGTCACTTTTACTGGCACAATGCCATTTTTACCTTAGCAAGAATTAGTCAGAGTACCAAATATTAGGTACATTGCCTTTTGATTCGTTTGATCTCAATTTTTGAAGTACTTAAGTTGAAACTTGACTAATTAGAAACGGTAATGAACGGTCTATAACGGTATTACGGTAATGAATTAATAATGGAATTGGAAAATCGTTTACATTAATTTTCATTTAAAGTAGTAGTAACGTGTGTTCTGATGATTTCTTTATTTTTTTAAGTTAATTAAAATAACAGTAATAGATATGCAAATTTGAACTTGAATCAATTAATCACTTTTCCGTAAAATTATTGTGGGGGATGGGGACTGATGTTTTATTCTAATTAGTTTCAGTAATACATTAATTTTCAATAACAAATTTATATTTTTTGTAGTTATTAAATAATTTGTAATTGTTTCTTATCATAATAATTTAGGAGTCCAAACTCTTAGAAATTTGCGTGACATGCCTCTTAACTCTCTCTTTAAATGACGCACTCAGAGACGTAATTTACCCTTAATTCTCATTTTTTATGAACTTTTACTTAATTATGTCTATTAAAATAAGGGTCAATATTTTTAGTTAAGTTATATTCCTGCAGTATAAAATACGACGTCCAAGAGGCTGGGCTTGGCTTCGTCTGGATCAGCAGGCCGCTTGTATCATTTACAAACTCACTTGCGTGACTACCAGTGTATTTGCAAATCAAATTCGAGTTAATGCATGTATTAATTTCCAGCAGCAGCTGCTCGATGTCGTCGGGAGAATGATTTATATCATCTGATAAGCGCAAAACACTCGTTAATTACTGGAAACCAATACTGAGATTTGCGACACTAAGTTACACTATAAATTAATTATCATCAATATTTTAAGCTACAAAATTGCAGTTAAAATACAGACAACTCATTCCATTCATTTTAAAAAAGTGGATCAAGTATTGCACCTTGTGGAAATCCCAATATTTACAAGCAACTAACGGTTCGATAAAAAAATGCAACCAACGACGAAACAAAAGAAAAGTCTAAACATTAAATAAATGAATGGAACCAATTGCACATGTCATGAGAATTGTCTACACATTGAACAAAAAACACAAGTGATTGATTATACGAATGCCGCCCACAAATTAACTTTTCCTCGATTTTGTTCATCAAAGCCTCATAAATTTTCGTTGATTTAAAAGCTGTCCACTAAGAATTCGAATTAAAGGCTGCAGAAATAAACAATAGGTCACCTAACATGTCCGGAACGACTGAACGAGCATTTAATAAAAAATATAATGAACTCTTTTTGCAACTTCCATTAATACCTTTTCAAATAAAATTATGAAGACATGCAGGGAATATATAAAGCTCACCTTAATCAAAAGTTTATTGAAAACCAATGGTATGTTTATCAGCAATAAATCACACCTAAAAGAACATCTAAAAGTTCTGTTTCAAAAACCTTTGCTGAGATAACCAACCCGTGACAGACGAGAGGCGCCCTGCGGTGCTGCAGATGGTTTAGGTGCGTATTACTTACTAATGTATTTTACTAACAGTATCCCAACTCTTTTCTTTATGAAACGAAAACCTCACAAAGCAAAATATAAGCAAAAAGCCCTTAAATATTATCAGCAAAGAAAGTATTTAAAAAATCTCAATTTACACGGTCACTTTCGTTAATGCATTTCTTATCACGCGTCTGCGCCGGAGCACACAGACGGTCGGTAAGTGCACAAAAATTTACGTGAGGCAATTTTGTGATGTCCGCTCGTTATGTCCAATGTGCCGGCCGGGCTATTATTACGCAACACGCATAACCGCGCCTTGACATTGTTAATCTCACATCGAGATCCGTGCCAAAGACATGGGTACACAGGTAACCGACAGAAGGCTTAAGGATTGTCAACCAACCTATAACCGTGAATCACCTGCTTAAGGATAAACATCTAACCTCCATTTCGAAGAACACAAAAAATTAAAAGGCAACTATACACGCACAACAATACATTAACTAGACATGGCCACATGGTTTTCTGAAAGCAACATGCGCACCATAATGTGACTTGTGAATAAACATAAAAGGAAATAAGTTAAGATTATGCTAGCTGATGGAAAACTACACTAAAAACTGGAGTGCGTCGTATCATACAAGGTCGCCGGCTACGAGACGAGCTCTAGTACCACCAATTTGACACTGTTCACCTCCGCTTATTGGACGAAGTGGAACGTGTAAATGAAGAAATGAAACGCTACCCTGTAATCATTTAACAAGCCCCACCAATGATGAAACAGATGTCACATTTGAAGGCAATATCAATTCTAACGATGAATAGATTATAGCAACACAGCGGACTTTACACCTCTCTCAATAATAAATTTGACAGCATAATGACTTTTGTACTGGAAAAACCGTAAAAGGACAAAATCTTTAAGGTAAACTAACAACCTGAAGAATACAATAGAGTATTTGTATTTCATTTAAGATATTTAACTACATACATCAGTTTTACAGACCTGAATGCAGCCTCTGAAGTGTCAAAAAGTGAACGATTAAGGTTAAAAGTGATAATCGCAAAGACATGCAAACCAAAGAGAGAGTAACATAACGAGTTTTGATATTTTTTGGCACAGGGCTGCGAGCGAAGCGATAAAAGTGTCATCCGCACAGACAAACGCCTCGACCGTGGATATCGACAATTTGCATACAACCAACACTTGGATTTGCAGAGAAATCTCGTCCCACCTTTTGGTTCGGCAAATATGTGCAGTAAATTCAGTCAAGTGCCAAGCGGTTTTTAAATGTTTAACAAAAACAAACACTGGTCTGAACTGCAGTACTGTGTTATTTGACTTTTTATATGAAAAAATATAAAACATGTGATTTCACTCCTTATAGGGTGGATGATGATACCTCTGAAGTTGGTCAACTTTGTGCACAACAAGCAACGTAGTCTTTCTTTACCAAGCGTCTGTTTGAACAGGCGCCTGAAGCAGATGTGTTGTATGCGCGCGCGACGGTAACTCGGCGAAAGCAAACACGCCACCGTGGCACTGACGAGTCCATGGTCCAGTGGAGCCACTTAAAATCCTCCACCCCAAAACTAACAGGCCAAACATCCTTGTGTACTAACAACAAACACATTATTAAAAAATCCACTTAACTTACCTACTCCTTTTGATTTTAACATACTAAAATTCGTTTTGAGTAGCTAACTATGAAATGGGAAGACTATTTTAGTCCGTTCTATTTTTATTATTTTCTTACAGAAATATCAAAAGGAAATCAATGGACTTTTTTTAACAAAATTGGTACACAGTGAAGATTCCTCAAGTATTAAAAATGCAACTATGTACTGAGACTGTATGAACAAAACACGGCTAGACACACATTGCGTTACATATTAAAGTCATTGACTTACTTTTATTTGCAATAAGTTCTAAACATTTACGCACGAAGGAACCATCTGTTTCAACGTGCGCAATTAGACTACATTTACAAAAAAAGAATATATTTACGTTACGTGTTCAACACAAAAGACGAAAAAAAATCAGAAAGAACAAATAATGAAAATAAATAAATAAATATAAGACAAAATCACTTAGCGACCTGATCCCTCAGTTACTTATTACGGGTATTGAAATTTAAAAAAGTACTGACAAATTCACAGGGACTGACAACATCCAGACACTGAACAAATACAAGTGTTCATCACACGTATTTAAAGTATGCTACGTATATTAAACGAATGTAATACCACCTAACGACCGGATTAGCATCAGAGATAGAGCGAAAGTACAAAGAAAAGAAAAAACTAGGCCAGATAGACTACAGTGAACTGAATCAGAATGTTTAAAGCAGCAGTGGAAACATTTAAACACTCGTTTATAATCAGGAACAACAGTATGCAATTGTACAAAATATTAATATGCATAGATATGATGACGATGGAAATGATAAAAAAGTTTTAGTTACCATCACTTAAAACGATACAGCCGGTGGATTTGAATAGCAAACAGAAATAAATTTCAAAGAAATAATTAAGTTTTGCGTTTACATAGAACCTTACATCACTGGGTTACCGTTCTTGCAAAAACTCTTAAGAAAATAAAATATTTTATAAGACGCATATTGGTAAGTTAGAGAGAAAAGGTCGCAGTAAGTTTATCTCACAAAGACAAAATTTCAAACGCTTTCCAGTCGCCGAGCACGGTCGAGGTTATCTTCGGGTTCAACTCCACCGACTCGACATTTCACCAACAAGGTCAATGTCACTTCGATTCTTACTGCTATCAAACACACGCTGAAGTGAAACGTTCATCGAATGAGAAGAAACAATGATCTTTGCTCTGAGATTGGGATGTCAAAGGCTAAAAGAAATTAATTCATTCGATTTGTCCCAAAGTGACTTACAGTTAGAGAATAGGTAATAATAACAATGATTTCAGGACCGGCATTATAAATGACCAACAAAAGCACTTAATCCAACAAGCCAGCAACTAGTCCTCTCGACTCCAAATCACACAAAGTCATGCTCGTTAAACGCTTCAACCTATTTGCAATCCGCAAAATTACTTCATGATGACTAACGACCGAACTTCAATGACCATGAACTGAATGCCTTAACCGCCGGATACGAAAAATGGAATAAACGAAAAAGTATCAGTTCTAACAGATAGCTGTTACTCGACCCACATCAGTGCCCTCGTTGCGGCGAAATCGCAATGTAATTTTGCGACGTACATTTTTTTGGAACACTTTTACTTCGGCAACGGGCGCATGGTCCAGCGGCTGAATGAATCGTATTCGGTGATGACACGAATTTCTCTTTCAATACATCCCACAGCTCGGAGCTCGGCTGAACTTGATCTCGAACGCATGTTCAAAATCGCGGCTCTTATTCGGCGATCATTATTTTTGTATACCTTACGTATGTGTTATTAATATTGAATATCGTTATTTTCGCTCTTCTTAGCTATTTGACAGAGCGTATTAGACTTATTTATGTAACAGTCTGTGCCTTTACTAAAAAGAAAGTCTAAAAAAAGGACTTTTGGGGAACTAACCGTGTTCCCATGTTTTAAAATAGGACTACCATACCCTACAATATGGCAATGGCGCCATCAATTAATTTCATGATTTATTGGCACATTATATATTAGATTAGATTATTAAACTACATCAATCAATATAAGGATAAGCAAAAAAACTTTATCCATCCATCGTATCATGTCGCGAACATACGGCTTTATTAGCACACGCGCAGCACCACATTTTTACTAAGTTGGTTGATTGATGTTTGAGTATTATTATTATTCTACTCGTGTTTTGCTAGTCATAATTAAGCTTAACTCATTATGGTCGTAAAGTGCTAAAATGTGTCTCATTGACTGCTTGCAAATGTATCGATGTAAATGAGCGTGGAGCCCTGCGCCGGCGCTGGTTTTCCGCGCAGGTTTTCGCAACGCAACGTCATCATCATGTAAATCCGCCAGACGCATGCGCGCCGTATAACATCACTTTCTCTCTCGAACGCAATTGTTTAAAATTCGCCTTTTTCACCTGCTTTTACACTGGATTTATAGCATGCAAATCTGAACTACAGTTACATAAAACAAATGCAATCAGTACAACTATTTGCAAGCAAATTAAACATCTACAAAGTGGAATATCACATGTAAATATCCAATCGAATGCCCATTTTATTAACGTAAACATTATAGAGACGCAACAAACATACTGCATGACCTGTGACATTAGTATAATCACAGAATACATTATAGGAGCTTTAGAATAGATATTGTTCAGTGGGAGTAGACGAGAGCGAAACTAATACAAACTAGTCATTCGGATTACTTTCATCTGCCGAGAGGCCGAAAGTAAACTTTTACTTTCGGTATGAAAAGATATTATTCGAGTATCAATTCGTGTTTGTAGGTGGAAGGGAAAATGCGGGGCCAATGAGGGCGATGCAGTGGACCAATGAGAACTCGTCCTACTGTCGTTCCGCTATTATTTTCGGGGTCGGTGGTGAGGCGACGGTGACAGTTGGTCTAGAAAGCTATGAATGAGCTTGTGATCGCGAGGTATTGATGGAGCTAGCGTCTGTATAATAAGACTACGTGCTCAGTTAGTTTTCCTCATAGGGTCACGAAAGGAACCACTTGTTTAGACCATTCACACTTGATGATTATTACATTCGATATATTTCAACACTTACATCACTATTATGTATGATAAAAATAACAAATTGAAACTTCGAAATAATCCTTACATTTAAAAAAATATAACATATTATGAAATCAAGAAAACGCTACTGAAAATGAGTAGATACTGTATCCAACACATATTTATTAGATATCAACACGCAAACGAGGAAAAAAGGTAGAAAACCTTGTAAACCTCAATTATTTCAGCTCTTTTCTCATCATACAGTCAGCCACACATCAGGTTACCACAACCAGTCAAATTTCGTCAATTGATATTCAACCTAATGTGTATGACAGTCTATTGGGTCGAAGATGAGAGTCGATTGAAGAAATTTGACAGTTTTCTATACTTTGATGTGTGGCTGTACGTACGTACATGTTGGACCAGTGTTAAAAAAAATGTGATTTAATCGCGAAAGCCTAAATCTGCCAGTCAGCCAGATGACACGTGAGTACCACTGTTGCGCGTGAGAGAAAACTGATTGCGTCGAGATCCAGCTACTAGTGACACATAATTAAGTCAAGCATAATTACGACCACTTTACCACTCAACTCGAAAAGCTTAGAAACGATCGCTATTTCTATGTATATTAGATAATGTCGCATATTTTTATTGCTTCGCATAGACTGATCCTTGTTTAAAGAGCGTCTTGTCGTATTTTTATTATATCTTCTTTAACTATGGAATAAATTAGGATACACATTCAACATAAGAACGAAACATGATATAAGATTTTGATATAAAACCATCATTTTGTAGACAGCTTTACGGTATTAATGACATGTAGCATTATTGTGAACACTATAAACGAAATACCGGGTAGCATATAAATATTATAATTTCAAGATAAAAATTAACCAAGAATATATTTTTACTCAAAACCGATTTCACTTTCATCCCATCCTACCTGATGAAAAACTTTGATGAAGCCTAAAAATGTGCATTTTTAATTTGCAATAAGTTAAGCCAGTGGAAATGAATATCAGAAATAACCAGTTATGTAGATAAGTGTAGGTATTGTACCTAAAATGTGAAGAAAATTTGCAGCTCGTATTCATTATTATTACATTCATATGACCTCTACAAACGAAAAATATGTACAACTATTATTTACTTCACAATATTTAGCTTGACAATATTTCTTTGTTTATTAAAAACCTTAAGATAACATAGAGAACAAAAACGTAGTTTCGTAGCTAGTATGAGATAACAAGTAGTTGGTCTGTTCGCAAGAAGATTGAGGGGGACAGTTGGAAGAAAAGGCCTATGCCCGAAAGAAAACAAGATTATATCATTAAGGCCCTACAACGATTTATTTGATTTGAAGAGACTCCGCCCATTCCCCCCGCACACCTCATGCAACACTCGTAACTTTGTCACTTGATTCGCGTCAAATCGCACTTTCGCATGCGCGGTCACAGTAAATAAAGCAGTAAGGACATTGTGTCTGTGGTATACACGTCCGACGTCTATGAAATATCGTATTCTTTTTTCGAAATTATTTACTTCACTAATTACGTACTTTCTGGATCGGTACCGCCCAGCTTAGTGAAAGTCTATGAAATATAGCATTCTTTTTTCAAACTTGCCTACTTCATAAATTACATACTTTCTTGATGGGTGCCGCATACTTAGTGAAGTCATTGCGGACCCATGTTGCGGACTACAAAATGAGATTCGAATCGATGAACGATAAATAAAAAATAAAATAATAGGATATTTGACTAAAATTGAAAAATAAAATAATAGGGTATTTGATTAGTCAAATACCCTATTATTAAGTTAAGTTTAATGTATAGAGATTAGTCTCTATACATTAAACTTTATCAAAATATTGGTAAAAGCCAAAATTTTCAGTTAAAAATATAACGTCTAGCTGGTTTTGTAAGCATTCAAAGTTTTATGGGAAAGTCCATTTTTAAAGTATAAAAATTCAACAATTACCTAAATATCATTGAACTACCAATACATTTACCCCAACTATTACTATAAAAACCATTTATGTATTTATTACAAGAAATATTTGATATGGCTACCAAACAAAATTTACTAGATGCGCACACAAGATACACAAAGTGTGACGACACTCGTCAGTAAGTAAGTAAAATGTTTACTGACCAAACAAAAAGAGATTCAACACAACAGTAGTAAGACACAGAATACATAATAAGAAGTAGGTACATACGAGAAACGGAAAGGAACATTAAGTGCTTACATACATATAGATAGGTGGTCAATAAGGTCCAAACTCAGCATATGCTGCAGCTGCTTCATTCAAGCCACTGCAGCGCTAGTTTTCAGTATGGACCTTGAGTGACGTTTTATAAATGAACGAATGAATGACACGCACATGAAACAATACAACAGATAAACCAAAAAAACAAACAACAACAATGACACTTAGAAAAAAAATATTAGAAAAAAAAACTGGAACAAACAACAAATAATAAACACACAATATACAAACCATTATAATAAAAATAATCTACCATTTGGGTATTTGACTAATCTCGATATAGTAAAAAATATTGATACTCTTTCAAAATATTGGTAAATAAGAACCAATGGCCAACATTTTCAGTTAAAAATATAACGTCTAGCTGGTTTTGTGAGCATTCAAAGTTTCATGGGCAAGTCCATTTTTAAAAAATAAAATTTTAAAAAAATAATTATATCATTGAACTACCCGTACATTTTCCACCAACTTTTATTTTAAAACCCAAACAAAATTTTGCACAGAAGTTTGAGTTGTGACGTCACACTTCAATAGACATTTGTACAGAGCGTTTTTGGAATTGCCCAAAATATGTGCTCTCAAAGTTGTGATATCTCAGCTAATTCAAATGAGAATCAAGTGATTCTTTCAACAATGTTTCTTAAATAGGCTAGTTGACCCTTTTTTTTATTATGTCTTATATGGTTCATTATCGTTATCTTACACGAAAAAAAATGTGTTGAAATTTTTTAAAGGCCTAAAACACATTAAATTTTAAATTTAAAGTTGTGCTAGACAGCTGACAGGCGAAAACGCTGTCAGCCATCTTAGTCTATAAATTATCTGTGCTGTGACGTCATTATAAGCGAAAACAATAATTCGACATTTACTAAAACAGAATCCGCAAAGTGCCGCAAAGTTTTTACTCATTAATACTGAACAAAATCAAAGTATGGATGAGATCTGCTATGACAATAACACTACTGAGCAAGCTAAAGTATAAAATTGTGAGAGATGGTGTATTGGTGTGCTTGTATAGTGTTTGAGTATCTGGCGTCAAAGCAGGAGGAAAGAATGTGTTGCACAGTAGCCATTACTACCTGTGCGGATAAACATTGGGATTAGAAATTAAAACGGCGAAACTATTCACTTCTCGCTCGCACACTATTTGCGTCTATACTCGCACGAATGGCAAAAAAAAAGCTGCGTTTTAATAAAAATATGTGAGCTAGACGCGCTCTCAGTTTTGAAGCTTTCGTTAAAATTGTCTTTTTTTTATGAGATAGGGGGCAGACGAACAGACGGGTCACCTGATGGTAAGCGATTACCGCCGCCCATGGATCCCCGCAACACCAGAGGAGTCGCAAGTGCGCTGCCGACCGACCGGACCGCTAATATTATGTATCCCATCAAAAACAATACTCGACAAAAAAACCAAGTCTCCCAACTACCGTAAAAAGTGGTGAGATCCATGTTTCGCCAAGTCGGTTATTCATTTATTGATTTGGCAATCACACAATATATCTCACAAGCAATGCATTAATTGATTCGGTTGTTTAATGTGATTGCCATTTAATGTGAAACCAACGATTAAAATTTCTATGAAAATAAATCTATAATCGAATTGAGCCATAAAAGGACAACTCTAATCGTTCTCACCAAAAAGGCCGACTTTCGATACTGTTTTAGCTATATTTACTGTGGCACGGTCAACACACGTCATCAGAAACGAATTAGGATACCACGGAGACGCAACATACCTACTTAAAATTTAAAAAGGTAAAAAATGAGAGGCGATAAAATATCCCAACTAATATTGAAACTTCGTGAGATTAACTCCTTGGATTATTCTGTAGCATGCTATTGTGGCAGGAGTTCGAACGGCAAGGTGATCTGAACGGGTAGGTTGTTGAGAGGTGCGATGTCCCTGATAACGTCAAATATATGTTTTGCGTCTGATAACGTCAATTGAAATCACGATTCCAATTCTGTAATTTTGACCGCTGTTGTGACAATTAACTTTGCTCCTATACTGTCGAAGTGCACGAAGGTTCTACGTTCTTCTGACAGACAACATCGAAAATCCATGAACAGCCTCGTTAAGTGCTGATGTATGCTGATGATATGGCGCTGATAAAGTTTTATCAAAAATTGAGTCACGTAGCGACTCCAATGTTGGTCTTTGTTCTTTTGCAGATTTCGTTTTTCTGACTAATAATGACATACTTCAGTTTGCTCGCAACTGGCATAGGTCCGTCGTCTAAGAGAGCTGTCGCAGCACTGAGCAGGTGAGAACACGGCTACACAATTATACTCAATGGTCATGTCAATAAAGTCGTGAATACGTTGCACCCAGATTCTATCAAGTTGCTCAAAGATGTCGACAAAATCACGAAAAATTAATTACGTATTTATAAAAAAACTAGGCTGAATAACAAAATTCTGACACATGCCAGACATCAGTATTTATAATATCTACTAATTAAAGGAATTTCCGATTGAATTGGTAATCTCGCTCAGTAAATATCTGGAGAAAACGTAATTTTTAGAGGTATTTTCAAATCGAAAAACTATCGAACCAAACTCGCCAAATCGTGTTTCGAAAACATTACAGACTTAGATAAAGGTATGAATTAATGTTCACCTTAGTATCAGATTGTACCGTCTCCCAGGGACCTGGCAAAGCCACAATGAAGGTAAGGTTTTTTTTTATGTAGCCCCTTAATGATGTTAAAGCCACTGACATTAGGTCAAAGTCATAAAAATAAAACAAAGTAGTGTAAGTATGAGGCCATCAATAAAGTAGTTAATTAAAAGCACGATAAGGATGGCAAGAGGCGGTCATTACCCGATAAGGCTGGCGAGCTATCTCAGAGCTCAACCTCCGCTTGCTCGTGTCACCAAGGACATATTCTTAGGCGTTAGAAATACATTTAAATCGGATTTGATTGGCTACACGAATGCTACAACGCCACACCTAGACTGCTTGCCTGCTTTAGCTTTAGACTTTTCAACATAATCATATGCAAACAGCCACGTTGGTTATTATGTCAAATTACTTCACCCGATTTTCATTTAAAAATTAAAAAGAATATTATCTTTTGGTGTCATACATCCTCCAAATTGACCAGCACGTCGTGTTGTATATTACATTATCATCACACTAGTGGCCAACCCTCAATTCGTTTCAGGACTTACTTTTGTTATTACATACTCGTTTTTCCAATCATTGCCAATATATCGATTACATCTATGGGCGGCGACCATTGCTTACCATCACCTATCACATCCATACTAATCCATCCATACTATCCATACTAATATTATAAATGCGAAAGTAACTCTGTCTGTCTGTCTGTCTGTCTGTCTGTCTGTCTGTCTGTCTGTCTGTCTGCTACTCTTTCACGCCAAAACTACTGAACGGATTTAAATGAAATTTGGTACACAGATGATCTAGACCCTGAGAAAGGACATAGGCTACTTTTTATTGCGAAAAGGGGGTTGTAAGGGGTTAAAAGGGGGGTAAAAAGTTACTTTTCCACGCGGACGAAGTCGCGGGCGGCCGCTAGTAAGAAAAATATATTCGTTTCGACTATTTGGGTTACATTTAAACATTGTCTTGTTGTCTATAGAAGTTATTTCTTATAAATACATAGGTACATGTTTGTGCATTGTTAGATTCGAACGAAAAACAGAACGAAATCTAGTACAGTCGAGTTCAAAAATATGTATACACTTTAGGACCTTGTCACAATACATATTTATAAGAAAGTGCATATCGTTTTCTTATACATATGTACTGTGACAAGGTCCTAAAGTGTATACATATTCTTGAACTCGACTGTACATACAAGGCAGAGTGATTAATATGAATGCGCCACAGAGTTAGAAACGAAGATGGAGGAACTCTTGACCGAGAATGGTAAATGACTGTGACCAACTACCAAAGCTACTTTTGACCTATAATATTGATTGATTGTTTATCAAAACTATATACATGACCCTGACCTCCTAACCGGTTTGCCAAAACTATACAGCATTAGGGCCTCATTTGGACCGCCGCCAACGAGGAGCCTAAAAAACGTTACGTTATGCGTGCTTTATTTATGTAATGGTCAAATTAAACAATACCTACGGCTAAGTCCTTAGAGATCTAAGGAGTCTTATAGGAATCAATACTCTATACTAATTTAAAAATAATCTTATATATTACGCATTTACGCATAAACAATCCTAGATCTAAGGTAGAAATATTAGTTGGAAATGCAAATAATATGTGAACCAGTCTCAATGTTGTTGTGTAGAGTTATAGTTTAGTTAGCCTGATATTATTACAACAAATTATTAATTCCATACAATGTAATGTAAAGGCCACAGAGTCAATAACTTAACATTATGGTAATGGGAAATACCTTCTTTAATTTATAGTTGAAGGAATCGAGCACAAGGCTTGGAATTAAACAAGATTTACATGCACTACATACACATAAAAACGATTTGTGCGTCTGTATCTGTGCATGCGCATGCTAGACCGTCAGATTACTTGTTTAATGTTTTTATTTTATACTAGTGGCCCGCCCTCACTTCATTTCGTGACTTTACTTAGCACCAATAGATGGCGCTGGAATTGATTACATTGCGCAAGTGTTTCGTGTTTTCGGCTTACCTATAACCCTTGACGTGGACTATGAGATTTATCTCTTTATAAATAGCATAGAAGATAGAAGAAGAAGATTTTATACATCTGAATGTGAATGACTGACTCTATATTAATAAATATGAGTTTCATGAACGTTGTTTAATTACAATTAGTGAGTCTCTTTACTTATAATGCGTAGGACAAGCAATGGATTATGTTACTAGGTATGCCAAATCGCTTGAAATGTTGTCTCAGTAAAGCCTTTATGTATACAAACACACTAGTTTTTGTTGTAGTCAAAAATACCAAGTAGTTTTGATTTTATAGGTATTCAAAGTTTTGAAAAATATCGAGTCCGCTAACAGTCACGTGATCGCTTGTGACGTCATGTCACATCGCGCCGCACGGGCCAAGGCTCGCTTTGTATCAAGTCGCTAGCGGTTATAATACCTAGGAGGTGTAATAGCTCGCGCAGTGTTTTGTTATGTTCGCGTATTAATAATATAGTTTAATAATATTAAATATTATTCGATTTATAAAATGGATGAAGGATTCGAAAAGGGCAATCGGATAATCTACCTAAAATAGATGGATTAATAGTTGCGCATTATTTATCAACAAATAGTGATTTCGTTGCCGCCGAAATGCGAACTTTCCGTGCTACTACTTATGCTTAATAGTTTATCTGTTCTAAATTGTTTTATCAAAAAAATATCCACCAAACTAATGTCGTAATGGAAAAATGCAACTCTAATAGTAGAAGTACCTACCTACCATTGAATTTTTAAGTTAAAGACAACAAAATATGTAGTTATTATAGTTTTGTAGCTATTTGTAGGTACGTATGTATAATATAAGTAGGTAGGTACCGTTCTTCTTAATTTTAAACGAATACATAGGTACATTCATTGGTTTATTGCACTTCCGTCAGCAGCTTCGCCCCAGTTTTCCTCGGAAACATTTTCCCAGGATTAAAATCCATACTAATATTATAAATGCGAAAGTAACTCTGTCTGTCTGTCTGTTACTCTTTCACGCCAAAACTACTCAACGGATTTTAATGAAATTTGGTATACAGATGATCTAGACCCTGAGAAAGAACATGGGCTACTTTTTATTGCGAAAAGGGGGTTGTAAGGGGTTAAAAGTTATTTTTCCACGCGGACGAAGTCGCGGACGGCCGCTAGTAGTCTATATATTATTCCAGACTACGTCCAGATCCGTTCAGTAGTTGTTTTTGTAAAAGATAACAAACACACACACATACAAACTTTAGCATTTATAATATTAGTAGGAAGTAGGATAGGTACTTATGTAGATGTAGTGGGTTGAACGTTACAGATGTATATTAAACCTTTTTTATTTGAAACTAGCGGCCGCCCGCGACTTCGTCCGCGTGGAAAAGTAACTTTTTACACCCCTTTTTCGCAATAAAGCCTATGTTCTTTCTCAGGGTCTAGATCATCTGTATACCAAATTTCATTTAAATCCGTTCAGTAGTTTTGGCGTGAAAGAGTAACAGACAGACAGAGTTACTTTCGCATTTATAATATTAGTTGGGATTTTTTTACTTACAAAATATGTAAGTTCATTTTATTTATTAAATATGAATCTTTGGACAGATGTACGTACAGCCACACATCAAAGTATACAAAACTGTCAAATTTCTTCAATCGACTCTCATCTTACTGTCATACTCATTAGGTTGAATATCGATTGAGGAAATTTAATAGGTTGTGGTAATCTGATGTGTGGCTGACTGTACTAAACCTATTTGGTTATTTGTATTTTTTCTCATATAATACGTAAGGTCATTTATTTTAATTTAAAAATTATTTCAAATCGGCAAGAGACACGGCAGGCGATGATGCTATTGGTTATATTCAAGTAAAAAGATTAGGTGATGTATGTAAGTGTAGAATCACGCCAGAACACCGCGTACGTGCTAAACCTTATCATTGCAGTTGAGAATGCAATGAAAAGGATCAAGAAGTTTTAAATGTAACCTGCGAAGATTGTGCCGCCAGCAGAGGTGGCTGTAAACATACCATAGCATTTTTAATGTGGGAACTAACAATTTTCCGGCGAACTAATAGTCGTATTTTAACATTTAGGCACAACACAGTATTTCCTAGTATTTAGATTGGACATTTTTAAAGTATTTAGGTATAATTTTAACGGCACGGGCGCGCGACCGCGAGCGGACTGAGTGAGCGTGATGTGTGATGACGTCATACCGCAACCGGCAGCCCGCGTCGTACGGTTAAACTTGTTTTACTTCTAAATCGGAAACTAATTGACATATCGAAGTAATTCTTTCACTAGTATTTTTTATTTTTGACAGAGAATATGGAGTGTTAATTATCAAAATTAGTTAACATTCTTCATTCACCATTATCACAACTGATGTTAAATTGTGATTCAATTAGAGATATGCCTGTTTAAGAAAAGCTATTGATTACCTTTAATGGCAGCTTACCCAAGTTGTACATTTTGAAGGGAATAAAAGGATAAGATCAAAACATTAAATAAAGTTATTGTACAAAACGTCTCAATATCTTTGGAAGAAACGCTGCATTGTTCGGTTTGCTTTGTACTCGTATTAATATCTATAGCTTTGCTAATGGTTCTCGTAAGCAGACATCTTAAAGACTTATCTTTAGATCAATTCTAAGTTGTTTTATACAAAACCTTTATTTAGACGATAAAATTAATGGACCAGCAAAAGATCCTTTGTGTCCTGCTCCTCCGCCTAAACCGTGTAACTTTCAGCTATATCGACCGGCCACAACAATTGTTTAATCGCCTCGCATCCGAAGTAATTACGGCTTGCTCGCCAATTAAGATTTTTGATAAGTCTTACAAAATCAGGTCTATACGCTGCTTATTTTTTATCAAGCGACAAACGAGCAAGCTTGATGGTAAATGATCACCACAGCGCATGACATATGTGATATCAGAGGAGTAACTTGTAGAGGAGGAGAGATTGTATGCTGGTGATGCCAATAAAAAGGGATATCAGAAAACCCGAAATCAGAAAGAATTTCGCAGAACACGTTCACGAGGCAAACAAAACCAAAAACAATGCATAAACTATAATATCAAAAACAGTAAAAACATAACAAAAAATATAAAAGGAGGCTGGTCCAACCGTCGATCCTCAATTTCTGGCTTCAGTATGTTCTGGCTTCAATATGATCGAAACTTGAAACTCTACCAAAGACATAAACCGTAAAGAAATACTGCTAAAGGAAACCATTTAACAAAACTGAGGTACGTGCTAGAAAGTATATTAACATTAACTTTTGATAAACACTTCTTATGGGGAATCCATATTAATGAACACAAAAAGCGATAAATTGTTTACCGAAGTAATATAATTATAGGAATTATTCCAATCAATGGTGGAAGCCCAAAAGAGTAAAGGTCAAATGTCTGGAGGACACCGGGAGGGAGGATATTGTGGGACTTAGGAGGGCCATTCTCAAATCTGTTGCAGATAACCCACCAATTGGAAGGACGGAACAAACATCACGTTTATCCAGATTCAGTTCTCTATCCATTTACATACTTTAAACTTAGAACTGAGTTGTAAGGTCGTAAAGAGAAACATTTTTTATCTAATAATCACTTCTGTCAATGGGTGTTTCAAATTGATAAATAATGTTTTTGCTACAAGCAAGAAATTTAGAAAATTATTTACGAAATATCAAAAATTAACTACAAATACATTATTTATTGTTTTGAGTCTATTATTACAACATATCAATCTGTGAGCTTATTTTATTTGTAACCGATAACAGAGTTGTCATTTTAGAGAATTCAGACAGTAATAAAGTAGTCTGCAACTGATTTTAGAATGAACCATCTACGTACTGGTACAGGACGAAGCGGACTCCTACCTACTCAGTTCATTTGAACTCCTCTGAAATATCCTCTTAAAAGAAGTTTTTATTGATAGTAAGTGATATTGAATAATATCAATGAAAATACAATTGCACACAACATACACATTCAAGCTTTCTTCATATATTGAATGCACTGTAATGCATAAAGATTTTATAACCTAAGTAGACAGACTAACACCGGGTTGCAGAAACGCCCATTAAAAATCGGCATAAGTTAAAGCTACATTACCGCTACATACAATTTAGAACTCCTATGAGCTTTGAGTCGGTAGAGAACTGTAAAGTTTCTGCAAGGTATTTTAACAAGAATTTTATAATTCAGATACATTAAATGGCATCGAAAATTCTTCGGTGGTTTTGTTGCTGTGATTAGGAGGAATGCATTTGCTATCTGCACTCCTGATAGCATAGTTTGTATCGAATGCAGAGCAAACATCTTGAGTGACAAGAGGACATAGCAAGTAAATTATTGCACTTGCTTTGCGACATTCATGCATCACCTCATTTTAAAGTAGATATTTTATTAGTTTTTAGATAACACAATTTTTATGGTGCAATTTATATCAAAGATCAAATAATACTGATTGCAAACAGCAAAGTTAGGAACTAGGACTAGATAACTCATATGAGTGAAGGTATCATTTTCTAGATACTTTTCCTCGCTTCGACCTAAACTCCCAAATTAACTTAATTTGTTTGCTCTTGGGGCTCTCAGAATCGATCCCAGCCACTGATATGTTAATTTTATTACACCAGCTTAAAAATATTCCAACCGGTTTTGTTTAAAAAGGAACGCAAGTGACAAAAGTTACTGCCCAAGTCCGTCCGAAACACCAACAAAAACATAATAGGTACGCCAAATCACAACATTCTATGAAAAAAACTGAATGCTGTACGAGACCAAACATTTGCTGTCATTAATTTCGTAACACTGCGAGAACTGGTTTATATGGTTGAAAAGTAAAAAAGTTAGTCACTTACGATGTTATTCGGCGAGATCGTATCCTTGCGCACCTGATGCAAGGCGCGACCGATTTCGGCTAGGATGTGTTGCAGCGCGGGTTGTCTGAGGCAGTGTTAGCTCCAGTTTGTGTGGATGGGGAACCGGTAGTCGCAAGGGGCCTCAGTGTTTGGGCATCACAGTGGTGGCGCGAGCGGTACGCGTAGTGGCGCGGTCGTCCCGCGTGCGCGAGTGCCGGCCCGGTGCTCGGCGTCGCCGCGTGTAAACAAAACCGCTGGTGGGGGCCCCGCCGAAAAGCCTGCCGAATCACTCCGCCACCGCTCACTTACGTCACTCAGTCCCACCGACACGCCGAGTTCCGCCAACTGATCCTCGACTGTCACACCACTACAAATTCCTGCGACTTTGCTCTGTCTAGTTGCATAGGGACATTTAGAGCTCAGCTCACCAAGCTCAGGTGATTAACTGATTCTAAATTAAACTTTTCCTTTCTAGATCCTAAGTGCAAACTGCGCAAGTCGGATTCTCGCACGACATTAGATACTATACGAAACCCCAAAAAGGCATCCTAAACCAAATGTAATGAATCTCTGTAACAATGTAAGGCAAGAACACATAATTAAGGTAAAGAATTATGGAAAAGTTCTATACATTTTAACATCGAAAATTCTTAAAACGAGAACAGTTTACTATCTATCGATGGTAATACAAAGTGTGTTTTCTACCAACTGTTCTAAAAAGCATTTGTTCTACGACTTTTGAAAATTCGTCAAAATCTTTTTCGACTCCCCATACAAAATGAATAAGTCACATGACCGATTTTGTATGAAAGTAGATTATTTTATGCGAATTTTCAAAAGTCAATTATGTTCTTCAAACTGATTTGTACGTGTAGAACAGTGGTTAAAGGGATGTTAATGTTCACAGATAGGCACACCCTGCACAAAATATTGAAATATTGAAACCAAGTAAAAGCAACCAGATTTTATTAAAAACATGAATGAAAAATGTCACACGTGGAAGCAATTTATTATATCGTTGGTCACTAATAAGATTTAAATTGTTTCTGTAACGGTTACTTGCTAAATTGAGAAATAATATAAGTCGATGAAGACGAATGATGAACAGAGGCAATTGTCTAATTCAACAGGGAGACAAAAAATATCTCCGTGTCACTATTGGATACACGTGTAAGTACACACAGACTGTATAACGTTTAGGCTATTTTTAGGCCACTTCAAAAATGAGGAGCTCCTCCCTTGTACATTGTGTATGTCATTAAACAATGACATACACAATCACAACATTTTTGTGTCAATATTATAATTCATGAATTAAGAAATTTTGTTAGTTTAAGATTCAAACTTTAACTTAAAAAGCAAAAAGTATAATTCGAATATTTCGAACATAGCTCGGGTTTGTTATCACCACTCCGCATAAGGCAAGCGTGGTGATTAAGCCTAATCCCATCATAGTAGCGATGACTTGATTTCTATGATGGAGGCCTTTTGTCCTGCAGTGGGGCAGTATATAGGCTGATACTTTACTTTTTACTTTAAGATTCAAATCATTGATTGCATATCACATTACAAAACGAGATGGTTTAAGTTGTCTTCGTACAATTTTGTTTTTTTATGTGATAAGTAGGTGGCAGCAGACGAGCAGACGGATCACCTGATGGAAAGCGCCTACCGTCGCCAATAGTCACATCACAAGTGCGCTGCCAACCTTTAACCCCCTTTCCTCCCAATCGGGCCTCACTCACTCGACGAAACACAGCGCAGGCACTGCTTCATGCCGGTCTTTATGAGGCCGTGGTATCACTCCGGTCGAGCCGGCCCATTCATGCCGAAACGTGGCTTTCCAACTGTTAAGAATTCTACAAAATAACGATATTCAAAACTTTTGTCAATTTTAGAAACCTCTATACAAAAAACCAGATAAGGAAATATCACGGTTTTTAAACGAGTTATTACTGTACCAAAAACGATGTAGGTCACAGTCCAGTGTGTATACAAAAGGCCTAGTTTTTCTAAAAATGCTCTTTCTCTTTTAAGCGACCGAACCGGTATTGGAGTGGAATTAGTCTGTGATTAGGGGAGGATATCTATACTATTTATAAAGAGATAACTTCTATAGACAACGACAAGGCTTATAGGTAAACCGAAAAAACGAAACGCTTGCGCGATGTAATTGGACACAGCGCCATCTATTGGTTCATTTTTGTATTACGGTCCCGAAGCGAAGTGAGGGCGGGCCACTAGTTCTAGAATAAAATAGAGACTTTGGGAGCATTTGACTCTGGGAGAGTATTGAAAATTGTCACCTCACCCGCTTACACACAGAACCTCTTCCTTCATCTATAACATAAATCCTCCAACCGATATTCGGCTACGGCGGCCAATCTTAATAACCAGCCACGTACGCAGGATAATAGTCTTTCGCACTCTCTATTCCCTTACCCTCTTAATTCGATGGGACAACAGTGTGATAAGACTGAAAAGATATCCGACGGGAACATAAAAATAATCAAGCAAATATAATCGATACCATCGATAGATGGCTATATATTTAGACTAGTGGCCCGCCCTCACTTCGCTTCGGGACAGTAATTCAGAAATGAACCAATAGATGGCGCTGTGCTCAATTACATCGCGCAGGCGTTCGTGTTTTCGGTGTATTCTAACTAAGCCTAGGGTTAGGGAAAACTCGCCCGAAACAAATTCGCCCGCGAATTTCAAACGGTGACCGAAAATAAGTCAATTCGTACTGAGATATAACTTAAATGTTTATTCCTTCCATGTCAGAAATGTTCTTAACGTATCTCTGTGTCTATTAGGTAAATAATACACTTAATAAAATCATCGCAGGGTTCAAGTGGGACTCGAACCCACAACCCTCCACATACCGGGTGGCTGTTCTGGTATGCGGGTGGTATGTGAAAGGTCAAGTACCACCTGGACTCTTCGATGATTTTTAAGAGCACCTACTTAAGAATAAATTGCAAAGCATATTTATTTATTTTAATTTATTTATTAGGACAACCAACAAGACACACACTACAAAAATTCTTAAATATCAAAAAGTACCTAACAAAAATAAAATTATTTATCATTAAATAAACTTATTATGTATAAAAATTTAGATAGTAATATAATATGCTGTAATTCCGTAGTCATCGATAGTTGTCTCTGTCGGGTACTGACTGATGGTCGGGTATTTATCTCGCTCCCTTACGTTTCAGTTCATGCAAAACCATAGATAATTTTTATTGCCTCTACACTTTTGTAACACTCACTTTATTTTTAAGTTATAAAACTCATTTGTTTTTAATGAACATAAAAAAAAGGTGAAACCCAAATATCAGTAGATGAGCTTTTAATTAGTTTGGATCGAAATCGATGGAGTCGAAAAACGGTAAGTATAGTAGACGGAAGGAACCTCGGAGAAAGTATACTTCTCCTGCGAGGTGATGTAGGATGTAGAGAATCCTCTACCAACGTACAGTAAGCTTATGACGAACTTTAATGGTAGCGTATGCGTATCGTAAACATTAAGTATGAAAATTGAAGCAAGCTCCCTATCGCACGTAAGGAGAACTATGTAAAATTGACAAGTACAGAACGCCTGAAAAGATAGTATCGCAACGTGAGCGCCCGTCCAGATTATACAACTAAGGTATCCAAAACATTTTTTAAGGAAATGGTATGTATCATCCGAATGTGTCATCCGAAGGAGGTATGTGCTGAGTACTAGCGTAATCCTACGTGGGCACGATACGATTTCTTGAAAAGTTCATACTAGACCTACTGGTCTCCTCAAGATGTTGTCCCTGCCCGCCGATCAAACAGTAAGAATACAAACATAGATTTTTGAATCCAGATGTGCATGCTTCGTCTCAAACGTACAACCTCTAGTTCAAAAAGCCCATGTTGTTATCTATTTACACTGCTCAGCAGTGGGCATTTAAATGCTTGTACTTTTATAATAGATTTTGTATAGTACAGACTGACCAATGACTGGCAACTTTATTTATTGCATAGAAACAAAACAACCAAGTGACACCATTTATTTTCAAAAAAACAATGAATATCCTACATCTCATCACAAGTAACGAGCATATCGTTTCGAATACAATGAATTTTAAAACCAAACCGATGAAAGTCAAGTTATGTTCATGCAATATTTCTGTAAGTAAAATATCAGGTATTATGACGCACACAGTGTACAATGTTAATATTAATGTAGAATATCAAGCAGTCCGTATGTATGTGCTGTTACATAAAGCACTTTGTGGCCCCTAATAATTTCCATGTCACATGTAGCATATGGGTGCTGAATACGCCGGCTTGTTTTCAAAATGACTTAGTACCTGTCCACCCAGTTGCAGAAACGTCAATTATTATAAGTGGGCATTAGTTACGGCGACATTACCCGTACATACACTTCTACAAAATACTTTTTTTTTCTATTCCACGGACTCTTGGTCCTTGCCTTCGTTAGAACATGGCCTGAAATAATTTTAGTCTATGGTAAGATTAAGATTTTTAAAAGGAAGACAATGGTTACATCTTTTACCTGGAGAAGGATATAAAATATGTAACAAGACGTGAATCGTCATCAAAAAGAAGATAATTTCTACGGCTGAACCTTAATTTTTTTTTAAACTATAAAATATACTTAACCACATTTTATCTTGCTAAAAAGCTTGATCTTTTCACATACGTCAAGAGTTAAAAAAGATGTTTTGTGTATATTATTATGTTTTATTAATGACAGACTCAACACTACCAACACGTATCTCTTATAAGTCCTAATTTGTAACTTATATTCTTACCGTTTCTATTTAATGAATAAATCAAATTATTGATTTGATTAATTATAATGTCAACTTTCTAATTTCCTAGTCGATTTTTATTTCGTACACTGGGTGTCCCCCGGCGAGCTTCGTACCGCCCCTTATTTGTTTTCTTGTTTTTCGATTCATAATATATTTTCTGGGCTGTTTGAATTGATTTACGACCAATCTAACAAATCAAAGATAATTAAAATTAGTAGACACCGATCTATTTCATACAAACAGATTACCTACTTCTTTCTTCATCAGGTTGTGTCCTGAAAGCTATTCAAGGGGTAAATGTAGAATATTCAAATAGCTAAACACACCTATCCGATTTAAAACAACAAAGAAGATCTATTTCGATTTGTTTAAAAAAACTAGCTAAAACTACGCTAAAATGAATGGAAATCCTGAAAATGAGAACCCTGTTCCTTACATCTATCTCTTCGATCGTATGCTATTCAGAATACACACCCAACAAGGGTGTGTACAACGATTTTGCATTTGCCCCTTGGATAGCTATCATCAGATCACGGCTCGCTCAATCTTTGACGAGGACCCTTCAAAGTCTGGCATGAAAATATAGTGGTGTCTTTAATGTAGAAGTATTGCAAACGTAAGTAACATGTTTCAGTTAAGCTTTTAATTGTTTGAAAAGAGTAGGTACCCAATTATTGAATTTCTGATTTGATTTACAATTAGATTTTTCGAGCTTGTACCAAATCGGTAAATTGCTAGGCCTCTGGTTTAGTTTTGACCTGTGGTTTTGACCGAACTAAAAGTTTTATAGTTTTTTTTTTGCTGTGCACTAGTACTGTACCCATATTTGACATCTATGAGTGTTCTGTATGGGTCTTAACTTTATGTTATAGATATAACAGCTCCATTAGTTTCTTCTTAGATATACATAATTGAATCACAAAAAAGATACTTAAACAAAAATACAACAACGAGAGAAGTTTATCGATAATTAAGAACTATGCGGGCAATAGGCGTTGTATGTTGATTTTGATCAATATTTCATGTAACAATAGGTCGAGGTTTAGACGACCTCGCACCCCTATGATGTTATCAATTTCAGTGGATTGTGTTCACGTTGCTTTCACGTTTATTACTTCGAACTTTTAACAACATTGTTGAGTGATATGGAATACGAATAAAACGATCGTTCGATAAGCGACTCTAAAAATACAATCGAAAATTTCGGGCTTTACGTAGGTACACACGACGTCACGTTGAGCTACCCTTTTTAGGATTCCCTAGTCAAATGGCAAAAAACGGAACTGCCCTTATAAATTCGCTATATCTGTCTGTCTGCTGTCCAGCCATTTATTTCCAAGAGCTATTTTTACCGCTTTAAGATTTTATACAGAAAAAAAACTTAGAAACTAACGTCGTAAGGCCCAGACAGCAGACACAATGGAAAATAATTTGTTAAATTTATGCCTTTTAAAAGGCTTTTGGGTCTTACTTACTTTTTTTTGATACATCATAAGGCGTAAACCAGATTTACTTTCAAAATAAATGTTACTTGCTGCTACGGAACCCTTCATAGGCGAGTCCGAATCGCACTTGGGCGGTTTTAATTATTAGTCACTATAGAGTGTCAATACGAATCTTTCCTCTGTAGATAGAGTTCTATCTGCAGAGGAAAAAATCTCTATTCTCCTTCTATAAAAGAACTGATTCCAAGACCTCATCCTATTTTTGCTGATTTGTGATAATTGAATACGGATATGTGCCCATTTAGAATTCATCATCTTCAAAAAAACTAACAAATCGTCCGTGATAGCGGATGACATATTGGTCGTTTATCAAGGCAAATGTTTTCGTAAACCCTGTTACATGGACGTCTCCTAGCCCAACGCGCTAACGGTACAAAATGATAATCACTTTAATGTTTTATTTATTGGATGACCTGAAAACCGACGAAAACTTGCGCATATTTATTCTACCGGCGACAGCAAGAGTAGCCGATTGTATTTTCATAAATCTTTTTAAATGCAGTATAAACGTGAGGTCTGTTGAAAATAGAAGGGTGAATATGACGCGCGTATCAGTCAGAGCATTCGTGAATCTATTGGAATATGAATGAACGAAGATAAAAACTAACAAAAAATATCCGCAAAACGAACTTGACTTTATTTATACTAACCCAATACACAAATAAGCCTGTTTAAAACAGATAGGTAAAATAAAAAATATCAAAATCTGCAAATTTTCCTAAAAAACAATACATACATCACAATATTCCTCCGAACACAATACAGGGTGCGTGTTTTAAACATTTTATTAACTGGCTGGTTGGCGCATTTGGTAGTGACCCTGCCCTCATATGCGAAAGTCGAAGGTTCTATCCCCAACCCGGATAAACATTCGTGTGATGAACACATGCGTTTGTTCAGTGCCTGGGTGTAATAATATGTATGTATTTGTGTTTCCTCTGTTGTCTGATATTTGTAACACAAGTGCTTAAGCTACTTAGTACATAGTCAGCTCAATGTATGAGATGTTGTGTAAAATTATTATTAATCCCCAAGAATTATTTATTACAATAGTTCACACAAATAAGACCCCTTTAGCATGTTAGTCATCAAAATAAGCGAAATAAAATCTGTTGTTCTACACAATTATTTCTTGGTGGATATTCTTTTTTGTATCGAACAGCTGATTTTTATTTTTTAGCTATTTAAATAAACACTTGTGACCCCCTCCGTGGAGATGAGATGAAATCCTGATCGCCCGTAAGGCCAGCTTACTACTTACTTTAGCCTCAGATCATGCATGTCACCAAGCAAATGTATTTTCCTCTAAAACAGAACTAAATAACAAATTCATTAGCTTCGTTTCTCTGAATCCTATCCAATTACATCCATTGAAGGAAACACCCAAACATTGTGATTGAGACAGATTGACATTATACAAATTGTAAATGACAAATTGATCGCTTGTCCTTTCTGAAAATCTGACTTTGACTATCCAATCGGGCATATTGATGTTGATTGGTAGAAGTGTTTTTAAGGCAATAGTTTAGGATGTCGCAATGATAAAGTCGGCACAAACTTATCAACGGCACTTCTTGAATGCTAGACTAATGATAAGCATCTAGTAGGGACCTACCACCACCAGCCATGTCCTGAGAAGAATACTGGAGTTTTTTTTCACAAAGCCCAGAAAGATGGACATAACCTAGAGGAGCTGTTGGTCACTGGCACAGGAAGGAGACCCAGAGGTAGCCCAATCAGATACCTAGCTGCACGATGGCACGTTCCAAAGGGTAGACATAGATGTAGCACATAAAGAAAGACGGTAAGACCTTCAGTAATGAGGAATGCGACTAGAGGAGAAATCCAGAGACTACAATCAGATTGTATAAAGGTACAACCTTTGTGGGCACTGTGGACATGTCCACAACCTTAAATAGTCGTGGCGTCACACTTTGTTCCATCACCAATGATATAAAATGGACCATGATGTCTCTGAATCTGAACAGAAATAACGAGGATAACACAAATAGGGACTCAAATGCATATTACATATTATAACAATCAAAATACAAGTGTACACACGAATATTTGTCCTGAGGATGGAGGTCGAACCCAGAACTCTTGAGTCTCTACCAAATGCGTCTTTATGTCAGATCAGGCCACCTGGATACATTAAATGTCCCTGTTTTACATTACTACACTATCAAATGATTCAATATGAACTCTGATAGTGTTGAAGCGACTACTAATGGGACCAGCTTTCTTGAAAGTTCTTAAACGTATGTACGTGAGGGTATTTGTTCATATACTTAAACCTATAGAATTAAGAAATTTACCTCTGAAAAACCTTCTCAAACTCATATAAAAAGAGTGTGAATAAAAATGCGAATGTCACACATTTCACGCTTTCTGCCTGTAAGAAAGTGAAAAAGTGGGCGAGTCCAATGAGGTAATATTAGTGCGATAAACTAGCTCCGCTCACCCGGCCGCGCTCACTTTCGTTCGGTAACCGGTATTAGCCAGTCTTGGCTCTGCCAGCCAATCTGGTATCTCATCGGAAAATTTATCAATCCCCATGATACAAGGTACAATCAAAAGTACTGTGATTGTAAGTAATTGAGGTAAGAATCGTTTGAAGAAATTTGACAGGGACAACCAAATGAATAAGCTATTCACCTTTTTTTCGTCCCTATGGAACCTCTTTGTCATCCCCATGGAAGGAAACGACGAGACAACATTAAACAATTTCATTGATATACAGGCCTTTTAATATCACACAGTATAGTATCACTCAGAAAAAAACCTTAAACGCACCCATGAATGCATATTCGTGATGTTCATGCGCAACTTCTTAGCGAGTCAAAGGCAAAACAAAGTTTCCATATTATTCATGAAGACTTTTGATCTACGATACTCGCGATAAGTTTCGTTAAACATATAAAATATCGAGATCCGTCCGTTTCGGTTCTGCAATCATTTATTCACAATACTGCGATCTTTCCATTACTTTCCGTGCTTGCGCACCTTATCCCGGTCAGGATGGACCTACAATGTAGACGGACGGCAAGAACCTAACGTCACCAAACTACAAAATAATGTTGCCTTATATTGGGTCCTATCTTCACGCCGATTAACGTCACCGACATAATATGAGTCGTGTAACAAATTATACCTTCAGTATCGAGAGGAAACCTGTACCTATACGTCAAAG
This sequence comes from Cnaphalocrocis medinalis, assembly GCA_014851415.1. Classification (NCBI taxonomy): domain Eukaryota; kingdom Metazoa; phylum Arthropoda; class Insecta; order Lepidoptera; family Crambidae; genus Cnaphalocrocis; species Cnaphalocrocis medinalis. Next base: position 16,418,331 of record CM026275.1, on the reverse strand, counting down.
AAGAAATTGTAAAAGAAGTTCAAGTAAAATAAAAAAATCAGCGCGGGTTTATTAACAAAGAAGGTTGGAAAGGGAAATTAGAGGTAGTGTCGAAAGCAGACGTAGGCGGCTCCAAATAGAAAAGCGTCTTTATAATAAATGTCAGGGCGCCGATGTTAACCAAAGTAATGAATTCACCCACACACTATCTATGCAAATCAACTTTAAATATATCCATTCTTTGCTTAAATAGGAAAAAAGATAGTAACTTACCTTTTTTGTTGATATGGTGGAAAATCAGCCCCTGTGAAGCATCTCATTACCAGGGCCAAAAAAGAGGTTCGGCGGGCGGCGGCGGGTCATGAGATCATGCGGCGACGCGTCATGAGAAGAGAACAAAGCATCGAAGAGACACTGACTCCAACCACTCTGATGCACCCTCATTTCCATATTAAAAGAGGTAGACATGGATGTATACTGGAGTGTAGGTAGCTTGATTAGATAGGCTCTACGACGAGGATAGAGGAAAGGAAAACATAGTCATACCTTGGACAGTGTTTCTGATTTTATGTCCAAAAAACTATCATCACCAGTCCAAAATAACATTTGCTTACAATTTATTTTATTTTTTTTATTCAATAGCAAATTTTAAAAAAAGAAAATAAAAAAAAGATATTTTTAAACACTTGTAGTTGGTATTTTGTAAATAAGAGACTTAAAGCTGATCTAGAATAAATTAAGGAAAAATACATGAAAGTTCGGAAATATAAACTATCTTTCTGACATTCCTTTGTTCCAGAGAGTAGGGTAGGATTAAAAAAGCTTTTATTTTCATCAAAAAGTTATATTATAAGGTTTAGAGCATTTTCAAATACTTCATGGACCTTGCCCTAAGCTCCTTACCTTAAAGCAAGAATGATAGTAGTCTCTGCATATTTTGGATACCTAAATAAGATGGTATTGTGATGAAGAAAACAAGTGGTGGTCCACAAAAAATGGTAAAATAAAAGAAAACACAAAACAAACTAGAGAAAAGAACTTACTGCACTTTTGCAGTCCAAGTTACTGGTGTATATTTTCAAAAATATCTGCTAACTCAAAAAGCATTGAAAGTAGCCTTAAAAACTGTATGTGTAGTTTTTGTTATGTTACTGGTTAAATAAAGCTGTAAACACTCCACTAGTACCTACCTAAAATAAAGATTCTAAGTATTTTAACAAAGACAGTATTATGAGAAAACTTGTGAAAATATTGTACTGACTTTAAATGTATAATTTAATTACAACACACTACCACATGAACTACACATACATTTTGGCTCAAAAGGTTTCAACATATTTTGATGTTATGTTTATTTATGAATACAATCAAATAGGTTATCAGGATATCAGGTCAAGATAATATAGCTTTTCAGATGTCAATATTGATTTTATTTACAAAACACTTTTTATATGTAGGTATTCAAAGTAAAAAAATATAATAAGTACATAACTTTCCTCTGACAACTAAAATATTATATCCGTTTTTGTAATACTTTATGTGGTGAGTAGAAAACAATTTAAATGTAAACATGAGTGGATGCAGTCATGTTAAAATAAAACTTTTAAACAACTAGGAAATTAATTATTGTAATGATGGTTCTAGAAGGTAGTTTAATGTAAAATCTGTAAAAAGGCTTCATGCCCTTTATGCAATATTATTTTTCATGTTTGAGACACTTTGGGAAAGTAATTTCTTAGGAAGATAAGATTTTGAATCGGTAAGTACTTCTAAGTCACATAATTTTCAATAAGTTACCACCAAATAAAACTTGAAATATGCAATAAACAGAAACAATGAGCTATAAATAATACAAATCGTCTTACCTTGTTCGCTAGCGGCTCCAATAACTGGCAGTAAGCGACAATACTTTTACTTTCTTCTAGTAGCAGGCAAGTTATCTACACACTCCGCGCGCAGGTTTGAAGGTGTATATAAGAAATACCGTAGTGGTAAGACAAACTATACTAATTGTGACCCAAAATTTAGTCACAATATCGATTAAATATACAATTTGTTCTATATTACTTGCAACTACTTCACTTAGCACCGAATTATATATTAATTCATTACCACAACAACTCATCACAAATTTAATAAAACTGCAAATGATATATAAATAACACGAACGTTCTAATTATAATCTAATTTCTAATAAAAATAAATAATATTTCGCCTAAAAATTGACCTAAAAATTCGGCATGTAAACACCTGACAATGACATATCAAGTTTTTAAAATTCATTTTCTTCTGGCAAAAACATGGCAATGGAAGCTATGACTATTATTCCAAAATCTTTGTCTTTGGTGAATATTCATAATATAATAAATGCGTAAAGAAAGTCTTGAAAACGGATTTTTAGAGAACTATCGAAATTCCCATGTTTATCCTTAGGTTTATCCATTACTTTATTAACGCATATCTGTCAATAAAGAACCATACGTACCTATCATCAAAGATATTGGAATATTATTCCAATGTCTTTGCCTACCATACCATACTCTATGATGTAAGCGGCAGTGGCGCCACCAATACATTTCATGATGACTTTTCACTTTCTTAAATCATTGACTAAGGAAACAAGTCTTAACTGCATTAATACGAGCATTAAACCTCTAACGCTTTAAGCATTAACATAATAATTTGTTGTTCACAAAGATTTGAATCGTTAGACAACGATTGTTTTAGGAACTGCGAGTCTACCACTCATACCAAACCAAAAGGGGCTACCATGCATGCCACTATTGACATGACAAGTGGCGCCATCACTGGCAAAATCAGACTATGGATGGAAGTTTAAATTTCTAATCATTTGGGGGATTTACCGGATTTCCATTTTGTGCTAGTTTGCTATTTTCACAAATTGTACCTACTAAACTAATAAACCATTTCCTTATTATAAACACCACACTACAAGGAATGCATTTATCCAACGAATGGTTAATAATCTAATTATGGGGTGCTAAACGAGGGCAGGGCAGGGCAGCTGACGCAATGCTTAGTAGGATTAAGAGTTACTGGAAAAACGGCTTATCGATAGAGCAACCCTTGAATGAAATAAATTAGGTAGTACACACAGCCACACATCAAAGTATACATAACTGTAAAATTTCTTCAATCGACTCTAATATTACTGTCTCATACACATTAGGTTGAATATCAATTGAGGAAAGTCAGATTGTGGTAACCTGATGTGTGGCTGTCTGTACACTAGACGCAACGACTCTAGCGCCGCGCCGCCGATTTATTATGATGACTATTAAAAAAAAACCTATGAAAAAATAAAGGAAAGTATTAAACCATTTTTTGGGGCACTGAACAAACACAAGTGCTCATGACAATGTTTGTCCAGGGCCGGGATAAAGCCCACAACCTTTGGCGTATGAAACAGGGTCACTAACTAAATAAATGCGCCATCCGGCCAGTCATGTGTGTACCTACATCTTTATATAGATATACTATTGTTGCTTCCATCAGCCAACACCTAACAACTAACTTGAGTAGTTCGATGAGGGGGATTTCTTTTATTCCCTTCTTTTAATACCCAGCCCAGCCACTAGGTTGTTCAGCTAACAGTTTTTTTCAAAAATATGTTCCCTTAAATCTGATCTGATCGTGGCATTATAATGATCAGCAGCACATGAGTAGAATAGCACTTATGAACTCACTAGCTCAACAAAAGTGCCCCATATTGCTCAATTTATTATTAAACTTGTCTACAAGCTTTGATTATATAATATAATAATGTCTACAAGTTAACAGTTAGTAGCTTAAATTATAGAAATTTAGAGAACCGAGTCAGAATAAAAACGCCAAGAAATATACACAAATTCTCATTTACTTGCATAATTTCATAAGACCAAAAAGTTAATTCAGTGTCAAACTGAATACTGGTTTGTGATATTGTAAACAAGGTTACTTAAATGTTTTAAATGCTTTGGAATTACAAACACATGATGTAAGAACTCAAATATTATTCACTTATAATTTTATAAGATCTTTTGTCAGCATACCATTACAAAGTCAATCATCATATCATATTACATCCGTAAAGTCAAGCAACAAGTCAAGTATAAAGTCAAACATCTTTTAGCATACTAGGTAAAATAAATTACACTTATATATTGCAAGAGTGCCACTGTTGCAAGAGAGAAACATCAATTAAAAATTACATTGTAATTTTGTCAAGTAGGTAAAACCTAACTTGTCATTCAAACATAAAATTTTTGTGATAGATTCACAAGTTAACTTAAATCTAAAAATACTACACTAAGTGAGGTCAATTCAATTAGCAATTGATTTATCTATGATACATAGAAGTCATAAAGACCAAATTAAATAAAATATCAAATAAAGCTTTGTTTAAATATTCTTAGGTGTTATAACCGTAGTGGCTGTGGTAGTATCTTAATAGGAGAGCCATTAATGGGTTTCTTTGGACTGAGTTTGTTGGGCGACCTCATCACAACATCAACAGCTTTCCTTAGTATTTGGTGCTCACTCTTTTTGTACTCTTCTGTGATTTGTGAGAGGTCCAAGTCAGCATCCAGCACCAACACCTGATAGTAAAAATAAGACAGGGTTAAGATCTCACAAAAATCAATGCAAATGTTTAGAATGAATCTAGGTCTGGCAAGTAATGTATGAAAATGTAGGATGGTGGGGCAAGGAAACCAGGTTTTGAGTAGGTACAAATTCCATAACATGCATCTACCGATCACCCATACCACATAAATAATGCAGTTAAATGTTCTGACTAATGCTGAAAAATATGTATGTATGTATGTGTCCAGTGTTGGGAAAATGATATGTCCAGTGTCTGGGTATTGCATATTATTGTATAAGGGAAAGGGTTCCTAGTTTTGTGTCTGTTTGAACAGATGAATAAATTTTGTATTTTATTCCCATAGTAATACAAACTATACTTATTTGTAAATTACCCTTTCTTATTCATTAGCTTCAAAGTATTGTGCAACTTACAGGCGCAGGACATTCTCCTAGAGTCCTGTTTATCAGCCAGTCTTCATGCAGCTGATGCAGGTCCTCTAGATATGACAGCGGCACACACTGCTCCTCAGATCTAGCTCGTTTCTTTATTCTCTCGTGTACAATTGATGGTGTTGCTTTGAGGTATACTGAAAAAATAATAATTAAAAGCTTAGGTAATTGTAGATAAATAAAAAAAATACATATTAAGAAATTCAAAAATCAGTAAAGATAAATTGATTTCTATTTGTAATACCTAATTGGCCAAGAACTTGAAAATTGTTTGTAATCAATGCTAAACTGTTATTACATCTGATAAAACCAATAATTATTTATCTTATTTGCCTACTTGTTATCATCACAAGTAGGCTTCATAACTTGTACCAACCTGTTTCATTTGGTGCAAAAATTGTTTACATTCTAATATTGATTGATGAAAAACAATACTATTTTAGAATAAACAACTCAAAAAAAGACACCTACCAAAGATCATTATCATCACATTTTAAAGTGACCCAATATATATAATAAAAATCATACTTATAACATGTAGGTTTTACATACTAAAAATCAACAGTTACGTGAAATACTACACCACTGTAAATTGGATAAATCAATGATTGAATGGCTTGATACCGGCAAGATATTTCTTGACCTGGGAACAGGGGTTTATTATATAATTCTCAGGACTTTCTACTCACCAATGAGGTCAGCTTCGATTGGTATCTGGTGCGTGATGAATCGGAACCACTCGTCCAACACGGCGAACTCTGCCGGATGCAAGGTGCCACTCCTTCTCATGTTCTCCACAAAGCAATAGCGTGCACTGTACAGTGAACGCTCCATCAGCTTCACTGGCGTCGGCGTGGGCTTTCGGTGCATGTCCAACATCGTGAGAGATACATAGGATTGAAAGGTCATTGCCCATTTTGCTGGGTCTTTGTACATCAAATCCTGTAAACAATAGGTTTTGTTATAATGTATTTAGTATTTAATTAAATTGAATATTACTTTAAATAAATTGAAATAATGACACAAGTTAAACAAGTAGGTAATTAAAATAAAGAGGGTACTTACCAAAAGATTCCACCCCTTCAGGTTACGCCATTCTTCCACAGGTTCAGTTAGTAGAGTAATATCTTCAAATTGACAAAAATGCTCTACAAACGTTGTCTTTCCACTGCCTATGTTACCCTCGACGAATACAGTGAATGGCTTTGGGTTAAGGGCACTCATTTTGCTAAACGACCTCTGAACTAAAACAAGAGGAAAATCCAGATAATGTTTCCACTGTTGAAATGTTGAGCACTATGTCACTACTGCACTTTTGTTTCTACAAAATGCTGACAAATCATTTAAATACCACTCAGCAGCAGCAAGTAATAACAGAATAGGCACGCTTGCTTGGTCATGCACAACTTCCCGCCTAAATGAACCCAAAAACGTAAATAGATAAAAGCAAGGCGCCAAATTCTACTGTCACATCTGACAGATTAGATGCAATAAAAAAATAGTAAATACAAGCACCTTTTAAACATAATGATACGATGTGGCGCCTAAACATTATGTTTAGGTAACATTATATTTAAAGAAAGTGAAACCACTTATTTAGAAATCATGAAAACTGTTTAAATATGGACTGATAATTCATCAAAATCATTAATTTTGTAGAAAATAAATGCAAATTCAGATGGCACATGTCTTTTCCACAGAATAAAAAAAACATTGCCATGATGCATAGATTTTTTCTTGTTGTCTCGAGTAGAAAAACCGGCAAAGATCGCAAATACTATTCTGCCATAGACACATTTTTTTTAAAGAGTTCATTGCCATGCTATAAAAAAGAAGCGGTAAAATTAAAATCGCCAATGAGAGCAGTCCACGAATCCATTGACAATATTGCCGAAAAGATTGACGTGTTTATCTCTCGGTGTTTGTTCAATTTTTATCGCAGATCTCATAAAAAGCCGGTACAACTGGTAGTTGATAAAGTAGTCGTGTATTTAAATCTTTAGTACAAAATGTTGAACACTCTTTATCTGGGTAAGTATGTTATTATAACATCTAATCAAACTGTGAAGCGAAGTTTTCATTCAATAATTCGCAATTTTCCAGCACTAATTGTAATTGAATTTGCAGGTGTTTTACTATGCGCCGCTGGGTCGTTTGCTCTGTACGATTCTTCTTCTGACGTGGTGGAACTAACGCCTAGTAATTTCGATAAACTTGTCACAAATTCAGATGAAATTTGGATAGTTGAATTCTTTGCCCCTTGGTGTGGTCATTGCAAGAACCTCGTTCCTGAATACAAGAAAGCAGCAAAGGCATTGAAGGTACATACATAATTTACTAGATATTATATTATTCAATGGAGAAATGGTTACTGTGTTCTTTATTCAACAATTTTATATTATAACCTCTATGTTTGAGTGGGTGGTCTACTTATTAAAGTCTTGCGTGTTCAAGGATGAAATGTAATAAATATGCGCTATAAAACTTTTTCTGAAGATAAAAATTGGTCTTCACATTATCTACTTAAATTAACACTAAGAGCCAAACACTCACAGTCTTTATATTATATTTCAGGGCATTGTGAAAGTAGGGGCAGTCAATGCAGATGACCACAAGAGCCTTTCCCAGAAGTATGGAGTCACAGGATTCCCTACACTCAAAATATTCACAGGCAGCAAGCACTCTCCATACCAAGGTCAGAGAACTGCAGAGGCCTTTGTTGATGCAGCCCTGAAGGCAGCCAAGGAGCGAGCTTATGCTAATCTTGGCAAAAAATCTGGTGGATCTTCTTCAGATAAGGTAATAACTGCTGTAAAAAACAAAATTAATGATATATTGCAAAATTATTATAGAAATAACAAACCTAGTCAAAACAGACGTATACATTCTGTTACTAGGAAGTAATCTTTGTGTTATTTAGGGTATGATAGCCAGTAGCAAGACTAAATGTTTTAATTAGTGCTAATGTGGTGGTCTTGTTAATGGAAACTTGCCTATACAATTAGCCAAACATGCACTAACTTCTCCACATGAAAGGGCACTGGTATCGCCCGTGACAATAGTTCATGTGCCCCAATATCTACCTCAGTATTGATTCTTGTTCTATGCAACATAATGTTGAGCCACTGGCTATATTAAGACTGTTATTTATTATACATATTGTATTTTATATACTTAGGTAAAAGTGTACTTATAATGAAAATAAAGTTTTTATTACTTTTATTGAAAACTTTCATACATTCATGCTAAACTATTATCAACACAAAATAACTAACTTGAATTGAATAGCAGAAAAAGCGGCCAAAGGTGTATGGTCATAGTATACCTTGGAAACCAGTGAAAAGAACAAATATCGTGAAGCAAATCAGTGCACCTGATGTAGCTTCAACTAAGTCGAAGTTGGATGTGCTACAAGCACGACTATTCCGTAGCAGACATTCAGATGAAAGGCCACCTAAGATAATAAATAAATTGTCTGGAAAAGGTTCCCCTGCTTGGAAAAAAATATAATACAAAGTATTTTGGTAGTATTTAATGATTTTTATTCAATAACTATTGATATATTATATTTTATAGTCATATCAATAAAACTTTTACAAGTTACAAAACAGGCTGTTCAGAATTACATTTAACTGCATTTACTTTCATATACATATCTTAATTTTTTGAGTAAATAAAACAGAAATATTAAGAAGGACCTCCTTATACAATATCAGTAGATATTCTCTAGTTTATATGTTACATTGACATAGACGAGTCAATGAACTCATACAATTGTCTTATCAGCATAACTTTATGTGGACTTTCATATTGTTTTTTTACTTCATGTATTTTTGATTAACATTTATTTTGATCAGATTTAATAATTTTCTATGTTTCTCTCTTTGTTGTAACAACTTTAAATGACAATAAATAAATAAAAATACAGAGAAATCCATTTTAATGTGCATAGAACATTTTTATTACAATATTTGAGCAAACACCCAAATAAGTAGGAAGTATGTCTCTATCACAAACTCATTTATGTGTGGGTGTGAATAGGTTTTAAATGTGGATCGGCAGAGTGCGTCATCTGTGTGCGCCTACGCATCCTTTCACTCTTAAGATAAATCAAACGCGAGCTCTATTATTGGGACACGTCAGTTTTAGCTTACCTACTTTTTCTCATAAGGTACTCTTTTGGCTTAGTGCCCCAAAATTATGTCTTCTCGTATGGAGAAATTATTTGAGATAGAAATACTTCTTTTACCCAAGTATAAGACCTCTACTTCTCTCGCGCTTTATTGAAAAAGGTATTTTTTTTTAGAAAAAAGGAGTTAGATTTATATTTGCCATTAGGCTTATTCTATTAAAATTTATTTATATGAATTTACCTGCAAACCTTTAAAAAGAGAGTGTACTCCTTTTAAAAGGTCGGTGGCGCACTTGTAACTCAGTGGAGTCCCATGATCACGCCCATCAATGGATGGCCGTGATCATGGGAAGTGGCAATCGCTTACTATCAGATGATCCGTCTCCTTGATCCCATAAAAATAACTATAATGATCTTAGATTTTCAGTTTGATTTTTGAAATAGGGTTAAAGCCTGGGCTTCAAATAAATGTACAACACCTTAGCTCATCTATTTCGCCATAGTTCATATTCAGGAAACATAGCTAATCTGTATTGTTACTATATTTATTAACATAGAATTCTTCTCTTGCAGTCCGACGTGATCACCCTAACAGACGCCAACTTCAAGGAACAGGTGCTGGACAGCGAAGACCTGTGGCTCGTGGAGTTCTACGCGCCGTGGTGCGGCCACTGCAAGAACCTGGAACCACATTGGGCTAAGGCAGCCACTGAACTTAAGGGAAAAGTAAGTATTTCGTTAGAGTAAGATATACGTCCACTGCTGGACATAGGCCTCCCTCAATGTTCTCCACACAGATATTTCCTGTCATATGACCAGCAGTCGGGCTGATTGTTGTTTCATTGTGGTATAATTTCTGGTGGCATCCATAAGCAATCTTGGCAAATGAAGGACTTATGTAGGTACTTCTATACATGTAATCTTGTAGAAACACTAGACTATTGTCAATTTACTGATCAATGTAACTAACTACTTACCACTTACGATGTAAATGTCGTAACAAAACCATTAAAAAGTAGATCTATGCTATATGTCTGTTACGAGCAATGTGTTTGAATCAAGCATATTATTATGTGCAATACCTAGACAATGAATAAAATTCCAGGCGCCGCGGCTGTCAAAACATATTTGATACCTACTTAAAATCAACCTGACAAAAAAAAAGTCAGCGGGAAGCCTTATGGTTCAGGTTAGAACTCTGGCGGCCTCACAGCGCGCGAGCCGAACTAGCGAAGCGATCGTGCCGCAGCATAGGCCGCAGTAGCGACCGGCTAAGCGACAGAACAAGAAACAAACAGTTGATGACAAAAGTTTTTAAAACAAAATCACGATAGGTTAAGCCTTCTTACAAGAAACTGATGGTGCAAAACACGGGTTTTCTGTGACGTTCTAGGCATTCCTACAAGTACATTGCCTAGGCGTTGTATACAAGGCCAGATTATACAAGTTACCGATAATGCATACCGTACCACATACCATGCCTTGTGATATATTTTTAACAGCGACAAAAACGACTGCCCCATGAACGCTTGTCTAGGTTTCGTTAATCCCTGGAAAAGAACATTAATCAATCTGATTTATCACGGCACTTAATATGTGACACTTTCCTGATAAGCAAGTACTGTCCTAATTACTATCAACAATGAAATTATGTCTACATCATAACCAGCTAGTTTTCCAAGTGTTTATTTTGGTTTTGTAAACTATCTGTGGGTTATTGACGTCGAGTGTAATGACCTGATTTATACTAGTATGAAGTGTCTACACACGTTTTGGCACTCGACCAAGGCTCAACTAATTGAGTGGGACATACAACTTGTAAACAAAGACTTGCTTGGTATCAAATTGATCAAGATTTGTCACAAACATGCGCGCACTATATTTGTTACTACAAATACGAGTGCAGTCTCGTTGTCTTAAACGGAAACTTGGGGTAGCAAAACTGTTGTCTGCGCTGCGAAAGACAACTAATAAACACCATACTCATATACTCAGACACCTTCATTTTAGACAATTTTTTATTTAAAACTAACGTAATTAATTACAATAAGGTCTAAAAATGGTCTACTAGGATGTTTTCTGAGTGTTCCGTCCCCTGTCCCTTCTCTTTTACCTCAGCATTGTCTCTTGAAAGTTCATGTTGAACAAATGTAGGTAGATTTATAAAAGTTAAGAAGATATGCACTCCTGATTTGAGTCCTTCAAAGTCATCCTGATTGGCAGTTTTAAATAGCTTCCATTGAATATAGGGTTGCCAGGTATTATAAACGAAAAGTCGAACCATCCAACTAGTTTAGCAGGACATTTGAGTAAAAAGGCCGACAGCTTGCCACAACGTCTATGTCGGGTCCCCCATCGGCTTGTCATATCGACTACAACCGGGGGGTTCCCCAGTGGCTTATCGCATCGTCTGAAAATGGGTGGGTTGGTCCCCTGGAGACTCGTCCTCAAGATCCGGACAGGCCGGACACGCAACCAAAAACTCTAAGCTTGTCTTTATCCATACGCCTGGCAACCCTAATTTAATAACAGACAAGGTTGTCGGAATTTCCTTCACGTAACTAGATAAATAAAAGCGTAGCTAGAGAAAAAAAAAGCTAGAGCTCAGCTTCCTTCTAAATGAACCAATATCATCTCTTGCCACATTTTAGTGATAGTTCCATAGGCCCAATTTATTCGTCCTGTCACATCTTATCACACCAAATAAAATATTTCAGGTTAAAGTCGGTGCCGTTGACGCCACAGTCGACCAGATGATGGCTTCGCGCTACCAGGTGCAGGGCTACCCCACCATCAAGCTGTTCCCGGCCGGCAAGAAGACCAGCGACTCGGTGGAGGACTACAACGGCGGCAGGACCGCCAGCGACATCGTCAGCTACGCTCTGGAGAAGCTCGCTGAGAATGTGGCGCCGCCAGAAATTATCCAGGTTTGATATTTTAAGGTTGTTAGGAATGTGGGAGCTCCGTAACCGGAACGACTCCACTTGGTCTGGTTCAACTGTCAAGGGTTGCGAAGGACATACAACAGACACTTCATTCTAATTACCAGATATCTCGTATCCTTCTCGTATCCTTGATCATAGTTTAAGCTTATCCTGGGCTCTGAAGAGACAGTTTTGAACACAACAAGGAATGACACTTCCACTCAAGGCGTTACTTATTCAGCCGACATCAGCAGCCACAGCTTAAAGTAATCCTATACACCAGCACAATCACTCGAATATAGTGAAAACTTCACTCTAATACATGACAACGTTAAGTCCCCAAGACGTTATTATTCGATGCGTCAGAACTCTTGCACTGTCTTTTGTCACACAAATCATTATCAAAATCACTGTAATATTGTAGTAGGTTAGGCTCTTTTGACATTCTTGAGTTGAACTTTTCCACACATTTTGTAGGCAAAAAAAAATATCTTTACTGGACCAATCACACCGGAATTGCACGTTCATAAAATTAATATACAGAGAAGCGAATATCCTTGCAAAATGCATGCATCATTTATGAAGAGCTATTTGCCATTACAATTAATCGAGTGAACACTAAAAACCGCCTGACATACATTATAAACTATCTATACGATAGTTTATAAACTTTCAATGTTTACATAACAATTGTACGGAGTTTCCTAACACGTTAGCAAGAATAATTTTCATTTAAATTATACCTGACGACGCTTCATGTTCGCTTGTGTAGCGACGCTCGAATAGTTTTCGAATTGAAGCGAGAAATTGGAATATAAGTAAATGTAAACTATGTATATTACGATATGTCGTAAATACGGTCAGGTTAACGTATTGAAGGATTATGCAATGCAGTTCGTGGGAAGTTTATAGTTTTATAACAACATTTTTTTAAATAAATAAATGCGCCAGACAATCACACTAATCAACCTGGTCTCAAACTAGGGCAAGCCCTGTACTATGAGTACCAGGCAGGTGACGATAATTGACTGGGGGAGTCAACCCAGAACACCCAGACCCAAGAAAATTTAGAAAATGTAGTTTCCTAAAATGACTTGACCAGGAATCGAACCCCGGGACCTTTCGCGCTTCGGGCAAACACCTTAGGCACTGCGCCATCGAGGCCGTCAAAGCGGTTTCACCGGTCTCATGCCTTAAATGGTTCAATAGTCTAGATCCCGTCTCATGAGTGAAGGTTGTGATCCTCCATTGATAGGGTTCGATCCCCATCACCCTGGACAAACATCTGTGTGATAAAAGTCTCTATGCATTACATATGGAAATGACCATCGTGGTCCGCACAAAGAACGACACCTCAGCGGCTACGATGGGGGGTTCGATGTCCGCACAGTGTAGTTTGGTGGCCCATTTGTTGACCCCTGATGTAGGGTCCTAATAGAGTTAATTAAAATAAATAAATAAATGAGCCCGACAATCACACCAATCAACCTGGTCTCAAACTATGTAGGTCAACTTCTGTGCTATCAGTACCAGATGACGATAATAACTGGGGGCGTTAACCCAGAACATCCAGATCCAAGAAAACTTGGAAAATGTAGTTTTCTAAATTAACTTGACTGAGAATCGAACCCGGGACCTTTTGCCATTCGGGCGAACATCTTAGCCACTGCGCTATCGAGGCCGCCAAAGGCCGTTATAATAATAATAATTTATTTATTCAAGTAACATGACTCATAATTTGTTAGTTATAAAGGCCTTATCCTATGTTAGTAATTATACATTTAATCTATATTTATTTATTTTGTGAATCACACCCGCTGATGTTGTGCAGCAGTAATTCATATAGCAGCAGTCAAGCCTACTCACTATCATATTCAAGATGCTGTTGGGGTTGGGACAAGAAGGTTGTTATGAGCGAAAGGAGTAGCGTTTAATAGAATTATGAGCAAAAAGTTTTTTCCGAGGAGGAGTTTCAACACCTATCATTATGTGTGGCAGGTGGTGAGCGCGGGCACGATGAAGGCGTGCAGCGAGAAGCCGCTGTGCGTGGTGTCGGTGCTGCCGCACATCCTGGACTGCGACGCGGCCTGCCGCAACGACTACCTCGCCGTGCTCGCGCGCCTCGGCGACAAGTACAAGAACAAGATGTGGGGGTGAGTACGCGTTGCCATACACACACTTTTTACAGATTATTACAGATAGATACGTTTATTTGTCATGTATTACTCTAAGACCCCTACTTCGTACAATTGGAAAAGTAAATTTTTACTACGAATTCAAACCATTTACACCAAAACGTTCAACGCAACCAAAAAGTAGCCATGGTGTCTTGTTGCGGGTCTAGATTATGTGTGCTACAAATTTAAAAGTTCTTATAAAATGTGAATTTTGGGTAGTTAAAGATAAAACAGTTTTAAATTGTAAATTTATAATGGACTTGCCCGAAATGGAATGTCACAAACCAGCTAGACGTATATTAACTGAAAATTTTAAGTGATTTCTTTACCAATATTTTGGTAAAGTATCCAATATTTTTTTACTACATCGAATATGTAACTACCCTATTATTACATTACAATAAATAAATTGAGACAACATCACATACATTGTCTTAGTCCCAAACTAAGGTTTTCCCTTGTACTATGGAACCAACGAAGAAACAACGAAGGAACCACAAACACCCAGACCCAACATAAATATATGTTTCATCAACAAACATTTGTGTTGGTGCGGGAATCGAACCCGCGACCCTTACGTCTCAACCGGCGCTCAAACCATTGCGCTAAACCGGTCGTCTAATTGTTTAGATTAGATAAAACTGTTTGCACTGCCTTACCCCTTGTTAATTCACTGTATTATTCCTCTACCCAAAGGTTGTCTGGAAGAGATCGCGTAATACTATCAATTGTTGCAATCGATGAATCTGCAATTATTTAAACTAGTGGCCCGCCCTCAAATTTTTTCGGGACAGTAGGTAGATCCCCTATCCACCAATAGATAGCGCTGGCCGTTGATTAAATCGCGCTAGTGTTTCGCTTTATATTATTCTCTCTGTATAACCCAAAGTCTTGGCATTAAGTTCGCCTATTGAATAACATTTGTGCAATAAAGTTTAAAATAAATAAATAGATATAATCGCCTGAACTGTACCTTCATAGCAATACTAGACTGCTAAATTTGCCTCATTTACGCAATCGATTAAGAATCGATTTGCGGCAACACTAGCCGGAAGCTAACTTGTGGTGTTATCGCAGCTGGGTGTGGGCGGAGGCGGGCGCGCAGCCGGCGCTGGAGGAGGCGCTGGAGCTGGGCGGCTTCGGCTACCCGGCGATGGCCGTCGTCAACGCCAAGAAACTCAAGTTCTCCACGCTGCGGGGCTCCTTCTCCGAGACTGGCATCAACGAGTTCCTGAGGTAACCTTTGACACTATTGTTATGTAGGACGGTGGGGCAAGGAAACCGCGGGCTAAGATGCCACGCGACAAAATTTTGTCGACTCTCGTTCGCGAGTAGTCTGTGGTATAAGTTTTTCTCGTCTTTACCTTCCTTTCCGGTCGTCCGCGGGAGGCCATTTGTCTTCTATCTCACTCTCACAAGTCATCCTAACTCGAAACATCGTTTTCTTACACATTCCATTATCATGCATCTACCAACCAACAATTCCACATGTTATACTAAAATAAGAAAGTCTTAGTGTTCACTACCGCCTCTATAATGGCGAATGCTCTGATGAGTTATTCCAATTAATCCCATCCTCTCCTTTCCATTCCCGAACAACACCTGCTGGACAGCGTTGCCATCCGCATACTGTCAAGACAATGCCGGCGCGCACCAAGAGATTGAACTCTTATCTCTTAACGTCCGGCTTTAGCATTGGAAAGGCTGCGGTAGTTGCTTACCATCAGGCGAACCGCACGCTTGTTTGCCACCGATGTTGTATTTTTATGTGATAGGTGGCAGACAAGCCGACGTATTATTTGGCGCCTATAGACATCCATAGAAAAAAACGTAACCCAGCAGCATGGTAATGTTTGTATTTGAATGTCCACAGAGACCTATCGTTCGGTCGCGGGCAGACTGCTCCCGTGCGCGGCGCGCAGATGCCGGTGGCCGCCAGCACGGAGCCCTGGGACGGCCAGGACGGCCAGCTGCCGCCCGAGGACGACGTCGACCTCTCCGACGTCGACCTGGAGAAGGACGAGTTATAAGCCGCGGGAGACGAGCCTTTCGTGACCCCGACACCTACTTCGACATTGAAAAACCTTAATACGCGAACACTAGCGCGATGCGATCGACGCCCAGCGCCATCTTTTGGTAGACAGGAACTAAGTACTGTGCCGAAACTAATGACGGCTATCGCGTGTGAAAAAGTCCGCTACATGGCGTACGGTAGAACTAAGTTTCGTCTACTCGGTGATTGGTTACTTTTGAAATGTCAAAATGTCACTAAACCTCAGAACAATAACTAAAGCAATAGAAGCCCTACTAAAAAAAAAGCTACGTACAGCTATCTTATTCACATCTGATGATACATCGTGCACGAGAGTAAGCGAAACAAAAACACCGCCCGGTTTCTATTATTTTCGAATTGGTCACTACTTTAAATGTCAAATGGTCTCTTTGGTTCTAATTATGCTGCTAAATTAAAAGTTCGTACTTGCGCCATGCTCTTTTTGGTAAAGTCAAACCGATTGAGAATGGTCGCATTGTTATGGTTGTGTGTCGTGGACGGTTTAGGGAATTTGTGATATTTTTTAAGGATGTAAACGTTTGATAATACACGTTAAACTTGGTAGATATCTTTAGTGCTAGTATATGGCGTGTGTAGTTGAAGGCTGCAAATCGCACTCAACACGGAAAGAAAATACAAATGAGTTAGTGACTTTTCATCGGTGAGTTTGTTATATTTACATCTTTTATGGTTTTAAAATGACTATGTAGTCAGAAATTTGTTCTGTTATATTATTATCTCGAGATTCCACACAAGTTTTGTACTATTTTATCACATTTTCATAAATTATTTACAATCAGTTGAGGTTATAGTAGTGTTGTGCAAATTGTATCGATGTTTTGGTCAGAGAATCGCCTTAGTTTATGTTGACCAACATGCTTTTTGTTTTAGATTCCCCAAAGATGAAGCAGCTAAAGCTATATGGGTACGAAGTATTTCAAGGCATAACTGGGCACCGAAAAAACATAGCCATATTTGTTGTAAACATTTCACTGTTGATTCTTTTATACCTAATGAAAATGCTAAGTATCGGCGACTTAAGGCAAATGTGATACCTACGTTATATTTATCTGATGAAACAAATATTGACAAAATAAACGATACAGGACCAAGTGATACAATTTTCCACTTTCAAGCACCTGACAATTTCTAATTCTTACTTTTTTATCGACTTTTATTTCGACACGGCCACAACACTAGCATTTGAAGGCTGAAAGATGGAAGGACGAAGGCTTGTGACAACCTTCTGAATTACGAATGTCCAGATGTATATCCATCCCTTTTTGACACATTTACAATATCATAAGAGAAAATAGTACAAACTGCTGTATTCTGTTGCTATTTTAGTACGGTTTCTATTGCTTTAGTTATTGTTCTGAGCACTAAACAACGAATGACGTTGAAGTTGGACCTGTAACAGTACGCCATCTAACGGATTTTTCACACGCCCCACGTTGAGGGCGGGCCACTAGTGTGTCAATGAAGTCGTGAAATTAATTGATGGCGCCACTGACGCTTATGTGGGTGGTATTATAGGTATGGTAACCCCAAAAATCCGTTTTGAAGATTTTCTTAACGCATTATAAAACCATTTGTGATTTTTTTTTGTTGCTACAAAGTACAGTTATGTATGTGTACGTAATCGGCTGTTATAATTGCCAATGTGCTGAGCGATCTAGCAGACACGAGCTTGTGGAGGCCAATGTTACTAAAAAATTAACATCTAAAAGTAGCATTTGGCTTCGTGTACAAGATTTACAAATGCACAAAACAGGGGGACACGAAAGATGGTTAAAATTTCAAGTCTGATTTAGAGTTAAAGAATCAACAGGCTCAGATGGGGGCAGTAGAAAACGAGCAAATAGAAGATAACACTTACGATTATCTGGGCACAGATTGATGAATGCCAGGTGGATCCTCGCTGTTCCCGCTATGTGTATCTCTTATTTTGCGATCACATTAACTTAACATCAAAAATGTGTATTATTTCTATTATGTCATCATCAATCATCATCACAATGTGTATGTAAATTGTGATTTCAAGAACTTAACTCAATATAGTATGTAACAAGTTTTTGTAATAATTACTATTCCAGTTATTTCATGACAGTTGAATCTTGTAATATTTTTATTGCATTGATGTAAGGTTTATTTTTATATGATATTTATTAACATATCTGTGAAGAATCACATCTTTGAAGCTTCTATTTTTCGCAAGTTTTGAGTACTGTAACGTTTTCTTTTATGGTGTGTATGATGAATGGAATAGTGTTTTACTAGTAAAACCTAGGTATAATAATTTACAGCTAATATAATATTTTACAAATTTTAGATGAAATTGAGTAATTTAAATAAAAGTTTTGTAAGTGTTTGTAGTCACATAATGAAAAATAGTTGATAAATATTAGACTCTTCCATTATGTACCTAAATGCATTTATAGAAAAGCCATATTTGGATAAATTTAATTCTGTAAAATAACTCAATAAATTTCTACAACTACTCAATTGTTTTATTATGTTTAGAGATTACGTAAGTTAACGGTCGAAAACTTTGTTCCCTGCCCTTGAAAGCAGCAATCCTCATATCCCACATATCTAAATCCTACTAATCCCCTAAGATTATAGTCCATTTCAGCTAAGAAGAGCCCTGTGACACTTCATCGCGTTCTGAACTACGCATTTTATGTTTGACAAAGAAAAATATTTTTATTGTTTATCTTTTTCATTTAATTGCGGCATCATTCCAAAAAATATTTCAATAAAACATCTCAAAGTTATAAAACAAAAACAGTATCATTTACTTTAATTTAATGGAATAGAAAATAACAACATTTTTTAAAACAATCCTATGCACATCGTATTACTTGTAACGGAACGTGGAAAAAACATAGAGCTGCGACATGTCATAATCGGCGGCCATGTTGCGATTACTCGATAATCGGATTAGTACGAGTGCATCAGCCTTGTATGCGAGTTGTGTTTTCGTTGTATTTGCGTGGTGTTCGGTTATTGTTACTTTTTGTTGTTGTGTTTGTTATTGTGACTTTTATTGCTGTTGTTTGTTACGTTTTTTGTTATTTTTTGGCAAAATGTGTGTTGCTGTTAGTATAAAAAAATCGATTCCATTTCCTTAGGAAGTATTATCGATTACCAGAAACAATCGCAATCATTTCAATAGAGACATCTCTAAAAGTGTCAAAAATCGAAGTGTCACAGGGCTCTTCTTAGCTGAAATGGACTATAGTATCAATTGACACTAAATCCTTCGGTACTTGTAAATAATCTTCACGTAAATCCTATGTTAGGCAATAACACAGTACACCCGGCAACAAATAAACTCTACCAAATCTAACGAATTTCAAAATATCAAACAACATATTTTTACCTTGAAGTTGATGTTTGATTATTTAGTGTCAGATCAGTATACACACAACATTTTCAGACATTCCGGTTGGTTGATCCTATTTTCCATACATAAGGCGACTAATGTAATAAAATTTACTATCGCCTTTTATGAGACACACGCCTGTTGGCTAGAAGAAACCGACACAAGCGATAAGACCGCCTTATTGTAATGTCCACTGTTGTTTCAGTCTTGTTTTGTATCTGGGCAAAAAATATTATTTATCTACCTACCTATGTCAATGTGATTACCTGTTCATGACAGACATTGTTAGTCAAAAAATTAACTGGAACAAGTTTTATCAGTACTTTTATCACTAAATCCACAGGTGTAGGTAATAAATAACTTCTTGGAAATTTGGCCAGACAAGGAAAACTAACATACAAGGCCATGTTGCTATGACTAAGCAAGACGCTTGTTTCTAATAAAATTAGGCTAGGCATACAATAGTTAATAAAAAAAAGACATTACATTCACAAGTGTATATTTTGAGCATTAATTACACAGTAACTTATTCTAATTACAACAAAATGTTGCAACAGCTACCATACCACCTAATTACTCAAACTTACCCAAAAACAAACTAATACTGTTCAAACAATGATTATAAAAGATATAGAAGCAGATAAATCTGCCTTCTCACAAACTATAAATTATGGGAAACTTAATTTATTAAAAAGGTGGTATATACTTTAGGTACATAGGTAAGCTAACAAAAAAATATGAACAATAAGGTCACTGACTAAGTCTAAAACTCTCATCAAGCTACAAGGAATCCAAAGTAATAATATTATGTTTCATCAAAAATACCAATAGTAAATCTGAGTAAAGACATATTCTCCAAACTGCACATCATTATGGCACCAGATATAGTTTTAAAACTATTAAATTTATTCAGTCAAGATACATAATTAGTTTAGAATACTTATTTAATAGGTATAGAACACATTACTTCTACTACTCATCAAAGTTTAATATAAATTGGTCCAAAGCAGTCTTTAGCTTATAAAATGTACATACATACATTAAAGTTGTATCCTAGTCGACAGTCGTTTATTATGCTATCATACACAAATTTTAAGAAATTATATTCTTTGTAAAAAATCAATCAATTGATTGCAATGTAAAATTGAGAACAAGACCACCACATTTCATTTAAACTTTTTAAAGGCAAGGATGCAATACAATGCATACCTTAATCACAGTTAGGAATTTCCATAACTTTTTGACTGATAGTCTATCATACATTTATTTCTAATCTAACCACAACCAACGTATTAAGATAGTATCAATATTATCTCCCAAATTTTACTTGTGACTATGTGTTTATAAATGCTTCAGAGCATGTTAGCTTGTAACACCTATAACATAAATATATTATAGAAGATAGCTACAATAAAAACAGGTGCAGATCCACGGTTGTGGGCACTGTGGGCATGCCCATAACCTTTAAATTTAGTTGAGACGTCACACTTTCTTCTATCAACTTTTGATCACCAGTTTCCAGTCTAAGAGAGGGAGAGGGGGTTGGCGGGGAAGGCTGTACCCACAACTACGGGCGTAGTTAGGGGGGACGAACTGCTAGGACCCCCCATACACAATGCCCCAAATCAGAAAATCCTAAGAAGCTTACAATTATGAGCGTAGCTATGGGGAATGAGCCGCTAGAACCCCCCTTCCACTATGTCTCAGATAATCCCTAGATGCCCACAACCATTTTTGAGGTCTGGATCCGCGCCTGATAAAACAAGATCTTGGTTGATATGTAAGAGAAATCCTAAATCTGTCTTATTTTATGCTACACTGGGCAACCCAATCATATCATATTTCCTCTCCTTTCTGCATAAGATAGGGTAACACATGGAAAAATAGTAAAAGCCCATACCAGCCAGTATGACAGATATTATCACAGCTACTATGCCCCAAGCTGATATACCCAGCCCTCGCCTGGTCGCGTTCTGAGCTGGTAGCCCGGAAGATGACCCAAGGAAAGTTTTTGGAGACTCTTTTGGCCGGTTGTAGTATTTACCGCCGCTGTAGCCTCGATTGCTTCGTAAGGCAGTACATGGTGTTAGTACTTGATTAATAACTGGAAATTAAGACATTAATTATGTAAATTTGATCTAATGCATTATGAGACTTAAACAAAACTGATTAAGTAGGTAATTAATGGACAGTGGCATTTATTACTTAACAAGTATGTAGGTAGGTAGATCTTTAAAAATACTTAATGAAAAGAAATAGAAAAGTGCACTCATGTAAATCTGTTACAAATATAAAATGCTTACCTATTATAGTTAAAGTTAGACGAACTAACAAACTCATCATCTCTTTGATTGATCTTCCTTCCTGTGGGATAGCCTACTTTGAAGAGATGGAAAGTATTTTTTCCTTTATATGGAGCCAAGTAGAAACACAGTGGGCACCAATGTTTCTTTGAAGATATTGTACGGCGTTAGTGACCACTTTAATAAATAATGGTATTTTAATTTAAAAAAAATCACAAAACAAACAGCACGTCCCACAGCAACCAGATTTTTTTACAAACTGTTTTTTTTTTCATTCATTATCATTTTTGACAAATTAAACAGACTATAAATAATATTAGCGTCATTTCCTGTTAGAAAAAAAACCGAAATATTGTTTATGAAGATTCGTTCAAAAATTCCCTGCTTTTTTAAGTCTGGTAATAATTTCAAGAATATCCGGTTGTAAAAGCGATGGCGTGTACTTCCGCCGACGTTGACAAATGTCATTTTGTCAAAAGCGTAACAATGCCGGCGATGGCGAAAATTCAGTTCTGTGTGTTTTTTATACTTTATATTGCAATCAATTGCCAAACCGCCAATGTGGACACCATATCGGGCGATATTAAGTTTAAAAATGTAGACAGGACTGTTGATCTATCCACCCAACTCGTAAAAGTGTCATCCAAAATAACCTTGGAGAACAGTGGTAAATCGCCGGTAAAGAGTTTTCTGGTAGCCGTCGAAGCTTCAGCCAAGAATAATTTGGCTTTCATCGGCGCGAAAGACAGCAGCAATAAAGATCTTCGTGTTACGGAGACTACGGTGAAAGGCCATGAAGGTGTGAGGTTCTGGCGTGTTGATTTGAAAGATGCCCTAAACGCTGGTGCTACTGTTGCGATCACAAGCGAAGCGGTCTTTACTAAATCCCTTCAACCTTATCCGACTGCTATAACTCAACAAGAGGACCAGCTAGTCAAATACACGGGTAATTTGTATGTGTTCTCGCCTTACTCTGTCACGTCTCAAAAAACGAATGTTGTAGTCAATACCAAGAGCATCGAGTCGTTCTCGAAAGTAAAGCCCTTCTCCCAGCAAGATGGAGTCATTCAGTACGGCCCATACCCTAACATTGAACCTTTTACTGATAAAGAACTGAGTGTACACTACAAGAACAACTCCCCTTTTCTGACTGTAACTCGCATTGAAAGGTTGATTGAAGTCTCCCACTGGGGCAATATCGCGATTGAGGAGCTCATTGAGATTGAACACACTGGGGCCAAGTTGAAGGGGCCATTCTCTCGCTATGACTACCAACAAGACCACCACAGTGGCCCAGCCAGTGTCAGAATGTACAAAACAATGCTACCAGCTTCTGCATCTGACTGTCTACTACCGTGATACTAATGGGAACATCTCTACATCCAACATGAAAGTAAAGAAGGACTCTGTTGAGTTAGACCTGAGACCCCGTTACCCTCTGTTCGGTGGTTGGAGAACTCACTACACATTGGGCTACAATGTTCCTAGCTATGAGTACTTGTACCACTCTGGCAATGACTATTTGCTCAAAATGAGGGTGATTGACCATATTTTCGATGACATGCAAGTTGATCAGCTGACCACAAAGATAATTTTGCCCGAAGGCTCCACAGGCATCAAGCTGAATGTTCCATACCCTGTGACGAGGCACGCTGACAGCCTGCACTACACATACTTAGATACCAAAGGTCGTCCAGTCATAACATTCACTAAGAATAATGTAGTTGAAAACCATATTCAAGACTTTCAGCTCCGTTATTCTTTCCCCCGCCTGCTCATGTTACAGGAGCCTCTTCTAGTTGTTGGCTTCTTGTACACATTGTTCTTATTTGTAATTATTTATGTAAGATTAGATTTCTCTATCCACAAGTCTGAGCACCAACATAAAGATTAAATGCAACTATTTATGTTTTATTCTATTGTATGTATGTGTGCAACAATCTAGTTTTTATGCATTTCATGTGATGTCGCAAATGATTGTATGCAAGATTAATAAAATAACTAATTTAAACTTTTGTTTTCATTATTTAATAATTCTTATACCTAGTCTCTTTTAAAAAAACTACACAAGAATGTCCTTAAATTATGAACACACTTTCATCACTGAGAAACAATGACGCAAGCAACAGTACCTATGTTGTTGTAGTGAAAATAAATAAAATAACTCCAAAACAACCCATTAAATATAAATATTTATTTAACTCATAGAAGAATTTACAAAAACATTCAGTAACTATGTACAACATCTTGGCAGAAATACATCTGAGCCTTTGTTAAAAATCATTCATCTTTCTTATATTGAATGATAAAGCTTAGTCTCTAAAATAAAACATTTATGACAAGGATGTAAGAAAAAATAAAACTGCGAAAATGAGATTTTCTCAGTATTAGGACTAAATAATTAGTCTTAAAAGACATTGATAACTTTAAAATATAATATGTGTGAAAGAGAGCAAGCTCAACAGGCTGCGTAACAAAGATTCTGTGTCTGGATGTTATTGTCCAATGACAATAGATCGCTGTTTTATGTTACTAAGTTATGGCGGGCATCATACGTAAACATCAACATGTCTAGTCTTGATTGTTTCCACGGAATTTTGACGCGAACAATACGCGGCAGGCTGTTAGCACACAGCAGGAAAAAGCCTTTGTTAAGTTAGGGTTGCCACGCATCCTATATAAAACCAGACTTTTTTCTGGTTCTATTATCCAGGTTGTCAGTTTTAAGACCTGTCTACCCTAAGCACCGTCGTTTGTACTGTTGCATAGGAGGAAAAGGTTTTTAAGTGGTTCATCCCTGAATTCCATATTCAGAAAGCTTGAATCTCAATACAACGGGCGCGCTGGTGCAGGGTAGGATCGCCAGCTCTGTGACGACGGCGGTGACGAGGCTGGGCGGCGTGACGTCGTAGGTGAGGTTAAGCGGCGTGAGGTTGGGGTTCGACCGCCAGTCCTTCAGGGGGGAGTTCTCGTCTGTCTTGTCCACCGAGCTCATCTGGGTCACCTGGGGACAAAGACATTATTAGACACGTCCAAAAGGGCATAGCTCAGAAATGGATGCGCCTACATGCCACCTTTTAACACTTTTGGGCCTCCGGTACCATCACTCACTCGGCGATACACAGCTCAGACGTTGCTTTACGCCGGTTTTCTATGAGGCCGTGGTATCACTCCGGTCTAGCCAGCCCATTTATGCCATAGGGTGGCTTTTCGACTAGTAAACCTTCTAAATATCATTATTACATTTAAAAAAACCGTGGGATACCCACGCTTCGGAATGAATGGGCCGGCTCGACCGGAGTGATACCACTGCCACACAGAAAACCGGCGTGAAGGAGCCCCTGTCCTGTGTTTCGCCGAGTGAGTGAGGGTACCGGAGGCCCATCCGGGGGGAAGGGGATAAAAGGATTGCAGCACACTACTGGTGTTGCAGATGTACATAGGCGGTGGCAATTGCTTACCATCGGGTGATCCGTCTGCTCGTCTGTTACCTATGTAAAGTATCAGCCTATTTAGTATTCCAATGCAGGACAAAGTCCACCATCATAGAAATCACGTCATTGTTGCTGGGGTTACTAACGACCAGCTAAAGTAAAGTATCAGAATTTATATAGTCCCACTGTGGGGCAAAGACCTTCATCATAGAAATGATCAATCGATTGGAATAGCCTTTAATCACTACGCTCGTCGTGGGGATCGGTGATCACAAACCTGAGCTATGTTCGAATAGCTTATAAAATGTGATTCCGCCCCCCTGGCTCAGAACCTGGGTACGGCCATGGACAAGGAGCAGGTACCTATCTCGTTGTAGACGAAGGCGTCGGTCTGCACGCGCTCGCTGAACTTGTGCGTCTCGCAGGCCACGAGCACGGGCACGTTGCGCGCGCGCGCCGCCAGCGCCACGGCCGCGGTGCCGGCCGCGCCCAGCACCCAGCCGTTCACCAGCAGCGAGCTCGCGCCCAGGATCACCTTGTCCACCTGCACACGACAAACAAACAACGAACTCAATCACTATCCTACTACTATTATAAAGGCGAAAGTATGGATGTATGGATGTTTGTTACTCTTTCACGTAAAAACTACTGAATGGATTTGAATGAAACTTTACCACAATATAGCTTATACATCAGAATAACACAAAGGCTACAATTTATAAAAATATATTGTGTGGATTGTCCAAAATATGACGGTAAGTGTCAATAATTAACTCCACGCGTACGAAGTCGCGGGCGGCCGCTAGTTTAATATATTTCTTTTTTCGATCAGCTGGACCGTCATCTTGAAAAGGGCAATGATCCGCGACAACTTCACTTAAATTCGAGGTTCGCGGCAATATTCGTACTGTACTGAACGCAGATCATGAGGTGCCGTCCCGGTCCCGTAAAGTTGATTGAGCGCGCGAAAATATTTTTTTAAAGTTGAACGCACGATCGAATAAAGGCGCCAGACAATCACACCAAACAACCTGCCGGGCTAACATGCGCGCCGCGAGACAATTTTGTCGACACTCGTATTGTTTCTGCGCAAGTTGCTTCTAGATCACCTGACTAAAGCGATGAGCGAGATAGAAGGATGCGCGAACGACTGTCGACAAAACTTTGTCGCGGTGCGTATGTTAGGCCTACTGGTCTCAAACTAGGGCAACCCCTGTACTATGAGTAGGTACCAGGTGACAATAAATTAACTGGGGGCTTCAACCCAGAACACACAGACCCAAGAAAGATTCAAAGGAATCGAACACTTTAGCCACTACGCCATCAGGGCCGTCATCCGCTTCAGAACAGAGTAACACGCCGCCACTCTTCTACGTTGACAGCCTTTCTCGTTTAATAAATGATGATTACTCACTTTACGTCGCTTGTCCAGGGTGAGGATCGAAATTACGACCTTTGGCGTATGAGGCAGGGTTACTACCGAATGCGCCATCCGGCGAGTCATTTTGGATGTAACTTTAAATATGATAATATATAAGACGCTGGCTCAATCCTACTTACTATTATAAAGGCGAAAGTTTGTTTGGATGTATGGATGTTTGTTACTCTTTCACATAACTTTATCAGCAAGTGGTGAAATACCTAATGGATTTGAATGAAACTTTACCACAATATAGCTTATACATCAGCACACATAGGCTACAATTTATAAAAATATATTGTGTGGATTGTCCAAAATATGACGATAAGTGTCAATAATTAACTCCACGCGTACGAAGTCGCGGGCGGCCGCTAGTACTCAATATCTTTATTGCATATGTTACATATTAACCGATTCGTTGCGGCGCACATTTTTAAACACTTTTAGCAGTTGCGGCATACAAATATTGTGTGACACGTCTGCCGTGTCAACCGCCATAGCGTTTGGTGACACGGTAGCCGTGTCACCCGCCTTGTCTGAAAAGTTTTATTGTTTTTCTTGGTTTTTACACGTGTATTGACTTGATTCACTTAGTTGAACTCAAACCACGCATGTAAGCGGAAGATAACGTTGGTTTAAGTAGTTTTTGAGTGAGTTTATTAAGTGTTTTCCTGAAAATGGCAGGTAAGTTACTTTTCTGTTCAGAGGTAGCAAACCTTTTGTAGGTTTCGCAGTTAAAAAATGAGTGATTGAGGTAAATTAAATAGATGTGGGTTTCCGATGTAAACTACATTCGATGTTAAAATTTAAATAATGTTTTAGGTAATACATAAAATTAGTAATGTTTTACACTCGTTGTAGTTTCAGTTTTTTTTTCATTCATTTTTCAGATCAAAACAAAGTTACAAAACGTGGTAATGCCTTCATCTCCGAAACTGAAAATTATAGTTTCGAATCCCAGACTTTGTTCACGGAAGCACTGTTTCCAAAGAAAACTAAAGTAGCAACTGATTCCCAGGAAACTTTATGTGACACACAAGAAGAACTCCCCGACTCTCAGCCTTATGATGAATACTTAACCTATAGTAAAGAAAATGATAAATGTGTTCCTACAGACACTTTTATGATAACTGGAACCAGGGACACTACTCACGAATGCACTAGGACCACTGTGGATATTGGTACTATGACGGAGTACGAAGGTTGCAGCGTAAGTAAAGAAAAAGAAAATGAATGTAATGATTATTTCGGGAGAATAATATCATTAGAATTGTCAAAGTTTCATGGAAATATGAGATTTAATAAGATGAAGGAAATATTGGAAATTTTAAAAGAAAAATAATACTTAAGAAGTTTCTCTGCATATTATTAATATCATTATTTGACTTAAGTACAATTGAAGACTGATAAATAAAAGAAGATCATTGAATTATCTATTATCCGATTGGATTTCAAAAAAGAAAAAACAGTTTTATTTTTAACATTATGTATATTTTTGATTATCAAATCTTTGGGTCACAATCACTTATATACTGCTAGTACATACAACAACAACTTATATCATAAACTTTTTTTTAACAAGATATGTGTATTATCTAGTTAACTTACATATAGCTTGTATCTAAATACAGTGTGCACTAATTAGTAAGACAAATTAATCAATAATTTAGGGCAGGGTAGATTTGTTTCTGTTTCTAAGCATTTTAATCATTAAATGTAGAACCATGGAATAAACGAGATTATACGCGGTAAGTATACTATACGCAATACAATATTGTATAATTTAAACATGTACAGTCACAAGCAATAATGTGTGCACATTTGCGGTCTGATGTCATTAAAATAAGGTCCATTTTGCAATGAGTTGGGATATATATTGATACTCGTGACTGTACTTTGCTTGACGTTTCCTCTGTTTGTGTATGTGTTTGCGTATACTCTCGTTAAAATTCTTGCAAAGTGAAAATAAAAACAATAATTAAAACTGTGATTGTTACAATTTTTGTAGCTTTGTAAACTTAGATTAAATAATATTGATTCGAAAAATCGACTGTAATTTAAATACCCTACTAGTCATAATCAGTGTTATTTTAAATAGGCCTGTTTCCATTTTTTTTTCTGATTAGTAATCAAAGAAGCTCTCCAAAGTAGAAACATCGGCAAAAGATTACTCTGTTAGCATGAATATTCTCCGAGATATCACCATTCAAAGATCACATAAAATAAACCTTGTCAAAACGCTCCATACAACGGCCCTGCCACGCTGTGACGTCACAGCGTGCTAGTTTGTGTTCATCACGGGAGACCTTTGTTCGATAGCTATATTAAATAACGCGTTTATGAAAATGGTTTCAAAAGAAAAGTTGCTAAAATTGCATGAATTATCTAATTGTATATATTTATTTAGTAAATGTAATACTTTTAAAATCAAGTTACGTATCAAATTTAGATCTAACTTTGACTGATGACAAAAAATATCAAACTAAATTCTGGTATATAGTTTTTTTTACCGTTATTTCTCCATTTTATACAAAAAATCTTCCAATCTCTAACCTTGGAAACAAGCCTATTGTCTACATAGATTGATTGATTTATTACCTACATGACTAAATAATAACACATTTCAATATTTGTGAAATTCTCTAAAACATGGTTGCAGACAAAGTCCTGGGAATGCTGGGCAATCGGGACAACCAAACACCACACCAACTCTTTTCTTACTTTTGTTGTAGCAGACCCGGCATCTTTTTCTTGCTGTCTCTCCATTTGCTTTTTTTGGCAAATTAGCCGGGAGATGAATTTTTCCCTCCGATAGAGGTCTACTAAGTTCAGTTGTGTCAGGCATGGGCAGTAAGCTCTCGCATACATTTTTTCTGAATTTATATAGAGTGGTTTTATTATTTTCATTTATAATATTAAATAATAAGTAGCCATTTATTAAACATATTTGCATTGTATGTATGATGACCTTCTTGTACCAGCGCAGGGTCTTATGTTCGCAACAGTAGTAACTTAGGAGTTGATCGTGCTTATCTATGGAACGCATAAACTTGTTGTACCTTACTTGCACGGCAGGTTTATATCTAACAGTTGCGGAACGGCGACTGGTAGTCCCTTCATATTGACTGTCATGTTCAGTACTTAAAAATAAAATATCCCTTTTATCCTGCCATTTTGTAACTACAATTTTTTTAGTATTATGCACTATGCACGATTCTCCAGATTGTAACTTAATGTTGACATTTGGGGGATTCCCTAGCCGTTTTGCACGTAGAGTTCCTGTGACATACGTATTTTTGTCCAATAGTTGGTCAGCTAACCCCACGCTCGTATAAAAGTTATCTACATACAATGAATGGCCGACTCCAATATACTTCTCCATCAGCAACATAACCACTTTTTGAACATGCTTTTTCCCTCCTACTAATTTGTCTTGGGCACCGGCATACACATGTATTTTTAACACAATACCATGAGCGTCAGCTAAAATGTATAATTTTATACCATATTTGTGGGCTTTTCCTTTTAAGTATTGACGAAAAGAAAGGCGTCCTTTCCATAATATAAGTGATTCGTCAATAGTTATTTGTTTTACAGGATAATATATAGAATTCACTGATTCGTTAAACAAATCAATAAGTGATTTTATTTTAAAAATGCTCTCAGATCTATCATTATTCTGCACATTTAATGCTCTTAATATTTGGTAAAATCTGTCCCTGGACATGAAAAATCGTGGACTCAATTTATATAGATAGTTAGTAGACCAATAATCGACCATCCTCTTCAATTTAATCGTCCCCATCAATATGAGAATACCCAAGAATGTTTTGAATTCGGGGGGAGTTACAGTTTTCCATGTTTGGAAACGAGCTCGAGGAGTAGTCACTGCTTCTTTCAATTTATCACCGTATTTGTTTGTACACTGTAATATAAGGTTTATAATACGCCAATTAAAAAATAAAAGGAAATAGTCCAATGGACTTTTACCCTCCATTTGATGAGGTGGCAGTAATCCTGGTGCTCCCGTAAAAGGTATATCGGTCATATTGCTGGGATTACCAAAGCGCCAACCTGTTGTTTCTTCTTGAGATTGAGATTCTTCTTCTTGGGTGGCGTCTTCAAGATTTTGCTCTTCTAAATGAGGTGCGCTGGTGTTGTCTTCATGATCATCATCATCATCATTAAACAATGTCTCTTCCGGAACTAGTGTAGAGAATTCTTCAGTGCTCCACTCGTTCAGGATACATTCATTATCACCACTTAAAATGCCGTACAGATCTTCATCACCAATAAAATCAAAGCCCGGCATGTCAACTTCGGCTAGTGGAAGTGGAGACATGATAGTCTCTAACTGCAACTCTAATGGATCCCTCGCATGAGACGGTCCAGGTTCCGGTGAAATCGAAGGATTATATGCCATGACGCTAAATCTGAAAAAAAAAATGATTGGAATAAAATCTTTATCCCTTATTACATGGATTTTTTGGTTGACTTGAAAAAAAAATGGCTTAGATAGGGTTGGGTGTCTCACTCTGATCCAGGCAGCTACATTTAACTACCGCCATATCTAGAAAATACGACTTTGCCAAACCGTGCTTACATGAGTCAAAGAGACTCTTACTCACCAGTTTTCGCGGCAACCGCGTGCGGGGCGGAGCGACTGAGCGAGGAGCATTAAAATAAAAAGTGACTCAAAAAGTAAGCATTTTAGTTGTAAGGGTTGTCCCTTACAACTTAAGAATTGCTAAATGGATTTAGATAAAACTTATAGTAGATAAGTAATATAGCATAGATGTCAAATTAAAACGAAGGCTACAACAAAGATTTTGTGTAGGTAATTTGACACCATGCGGATACAGCCGTAACCGAAAACTAGGTAGGTACTCTAATTAGGGTATGATTTAAACGATCACCAATTTATTAGTTTTGTGTTCCCTAAATAATAGGGTTTGTCACCAAAATAGTAGATTTGCCACCAAAATGTAGTCACCAAACAATATACTTAAAATCAATTCCACAATAAATCATCTAAAATCATCGTGATATTATAGGGTATTATATTTATTTATTTTTATTTTTTTATTTTTATAATATATATCACTAGAAAAGTTCATAAAGGTCCAAAAAAAATGTAGGGCTGTCGTCGTCATCGTTTCAAACAAAAGAGTCCACTACTACTTACTGGACATTTATGCCTCCCCCAAGGATTTTAATTTCCTCACGAAGTATAATTTAATTAAAATTTAAAGCAAAATAGTAAATAAAATACTAATTTAAAGTCAGAATAATTCATATTTATTGTTATGAATAATTTATCACTGAAGGGCGCCCCCTTTTTTCTTTTCTGTCTCCGCGTCTTTAAATATTTTCATTAAAATTATGAATTGACATATTAAATAGATAACGAATACTATTATTTTAATAACTGGACGAAATAAATTATAACTACATAGGTACTGTATTGGTGACAAAGTAACAAATAAAAAGGAGTTGCAGTTAGTGATCGATAAATCGATTTATTTGGTGACAAATCTATCATTTTGGGCACAAAGCTATTATTTAAGTAATAAAACTATTATTATGAGGACGAAGAACGAGACGAATTATAAAAGAAACTCACCAGCAACGTACAGCAACAGCAGCTAATCCTTTAAGTTCAACTGTCACAAATAGCAAATCGGAGTCTAGGTATACACGCCACTGTCGTCAATAATTGCAACAGGAGAGTCCAGGTTTACAGATCAAAGTCGTCACAAATAACAACAAAACACAGATGTCCAGGTACACGAGCTAAAGTTGTCACTAATGCAAATAAACCGGAAGTCCAGATATACAAGCCAGGATGTTGTCGTGCCAAATAGTGTTCGAACTCGGAAAGGAAAAAATCTAATTACGTCAGGTTACTAGGAAAACAACCAGACAATAAGTGTTGTTTGCAAACAAACCGAAATCAGGAATAAACAAGTTGCCGGTGCGGCTTGCTATTATTGAGAAAGTACCGTATAACAGGTATGTAAGGTTCATTTTACATTGGGATTTACTAAGCAGCCACCACGCAAGCACCCCACCCCCACCCCACTCCAAGCTTGCGCGGGCGCACGAACCTTGTGACAGTTGAAATATGGCTTATTTTCGCGCAGCGTAATAACTACACTTGTCGCAGGAACGTTTTTAGGGTTTTACCGGCAATGATTCGATTTTTTCTCACCTTTAAAGATAAGATAAATCCGTTCAGCCGTTCTCGAGTTGTAGTGTAGAGTATATAGTTCGGCATCATTGCGCGGCCGGTAAAAATAAATAAATGAGTAAAATAATAATTAATTCCGTTTTGTTTTTTGTTTTGGTTATTAATATTAATACAATATGAAAAAGGTTAACAATCCCTAATTTATTCTGTTTCATAGAATATTCAGAAACGAACCCTACAGGTTTGATATACGTAAAAAAACTAGGATGGTTTTGTTCCGGGTAGAATCTTCTAAAACGAAAGTTGAGAGAGATACAATCAATTTTAAAATGGCACGGCTACCGTGTCATACGCCACACGTTAAAAAAAAATATGACACGACTGCCGTGTCATCCGCAGTTTTGTTTTTTGTTTGGTTATTAATATTAATACAATGTGAAAAAAGGTTGACAACCCCTAATTTATTCTGTTTCATAGATATTCAGAACGAACCCTACAGGCTTGATTTACGTAAAAAACTAGGATGGTTTTGTTCCGGGTAGAATCTTCTAAAACGAAAGTTGAGAGAGATACAATCAATTTTAAAATGGCACGGCTACCGTGTCATACGCCACACGTTAAAACAAATATATGACACGACTGCCGTGTCATCCGCAACGAATCGGTTAAGTTGCACACTGACCGTATCCATGAGGTAGCTGACAGCGGTGATATCCACATAGGTGGTGGGCAGGCCGCGCAGCGCCAGGCGGCGCAGCATGTCGGTGGCGGCGGCGGCGCCCGCGCGCGCGCCCACCACCACCACGCGGAACTGCACGCCCGCCGCCCACGCCTCGCGCAGGATGCGCTCCACCAGCGACGAGCTGGGGAACACAGGGGAAATAAATAAAATAAATAAATAAAATAAATGAGTAAAATAATAATTAATTCCGTTTTGTTTTTTGTTTTGGTTATTAATATTAATACAATATGAAAAAGGTTAACAATCCCTAATTATTCTGTTTTAAAAACTGGGTACCGTACTCAACGCGTACAAAAAATATGACACACTCGCAGTTTTGTTTTTTGTTTTGGTTATTAATATTAATACAATGTGAAAAAGGTTGACAACCCTAATTATTCTGTTTCATGAGAATATCAGAAACGAACCTACAGGCTTGATTACGTAAAAAATAGGATGGTTTTGTTCAGGGAAGAATCTTCTAAAACGAAAGTTGAGAGAGATACAATCAATTTTAAAATGGCACGGCTACCGTGTCATACGCCACACGTTAAAACAAATATATGACACGATGCCGCCGTGTCATCCGCAACGAATCGGTTAAGTTGCACACTGACCGTATCCATGAGGTAGCTGACAGCGGTGATATCCACATAGGTGGTGGGCAGGCCGCGCAGCGCCAGGCGGCGCAGCATGTCGGTGGCGGCGGCGGCGCCCGCGCGCGCGCCCACCACCACCACGCGGAACTGCACGCCCGCCGCCCACGCCTCGCGCAGGATGCGCTCCACCAGCGACGAGCTGGGGAACACAGGGGAAATAAATAAATAAATGCGCCAGACAATCACACCAATCAACCTTGTCTCAAACTAGGGCAACCCCTGTACTATGAGTACCAGGTGACGATAATAACTGGGGACGTCAACCCAGAACACCCAGACCAAGAAACTTAGAAAATGTAGTTTTCTAAATTGACTTGACCGGGAATCGAACCCGGGACCTTTCGCGCTTCGGGCGAACACCTTACCCACTGCGCCATCGAGGCCGTGAAATGATGAGATTACTATCCATACTACACTGGGTAGCAAATAAACCGAGCCACTACCTAATTTTCATACAAACATGCCTATGTATACTCTGATTCATAATCATGTAAAGTAAACTGACAGATGAAAAAGACAAGTTTCTATGCATTTTGACATTTTGCATGCGTCAAATTGGGTGATAATGTATAGGGATGACTCATTGACATCTATCAGTTTACTTTACATGATTATGAATCGGAGTATAGTTAGGAAGCTTACAAATAAATAATAAATAAAATAAATTGAGACAACATCACATACATTGTCCTCCTGGTCTCAAAGAAAGGTTTTCCCTTGGGCTATGGAAACCAGAAACAACAAAGGAACCACAAATACAAATATCTGTTTCATCAACAAACATTTGTGTTGGTGCGGGAATCGAACCCGCGACCCTTACGTCTCAACTGGCGCTCAAACCATTGCGCTAAACGGGTCGTCAAATAAATATAAAAGTTTCAGTGCAATAATTTCAATGTGACTTGATGTCAAATTTTTCAATTTTCAAATAAGAATTTGTGTAGACTCCAT
This sequence comes from Cnaphalocrocis medinalis, assembly GCA_014851415.1. Taxonomy (NCBI): domain Eukaryota; kingdom Metazoa; phylum Arthropoda; class Insecta; order Lepidoptera; family Crambidae; genus Cnaphalocrocis; species Cnaphalocrocis medinalis. The sequence continues at coordinate 16,382,963 of CM026275.1, read as the reverse complement.
AAATATGCCAATTTTCTAAAAAATAAGATAATATATGCTGTTTTCCTTGTTTCATACAAGTATATGCGATGCGAAAATCTACCTACATTTTTGGTCATGGCATTTGATACATTCGGCATCCGTCTTGCTTATTCAGCAAACTAGAGGATTTAGGGTTTTAGGCCTACCATTTCCGTTTGTCGTAGCTAGTCTCTGATCATAATCAGATATTAACAATCAATGGTGACGTAAGCTCAGAGTTACCCATAGATTAAGGTGTCCCTTAAGGAAGTATTCTAGGCCCCATGTCCTTCATGATCTAATATGAATGAATATACGCCCCCTCGACAATTATCTATCGAACAGCTTTTGATAAAACACCGCTTACCTACTTGTTGATCTAACTTGCATGATATCTATCTATTAAAATTTACGCAAAAAAAGCTATCAAATTTTATTTTCATAGTTGTGAAAATGTAAATGAGAATTTTATTTTTTATATTTTCGCGTGTGTAATTTGTCTGTATCATATGAAATATCTCACCATCCATATGTAAGTATGTTGTCACCGTTGGAGATCTTCTTGCGCACGGCCAGGCTGATGGCCTCGCCCGCCATGTCGATCTGCTCGCGGATGTACCGGTCTATCTCTTCTTGCAGAGTCTTCTTTGCCTGTAAACAGTAAGAAATATTTCTTACTGTACTGTATATCATCGCAGTGCGTTTTCAGCAAGGAGTGATACCTCGGCGTGAAGCAGCGTATGCGCTGTGTTTCGTCGAATGGAACTGGATGATGAATGAATGAATGAGTGAGGGTACCGGACGCCGAATTGAGGTTAAAGATTGACAGCGCACTTGTGACTCTACTGGTATTGCATGTGTCTATGGGTGCGGCAATCGCTTACCATCAGGTGATCCGTCTGCTAATCTGCCACCTGTAGCATAAAAAAAGCGCAGATCCATCGTTGGGGGACAAACTTAAATGGACTTCTGAGGTCACAGATATACCACACTGCTTATATCATCACCTGGTAAATGATATGCCAAGAAGTAGGTATATATGTAGTTCTATGAAGAGTCATAATTTGTTCATAAGCGATTCATACTCATTCTCGGATGTAATGTTTTTCTGATAGCCATTTTAAAGGCTAGATTATTTACTTGCTGTTGGATATCCTAATAAATAAATAAATAATCATAATTACTTAATTAAAATTTATCATATATTATTCAATTCACTAGTACCTATTAAATTATTCAAATAATAAACATATTGAGTACTAAATTCTATAGTTTTATTAGTATTTGCACGTGGAATGCGCAATAAAACAAACCATTTCGTTTATCGCGACACGATTCCTAAGGAACGCAGATAAAGCACTGTGAATAATTTACCCACATTTTATAACTATTCAAATAGAAAACGTTAATGTTCTTGTTTGCATAATCCTTTAATTATCAGTTACATACTCTGAATTTTCAATGAAGGTTGTACAGCTGTTAGTTATTTCTGGCCTGCACTATTTATGGATACATTATATCCTTACAACATAGGGTGACCGTCAAGTGAAGAACATATTGTTCTTTTTAAAAGGTCAGCAACACATCACCAACCACTTTGATCTCGCAACTGTTCAATGGAGGCGTAGATTACTTATCACCAGGTGATTTGCTTACTTGTTTGACACCTCTAATATTATGAAAAATAATAAATTCACACAACTTCTCATACATTGACCTAACTCCGTACTAAGTAGCTTAAGCACTTGTGTTACAGATATTAGACAAGGGAGGACCACAAATATATTATAAAGAACAAAGAAAAAGAGAAAAAATAAAAAGGAGTCCAAAGATACTTCTGTTTGGCTGCAACAGGGTTTATGCGATAAATGTCATCTTATATACGATCACGGTGATACAAAATATTTTGAGACTCCGTTACACTATTTTGAATCAAAGACTTACATCATACTCTCCAACATTGTTGGGCAACTGTGTGAGATGGTGCCTAAAGAACTTCACTGCGTTGGTCTGCGAAGCGGACGGCTGCCTCATCGACCAGAGGAAATCCAGGCTCGACGCCAGGTGTGCCTCTAGGCCTCGAGAGAATTCAGTCTTAGCGGGGAGTGTGTAGTCTTTAACCATCTGTAAAGAAGTGTAATTAATATTAGCGAACATTGGAGATCAGAAGAGATAGGAACGACACGACGAACATACTCTTTTAAAACATCCTGCCACTATACATAACTTACATAAGTTATCAAACTGTACATATTTTGACCGTTATTTCTTCATAATTATTTAAAAAAATCTCTGACCTACTGATAAATGAAGAAACTCACCTTCTTTATAGCTTCTAATAACGCAATACATCTTGCATTAGATCCAAAGACAGTCCTAGATGCCATCTGAACTCCTAATTTGACTATAGCTGGATGTAGGCTGAAAATATTTAATATGGTTATGGGTACAAAATATAATGTCAAAAACCGACGAATCCTAACGAATATTATAAATGCGAAAGTAACTCTGTCTGTTACTCCGTCACGCCAAAATTACTGAACGGATTTGAATGACAGATGGTCTAGACCCTGAGAAAGGACATAGGCTACTTTTTATTACGAAAAGGAGGTTGTAAGGTAAAGGGGGTGAAAATTATTAAATAGTTAAAAATGCTACCTAAAGATACTTTTGCACGCGGACGAAGTCGCGGGTAACCACTAGTTATTTTATACCCGCGACTTCGTCCGATTTCGCTATTGACCTTGTAAAGTGGACTCTTTTCTGCACCTATTTCTTTTGGTCCATAGTGCGTGATGACGCTATTGCACCTATTATTGAGTTAAAAGTTCCTACAGCATTTTCTCAAATAAACCACTTACTTCGGACTATTGACAGGTAACTTCTTCAAAGCCTCATTATCCTGTTGCATGTGCAGATGTTGGAACCAGTTCACCCGTGTTGCTTTCGGTTTGGGCTTTGACTTCTCCACTGACTTGGCTTTAGAAGGCCTTTCCTGGAATTGTTAATTTTTTTTTTCATGTAGAAATACTATTAAGAAGCTGACTGTCGCACTCAGAGAAGTCAATACTGTTAATGTTAATAATAATAATGTTGATTATCATAATTTACAGGTAAGTAGTCTTTATGTGTAGGTATACCAATAAGGTTTAATATTTTACAGTTTTGTATTCTTTGATGTGTGGCTGTACTTGTAATAGTCATGAAAATATAAATTGTAATTAATTAGTGGCGTCTTTTTGGCCACCTAGCTGACTTTACAACTGCCTACTCACCTGTTGAGAATTAGTCATTACCTCTTTGGCCTTAACATGTTCTTCATCCTTCGCTTTCGGCTTTTCAGGAGCAGCAGCAGCTTTCTGCTGCACCTGAGTGGCCTGCTTGGCTGCCCTCTGTGCCTCTTGCTTGGCGCGCCTTTCGGCCCTCAGTTCTGCTTTGCTTTTGCCACTATCTTCTTGAGGACTGGCTTTGCTATCATGCTCTCCTTGTGGCTCCTTTTTGACAGTTTCACTTGCCTGTTTAATCAGATTTAAAAGATTTTTAGCAGCTTTATTATGCACTATATTTCTTTGAATAGAATCAAGTTGTTTTAAAGTACTCATTACAAAATAAAAATAGTATTTTATGGAATACACATTAGGAGAATGGCCAAGATCAACTTCAAATTGCTGATTGAACACAAGAAACTAGTAAATAAAACCTGTTTACACTTAATAGTGCTCTGTGGATATGTTAGACACCATATTTTTAACCTTATGTGTTGTAGATAAGGTTTAAAACCAATGGACATACCCATTAAGGGGTAAAGTTTTTTTTTTTGAGATTTTTTTATGAATAGCTTGTTTACCTTTTTAGGTTCCATACTAATAGCTTTAACTTTAGCAGTGACATCTTGTACCTCTTTTGCAACATTAACAATATCCTTTAAGGTTTCAACTACGTCTTTTACAGTCATATCACTGTCTACATTCGCATCACCACTATCTCCATCTTTCTTCTTCTTAGCTTGCTTAGCAGCCTTCTTTGCTGCCCTCTCTGCTTTGACATCATCCTTGGACTTATCAACACCTATAGTTTGTTCATTTGTGATTACAGCTCTATCTACTTCATCTTTGCTCTTCACAGGGGAAACTTCTACTTTAGGACTGGCTTTTATTTCTTTATTTTCATTTACTTCTTTATCTACTTTTTTAACTGAGCTAGGAATATCTTTCTCAGTATCTTTTTGTGCACTTTCTTTAACTTCATTTGGATTTGATGCCTTTATTTTTCCCCTTTTGTTTAGCTAGTTTCTTTGCTTCTCTAGCAGCTTTTACATCATCCCTAGATATTGTAGCTTCATTAGACGACATGTCTACAACTTTTTGTACTTTTATAGTATTATCTATTTTCGTCTTTTTACTATTATTTTTATTTATTGTATTTAGTTCTGACGGTTTAGTAATTCCATTTACATCTAAACTTTTCTCACTGGAAGGTTTTAATTCTTCAGAGCTATTTGTGCTTTTAATGGAAGCTCGAGATGCAACCAGTTTTTTTCTTCTCAATCTTCTTTTTTTAGCAGCTGAAGTAATTATGTTCTTACCAACATCAGCCTAAAAATCATAAATAATCTATTGACTAACTTTGTAAATTATTAGAGCAGTTTTATTGATTTATTAATTCATAGATGTTATGGAATTAATATTAGAATTTCTACAGTAAAGATAATAATTATGTGGGAAAAATAAACAAAAAGAAAAACAAGATTACTTTAACAATTACATCATTAAAGGTCTAAAATAGTAAGGAATGGAATGTATGTTTTAAAGTTAGTTATAATATCCAAAATACTTTAAAATCAGCCTTTTATTTGCATGCCATTTACATTTTAATTGATATCATATAACCTCAAACTTTGTTTAGTAAAACAGCATAACTTTCAAAATGTATACGCATACCTCAGAAAAAACCATAGCGGTTGATCCTTGGCCAGCTATAAATTAGAGTTATTAGAACATACATTTTACCCAAATGATCATTAATTTCTTGTAAGGTTGCAAAATGTTAAGTATCAAGCAATACTTACTCGATTTTAGTGCGAAGCCAGATTTGTTAGCTATGATGAAATTTCAAAACCACCAAAATATATTTTAACTTACAAAAGCACCGTAACTTTATGTAAATTTTTGTCAATGATTTAGAAAACTTGCGAACTTTTCTGATTATTGCATGATGCAAGAAAAATTTCGTCAAAAAACATAGTCGTGTCAAAGTCAAATAGACATAATATGTCATTATAGAGCATTTATGAGGATAGATGAAATAAAACTGATTGCTATTCAACTTTAAACAAGATTTATAAATGCTTTGTTCTGAGAGTGGAGTGGTATTTTCTATGGTGTCGACAGGTGTCGAAGACCCAATCAAAAAAGGAAGGGGGAAGGGGGAAAAGGGGTTAAAAGTTTTAACTTGAAACTTGTGACTTCCTTCAATGGTGTTGCTCATGGGCGGCGGCAATCGATTACCATCCAGTGACCCGTCTGCGCGTCTGCCACATATCACATAGGTACAAACAATCCCCGAGAGAGAGATCTTACTTAAATAATTATGTTTCTGTGAATCTTATTGTGTACCGTGGGTCACCTATGTAGTATAATTAATTACCATTTGTAAATTTAAATAGGTAAGTATTTCTTTTATTCGATTATCAGATAGTTACCTATTATAGTAGTGGTTCGAATGAGAAAGATCGCGCTTTGCATGCGAGGGATCGTGGTTCAAATCCGAGCATGGCTGATAAGAAACCGCAATGAAAAGTCTATTAAATTATAAATTGGATTACATCCGAATTGAGGGTTGGTTCTTGTTTGCAAAAATGCAAAACTAGGAATGTCCTATTAATTATGGTTTTTAAAGCGTCGGCCATAGAGCTTTGGGTGGATATAAGATACTTTATATTACTCTAAATAAATAAAGGAGTATTATTATAAAGTAACAAACAAGTTGTTTTTCTGTAGTTGTGATATTTTGGTTCCAAATAAACATTATTTTCTTCTATCTTTCAAAAGAGTAAGTCTGTTTTCTTCTTGTTTCCGGTTCTGAATTCAAAATTAAATGGCGCGAAAAGCTCAATCTTAAACAGTCAGTTACAGAACTGCACCACACTGCACTGCGTGACTGCAGGTTTGATATGGAAAGGAAAAGAAGGAGGAGTTGAAGACAAGAGGAAATGAATGAAGACTTTTTTTAAATCTAAATTATCTTTATTATTATTATAAATATTATTACAATATAATCAAATAATTATATTATTCATATTCGTATAGAATATAAAATGCTTTCTAATCAACAAGTAATAAATATACCTATAAGATAGGTAGGTTATGTAAATGCAAAAAAATACTTTCATTTATATAAAATTAGGCCAGTCATAAATTACCATGACTAAAGTAAATTAAAAAATATTGCTTTTTCATTACAACTAAAAAAAACTGAAAATAGTTTGGCACTCTTTTAAACATAATTATAGACTATTCTGTTATAATAATATAATGCACTGTTTACTTGTATATTACGGCACCATGATTCGGTGTAGTAGCAAATACATAAGTATGTGCAATGCTCTTATCTACATGACAATGTTGGACATAAAACTTATCAACCAATGTTTCAATATACTTTTCGACCAAGTCCTTTGGGCATAATGCTACAATACAACCTCCCCATCCTGCCCCAGTGAGACGTGAGTGAATATTCATCTCCTTCGATATATCGACTAGACGATCCAAATTAATATGGGAACATTCATACAGGGTCTTTAAGCTCTCGTGACTATCAGACATAAGCTTTCCTAGGACACTCAAAGCGTTAAACGCATTTCCGTTACCATTCATTAAACCTTGACGAACCATTTGTCCCGTTTCCGTTATCGCAAGTACCATTTCCGGACAAAACAGGTCCATTAGAAGAATGCTGTTCGCAAATTTTACGAAAGTTTTCTACCCGCATCGCTTCTTCATAAACATGGAGCGCTCTCTGCCTCAGTTTGAACTCTTTTATATGTCTGGTATTTGGAGTTAAGTATACCTCATCCAGTTCTTTTTCCGAGATATTCAACATATCACATATTTCATCTTTGGTGTAGATATTCTTATTTAACAATTCATCAACTAGAGTTATCATTTCTTCTAAACTTTTGTGAAGAAGTGCTTGCACTTGACTAAGCGTTACGATTTTTTTATCCGAAGACGTCCCGTTAGAAACGGCTAATATCTTAGCGGCTAATCTGCATTCTATTACACGTCTGTTAAAATCGTTTGTCGCTGCTTTATTCGCTTCCGCCAAACTATGAGCCACTACGAATACAGCATCCTCTGGCAGCGCTACTGGTTTGGCTTTCAGTGGATCAAAAGTTATATATTGCGCACAGTATTTTTCAGCTAAGAAAGCTATTGCTTGGTCCATGCCTCCACCCTGTGTCCCAATATACCTTTCGCTCTTCGCGCATAATGACGCGATCTCAGTTTTACTTGGAGCAGCCTTTTGAGCGTAAAGAAAGGCGAGGCATGCAGCGCTGACCAGAGCTGATGAGCTTGACAAACCCGACGCTGGAGGGATGTTCCCATCGATACAGAGTTGTAGGCCACTAATAACTTGGTTGTTCAAGTATTCTAGAGCGCCTTTGATCCCACATAATACGTAATTATACCAATGTGGCTTACCATCTTCGTTTGGTATTATTTCAATTTCTTGAAATTTATTTAATTTGGTGTTGTATTTGGAATATTTTTTATTTGAATTTCTTAAATGCAATTCCATTCCGTCAACCATTCTACCCGCAATCAAAATATCTTGCTCTAAAGCTAACGGCAACACTGGATAGCCGCAATAATCAATATGTTCTCCAATAATATTTACTCGCCCAGGGACTTTAACAATAAATAGCGGTTTACTACCAAACTCTTCGTAAAAAACATCACTTAAATGGTTCAGTCGTTTATCACTTGGTATATCTGCAACTGGAACATCGTCTCTTTTGGAGTTATCAACCATTTTTACAGCGGTAAATAAAATACAAAGGATGTACACAAACGCGACGACGCACAACAAACCGGTGACTGACTGTGTGGCTGTTATCAACGCCAGCGATACATTGTGCAGCAGTATACGTAGGTAGCGCTCCGCAACGCTTCACTAATCTAAAATCCTAACAAAGCGCACTCACTGAGACACTCGTTAATGTTATCTGAAATAGATCTCGACTTATCGCTTTATAGATAATCCACGTGTGTGCACTTTATTTGTAAGTGGATGATTATTTTCTAGGCCACTAACTACAACAGGTATAACAAATATCTTCCTATAACCTAAAAATGATGTCAACAACTCGACATAACTACGTTGCTACCAGTTGCTACAGAGAACTGTGAGCAAACGTAAGCGATCGGTGAACTTGTGACACTGAAAGAAAAATTAAATGGCAGCACAGCAACCAATGCATATGAAATGAAGCAACTTTTATATGTTCTGGACTACCGTTAGACGAACTTTGGTTAGACGCGACTATTCAACGGGTTCTAAAAACCAGTTCTATATTTGGTAGGATTGATCATTAAGTAGGCTTTAAGCTCAACTGAGTTAAAATTATGATTGGAGTTGAGGATATTATTATTAAGTTGAAGTGTTTTATTTGCCTAAAAAAAGTTCTATAATAATGGAAGAAGAAAACATACTAATACAAGCCGATCTATGATGTGATGATTTGTGCTGAAACTGTGCTTTCGCGATGTGGGATCGCTTATGAAATTAAATACCTGTTATATAAAATATAATTTTAAATACATCATTTCTAGTTTAGGTAATTTAATATTTTTGTTAATAACAATAACTGATTTTGTCTCAACTTCCGGTACTGTAAATCCCACCGGAAGAGAACATCCGGTCATAGAACTTCCGAAAGATAACTTCCGGTGGTGCTTTCAGCGACAATATCCGGTCACGATGAGCTAGCCAGCCAGCATGAAGGTGTAGGTCTTAGAGTAGACAGCCACTGGAGATGCCCTAACGTCCGCGCTTCTAACAATTTTTTTCACCATTTTTTGCGGGGGACGAGGTAAACACGTACAGCACACCACCAAAATTTTAATACTCAACAGTCACAAATTTTGCTGTCACGATAAACGCACACTACAGAAAATTTTAACACATCAAAAAATACACGCTCACAAATAAAGATTTCACGTAACTATGCAGCATACATACGAAAAAGGACAGTGATGGGACACAAAGAATGAGTCAAATCAGTTTGGTGAATGAACTTATATATAAAATTGTAAGTGTAAATTCTGCACATTGAAGATAAATAAATATTTATTTAGTCAGTTTATAAAATAAAACCGGCCAAGAGCGAGTCGGACACGCACATGAAAGTGTTCCGTATCCAAAAGATGGGCCTTAAACCTTATTTTCATAGTTAAGTTAGGTAGTTATTTCCATACATTACCATTTAGTTAGGGCAACTGCACGTCATAAGTTGGTCAAGTTGTATTAAAAATACTATGTATGATACAGAGTCCGCTAAAGTTTTTGTTAAAAGTACAGTCAGCCACACATCAGGTTACCACAATCTGTCAAATTTCCTCAACTGATATTCAACTTAATGTGTATGACAGTATTTACTGTGATGTGTGGCTGTACGTAGGTACTTACTTGGAGGTATAGAGCATATTTTTTTCAGAATTATTTTAATAGTATTTCAAAAGTGGGGGGGGGGGGGGAGAGGAAGCTCTAATTTTAACTTTGTATTAATAGGTATATCTCGAAACTGGGGGGTTTGATCCACATTATGTCAAGGCAATTTTTGTTGTATTTAAAGATACCTTTTTAACGATACCGACCAGACGATGGGGTAAGTCGAATTTATTTTTCGAATTAACTTTTCGCTGTATGGAAAGGGGGGTGAAAAATTATTATTTTTCAATAATGTTAAAAACCAATTTTTGGATTATCGGCATACATCTCTTTACCAATTTTCAGTGGCAATCGGTGCAGAAACGGCGGAGAACGAGCCAGGACAGACAGACAGACAGACGGACAGACATGACGAGTAGACTACGGAACCCTAAAAAATGGTGAAGTTGTGCAATACATACAAAAACGTAAAAAATTACAAATGTACGCTAGTTTGGGGTTAAACATTTGGACAAACAAAGGGAGAGTAAATGAAACAATATATTTTTAACTAGAATGATTTATTGAAATATTACGAAAAATCCTTATTACGCATTTATATTGATTTTCAAAATGAATAAGTTTATTGTACACGTTTCGAATATATTTCTGGGGGTCAAATTTTTTTGAAATATTGGATAAACGAACATTCGTATACTTATCTATATTAAAATTAGCGAGCTCCAATTATGGTTTACTATCTACTCCATTATCATGCATGATACTCCCGGACCACATATTTTATTCCTTTACCTCGAAATATTTTATAGCCACCAATTCTTTTTATTTTTAGAATAAATTCCAACATCGTATGACCAGAAGAAAGGACAGTAATTTCTCTAATTCACTTTACAATGTTTTAATATTATAATATACGTCTATACTATTTTATTCAAAATATAATGAAAAGAACGGATTTGAAACTAACTGCAGTGAGTGAATGATTCATTCAAATGTCGAGTTGATTTTAATTGGTCCCATCACTAGGACCGATACCACGATATCATTATTAAATTTTTCTGTCGTTTACGTATCGTAACGGTTTTTTATTAAAATAGATTTTCTAGTTTAATACACATTTAATAATTAATAAAAGTCATTACTTATGATAGGAAACGCGATCTTATTGCGAATTTTAGCTGTCAGATCGCCTTTACATGAAAATACTGCACAATTCACCATTTTTAAGAGAAACGTCACGCGACACGGAGCGATGCAAAATGGCGATGTAGCGACATCCAAGTAGTTTTGTATAACTTAGTTGACCAGTTCCGAATAGTTGACCAATGTACTTTGCCGGAGGGGAAACGCCCGGTATGGCATCTCCAGTGGCTATATACTCAAAGGTGTAGGTTAAACAATTTTATGCCAGCCAGTACCTCTATTAGTATAAACAAACTCTTATCCTTTTTGGAGTGGGGGACAACAGAGATACAACAAAATATTATAAATTGTCAAAAATAATAACGCGAACGCTAACCGGAATGTGGCATCCGAGTATAAAATCTTCGTCGTCTAAACGTATCTTTTTTTTTACTTTTTTTTAGTTTTCTCAGAAGTTGTTCTCTGTGGTATCTAGCCATTGGTAAGTATACAAATATGTGGATGTTTAATAGCCAATCACAAATGGAATTTACGGAAAATTCCATTGCTCATTGGTTGATGTTTAAAAACGTCAAAGCTAATTTTATTTCGTGTCCGACACCTGTCAATCTGTCAATTTAATGTCAAAAACTTGGAGAAAGGTGTTATTTTCCGTGTTTTTCATTTATTTTCATGAAAACTTGGATTTTTTTACGAAAACTGTGCTATTTTGATTTTAAACTATAAAAAGATATTTTAAGATTATATACATATTCGTATATCATGGAAGATACTGTAGATTTTACTAAAATTTGCCGTTCGTGTTTGTCGGACTCTGGTCCATTCAAAGATTTGTTTTTAGTGTGTACTCCAGAAATGTACAAATATTGCACATCAGTTGAGGTAATTTATCATGTTTTGATCATGAAGAAGTTTTACTATATCTATGTAATGATGTGAATTTATCTAGTTGTAACTTTGTGAGGCGGAATAACAAAACATTGTGTTCTAATAATTCTTGTTGTTCTGGTTAAGCTATTAAATTTAACTATGATTATTTGCAAGTTTACGCATCATATAGTTGTACAAGTGCAAAGTTTTACAAACGTTTAATTAGGTACTTATTTCATAAAATGTATTCCAGGTGTCAAGAACAGATGATATGCCCAAACAAATATGCCAGAAATGTCTGGAGTCACTGAACAAACTCTTTTTCTTTAAAGAAGTGGCTATCAGGTCCAACAACATACTAAAACAGCAAATTGCCAAGCTTCTAAAGGTATTTTTATAAACTGGTCTTGTCACTATGCATAATGTGACTTATGTTGTGTATGATTTAGAGCAAAACAGTCGACATTCAATCAATAATTTGTCTTTGACATATTTTTTGATTTTATACTTGAGACCATATACTGAAAATAGTTATATATTATGTTTATTTTACTTTTAAAGGTGAAAGAAGAGGGTCAAAATATTATTGATGATAATGGAGAAAAGTCCAATGACGGTGACTCGTCCGGTTCTAGTAGTACTAGCAGTGAGGGGGAGTCTGTAGTGGAAGCACCTAAGTAAGTACATTAAAACAGTTCGTAAGTATCTGCAGTTCTCTAAATTGCAGTGCCATTAGGTGGCGTTTAAAGTGGCTGTGCTAAAGATCCCTACTTGATTATTGGGTGCAGCTAAAATTTATATATTATTATTTATTTTGGGGGAAGGAAAAAAGGTTGGCAGGGCAGTGTTCTGAGTGTCTGGGTTGCATATTAATTTCATCTTATCATTGAAATTGACAATAAATGAATTGAATTGAATTGAAATTAAAATTTGCTGTATCTTTCTGCAAGAAGTGTCTAGCTTGAGAAAAAATCTGTGAAAATCAAAAATATTCATTTACACTGCACAGCAGAACACATTAAACTGGCCTCCACACTAGGTGTGGCTGTCCTGTGGACAGTGTTCTGTTGAGGATGTAAATATTAAATTAAACAAATGTTGCCATTTCAGAAAAGTACAAAGAAGGAAATATGTGAGAGGAGGAAGAGCCCGGCAAACCACAAGATTGAAATGTGCAAGATGTGAGAAATCATTCCAAAAGTATGAAAACTTTGAAGCTCATATGAGAAGCCACTTTGGGAAAAAGGTAGGTTGTTTCTACTTTTATCTGGCTCACAATTTTCATCTACATTCCTTAGGATCATATACTTTTACAACTACAGCCAGACCCACTGTAAACCAGAGGTATATTATTATTTTAAAATAGTAATACAGATATTATATTGTTTTATTTACATTGATAAATTCACATACCATCCGCCATGACAGTCATCAGTTGAAGTTAAAATGACATTAAATTATTTATCTTATACAGCACTTTTGAAGTCTTTAAAACAAGAATTAATAATTTTAGCAATGTTCACAAACGTGTTAAATGTACAACATTTCACTACCATATCCACTGAAAACTACCTCTAATGAGGTGGTAGTATGGAGAAAATTTATTTTCTAGGCTGCAACTGCCATCTCTTGCCATGCCCATGTCACTAAAATGGTATCATTGCATCAGCAACCAGGGGACGTTCAAGTATTACGGAAGCATTGAAGGGAGGGGGGTCTTACTTTTAGCTTTATTAAATTTTTCTTAAACAGGAAATGAAAAACCACATTTTATTGACTATTTTTGCTGACGAGGAGAAGTAGGGGTTGAAATTTCCAAATTTGCTTAAGTTATACTTGAACGGCCCCCTATAGCGCCTTCAAAACTCCATTGCAGCCAGACATAAAATGCGACCACTGCGAAAAGACATTTACGACGCTGAAAAGTTTGCAAAGTCACATGCGTACTCACTGCGGCGACCGACGCTACCAGTGCCGGTCGTGCGGGAAGCGCTTCCTCTACCTCAACGTGCTGAAGAACCATGAGCTGATACACGCCGGGGTCAAGGAGCACGCCTGCCACCTCTGCGACGCCAGCTTTGTGCAGCTTTACAATCTGAAGGTGTGTGCTAAGAGAAGAGAAAGAGCAACGCTCATTTTTCCCCACGCTCATGCAATCTTTGGAATTAAATCGGTGAAACTTAGTCTCGGTGTTCAATGATCGCTATGACCTGCCCTTATTTAAATGTGATTTGAAAATAATACTTCCATGTTTCCATCAATAAAGAACACACAACTTAAGAGTGATGGGTATGAACTGGGGTGGCGGAACAGAGGATGTCCGAAAGAGATGAATGGATTGTATGAAGAATGTGATGATTGAAAAAGAGGTGGATTATGAGAGGGATGTATGGAATAACAAGATATTCTCGGACAACCTCAGATAACCAGGGAACAAGACAGGAGGATAATGAACCACTGTTGATCAAAGGCGGATCTACCTCATAGGTTTTGGGTCGAGTCCTGGTTGCACACCTGCTTTAATGTCAACTCCATAGGCTATATGAGTGATTTCTAAAAACTTCTTATACTATATTATAGTATCTACAGTGCACTATTTTGCTTGTATATTTGATGGGGAATAGCAAAGTAGAAACATGCCTAAATGGCGTCATTCTTTCAGATCGCGATATTTTAAAAATACTTTTTAAAATTGATATACCTAAATGTCATGGCGGATGGAATGTTGTCAGGACAAATCTTTTTAATGGGTATAATACTTAACTTCTGTAATTTTCCTTGTCCTAGATGCATGCCTTTCCAGCTGACTAATTCTTAGTAAAAATATGAAATAGTTATATTGTTTTTGACCTTTATATGCTTGATATTATGGTGTTTTTTTGAACAGCGACACCTAGAGACGCACACGAACGAGAAGAACTTCGGATGCGCCCAGTGCGGCAAGAAGTTCGCGCAAGCCGGCAATCTGAAGATACATCTGATTCGGCACACTGGCATCAAGAACATCGCTTGCACGCTCTGTGACATGAGGTTTTATGTGAAGGTTGGTATGCATCAGCCTTGATTTTGAAAAGAGAACACCTTACCACGGTTCCGAAATGATACGTTAATAATATCTTTTTCATTACGTCTCAGTAGTTTATGTCAGCCTGGTACTTCTTAATATTATATAAAAGAAGTGAAGTTTTGAAAACGGCATCGTACCTAGTTATAGTACGTAACATCTTACGATTTTATGACAGCCTAGTACTTGTTATCTTATTGATGGTCAAAATTAAAGGTCGAATTAGTCAAAATATGTGGCAATGTCAAAGATTTGATTGCACTCAAAATTTTATATCGGTCTAGTTTATTTTCAACAAAGTCTCTTTATTCACACGACATTGCCAGAGTTAATTATGTGCTTGCTATAGCATGATAGCAGCCATAACAAAACTACTTAGTTATTAACGATCTCAATGGATCTTACTTAGCAGTAGTGATTATGCATCAGCTCTGCATTGACGTTTTTAACCAATAGTCCTATGAACTTTCAGAGCGACCTGTACAAGCATATGAAATCGCACTCGTCGGACAAGCCGTACTCGTGCGAGTACTGCGACAAGCGTTTCAAATGCAAAAGCTTCCAGGTGGTGCATTCTAGGACTCATACAGGTAAGAGCTAAGTTCCTTTATTGGTGTCACTACTAAAATATCTACGTTCCTTTATTGTGACTAATGCGGTCAATAATGCTAAAATAGTTTGTAAAAAATACTGTTTATGGTATCAATAAAGATTATTATTGTTACTAGTAATGAGTGCCGAGGGAGTGTGGGTACCGGAGGCCTAGTCGAGGGAGAAGGGTGTTAAAGTGGCAGTGCACTTGACTCAACTGGCGTCGTAGGTGTCTATGGGCGGCGGCAATCGCTTACCAACGAGTGATCCGTCTGCTCATCTGCCACCTGACGTTCCACGTTATTGAAGTTGGATCACAGTCCAGTATCTTTTCCTTGGTCTTGCCTCAGTCTTACAAGACGCCTTGGCGGAATCACCGCGCTTCAAACACGCGGATCCAAGTCCTAAAAAAAATAACAATACGCCATCTAGCGGACTTTTCAAACGCGCTAGCCACCATTTAGGCGCAGGCGCTTGAGAACGTAGGAATCGATCGTAGGATCGTTGAATATATATTTATAGTTGATATTGGTTATTTATTGTTGGTTAGTTAGTTTAGAAACTTTCTGCCTCGAACTACAAAACTATGGAATGAACTGTCACCAGCGGTATTTCCGAACCGATACGACCTACAAACCTTCAAAAAGCGAGCGTATTCCTTCTTAAAAGGTCGGCAGCGCATTTGCGACTCCTCGGGTGTTGCGGGTGTCCATGGGCGGCGGTAATCACTTACCATCAGGTGATCCGTCTGTTCGTCTGCCCCCTATCTCATTAAAAAAAAAGTTAGTTTCGATGGGCATTGTTTCCAGGCGAGCGTCCGTACGCGTGCGACATCTGCCCGAAGCGCTTCCGCGCGTTCAAGGACCTGCGCAACCACCGCATGATCCACACGGGCGAGAAGCCGCACAAGTGCACCGTGTGCGCGCAGGCCTTCATACAGAAGTGCGCGCTCAACAGGCACATGAAGGTGAGGCCAATATCTATCTATACTATTTATAAAGAGATAACTTCTATAGACAACGACAAGGCTTATAGGTAAACAGACAACACGAAACGCTTGCGCGATGTAATTGAGCACAGCGCCATCTATTGGTTTATTTCTGAATTACGGTCCCGAAGCGAAGTGAGGGCGGGCCACTAGTCAATAAATAAATGCGCCAGACAATCACACCAATCAACCTGCCGGGCTAACATGCGCACCACGAGATAATTTGTCGACACTCGTATTTTGTCGGCGCAAGTTGCGTCTCGCTTACCAGACTGAGCGATGAGCGGGATAGAAGGATGCGCTCTCGCGAACGAGAGTCGACAAAATTTTGTCGCGGTGCGCATGTTAGGCCTACTGGTCTCAAACTAGGGCAACCCCTGTACTATGAGTACCAGGTGACGATAATTAACTGGGGGCGTCAACCCAAAACACCCAGACCCAAGAAAATTAAGAATTTAGAGAATCGAACCCGGGACCTTTCGTGCTTTGGGCAAACACCTTAGCCACTGCGCCATCGAAGCCGTCAGGGAATAGGGATGATGCTCGTACACAGCAGCGTATAGGTACGTGGGAGAGCCACGCTTCGGCGTGAATGGGCCTGCTCTTACCTACTTTGCTATGCCAATTTCCAAAGATCATTTAACCTTTAGCAACGTAGAAAATAGATCCCACCTGATTTTGAATACCTGATCAAAACATAAGACCGAAAACCAATGAAATTTTGCGATGACTTATATCCTATTATGGATTAACTGAAAACTGTGGGAGAGCCACGCTTCGGCATGAATGGGCCGGCTCGACCGGAGTGATACCACTGCCTCACAGTAAACCAGCGTGAAGCAGCCCCTGTGCTGTGTTTCGCTGAGTGAGTGAGGGTACCGGAGGCCCACTCGGGGGGGAAGGGGATAAAAGGTTGGCAGCGCACTTGTAACTCCACTGGTGTTGCAAGTGTCCATGGGCGGCGGCAATTGCTTACCATCAGGTGATCCGCCTGCTCGCCTGCTACCTATCACATAAAAAAAAATAATAACTATTGTGGTTTCGGTTTCAGGGACACAAGAACGAGCAGCGACTCCGCGCGCCGCCCGCGCCGCCCGAGCTGTCGGCCGACGCCTACGCGCCCTGGAACGTCGAGGCCGCCTACACGCTGCACGACAAGTGCTGAGCGCACCACACGTACGCCGCCGACAGCCAAGCTCAAATAAACTTGCACAAAAGGTCAGTCGAGGTGAATGAACTTTTGTGCAGGTTTAAATGGCACAAACTTTAGTATGAATGATGGGATTCGTACAGACAGCCACACATCAGGTTACCACAAACTGTAAAATTTCCTCAATTGATATTCTACCTAGTGTTTTTCACAGAAAGATGAGAGTCGATTGAAGAAATTTGCCAGTTTTGTATACATACTATGATATGCAGATGGAGTGATGATCTGCGCAAGAGGGCTGGAGCTGGATGCGAGTAGCCGAAGATCGATCAAAGTGGCAAGCATTTGGCTCTCCAAATCATCATCAGCCTGTTGCAGTCCACTGCTGGATGATGATGATATGATGTGCTGTACGTACATAACCATGCAAGGCAAGAGCCGTCAGCGTAGTGATAATAGCGGCATGTTGACGTGACCCCAGATAATTACAGGCCTATCTTTAATTAAGTCAAAAATCTTCTTTCAATATTATTGTTGTAGCAACCTATATTTTATGTTTAACATTTGATTATTTTCTAAGGTGCACGGTGTTGTTTGTGAAAATAGGGGTGAAAAGTAGCTTATAAGGATAAATAATATAATAAATGTTGAACTTTTCTAATCTAATAGGTGTTATTTCTGTAGAATTAATTTAGGTTACATCGACGATTCCATATTTTAGTTTCGAGTTTATACTATGCAAATTAATTGCACATATGATTTTCAAATGTTAAATTACACACATTACATTAACTAAGATAATTTCTACAGTCAATTGTCACCTTAATGTCAAACATAATGAAGGTGAGAATTGTATGAACAAACTAGACAACGCTTCTCGCTGTTGACTCTTATGCTCAACAACTACAAGCGTGTTTAGTGTATCGTGTGGCAGATGTATGTTAATTTTTATTAAAATAAGTCATGGATAAAATATGTAAATATTTTTACAAATGCTTCAATGAATAACATTATTTTATTAACTTCTGTGATAATGATAAGAAACTGGGTTTCTATACCCAGGTTGGTATTAGATATTAGATACTTAAGTAATTGTTTTTAAACTGGTAATAAAACACCTAATGCAAATAAGTTTTTTATTACTAATAAATTAAAATTCATAACAACTTAATAAGTAAAATATTAAACTAGCATATCAATGTAACAACAGCTTAGACAAAAATCGTAAACAATTGGTCAGTTTTAGAGACTCAAATGTTTACACATCTCTCAACTCATCTCACTCAATGTGTATTTTGTCGATGCCATTTATTTAATTTATTATAATTTATTGACACGTGGCAATACTATCGATAGCCAACACTCGTCTACCACCATAGAAAAAAAATTGCGACTTCAAATCGAATGCATGAGAATCGCATCATTGCTAAAAGTAAAATAAATAGTCTCAGTCAAAATCTTAAGCACAATTTTTTGTTAATTGAGAACAGGCATAGTCCTATCATGCACTTTCATATGTCTCTTCAACGTTCCTCTTTGTGTAAAGCCTTGGTCACACACCAAGCACTTGTGCGGCCTCTCCCCAGTGTGCACCCTGTGGTGATCGTCCAACCGTCGCTTTGACAAAAAACTCTTTGGGCAGTAGCTACAAACATACGGACGTTCTCCTGAGTGAATCCTTTTATGTTCCACCAAAGAGGATGAGGTTCCATACGACTTATTACATATCTCACACTTGTAAAGCTTCTTTCCTTCATGTTTGAGCAAATGCTTGACCAGATTATACTTATCTGTAAACGGGTAGTTGCATATTTGGCATATAAATCTACGCCCCGAGTGGCGCCTGGACATGTGAGATACAAGTATAGTGTTCGTGAAGAATTTCTTGCCGCAGTGTTCGCAAGTGAATAGCCGTTCCCGGTTTTGCTTGTGCGTTTCTAGGTGGGACTGTAAAAGCAAAATACAGGTTATTTTAATAAGATAATTTACCTCTAAGGGGATAAGACAACAATGTGTTCCAACTCAGCTCTTGATATTATAGCATTGCAATGCCTGTGAACATCCCAACAGAGAAAACCTCGTCACATACACCAACTACATGGAAGATACTAGATCTTCGATAATAGAAACCTGACATACAGCGTGAATGCGTTAAAAATGTCGCCGCCATTGTACTCTATTGGGGGGAAAAGGGGGTTAAAGGTTGGCAGCGCACTTGCGACTCTACTGGTGTTGCAGGTGTCTATGGGCGGCGGCCATTGCTTACCATCAGGTGATCCGTCTGTTCGTCTGCCACCTATCACATAAAAAAAATCGCAAAAGAGCGGAATTGTGTATCTAGAGATTATATCAATGGTGATAATGCACAATCCGGCATTGCGGCTAGATGCTTAACGAAATGCCGCTCTAAGAAACTTCTGGGAAGCAAGCTTGGTTGGCTTGGTTGGTATGTACATTTTTCCTCTAAAAGTAAGCAGTAGTCCCATCCATATGGATAATATATAATACCTATATTGTTACAGTTATAATGTAAGAAATTGGTCAGTTGCAGCAATATCTACTCACTTTTAAAATAAACTTAGTTGTGAATGCCTTCCCACAAATATCACAGATGCAAACTTTCCTATCACCATGTATTGTTTTATGCATTTTTAACGTTTGCCTAGTTTTGCATATCTTTCCACAGATGTTGCACTTGAGTTTCTCTAATTTGAATGATGTGTGTTCACCTTCATTATGCCTCCTCAGTCCACTCCATGTCATGAAGGTTTTGTTGCAAGGTAAACAATGTATTATGGCCTGAAATAAAAATATAATTTTAGAATGACAAATTTGCTATACATACAACTGCATTTTACACATCGCACCTTTGGTAGAACAAGGGCATAATTGTCAAAAATTGCATAAATGAGTAGAATGCAACAATGATTTTCCCAATTTTTGCATACTTTACTTATTTAGTGCAGTTTTTGAGAGTTGTGCCCTTGCTCTACCAAAGATTTGACATACAATGGACTGAAAGAGTCTAAATGCAGAAAATTGATTACACAAACTATACTACCATTATTCTATAAACTATAGTCTACATATATACAGGCCTTCGCATCTTGTCAGATTTTTTAGTAACAGCTGGAGTAAGGGCACCTATCTGGGATGGTGGCTAATATACCTACTCTAGAAACTAGTTATTCAGTTTGGAATTCTATAATAATATTCAAAATGTAGCAATGCTGTTTTACTTACTTCTTTTCCTTCATGCTCCAACTTGTGAGCCTCAAATCTCTCAAGATAGTTGAACTTTTTATTGCAAATATTGCATGAATAGGTAAAATGCTTCCTTTTTACTTTCAATTCTACTTTTATTTTTTTATGAGGCTTCAGCTTTCCAGTTCTGCTAATTTTCCTATAAAAAATAATAAATTATATTAACAAGTATGTCAACATCAAATAACAAATTCAATATTATTCTTTCAGTTTAATGAAATACCTTTTTGCCAGTTTTTTCTTATGCACAGGTTCAGATTTGTCACTCAGGTTAACTTCTTCAAATAAATCTGCAGAAAACAGTCAATGTTTAACATTAAATATAGAATAAAAAGCTTAAAAAACCATCTAGATCTAGTAAATGTGGCACAAATAGGTAGATTTTATATAGCTATTGTACGGTGGCCTGCACATCAAGTTACTACAATCTGTCAAATTTCTTCAATCGAACCTCACTTTTATGTAACTGAGCAAAATTTGACAGATTGTAGTAACTTGATGTGCTGGCCACTGTAATTCCCAGACTAGCCAAATGTTGATTTTTTGTGTAAAAAAACATTAATCTAAATTGAATTATCTATTATCTCTAATAAATTAGGAGTAAGACAAATATGAACAGTAAAACCATTTGCAACATACAGTACATACCATCATTATAATTACTGTCGGACAATATGTCCTCTGCATTCACCGGTACAATGACATCAATAAAATCATCACATGTTGATTCTGACTTCACTTTTACTAACTCATTCGATTCTTGAGCTTCAAAGAGGTTGGTATCTGTTACCAAACCGTCAGGTTCTTCTCTGAGTTTGAATTTAAGTAAGGTATTTTGAGACTGGATGCAAATTCTTTTGAATTCAGAGTATTTTGATAGTAGATCATAGCAGGAGTCACAAAGTGTTCTTGGAAGATCATCTTGCTGAACCTTTAAAGTAGAAATTATGTATATTTACGTTTTATGCTAAAGAAAAAGTATCAGAATATCAGGCAATCAAATCTGCTTTACGAATAAACCAGTAAAAGTTTACTAATATAGGCTAGATAAGTGATTGTTATTGTAGATAAAAATACCAAAAATAACTTATTTACCTCTATAGATGTACAAAAGCAGTATATTTCTGCAGATACATTTTCCAATAAAATGTAGGCAAAAGACTCCTTCGAAGATAGGCAAGCACGACATAAATTATTCCAATACGTAGTCATACTAAAGAATTTATTAAATTCTTATCAATCGTGTATAGTCTTTTCATATTATTAACAAAGACATCATTTAGAAAATCGCAAACCAAAAAATAAATAAACTAACAACTATCTGTCATCACAGCACCTTCCCTTGACATTCCTGAGAGAGAGACGTTCCGTCAGTCAGTCAGCCTGACATTTTCTTTTTTATTTGCTTGCCATAGTTAAAATAAAAAGTGATTTCTGCCAATGCCAAGTAAAAAGTAAGAAAATGTCGATTCTGCCTTCGAGTATATCTTATACAGATTTTGAGGCCGGTTATAAAAAGAAATAGCTTAACGATCGTATACTGTAGAAGTGCAAAATTATAGTTTTCTGATTTCGGAGGAATACCTACATAGGTATTGGATTTCAGTTAGATCTAAATAAGTTCCAGTGTTTGACTTGGGGAATGAAGTACTAAAGGCCAAGCTTTTTCTGAAAGGCTTTATTTCGAAATGATTGTGATAAGCACAATTGTTTTTTGTTTCAGTAAGATTTGCTTAGACAACAGACATTGTTTATAACAAATAATTAATTAATGACGGATGGCGTCGCGCGAAGTAGTTAAAAATAAAAGTATCTAAAGGACCAGCTTCGTTAATCATTTTTTCAGAAGATTCAATGGTATATCTTCCTCATCACTATCCTCAGGATCTGATTTTTCCACATCTTTTTCTTTCTTAAGTTTTTTCTTTGGATTTCTTTTACTTGTCTTAATTGGTTTCTTCGAATCTTTAATTGCATTTGATGCTGGTTTTTCAATTTTTTTTGGAAAGTAGTTAAAAATAAAAGTATCTAAAGGACCAGCTTCGTTAATCATTTTTTCAGAAGATACAATGGTATATCTTCCTCATTACTATCCTCAGGATCTGATTTTTCCACATCAATTTCTTTCTTAAGTTTTTTCTTTGGATTTCTTTTACTTGTCTTAATTGGTTTCTTCGAACCTTTTGCATTTGATGCTGGTTTTTCCAATTTTTTTTTGGAAATTGAATGCTGGTGTTTACTTCGAATGTGTACACCTACATTGCCACTGTGTGCAAACCCAGCACCACAAATGTGACACAAGTAAGGCTTTTCACCAGTGTGGATCTGAAATCGAAAATCGTTTTAAGAATGACTTTAAAATAAAAGACAAACTAACGTGTGACTA
This sequence comes from Cnaphalocrocis medinalis, assembly GCA_014851415.1. Lineage (NCBI taxonomy): Eukaryota > Metazoa > Arthropoda > Insecta > Lepidoptera > Crambidae > Cnaphalocrocis > Cnaphalocrocis medinalis. The sequence goes on along the minus strand of CM026275.1, from coordinate 16,359,835 downwards.
TAGATGGCAGCACTTTCTATTGACTAACATAGTTAAATGCAGCACCCTGTATGTGGCAGCACTATACATTAACTTTTCTAATTAAGTTCAAATCATGTTCAAATAGACGGCACCAGCCAGCAACACGAGACACAGGAAGGTTGCCTCACAATGCTTTCCCTTATTGCGGTGCTAATGGTAGAAATACGCGCAAAGATTTGGAAAATCCAGATGTGCATACGGATTCGACCCAGGGCCACTCGTATGTGAGCCGCAATTTTATCTCAACTCAACTTCAATGATTCATCAATGGAAAAGCAGACATAATACATTTAGTTAGTTGATTTATTCATCATAACTTAGGGTCTATAGTTAATAAGACGGCTTTGATTGAAGGTGTTTGTAGGTATACCAATAGATGGGGCTGGGAGTCGGTTATATCGCGCAAGTGTATTGCCTTTTAGATTTATTTTTAAGCCTTAAAAGTTTTTTTTGAGATTAACCTCTTTATAAATAGTTTTTGTAGTTTTAAGTACATCTACCTAGATTACACTCACCCTTATGTGTCGTTGAAGATCTGGTTTACCTCCAAATCTTTTTTTACAATAATCGCAAATAAATCTTCGTAAATGTCTAAGCTTATGTGCATATAAACGTTTTGCATTATGGAATCTTGATCCACAAGTATTACATACAATTTTTTTCTTTCCATGTGTAAGTAAGTGATATTTGAGATGAACTTGTCGCTGGGGACAAAAGAAATCAAAACTTAAATATAAGAAGAAAAAGTTAATAAGCAAAAAAGTCTACCTAGTTAATTTATATCTAAGTCTTATACTCGCAGAGTAACCTCATCAGCTTCATATTCCTGTAATAAATACTGCAAGGTAGAGGTATACTTTAACAGGTGTTGTAACAATTTCTTTTACCAAACATCTATACATATAATAAAAATGTAAAAAAGCTGTGTCTGTACATTGAAGATATTTATCTCAAAATAACTTAGGACGACTAAAAAACAGTAACAGAACATGAATCAATGATTTTTAAAATTTTTGTCTGTCTGTTTGTCTGTTTGTTCGCGCTAATCTCGAAAACTACTGAACCGATTCGAATGAAACTTTTTTTATTGTATAGCTGTAACATCAGGGCAACTTATAGGATATATTTTATTTTGAAGATCAGGCTCCTTGATGTAGAACCACAACAGCCCAGCTAAACTATAAGAGGTAGGTCAATGGCACCTTAACAAAAGTTGTTCAATTTGATGAGCATTTTATGATGCCATGAAAAAATCAAAGATCATGGAACACCTGGTGAAGAACTCTAAGAGCCCAGCTACACCATAACAAATATGGAATGAAATGGAATGCAAAATTGTCAAATGTGATGAGCATTTTTGGATGAGATCCGATAAGGAAGGATATTTCGAACTTAAAGGGGGTTCCAACTACGTGATTCCTTGGCCCAATCTACTATTTAAATCTTTAAGTCAAGAGTCATAAAGTTCACGCAAACGAAGTTGCGGGCGGCCACTAGTGTTAAATAATGTTGTTCTGAGGCTTTTGGAAATTGAAACACAAAAAAAAAATGCGAGTGTTTTTTTATTATTGTAATTATTTCTATTAGTATACGCCCGTCGTGTCCCACTGCTGGGCAAATGCCTCCCTATCCTTTCTCGTCATATCACGATTTCGGGCGACTATGGTCCAGATTTTTGGGTTCCCTCTCTGTGGCTATACTGGCCCAAAAGGTGTCCGACATGCGGTAGACGTGTCCAGCCCAGTCCCACTTTAGTTGAGCGGCTCTTTAACGGTGACGTCCGTTTGAGTTCTTCGAATGCACTTAACTGTTTTTCCAATGCACTGATATTTTTTGTTCAAGTACTTTATGTGTGTGACCATAGAAAACATCCTATGTGTCATTGTGGGAGAGCCATGCTTCGGCATGAATAGGCCGGCTCGACCGGAGTGATACCACTGCCTCACAGAAAACAGGCCTAAAGCAGCTCCTGTGCTGTGTTTCTCCGAGTGAGTGAGGGTACCGGAGGCCCATCGGGGGGGAAGGGGATAAAAGGTTAGCAGCACACTTGTGACTCCACTGGTGTTGCATGTGTCCATGGGCGGCGGCAATTGCTTACCATCAGGTGATCCGCCTGCTCGTCTGCTACCTATCACATAAATAATAATGGAAATTCCTGCAGGACGATGCGCATCTAACAAGCCCGTTACCACAGCCAACTGCAACTCACTTGGCTTAGGCCCGTGAGTCCAGTTTAAATACCGCAGTACTGCGAGAGAAAATATTTTTCACCTTAAAAAATAATAATAATAGTACTTACCCTATATGCAGAACCACAGAATTTACATACAAATTGACGTTTATTTTGATAAGGATATTCTTTGTCTTTATGAGAGGTTTGATAATGATGGTGATGTTCAACCTTCGAATGAATTTCATATTCACACTGAAATCAAAGTAGATTAAAGTTTTAATAGTTTAATGGCTCATGATAAGACAAAGTAATAAGTTGTTATATTATCCCTGAACTTATTCATTATCTTAGGCAGCCATCCAGCTGTAGTATTTTGTCCTTGCCAGCCATGAAATACAATAATATAGAATGTTGAAAATTACCTCAGCACAATTCATAGGGTATACCCTATCATCTGGTTTTTTCATTCTCTTTCCATTGTCATTGTACAATATGCTAGAATCAGAGTCTTCATCTGATTCAGATTCACACATTCTTGGATTAAAATCACCATCTCTTTCTTCAATTTCTTTACATTGTCTGTCATGTTCAGGGTCAGTTTCATATTCGGAGAGTTCTTTATATTCTAACTCACGCTTCTTTGGACGTCCTTTGGTTTTAACCTTTACACTTTTGGTGCTAAATTTCCTTTGCTTGGATTTTTTTTTAATCGTTTTGTCTATAATGCTATCATTTTTTGTAACATCATAAATTTTTGTGCTTTTTGCTTTTCTCAAAGTTCTATCATTATGTTTTACAAATGAAGTTTCTTTGTCTTCTTCAAGTTTCTTCATAGAACATAATATATTATCCAGTTCTGCAATGTTGTCTTTAATTAAATCTTCACTGTTTGTTATGTCTTCATCACTGTTGTCTTCATCAGGATTTTCTGTGTTCTCTGGACCCTCCATACATGCTTCATCAGGATTGGTATTACTGGCATTAAGGGGATCTGGCAATTCGCACTTGATCTCCACATTATTAATAGTATCCTTTGCATCATCAACAACATTATCATTACCCTCATGTATGTCTATTTGTAACTCATTCTCATATATATTTTCTGACTTGACCTCTGCATTTTGAATAGTGTACTCTCCATCCACAAAAGTTTTACTGTCTTCATCCTCAAGTATATCAAAATTAAAAAGATTCTTACATTATAAGATTAGTATCTAAATTTAAACCAGACCTATCAATTGTATACAAATCAGAGGCACTGACCTGAAAAATCAAATGAAATAAAATAGCAAATTCTATAGTTGACAAACTAATAAATGCAGTAAGTAAATACATTTTTTAGGCTAAGATTTCACATTTAGATATTTGTTTGCCCAAACCTGCAGCTGTTAGTACATATAAAATTTTTTCAATTGTTTCTCACCTTGTCAATTAACTTTTGGTTCAATTGAGGGAAGTTTAAAACCAGAGGGCCTTCAATGGAACGTAATTCACAATCAAATATTTATCCCTGACCCTACCCTGAGTTTTTTATATTTGGATGTGATAGGTAAATTATCTCTTGTTTGCTAAGGGACTGTTATATTGCAGGCCCTCGGGTTTAAAATAATTGAATCAATTTGATGCAATTTTTCAGCTGCTTTATTTCATATCCACAAGATGAATAGTTCTCCTCACCTTATTTTCTCGCTGGATAACCTCTAGCAATGTTTTTTGAGCCTGTCAATACTCTTTTTATAAAGATACTTGTTTTGATTAGTAAAGTTTTGCATGTTAGACACACATAACACCGAGGGTGAAGTCCCTGAAATTAAAATGTATATTGGTAGGTATATTCAATTTAATGATACCATTATATTATTAAGGAAAACAGAAAGCTTTGATTATGTCAAAGACAGAAGTGGTACCTTCTGGTAGCTGTAATGACTATGCTAATTAGCTAGGCGCAATATAGAAGTGATGAGTTTTAATACACTTATCTCCAGAGATTTAAATCGTCTCTTCAAATATGCAACATCTATTAAAGTAGTTTATCTGATTCTGTAGCCCAATCACTTGTGTTGTGGATATGAGACAACAGAATCACAATACCTATTTAATTTTACACTCAGACACAATCGTAACTTTTTTCATGGAGTAGATATATTGAACCCATTTGGTTGGCGTATTAGACAGCGTCATCCCCTAACCAATGTTACATCGTTATCACATCTCTACATACCTGGTAGCCGTTATCATTCAGAATCTTGTTCAAAAATCCTCTACCTTCCGATATTCCTAGCAAGCACAACGGCGCGTTCACGGCGAGACACGTTCGGCAAGCTCTCATAACGGCAGTTGGTAATTAATTCAACTTATAGTTATGATAATACAGGTATCAACATTTTTAATTAATAGTGGCACAACAACAAAACTGAGGACTTAGGTAAATAAAGTAAACAAACAGCTCAAAATACTGTGACCGACCCATGAACGGCCAAATGAACGGCTGTTTGTTTTGTTTTGTCAAAATCAAAATTGCTCAATGAAAATGACATTTGACTTTGACTAAAGTCCATTTTACGAACAAAGTCCCCTGGGAGCGGCGCCACTTGTCATACAAACAGGCTTTCTATCTCTTTCCCACTCATTACGTAGACTGCCATGTCATTTTAGTTCATCAAAAATCCGGGGGACTCTTTTCGTGAAAAGGACTTTACAAAACAGATTGTCGAATATGTCATTTTGACATCATCGTCAAAATTACTTTGACATCTTCGCCAGTGTTTCTACTTATTGTCCCTAAAATTGGGGAAATTTTTGATGCTTATAGCCCGCTCCATTGCGATTTACGCGTGAAACCACGAACGAGATTTCTCATCCGATTCGAGTAAATCACCCACCACAGCATTGGTCGTGCCGCGCCGCGAAATGCGACCCGAGTGTAGAGCGGGAACGAGTTTATTATTGTATTTTTTTTTATGCGGGCTTTACCTAATTTTTCTACTAAATTTAGGGGAAATCAAAATCACAAGGTGTCAACATTTAGTTACTCTCGCTCGCCGCCACAGAGTAACATATAATACTCGCCGCCATCAGCTGACTCAAAATTATTTTTTTTATTTTTGGTAAGTTTAATATTAGTTTGTTAAATAATTATACATTCCTCGTGTTTATCGCAGATTATCATTAACTTATTCAAGAACAAAGACTAAATTGTTCAAGAAAGTCCAGGAAGGTTTAAATAATGAGTGCAGATGAAAGTTCACTAACAAATCAGAATTATGTTGGTAAGTGTTATTTAATTTATTCTTAACTATAGCAGTCCGCTTAAAAAATTCCTACTAATCAAGGATATCTCTCCGGCGTCATGTCATAGGTATTTCAGGTATAAAAGCTAACGCAAAAACGAGAATCACAGCAGCACAAACTGATGCCTTGTGTACATTTTTTGAAGAAAACCCCGAAGTGATAAGAGGATATAGGAAAACACCGGAGTGTGTAGAGACAGTCCAAGCCAAATGGAGAAACATTACACGCACTCTGAACTCATTAGGGCCACCAAGAGATTGCAAAGCTTGGGCTAAGGTACTTACTTAATTTAAAATCATTTACAATAACTTTAAGTTCCTTGCTTGACATTATATAATCAAAGGTTTCTTGTTAGTTTCAAGCTCTTGTGCTCGTTTGCCTTGTAGGCAGAAGGCCTCCTCCTCCAGCATTTTCCACTCTGTTCTGTCCCTCCCCCGCCTGGACCAACTTTTCCCTGCTACGGCTTTACCTACTTATTCAATATGAAATATCTACATCCAATTCTTACTTTGATATGAAGACAGTTCAACCTCATTAAGGAAATAACAACTGCCATTTAATTTTTTTATCTTTCAGTACCTATGCGATATGAAAGCGAAGCTAAAGAAAAAGCGAATAAAATGGAGACAAAACAGTGATGGCTCTGGACCTATTATCTGCAATGCGGACGAATTTAACGAAATTAAGTTAAGAATGTTGCAAGTCCTCCGGAAAGATATAACATCTGAAAATATGTCCAAGGTATAAATTAATTATTATTTCCAATGCTATGCTACTAAATACAAATTACCTATTTGCTGTCCCTCACAATAGGGAATATGCACATAGAATGTGCTGCCACTTGGTGCTATTTGAATGTAATTTACCACCATGCTAGCATCTTAGTCAATGCAATTACTGCCACATTGATGGGGCTGCCAACTATCAATTTATAAATGCTGTCAGCATGTCCATGTTAAGATTGCACACCTAAATCTGATCACTGTTAATTAGTCATGCTATTCAATACAAAGTGCTGTCCCCTATAGTTACTGCACATACTCTATGCTATTTTCATTTTATTAAAATTTTCAGCCAATAGCTGCCGACACAGAACGATGCATAAAACGGATCCTAGAAGAAGATAGTAAGGAAAATTATAAAAAGGAAGAACCTGAAAAACCTATTGACTGTGATAATTTAGTAGAAATCTGTATTAATGTTACTGATGATGATGATAGTTCTGAAGAAAACATGTCCCTGACTTACGGTAATGAGGATGATACATTTCGAAAAACTGTTTCAAAAGAAACTTGCCGCAGAAACACCTGAATGATAGTGATGAGTTTGATGCATTTCGACAGAATATTCCAGTTGGAGAAGTGCCTCAGGAACACAAGGCTGCTGGTAATGAGTTACGAAAAAACATTTCAACAGAGAACATGCCCGAAAAACACATGGCTGTTGGTAATGACTTTGGTACATTTCGAAAAAATGTTTCAATAGAAAATATAGCTCTGACACACTTTGTTGATGGTGATGAGTTCGACACATTTGGGAAAAATATCGCTCAACAGCTGAGATTTATGCCGTTAGAGTTGGCTCTTGAAACGCAAGAAATGTTATTAGCCATATTAAGGAGACAGAGATTGAAAGCAACAACACAATATGATAATAACAATCCTGATACAAATAAAGATCCTTTACTCACTTGAATTTGAAGGCACTTTTGCAGTTACATCCAGTCTCTGTGAAGAATTGATCTTAGTTGGAACATCATACCAGATTATAAGGTGACTGTCTGTTTTAATATCCCTTATACATAGGTACAAATATAAACAATATTTTCTAAGAAAAAAAGAATTAAAAAATTCGCCTTCCCATACAAATTAGATCAACAGCTTTGTAGGAAAAGATTACATTCTTTTTTTCATATTTCACTGTTTTAGAGATGAAAATGCATAATAATTATGTATAAGTAATATCATAACGAGCATGTTGTAATAAACAACAATAATCTGTTGATTTCGTTTGGTAATACTTTCTGAAACCTTTTTTTAAATTTCAGTGAGAAATCCAAACTGGTGAAGCCCACAGGAGATAAATCAATTACAAGATTCCATTCATAATTACTTTATTGTATAAAAACCTTACATTAATTTTCACAATCTCATTTAATGTCTCTAGGTAAAGGCAATACTGTATATTATTATTATTTACCTGACCCATTAATAAAAGGAATGTATCACATCCGCCACCTACATAATTCATATAAATATATTATTATATTACTATTCTTAACCTAGTTTTCCTTTCTTTTATAAAAATTGCACATAAAGTATAAAATGATAACTATAAAATTTGTCATGACTTCCCTTTATAATAAATAAGTACATATTATAGCCACCGTTTATATATTTTTAAAATTTGTACATTGTTAATTAATTTACTTCAAAAAGAGGATATTCTTAAGGCAGGTCTCTACTGCCTATAGACTATTATAGCATTTTAATTACTGTCGTTATTATAAATACTCAATAGTCGCTACTCGAAAGTGCACCGTAAACGGCTTGAAATAGATCACAGTTTCCCCTGCATGAAGGGCTTTAGGTACTGTGGTAACCATAACGTGGGCACGCTACGTAAGCGAATACGAATACGTTTTTTTTTTAAATGTAATCGTTTAGAACGACGTATGATAAATACTAGTCTGGCTACTCGAAAGTGCACCGTAAGCGGGTTGAAATAGATCACAGTTTCCCCTGCATGAAGGGCTTGAGGTACTGGTGGAAGCTGCGGTTGACGGGCTCCTGGTTGAGCGGGCTCTTCAAGGCTTCCTCCATGAGGCGCTCGTACACGCGCCCGTCGTATGCGCCGAGGGCTGAGTGTAGGATCTGATACAAATAACATTAACATTTAGGTTCAATTAAAAAAGCTTAGATTTTTGCGTTGCTTAGAAACTAATGTTATAATAGAACTAATTTACACGACGATTTTTTTAAGGTACATTTTTATAATGTACTTGAAATCAAGTCATCGTTACTATGAGGATGAGATTGGGGTCAATCACTACGCTTGCCAAATTGGATTGGTGATCCCCGAGTTATCCTAACTCGAAACATACTTTTAGCTCAACCCGGGAAACCCAGAACCTCGAGATTACGGCCTGTTACTTTTAAGTTTTAGTGATTTATCACTAGTTAGTTAACTAGGTCGTTCATCAGATCAGTATCAAGAAAAAATGGGGAAGTGAAGGTTAAATGCCTCCGTAAGCAGGATCAGAACTTCTTATGACAATTGCATTGTCTTTATTCCCAGGATTTATCATATTTGGTAGTAGTAAAGCGTAAAATATGATCGCCTATTGTAACAAATTTTGTGCAATAAAGTTTAAATAATAATAAATATATTATTATATTACTATTCTTAATCTAGTTTTTCTTTTATAAAAATTGCACATAAAGTATAAAATGATAACTATAAAATTTGTCATGACTTCCCTTTATAATAAATAAGTACATATTTATAGCCACCGTTTATATATATTTTTAAATTTGTACATTGTTAATTAATTTACTTCAAAAAGAGGATATTCTTAAGGCAGATTCCCTACTGCCTATAGACTATTATAGCATTTTAATTACTGTCGTTATTATAAATACTCAATAGTCGCTACTCGAAAGTGCACCGTAAACGCTTGAAATAGATCACAGTTTTCCCCTGCATGAAGGGCTTTAGGTACTGTGGTAACCATAACGTGGGCACGCTACGTAAGCGAATACGAATACGGTTTTTTTTAAATGTAATCGTTTAGAACGAACGCCGTACGATAAATACTAGTCTGGCTACTCGAAAGTGCACAGTAAGCTGCTTGAAATAGATCACAGTTTCCCCTGCATGAAGGCTTGAGGTACTGGTGGAAGCTGCGGTTGACGGGGCTCCTGGTTGAGCGGGCTCTTCATGGCTTCCTCCATGAAGGCGCTCGTACACGCGCCCGTCGTATGCGCCGAGGGCTGAGTGTAGGATCTGATACAAATAACATTAACATTTAGGTTCAATTAAAAAAGCTTAGATTTTTGCGTTGCTTAGAAACTAATGTTATAATAGAACGGGAATTAACACGCGATTTTTTTAAGGTACATTTTTATAATGTACTTGAAATCAAGTCATCGTTACTATGAGGATGAGATTGGGGTCAATCACTACGCTTGCCAAATTGGATTGGTGATCCCCGAGTTATCCTAACTCGAAACATACTTTTAGCTCAACCCGGGAAACCCAGAACCTCGAGATTACGGCCTGTTACTTTTAAGTTTTAGTGATTTATCACTAGTTAGTTAACTAGGTCGTTCATCAGATCAGTATCAAGAAAAAATGGGGAAGTGAAGGTTAAATGCCTCCGTAAGCAGGATCAGAACTTGTTATGACAATTGCATTGTCTTTATTCCCAGGATTTATCGTATTTGGTAGTAGTAAAGCGTAAAATATCTCACCTCATCTCGAAGGTCGAAGCCGTCAACGAACCCAACAGCGTTGGGCCTCAACTTCGTCAGCAAGTCTTCGTACCAGCTCTGTAGCTGCTCGATGTCTCGTTCCGATATAGATGTGAACTGTGGAAAGTATAATTTTAGTATCCTCTTTGCTCCTCTTAGCGATATCAAACCTCTTTTTAATTAGGGTGTATCGGTATAACCTACCGATACAATAAAATAGACATCAAGTGACGCTATAGAGATATAAATATAAATAAATTAACAGTAACATTGACATGTCAAAATTTATCGGAAGTTAATATAAGGTACAAATTATATTAACTTCCGATAAATTTTGACATGTCAATGGTACTGTAAAAGTTGACAATTCGACATGAACATTTGAGTAGAGCTATTACAGTGAACACATTCACTCTCACAAAACAATTACACACAGAAGGATGGGTCAAGCTGTCGAGTTCATCTATACGTTGATTGGTTATTTTTGATGTGAAATGTCAAAATGTCATTAATCAACCAATGACGTTGGACCTCACTCTAACAGTATACCTCACTCACTCACTCGTAACTCACCTTACTCACTCTAACAGTATACCTCACTCACTCACTCGTAACTCACCTTACTCACTCTAACAGTATACCTCACTCACTCACTCTAACAGTAACCGCCATCTAGCGGACTTTTCACATAAGGGCAGTTTCGTATATGGGAACTTTCTGCACTTCTGCTTTAACTCCTCATCCGGACTTACCCTGAGCAAGTCTCCTAGGAACCTCAAAGACGTAAAGTCTCGAGCGAAATTTTCATACGTTACGGATGCCTATGGGAACTTTCTGCACTTCTTTAATACCCAGTTCCGGACTTACCCTGAGCAAGTCTCCTAGGAACCTCAAAGCCCAGTACACGACGTAGAGGTCTCGAGCGAAATTTTCATACGTTACGGATGCCTATGGGAACTTTCTGCACTTCTTTAATACCCAGTTCCGGACTTACCCTGAGCAAGTCTCCTAGGAACCTCAAAGCCCAGTACACGACGTAGAGGTCTCGAGCGAAATTTTCATACGTTACGGATGCCTATGGGAACTTTCTGCACTTCTTTAATACCCAGTTCCGGACTTACCCTGAGCAAGTCTCCTAGGAACCTCAAAGCCCAGTACACGACGTAGAGGTCTCGAGCGAAATTTTCATACGTTACGGATGCCTATGGGAACTTTCTGCACTTCTTTAATACCCAGTTCCGGACTTACCCTGAGCAAGTCTCCTAGGAACCTCAAACTACATACCTCCGGTCCGTCATTCCAAATCCTTAAGGGCGTCAAACAGGGCGATCCCCTCTCTCCTATACTCTTTACCAGCACGTTAGAAGAAGTTTTCAGAGTCCTAGCGGATAAATGGACAGCGAAGGGCATGATGTAGGAGGTAAAAGGCTGACAAACCTTCGTTTCGCAGATGACATCGTGCTCTTCGCTAACACATCCGCAGAACTAGAGGCAATGCTTGAGGAACTAAGCACAGCAAGTCTTGAGGTTGGACTTATGATGAATAGGTTGAAAACCAAGGTGATGACCAACAGCACGAAACGTAGGATTTCAGTGGATGGGCATTATATAGAATACGTCAATGAGTACATCTACTTGGGCCAGATAGTCTCCTTCGAAAACAGGCAGGAAAGAGAAATCGAGCGCCGTATCGATAATGCCTGGAAGAGCTACTGGTCCATGAAAGCGTACATGAAGGGAGACCTTCCTCTGACACTCAAACGCAAGCTCATTGACGTGTGTATTCTGCCCATCCTTACCTACGGTGCCCAAACATGGTCACTAACCGAACATCAGAAGTCCAGGCTCAAGATCTGCCAGAGAGCTATGGAGCGGAGCATATTGGGTATAAAGATCTCAGACCGAGTGAGAAATACCATCATCCGCTCCAAAACCGGGATTGCGGATGTGGGCGAGAAGTCCGCTAGACTCAAGTGGGACTGGGCCGGCCACGTCATTAGGATGCACCCGGAGAGGTGGACTAAGGTGGTCACACACTGGCTGCCAACAGGACGTCGTCCGAGAGGCAGGCCAAGAAAAAGATGGCGTGATGACTTAGACCACTTCTCCGTCCATTGGCAAACCATTGCTGCGAATAGAGTCCAATGGAGACTTTTAGGGGAGGCCTTTGCCCAGCAGTGGGACAATATAGGCTAAAAAAAAAAAAAAAAAAAAAAAATAAGATACCAATTATATTAACTTCCGATAAATTTTGACATGTCAATGGTACTGTAAAAGTTGACAATTCGACATGAACATTTGAGTAGAGCTATTACAGTGAACACATTCACTCTCACAAAACAATTACACACAGAAGGATGGGTCAAGCTGTCGAGTTCATCTACACGTTGATTGGTTATTTTTGATGTGAGATGTCAAAATGTCATTAATCAACCAATGACGTTGGACCTCACTCTAACAGTATACCTCACTCACTCACTCTAACTCACCTTACTCACTCTAACAGTAACCGCCATCTAGCGGACTTTTCACATAAGGGCAGTTTCGTATATGGGAACTCTGCACTTCTGCTTTAACTCCCTCATCCGGACTTACCCTGAGCAAGTCTCCTAGGAACCTCAAAGCCCAGTACACGACGTAGAGGTCTCGAGCGAAATTTTCATACGTTACGGATGCCTATGAGAACTTTTTGCACTTCCGGAGTAATACCACTGCCTCACAGAAAACCGGCGTGAAGCAGCTCCTGTGCTGTGTTTCGCCGAGTGAGTGAGGGTACCGGACGCCCATCGGGGGGGAAGGGGATAATAGGTTAGCAGCGCACTTGTTGGCATGTGTTCATGGGCGTCGGCAATTGCTTACCATCAGGTGATCCGCCTGCTCGTTTGCTAACTATCATATAAAAAAAAAAACTTCTTTAATACCCAGTTTCGGACTTACCCTGAGCAAGTCTCCCAGGAACCTCAGCGCCCAGTACACGATGTAGAGATCTCGCAACTGCAGTAATGCCGTGCGGAGCGCGGGCGACGCGCCGCCCACCTGCGCCTGCGTCTCCTTGTAGTACGTAGACAGGAGGATCGCGCGGCAGTGCGCCTGAAAACCAACATAAAATATACCTTTAAATTTTAGTCGTTATAACTCCGAAGCTGTTGCTAAAGGGGCTTTATTCGTGTTACCTATTATAAGGACTTCGGGATTAAAACGACTAAAATTTAACGGTGTATGACCAGAAAAATATTTGTAAATAGGTTAAATTTGCAAAAAAAAAGAAAAAACGAAATGCGCCATGTTGACACCCAACGCTATCTATTGGCGAAGATTGGGACTTTTAGCAAAAACCGCGAAACGAAGTGAGGGCGAGCCAATAATAGTAACTAATAAAATATGACCCAAATTGGCCCTAAATCGAAAAAAAAAACGAGACATTAGTATTTCACACCATAAGTAGGATGCATAATAAATTCGCCTTGACCTTCATTTGACCCCAGATTTCAGCCGTATTGTATTCAGAATAAAATTCTTTTTTTAATGGACAAGATGGTAGTTCTGATGCAAAAGGACATTAAAAAAGATATAAAAGAACAAGTTCTAGGATAATCCTAGGTTGATGCGTTACAGTCTTGATGATAAACCTTATAAGGGCCTAGGATGAAAATGATGACCCTGTGTGGACACAGGGTCAGAAAGATAATATTAAGTTCTAGTCTCACCTCAGAAGCCGACGCGAGCTGCACTGACGTCATGTTCCACGCGTCCTCGTACGCCATACCGGTCTTCTGCCGTCTCTCTATGTTGTCAACGCATAGACTTATTTTACTGCAATACAAATACACGTATATTTTGGTAAGTATAGAATTTTAGTTCCATCACTTAACTAAAGTGGAATTTGACAGGATATTTAGCGCGGTGATGGCAGGTGGAGCAAGATTTTGAATACAAGTATTCATCACACTTTCTTTCATCTCTCTCTTAGGGGCGAATCTAGCCGACGCGACGCCGACTTTGCCGCCATTTAAAGACGTGTGCATTTTCAAAATTCAGTCGTCTTAATTCCTAAAAGTGGTAACTTCGAGCAATTGTTAGATTCGGACGATGACACTTTCAATGGAGTTTGTAAAGAAAGCATAGCCGCCAGCGCCTCGACTCCACACACTGCGACTGCGCCTCGAAGCGCCCTCGCCTCGATCTCGTGTAGGCGTCGCGCCTTACATTCTTTCCCTGGTGGGATGGGTATGGCTATGGCTATGGGTATCTGACCTGGCGGCGAGGCGCTCGAAGCCCTGCAGGATGCCCTCGACGGAGTTGTCCCAGGGCGGGTGGCGGCGGCCGGCGGCCGCGCGCGACAGGTACGCCACCGTGGGCGGCAGCGCGTCCCCGCCCGCCGCCTGCTGCCACGCCTTCACCAGGTACCTGGGGGTACGCACTTTATAAATAAACAAATCTAAACTATTAATGCAGGTAATGGCAGGCCTCCCACCAGATGGACCGACGATCTGGTGCCTTCACTAGATCGTCGGTCCACCTGGTGGGAGGCCGCATCCAAGGGACTCCCGTGACCTTTCACGGGAGTCCCTTGAATGCGGGTGGCACAGGACCGATCTGTGTGGAGAACTTTGGGGGAAGCCTATGTCCAGCAGTGGACGTTTATTTGCTGAAATGATGATGATGATACCATTAATAAAGACTAGGTCAATCTCATATCCCACGTCAGAGCTTATAGGTAAACCGAAAACACGAAACATTTGCGCGATACAATCAACGCCCAACGCCATCTCTTGGTAGACAGTAGAACTACTGTCCCGAAAGGAAGTGAGGACGGGCCACTATACTCTGATTTTTAATCATGTGGAGTAAACTGACAGATGCAAATGTCAAGTTTCTATTCATTTTGCATCTGTCAAATTGAGTGATAATGTATGGGGATGACACATTGACATCTGTCAGTTTACTCCACATGATTAAAAATCAGAGTATACATACCAATAGGTTCACAGGTCTCACCTGGCGGTCTGCAACAGCAGCACAGTGTTCTCCCCCTCATACGTACAGGCGGCGGTGACCAGCCCGTACGTCAGCGGCAGGTTGGACGAGAGCATGTAGCCGTGGCCGCCGCACGCCAGGCGGCAGCGCTCCACGCACTCCGCCGCGTCGCTTACATTGTTCAAACAAGGAACAATGAAGGAACCACAAACACCCAGACCAAGACCAAAACTCAGACCAACGAAACAAATCAAAGTCGACAAACTTAACAAACGAAAGTCGAAAAACTAAACAAACGAAAGTCGACAAACGAAACAAACGAAAGTCGACAAACTAAACAAACGACAGTCGACAAACGAAACAAACGAAAGTCGACAATAGAAACACAAAGTGAACAAACGAAAGTCGAAAAACTAAACAAACGAAAGTCGACAAACTAAACCAACGAAAATCGACAAATGAAACAAACGAAAATCGACAAGTTAAACAATCAGCAATAGGGTCTACATATACGGTCACGAGTCTCACCTGGCGGTCTGCAACAGCAGCACAGTGTTCTCCCCCTCATACGTGCAGGCGGCGGTGACCAGCCCGTACGTCAGCGGCAGGTTGGAGGAGAGCATGTAGCCGTGGCCGCCGCACAGCCAGGCGGCAGCGCTCCACGCACATCCGCCGCGTCGCTTACATTGTTTCAAACAAGGAACAATGAAGGAACCACAAAACACCCAGACCAAGACCAAAACTCAGACCAACGAAACAAATCAAGTCGACAAACTTAACAAACGAAAGTCGAAAAACTAAACAAACGAAAGTCGACAAACGAGAACAAACGAAAGTCGAAAACTAAACAACGAAAGTAGAAAAACCTAAACAAAAAGAAAGTCGACAAACGAAAACAAACCAAAGTCGACAAACTAAACAAACGAAAGATCGATAAACTAAAACAAACGAAAGGTCGACAAACTAAACAAACGAAAGTCGACCCGCTATAAACAAGGTCAGGAATAGGGTCTATACTTTCGATTTTAAATCTTATGGAGTAAACTGACACATGCAAATGTCAAGTTTCAATACATTTTTGACATTTTTGCATCTGTCAAATTGAGTGATAAATGTATGGGGATGACACATTGACATCTGTCAGTTTACTCCAATGATTAAAAATCAGAGTATACATACCAATATTAGGTTCACAGGGCTCACCTGGCGGTCTGCAACAGCAGCACGGTATTCTCCCCCTCATAGGTACAGGCGGCGGTGACCAGCCCGTACGTCCAGCGGCAAGGTTGGACGAGAGCATGTAGCCGTGGCCGCCGCACGCCAGGCGGCAGCGCTCCACGCACTCCGCCGCGTCGCTTACATTGTTCAAACAAGGAACAATGAAGGAACCACAAACAACCAGACCAAGACCAAAACTTAGACCAACGAAACAAATGAAAGTCGACAAACTTAACAAACGAAAGTCGAAAAACTAAACAAACGAAAGTCGACAAAAGAAACACGAAAGTCGACAAACGAAACAAAAGAAAGTCGAAATACTAAACAAACGAAAGTCGACAAACGAAACAAACGAAAGTCGACAAAAGAAACACGAAAGTCGAAAAACTAAACAAACGAAAGTCGACAAGCTAAACAAGGTCAGGAATAGGGTCTATACTTTCGATTTTTAATCATATGGAGTAAACTGACACATGCAAATGTCAAGTTTCAATACATTTTGACATTTTGCATCTGTCAAATTGAGTGATAATGTATGGGGATGACACATTGACATCTGTCAGTTTACTCCACATGATTTAAAATCAGAGTATACATACCAATATTATGTTCACAGGGCTCACCTGGCGGTCTGCAACAGCAGCACGGTGTTCTCCCCCTCATAGGTACAGGCGGCGGTGACCAGCCCGTACGTCAGCGGCAGGTTGGACGAGAGCATGTAGCCGTGGCCGCCGCACGCCAGGCGGCAGCGCTCCACGCACTCCGCCGCGTCGCTTACATTGTTCAAACAAGGAACAATGAAGGAACCACAAACACCCAGACCAAGACCAAAACTCAGACCAACGAAACAAATGAAAGTCGACAAACTTAACAAACGAAAGTCGAAAAACTAAACAAACGAAAGTCGACAAACTAAACAAACGAAAGTCGACAAACTAAACAAACGAAAGTCGAAAAACTAAACAAACGAAAGTCGACAAACTAAACAAACGAAAGTCGACAAACTAAACAAACGAAAGTCGACAAGCTAAACAAGGTCAGGAATAGGGTCTATACTTTCGATTTTTAATCATATGGAGTAAACTGACACATGCAAATGTCAAGTTTCAATACATTTTGACATTTTGCATCTGTCAAATTGAGTGATAATGTATGGGGATGACACATTGACATCTGTCAGTTTACTCCACATGATTAAAAATCAGAGTATACATACCAATAGGTTCACGGGTCTCACCTGGCGGTCTGCAACAGCAGCACGGTGTTCTCCCCCTCTAGGTACAGGCGGCGCAGTGACCAGGACCGTACGTCAGCGGCAGGTTGGAGGAGAGCATGTAGCCGTGGCCGCCGCACGCCAGGCGGCAGCGCTCCACGCACTCCGCCGCGTCGCTGGTGGTCACCGCCTTCAGGCAGCAGGCTAGGGCGTGGAGCTGGGACGAGGGAATAGGGTATTTGACTAATCTCGGTATAGTAAAAAATATTGAAACTTTATCAAAATATTGGTAAATTAGAACCAACAGTCCATGAGATATGAAATCGTAAAGAATTATTGTATTAGTGATATTCTGTTTTGTGTACCAAATAAAAAAAAAAAAAAAATAAAGTACACACATTTTCAGTTAAAAATATAACGTTTAGCTGGTTTTGTGAGCATTCAAAATTTCATAGGGTATGTCACTAGCATTTCCATCAATCTCGCCACGGTCATCGTGTTGTTGGGTCACGTAGTCTAAAGTCTCAACAAATTTTTCTTTTTTGTTGTAATTTACATTTGACATTTAATTATCTGTGGAAAGTTTGCTGATTTATGTATAACTAGCGGCCGCCCGCGACTCCGTTCGCGTGGAAAAGTAACTTTTCACACCCCTTTCAACCCCTTACAACCCCCTTTTCGCAATAAAAAGTAGCCTATGTCCTTTCTCAGGGTCTAGATTATCTGTATACCAAATTTAATTTAAATCCGTTGAGTAGTTTTGGCGTGAAAGAGTAGCAGACAGACAGACAGACAGAGTTACTTTCGCATTTATAATATTATAGTATGGATTTATTGTTAATAACTATAACTCACCTCCGGCAGCCTGTCCAGCTCGCCAGCGTCCAGCTCGGCGGTGACGTTGTTGTACATGTTCCACAGCCAGGTGGCGCTGAGGCGGAAAGCGTGCACCGACGCCACGGTCACCAGCAACTTGTGCTGTTGGGTCACGTAGTCCAGGATCTGCGGCTCCGGTTCACTGGGCAAAAGTAGCAGAGATAAATAATAAATAAATAAATACAACATTAATTAACCAAAAACACATAAAACAAATTCGTTAACCAAAAACACATTAAAAAAATATTTTTTTACTTCCACTCTATGGATTTCCGCTACATATGGCTAATTTTCTAAATTATTTAAGAATTATTTTTATTAATTATTTATTTAAGAGTATAGTCACAAACTCAATAAGTATACGGGGTGTATCTGTGAACATTTACATCCCTTTAATCACATCTTCTACCTACCTTTCTGAACAATTTGTTCTATAACCTTTGAAAATTGGCATAAAAATGTTTGACTTTTAATACAAAGTTAGTCACGCGACTTGTTCATATTTTTGATCCGAAACATTTTTTAAAAGTCGTAGAACAAATGTTTGAATCGTTAGTAGAAGACGTATAAGGGATGTAAATGTTCATAGATACACCTTGTATAATTATTTAGAGCACTAAAACTGACGGTAGCGCGAGGCGATGGTGACGGCCTTGGCTATGTAGGTGCACATCTCTTGCACAATCACCACCCGCACGAACATCATCGTGCCGCACGTTAGCAAGCTCGAAGCGTGCACGTGCGGGCCGTTGCATACTCACTCGGGCTTCGGTTGCGACTGGCGCCTGACAGCGGAGTAGCACGTGGGGATGTGACGGCCTTGGCTATGTAGGTGCACATCTCTTGCACGATCACCACTCGCACGAACATCATCGTGCCGCACGTTAGCAAGCTCGAAGCGTGCACGTGCGGGCCGTTGCATACTCACTCGGGCTTCGGTTGCGACTGGCGCCTGACGGCCGAGTACCGCGTGGCGATGGTGACGGCCTTGGCTATGTAGGTGCACATCTCTTGCACGATCACCACCCGCACGAACATCATCGTGCCGCACGTTAGCAAGCTCGAAGCGTGCACGTGCGGGCCGTTGCATACTCACTCGGGCTTCGGTTGCGACTGGCGCCTGACAGCCGAGTACCACGTGGCGATGGTGACGGCCTTGGTCACGTAGTTGCACGTCTGCACGAACATCATCGTGCCGCACGTTAGCAAGCTCGAAGCGTGCACGTGCGGGCCGTTGCATACTCACTCGGGCTTCGGTTGCGACTGGGCGCCTGACAGCCGAGTACCACGTGGCGATGGTGACGGCCTTGGTCACGTAGTTGCACGTCTGCACGAACATCATCGTGCCGCACGTTAGCAAGCTCGAAGCGTGCACGTGCGGGCCGTTGCATACTCACTCGGGCTTCGGCTGCGACTGGCGCCTGACGGCCGAGTACCGCGTGGCGATGGTGACGGCCTTGGCTATGTAGTTGCACCGCACGAACATCATCATGCCGCACGTTAGCAAGCTCGAAGCGTGCACGTGCGGACCGTTGCATACTCACTCGGGCTTCGGTTGCGACTGGCGCCTGACGGCCGAGTACCGCGTGGCGATGGTGACGGCCTTGGCCACGTAGTTGCACCGCACGAACATCATCATGCCGCACGTTAGCAAGCTCGAAGCGTGCACGTGCGGGCCGTTGCATACTCACTCGGGCTTCGGTTGCGACTGGCGCCTGACGGCCGAGTACCGTGTGGCGATGGTGACGGCCTTGGCCACGTAGTTGCACCGCACGAACATCATCGTGCCGCACGTTAGCAAGCTCGAAGCGTGCACGTGCGGGCCGTTGCATACTCACTCGGGCTTCGGTTGCGACTGGCGCCTGACGGCCGAGTACCGCGTGGCGATGGTGAAGGCCCTGGCCCACGTAGTTGCACCGCACGAACATGCATCAGTGCCGCACTGTTAGCAAGCTCGAAGCGTGCACGTGCGGGCCGTTGCATACTCACCTCGGGCTTCGGTTGCGACTGGCGCCTGACGGCCTGAGTACCGCTGTGGCGATGGTGACGGCCTTGGCCTATGTAGTTGCCATCTCTTGCCAATCCCACCCCACAAACATCATCGTGCCGCACTGTTAGCAAGCTCGAGATGCGTGCACGTGCGGGCCGTTGCATACTCACTCGGGCTTCGGTTGCGACTGGCGCCTGACGGCTGAGTACCGCGTGGCGATGGTGACGGCCTTGGCTATGTAGGTGCACATCTCTTGCACGATCACCACCCGCACGAACATCATCGTGCCGCACGTTAGCAAGCTCGAAGCGTTCACGTGCGGGCCGTTGCATACTCACTCGGGCTTCGGTTGCGACTGGCGCCTGACGGCCGAGTACCGCGTGGCGATGGTGACGGCCTTGGCTATGTAGGTGCACATCTCTTGCACGATCACCACCCGCACGAACATCATCGTGCCGTACGTTAGCTTCGAGCTTGGCGCGTTCACGTACGTACCGTCCTGAGGATAAAGCAACCGTCAAGTGTTACGTGAAGCAATTTCAGATTGTTGATGGCACTTTTGCTTATACCAGTGTAGTCAAGTCGCTTGTGCTGTGGTGTTTCACGCCCACATTGGGTGAGAAGTTGAAGTTGAGTATGGGTACACACATACAGCCTTTGGAAAGAGCCCTTAGCAAGTACCTAGTGAGCGAAAAGGGAAAGAGCCCTTAGCAAGTACCTAGTGAGCGTCTCCCAAGATTGTACCCGGTGAGTACTGGCTAAGGCTAGTACGGAATCTGGTCAATGTATGAGATGTATGACTTTAACAAAAAAACGGAGCTCTGTCAAGCCCCAGAAAACTTATAATTTGCTTTGCTATAGCTACAAAAAACCTAGCTTTAAATATCTTCATCATCATCATCATCATTTCAGCCAATAGACGTCCACTGCTGGACATAGGCCTCCCCCAAAGTTCTCCACACAGATCGGTCCTGTGCCACCCGCATCCAATGGGCTCCCCGCGACCTTCACCAGATCGTCGGTCCACCTGGTGGGAGGCCTGCCACGGCTGCGGCTCCTGCGCGTGGCCTACACTCACGACCTTTCACCCCAACGGCCCTCTGTTCTCCTCGCAATGTGCCCTGCCCACTGCCACTTCAGCCACGCAATTTTTTGGGCTATGTCCGTGACCTTAGATCTCCTGCGGATCTCATCATTTCTGACACGATCACGCAAGGAGATTCCAAATATCTTAGTAAACAATATTGAGTATTTTCGTACTTGTTCTAAATGAGCTCAGTAAAGACGGTGTCAAAGTTCACATTGTAAATCATATTTGCGAGAATCAAATGTAGTCAGTCCTACATAGATAAAAACAGTTATTATCTACTAATTATGCAGGAGCTTACTGCCCTGTACAGTCACGTGCGCTAAAGTATACAACCACATTCAAATATGAACCTTATAATATAGGCATAAGAGTCAAGATGTTTACATTTTATTGTAGGCGCTGTATAAATAATGTAATACCTACAACTGTTGTTTAAAACGTATCACACAATGTTTTTATTGTTATTTTTCTCATTAACTCGGCAGTAAGGAAAAAAACATTAGGAAACCTCCCATTTTCTTTACATTATACGGACAATCGAGCAGACGGCAGACCTGATGGTCGTTATCACCGCCAACCCTGGACATCTGCAACACCCGAAGCATCACAAATGCGTTGCCTACTTTCTTTTCTGTTCGTTGGTCCATGGGAGCCTTACACTTCGGCATGAATGGGCCAGCTCGACCGGAATGACATCACGGCCTCCAGAAAACCAAGCGCCTGTGCTGAGTTTCGCTGAGTGAGTGAGAGTACCAGGGGCCTAATTCGGGGAAATGGGGTTTAAAGGTTGGTAGCGCACTTGTTATTCCATTACTTGATATTCATGAGTGACGGCAATCGCTTACTATCAGGTGATCAGATTGCTCGTCTGCCCCTATCTTACACAAATAAAATAAATAAATAATAAATGCGCCAGACAATCACACCAATCAATCTTGTCTCAAACTAGGGCAACCCCTGTACTATGAGTACCAGATGACGATAATCAAGTTCAACCCAGAACACCCAGACCCAAGACAACTTAGAAAATGTAGTTTCCTAAATTGACTTGACCGGGAATCGAACCCGGGACATTTCGCGCTTCGGGCGAACACCTTAGCCAATGCGCCATTGAGGCCGTCGAATCGAACCGAATACCTTTCCTTAAAAGTTTTTCTTTGAATAGTTTGACCACTCCGCCAAGAGTGTAACGAGAAATGAGAAGTTATTTTTTATAAAAAAAAAACAAGATATTCTAAAATTTTAACCTATGGTACCTTGTCAATCTTGATACGACGGCAGTTATATGAAAAACATTTATTTAAATGAGGATACATACATAGTACAATTTACATTACATAATACGTAGAAAATAAAACAGTAGGCATAAATACTTTATCAAAACGTCGGTCGTAGCTTAGAAACCGAGTAGGTAAATCTACGTGCATATTTCTAGCTGTAAGCATTTTTTATACCTATTATTGTGTGCTAAATAAACACTTTCTATTATATTCTATTCAGTCGGTTTGGTTCCGGTGTTATGCTTGTGAAGGTCAGATAAAATAAATGAATTGAGACAACATCACATACATTGTACTGGTACGAAACTAAAGTTTTCCCTTATGCTATGGAAACCAGAATCAAGGAAGGAACCATAAACAACCAGAGCAAACACAAATATCGGTTTCATCAACAAACATTTGTGTTGGTGTGGGAATCGAACCCGCGACCCTTACGTCCTAACCGGCGCTCAAACCATTGCGCTAAACGGGTCGTCTAAATATATAAATAAATAAATAGTAGATGGCAGTCGTTTCAAAGTATTTACCAGACTCCCCAAATTCGATTCGGCCAGTATAACCGTTGTGTTGGTATGGCCATGGGAAGGTGGTGGGTTGTCCCCAAATCTTGGATCAAGCTCTAAGCGTACCCCGGACACCGATGCGACAGCTTTGGATGCGGCCGGGAATTACACGCTGAGATGAGAGAGATATAATATAAATAAATAAATGCGCCAGATATTCACACCAATCAACCTGGTCTCAAACAGGTGACGATAATTAACTGGGGGCGTCAACCTAGAACCCACAGACCCAAGAATTTTTTTAAAATGTAGTTTACTAAATTAACTTGACCGGGAATCGAACCCAGGACCTTTCGCACTTTGGGCGAACACCTAGCTTAGGATCGGTCTATGAACCACTAACCTCCAAAACTTTGGAATTCTTCATCAGCATCCGATCTCTCGGTATTCTAACATGTTCGAAGCCCAGGAACCCGTTGTTGGTGCCATTCATGCCAAGCTTGGCGCCAATCTCGCCAACCTTAGAATAATAATCAGTTTTTTATTTGGAACCAGATACAAAAAAGATGCACGATATAACATTCAAATTGCTCTAAAACTAGGAATAATTAAATAAGGTTATGTAACTAAGTTAAGTTTAAAGTTATTAAACATTAGGTTTGGTATGTGAGTGAATGTGAGAAGTGTGTGTGAATGTGTATGTGCTTAGGTGTATGTATATGTACGTGAGTATGTATGTGTATCCATTTAACATTCAAATAGTCAATAGAAGGAACGAAGAAAGTTTATGGATGTATATGCGTATAAATGTGCGTTTGCTTGTATATGTGTAAGTAATGTGTACCAATTTAACATTCAAATAATTACAGAAGAAACGAAGAAAGTGGATTAATTAGGTTTGGTATGTGTGTGAGTGCGTGAGCGAATGTGTGAAAATTGTGTGTGTGTGTGAATGTGTATGTGTATGTGCTTGGATGTACCTATGTATGTAAACGTGCGTGTGTTTGTAATTTTGTATATGTGTATTTAATGTGTATCAATTTAACATTCAAATAATCATAGAAGAAGCTAATAAA
Source organism: Cnaphalocrocis medinalis (assembly GCA_014851415.1). Taxonomy (NCBI): domain Eukaryota; kingdom Metazoa; phylum Arthropoda; class Insecta; order Lepidoptera; family Crambidae; genus Cnaphalocrocis; species Cnaphalocrocis medinalis. Next base: position 16,335,655 of record CM026275.1, on the reverse strand, counting down.
GTTTATGGATTTATTAGGTTTGGTATGTGTGTGAGTGCGTGAGCGAATGTGTGAAAAGTGTGTGAGTGTGTGTGAATGTGTGTGTGCTTGGATGTACCTATGTATGTATATGTGCGTGTGCTTGTATATGTGTATGTAATGTGTATCAATTTAACATTCAAATAGTTATAGAAGAACGTAGAAAGTTTCTGGATTTATCTAAGAGGGCTTCTACCTTGATGCCAGGGAGGGGCATGTGCGTCTCCTCATCTCTGAGCTGCACTATGAAGGGGTGGATGCCGTGGCATTTGCCTTTGGTGTACAGCTGGGCCATCACCACGCAGTAGTTGGCGGTGTGGGCCACTGGAGACAAAATAGACTTATATTATACTAGCGGCCGCCCGCGACTTCGTCCGCGTGGAAAAGTAACTTTTTACCCCCCTTTCAATCCCTTACAGGATTGTAAGGGATTGAAAGGGGGGTTAAAAAGTTACTTTTGAGAGATAGAGATAATGTTTAAATGTAGGCTACTTTTTATTGCGAAAAGGGGATCCTTTTCGCAATAAAAAGTAGCCTATGTCCTTTCTCAGGGTCTAGATTATCTGTATACCAAATTTCATTTAAATCCGTTGAGTAGTTTTGGCGTGAAAGAGTAACAGACAGACAGACAGACAGAGTTACTTTCGCATTTATAATATTAGTATGGATTAGAGACTAGTGGACGCTGGCAGCTCCGCTCGCGTTGAGATCGGTTTGCCAATTATTATTTTTTTCCAAAATAAATATAGGTACCTTATAGGTACACAACTTGATTTTTTCACATAGATGCAGGGTATATCTGTAAACATTTACATCCCTCTAACTACGTTTTATTAATCATTCTGAACAACATTTCGAAATGTTTGAAAATTCGTCGAAAATTTTTTCAACCTCCCGTACAAAAATGAATACGTGAGTTCGGGAGTCAAATAACCGTAGGGCGACTATAATCTTCAACTGTTTGATATCACTAGTAACTAAAGCCAACCTAACTATATTTTGAAGTATCTTTAGTACCATCACTGTAACAGATACTGCCAGCATAACATGTCCTTCAACCCAGAAATCTTTCTTTCGGACAATCAGGTGATCTCAAGGTGATACATTAAACTCATGCAAACCTACCAATGTTATTTTTGTTAAAAGGATTTCTATCAAGGGATTTGCAAGATTATTAATTACAAACCGATTTATAACGTTATCACTTAAGTCAGTTGTTATCTGCTAATAATATAGGGCGAGAGATATTTTAAATGCTTGCTTCATTAAATTCAGAAAATCTAAAATAGACAGCTTAAAACTTATGTACATACGTGAAATCTATACTGATTAAAGACGTAAATTTTATAGCAAGCGACAATGTTTACAGCAAACACGAAAAGGCGAAACGCTTGCGCGATGTAATCGACACCCAGCGCCATCTATTGGCGTAAAATGGAACTAATGTCCCGAAACGAAATGAGGGCGGGTCAGTGATCATAATTAAGCTTTCTATTTACTTCATTTTGTGTAACGGACTGTTGGAGGTGGCATGAGGACAAAAAACATTGTTATAAAAGAGGAGGTCTGGCCGAATGGTGCATTTAGTAGTGACCCTGCCTCATACACCAAAGGTTGTGGGTTCGATCCCCACCTAGGAAAAACATTCGTGTGATGAACACTTGTGTTTATTCAGCATCTGATATCTGAAACAAGTGCTAAGCTACTTAGTATGGAGTTAGGTCAACATTGTGAGGTGTTTAAAAAAAATACTTACATCCGCCTGGCCACCACTTGTACGCTGTGAGCGTGGGACTGTGCAGCACAAACTCTTTAGTGGCCTCGTCGTAGGTCGCCGTCGTCTCCAGCCCCCGGATGAATGTTCCATGGCCCAATTCAGTCTAATGAACACATGAAATTAAATGTAATGTAGACACCTTTTTCCACACTTACTTAGACTACAACTTGGTCCAGTGTATGTTATGTGTAACATCAAAGTATAAATTCATTGAGATTGAGCTTTTGAATCAAAGGGTTTGTTTTATAAGATTGTTGCTGCAGAGCGTCTTACACCATGTTTTGCCATGTGGCGATTTCATCATTATGTGTCGGATTCATCATCTACCGATACGTCTAGAGACACAATTGGACATTATACCGGTCCTAATCTCGACAACTGTTGTTCCCTATGGTCGAACCGATTGCATACTTATTTAATAAGAACATTAATTTTGTAACTAATTCTTAAATATTTACAGAACTTTAAATAGCAGTGAATTGCCATTTTTTTATGTTACATAAAATGTAGGTAGTTACTACTTGACACTGATTATTTTATATATTTCAAATTTTATTATACAAAATTTCGTACAATTGGCAAACTTGATCTAAGAGTTCAAGAGATAATCAATTACTTCTAAACATTTACATTTTGAAATTAATTTTAATTTTAGGAAAACTTATCTAATTCTGTGCATTAAATGAACTTGAGAATACATTAGAATACAATAGAGAATACATTACAAACCTGGGCATATGTGCCAATAATATCCAAATTGAAAGCCCTGCCTATCCAGTAGGCCTGTTGTTCCACAGTCCCCTGTCCCATGATAGTAGGGATGAACATCACATAGTGCAGGGTGAGAGGTGATCCATCACTGAGGATAGCAGACCCTAGTGTACCTCCGAGTACTGACCTATAATGAATTAATATGGAACAAAATAACAATCAATAGAAAACCTGCTGATAGGTGACTACCTATTTAACTAAATATTAGTTCATTTTGGCCCGATCCGGGACCCTAAGCACAGCTATTGATTGAAAGTGCACCCCACTACCAACTGCGCTACCGAGGCAGTCAAATATCATAACTATGGCAGGAATAGCTGATTTACTTCATTCAAGATTCTACAGAATTACAGTTTTTAAATTACAAAATATCTTATATTGACTGGTTCAAGTTGAACAGAAGGTATTCTAAAGCTTTTTTTAATTACAAGAGAAAATCAAATATAAAGTAAACTTTCATATTTCCACTTACGTGTAATTTTCCATGCCAGTGTTCTCTTCATCTTGAAGCCGTCTTATCATTTTGAAGAGCAAGCAGGCCTTCTTAACGGCCAGTTCATATTTTTCTTTGTGACTGAGGTACTCTGAAGGCACTTCTTCATTGTGGATGCCTTCTTTAAGGACCATTTCCTCTAAAATAAACAAATAGGTATAGTTTTGTTATAGTTGATGTATGAAGTACCTTGAATTATTTATTTTCAAAATATATTCATGTTTCAATGGTTACTTGTAATAAACCATAATTGTTGTATTTTAAACACAATCCTACAGTGTTTTGGAAACAAATGCAATATGAGTAGACTAAATTAAGATAATGACTAGATTAACATAAAATAATGCTTGATTTTGATCTTTAGACTATGAGCAAAAAGTTTCCAACTGATGGGCAGCAAACTACTTAGAGGGTACATACTAATTGCTAATAATGGGCACTTTTACCTCGTTTCTTTCTTTCCTCAGTTTTATCAGCACCTCCATCGATGAGATTGATCAGTTCAGTGACATTGAAGGTGCACCTATCTCTCTCCCTTTGTAAGTCGGCGTTTACTTTGTTTGGAGACATTTTGAACTTAATAAATTACGTCCTCACTGCACTAACCACTCTGAGCAACTGTCAAATAAAGTTATTAAATGAAAACAAGTTTATCGGACCATCATGACGTGTACAAAATAATCACGGTTCCTACGCAATCAAAACAAACGGGTTTCTGAAAGTTTATGTAGTAGTTTAAGAGCTAGTCTTTTCACTCTCATGTCCTTATAATGTTAATTAGAAAAGGCAGAAAATTATCCTGCACTTATTGGGCAACATATATGTATTTAAAGTGATTAATTATTAATAATAACAAAGTAAATAAAGTTTTTCAAAATATAAATTTGACACTGACAGTTTTTTTAATTTGACAAATTAAAGAACGAATGACGAAAATTTGAGTGAACGGATTTTGGGTAGAGAGAGAGAGAGACGAGACGACCATAGACTAAAAGTAAAGCTCAATACACCATCCTACTCAAATCAATTGATCAATTGGATTGATAACTTATGCCAAAAATCTAAGGCTGGCAACTCTGTAAAACAGCGGCCATATTTTTTCTTTCTTGTGTGCGTTGGATCTCACCGTGTCACGATGAGGTTAGTTTTGCGAAAAAATTGGTTTTATACGTATTATTCAGATAAAATAATATTGCAAATGTGTAATTTAGTGACTCGTGATCATGCACGATATTTGTTTTATGGTTAAATGTCTGGTAAAATCTACTTACACTTCGTGGTATCGGTGCCGTGAACCATGTGGTCAACTGTGATATCTGTTCTTTTTCAGCTCCCTAAAGCTACAGAAGAGGCTTGCAGCCTCTGTTATGAGATGTGGTAAAAAGAAGGTGTGGTTAGATCCCAATGAGATCAATGAAATCGCCAACACCAACTCCAGTAAGTACACATAACCTTCATGAGTGATGTGCTTTGTCGTATGCGTTTCTCGTAAAAAGCAGTGTACGATGTCTTAGACCTCGAAAATTAGGCATTCGAGACCTTGCTTAAACCACTAGTCACAATATTTTTGACAAAATCGAATGGATTTTCACACATTCGTCAGTTTTTAGCGTGTTGCCATCCATGTTTACAACTGCATCCACGGATCAATCGATGAATCTTATCAACTCAAAAGCATTACGACGTTACTCTATTTTGTTGCCAACTCTGTTTTTACCAAAATCTACACTATTTTGGTGTTTAGTGAAATTGGAGGGTATTTTAATGATATACCTACATTCTGGCAGGGGGTAGAAGACATGTGGAATTTGTGTTAAAGTTTGATAGAGAATAGGTCCAGCTGTGGACAAAATGATGATGATAAAGGTGTAAGATACTTAATTTACATAACTTTGTTCTATATTATAAAATTTCCCTGTTTACCAAATGTTCTACACATAAATTTCACAACAAATTAAATATTCATGTAACTGTAAATTCCAGGACAGAACATCCGTAAGATGATCAAGGATGGTCTGGTGATCAAGAAACCTGTCGCCGTGCACTCGCGCGCCCGCGTCCGCAAGAACACAGAGGCCCGCAGAAAGGGTCGTCACTGCGGCTTTGGTAAAAGAAGAGGTACAGCAAATGCGCGTATGCCACAAAAGGTAATTCAACTTTCATTCAAGTGTTCCTTTAAGGTTTATTCTATTGTTATCAATATTGTAATGATTTTATAAGTTACCTTGCTGGTTGATTTCGGTAGAAATAGATATTTCATTTTAGCAGTTGATTACATATCTGACATTCATGTGTGTTGTCTGTATACACTGGGTCCTGATGGTCAACAACTTATATTTTTTATTTTCTCTTTATCAAGCAAAGCATATTCATTTCAAAAAATGTGGTTCTTCAAACTGTGCTGCAATTTGTCTGCAGAGCTCTCATGGAAAAAGCATTACTTACTTTATTGAACCACTTTGAAACCTAAAAATCAGTTTTATGTGCATTTAATTAAATTCAGAAAGACAGATGTGAGGCAGATAATAAAATTACAATTCCCATGAGTCCCAGATACCTAAGTTTTGATAAAACTTTTTATTCTATTGGCCTGCAGACAACCAGATAATTTGCATAATTTACTTGATAATATGCTTTAAATAACTATGTATTTAGTAAGTATAAAGACTTTGTATTTATGATATTAAAAGTCAATGCATTGTGGATGAGCAGAGGTTTACCATCAGATGGGCATGCTCATCTGGCTATTGCAGCAATTAAAAACAAAAACATACTGCTAAAATACATGATTCCTCCGAAATGACATAAAACCTTGACTTATCATTGTTTATAATTTGCTTACAGGAACTATGGGTACAAAGACAAAGAGTTCTTCGTAAACTGCTCCTCAAATACAGAACAGCCAAGAAGATCGACAGGCATCTGTACCACGCCCTGTACATGAAGGCGAAGGGTAATGTGTTCAAGAACAAGCGTGTGCTCATGGAGTACATCCACAGGAAAAAGGCTGAGAAGGCTAGGACTAAGATGCTTAGGTATGATTTGTTTTAACTATTAATTTAACGATAGCATCTTGTAGTCGGAAAGACTAAGACATGATACATTTATGAAAGTAATTGGGTGGGAACTAAACCCTTTGGCTCATCTGATGTTCTACTCTATATTTAAAAGAGTGAGAGTACGATTCCACCTGAAGATTCCACCTCAACCACTTAATGATGGAATGGATGATTTTAAGAACTATACCTGTATTGCTAAGACACATTTTATGCATCACTGCATGCTTAATTCTGCCTTAGCTAACTGCTGTCGAAATATAAACTTAAAACAAAATATACATACTTCAGTACTTTCCTTCATTCATTCTGAGATCTGATTATGATGATGATGAAGATAAAAAGTAGATGTCCTTTCTCAAAACCACAAGGGTTCAATCGCTTACTTTCAAGAGCCCAATAGGAAATAGAAGAATAGGGGTGAAGTGGGGTTGAAGTGCCCATTATAATTTTGCTTTATAACCACCTTTGTCACTTAGTTATGACAAACTAACATGGTGTTGGGTGTTCTGGGTTGACGCCCCCCAGTTAATTATCGTCACCTGGTACTCACAGTACAGGGGTTGCCCTAGTTTGAGACCAGGTTGATTGTTGTGATTGTCTGGCGCATTTATTTCCATCCATCCATCCATCACTAGAGTGATATTAAAGATTTTTTTAAAAAGGTTTTATGGTTTTTTTAATTAAAACAATAGGTAGGTTTTCAAATGCGAGCAGTTTTAGCCGGCTTTGTAAATTTTCGTTGACCAAAAAGGGGGCCCCTTTCGGCATGTAAGTCATGGTTTACATAGGAGACTAACGAAAAATTTATTTTGCAGCGACCAGGCCGAGGCCCGCCGTAACAAGGTGAAGGAGGCCCGCAAGCGCCGCGAGGAGCGCATCGCCGCCAAGAAGGAGGAGCTGCTGCAGACCTTCGCCCGCGAGGACGAGGCCGCCGTTACCGCTAAGAAGTGATCCGCCTCTAAACTGATCCAATAAACATCTGGGTCCAATTTGTGCTTTTTATTTGTATAGATGTTCCTGTAGTCAATACGATTATTGCGCCATCTGGCCAGTCATAATAATATAGATGTGGCTGTGTTAAGATTTAGCCCTCCCGACTACATACAGGGTGTATCTGTGAACATTTACATTCCTTTAATCACGTCGTCTACCAATCATGAACAAAATTTGGTTTCTATATAAGATAACTTTTGATGGAGAAAACTTAGTGGAGAGTCTATTTTGATACTCGATTTTATCAGAAATGCGGGTTGGTTCTTTTTTACAAAACTGTCAATTTGTTATACGACTTATGGAGTCATAAATTTTTTGGACTGTTCAAACAAAGTAACCAAGACGTGTATTGTGTGAACGACTGTTTATGAAAATACTAAGTATTTGACTAATAAATTTTTATTTGTTTAATCAAAAGACGCCTCAATTTAAGAAACATCGTTGAAAGAATTCCTTGATTTTCATTTGAATTACCTGAGATATCACAACTTTAAGAGCACATATTTGGGCAAGCCCAAAAACGCTCTATACAAATGGCTATTGAATTGTGACGTCACAACTCAAACTTCTGTGTGCGCGTCTAGTAAATTTTGTTTGGTAGCTATATCAAATGTTTCGTTACATTTGATATAGCTATCTACCAAACAAAATTTGTATATGGTTTATTATAAAAGTAGTGATATAATTATTTTTTAAAAATTTTATACTTTAAAAATGGACTTGCCCATGAAACTTTGAATGCTCACAAAACCAGCTAGACGTTATATTTTTAACTGAAAATGTTGGCCATTGGTTCTTATTTACCAATATTTTGATAAAGTATCAATATTTTTTACTATATCGAGATTAGTCAAATACCCTATTGCTAAAAGTCAGAACATTTTAATCAGAATGGTTGGCAGAACACGAGGTTATACTCTGTCAATTAAGTCGTCTTTATTCTTGAGGAACTAAAATTACGAAGTTCCAAGTATTAAAATCCATACTAATATTATAAATGCGAAAGTAACTCTGTCTGTCTGTCTGTCTGTCTGTCTGTCTGTTACTCTTTCACGCAAAAACTACTCGACAGATTTAAATGAAATTTGGTATACAGATAATCTAGACCCTGAGAAAGAACAAAGGCTACTTTTTATTGCGAAAAGGGGGTTGTAAGGGGTTGAAAGGGGGTTAAAAAGTTACTTTTCCACGCGGACGAAGTCGCGGGCGGCCGCTAGTCAATAAATAAATTGAGACAACATCACATGAGCCAAACTGTAAGCGGCAGTGGCGACATCCAACGAACGACTAATTAACGTGATCTTTTGAAGGGATGAAGAGTAACAGGCTACATTTCGCCCATTTCTACCCCCCCCCCCCCATTTAGGGGAGTGGGGGGAGCGAGCGCAGAAGCGGGCAAAAGCTAGTGCATTATAAAGGGATTTTTGGGACGAGGCCGATTCGGATAATCGGACAACACTAGTAATAAGTAAGTAAAAAAAATGAACCAAAATGAACTGTCACACTTGGTCACACATACAAAAACGGAGACTAAAGGGGTCGCGGGTTCGATTCCCGTACCAACACAAATGTTTGTTGATGAAACTGATTTTGTGTTGGGTCTGGCTGCTTGTGGTTCCTTCGTTGTTTCTGTTTTCCATAACACAAGGGAAAACCTTATTTTGGGACCAGGACAATGTATGTGATGATGTCTCAATTTATTCATTTAATTTATTTATTTTTATAACCAGCATTACCCTTATTTCAATACTTATCTACCTAGACCAGCGGTCGTCACACTTTACTCTTCAAGGGCCACATATCAATATGACCATCAGGGCCCGGGCCGAAGTATATGCGTTTCAAGAGCTTTTGCATAGGTACTTATTCATGTAGTCCATACTATTCATATAAATGCGATTAATCTACTATATCGCGGGCCGCACAAATAACGTCTGCGGGCCGCATGCGGCCCGCGGGCCGCAGTTTGACGACCACGGACCTAGACTAAAGTTAGTCGTAGTCTTAAAAATTACGCTGTCCCTATTTAAGTCACAAATGAAAGTGATTAGCATGAATGGTCTAAAACCAAAAGCAACTTTGGTCCTTAGATTAAAAACCAAGACTAGTTTTGTAATTTTTTAAGTAGCGATAACTTGATTTCTATGATGGGGGCCTTTGCCCTGCAGTGGGACAGTATACTTTACTTTTACTCATACTAATTTTGTAGGTACACATTCGAATGTTTCGATCAGAGTTGGTTGCAACCCCATTGTTTTGGTTGCAGGGATTAATAACTTCACAAAACTTGCTTTTAAAGTGAAAAAATACTTCCTTGGCTTTTTTTCGCTTAGAAGAACCGATTCGGATACCTAATCGGCGGCGATACGATTAATCGCCATCAGGATGATCAGCTTTTAAAACAGTTCTACAGTACCTACTTTCAACCGAGCTGCTACGTTATGCAGTTATACATAATTACTTTGGTTACATTGCAGTTTGTAGCATTATCCTTCTATAGTATGTTTGAGTAGGTAGTTATGTTGATAATATCATAATGACTTGGTATTAGCAGTCACTTCGCCATACACATATCAAGTCCGTTTGCGTCCAGTCCAACAGTACGCTCTGAGAGTCGCGCGATACACACCGCTTCATAAAATAAAATGGGAAAAGTGAACGAAGACTTGCAAAGGGAAAGAGACAAATGCACATTTGATGTGAACGAGTTAAGGCTGCGTATCACTTATGTGACAACTCGAATTCTGTCAAAACGCACGATCTTTTGACAACCGCATATAAAAAAGTTTTCGTGTGGTCGTAGGTAAAGTTTCGCTTATTTACTGATTTGGTCAGAGAGCAGCCTACTGTGACAAATAATTTTGATATTTTAAGGTAACGGTAAAGATTTTCAAGTACGTTCAGTACCATTTAAATACTTAACGTATTGTATGAACGGTTTACTTTAAAGTTATTGCGCTTAATTTTGATTTGAAATACACACACTTCGCTATGAAATTTACAATTGACACACTTAGAATTTTTCCGCTTAGTGTGTTAGGTCGCGATATTGCAAATTGATTGTTTATTTATTACAGTAACTAGGTCACTCGTCCGAACGCATGAGTGGCCGAGATGACTATCCTTAGTTAATAGGAAAGCCTTCGATGAGGTCTCAATTAGTACTGAACAATTAAAGGTACCTGATACTACCACCGGACGATAGTTACGAAGTCTTTTTAATTCCATCATCCAAAGCGGGTCAACTTAAGAAGAAGATACTTATTCTTCTTAGGGTGTCATTCGCTCTTGTAATTTAGCACTTAAGTATAGTTTATATTAAACCTTCCAATACAAATTATTATCTGAAAAAAGACCAAGAGCTGACTTTTGAACCATTAGCGTTTATTTTGCTTCTTCCCACATCTCTATCACATCTACTCTCGTCTTAAAGAGACTCATGTTATAGTGTTCTGAAACTACATCAGTGGAGGGCGAGTTCCACTCCTCGTCTGTTCATTCCACTTCATGCATCATAAAGGTTGTATGTAGGGATGGTGAATCTACGTCTACTATCCCGATATACAGGGTGGTTTTCTAGTGACGTCAATATTTTTTTTTATATTCCTCACACCTGGGGGTATCCAAAAATACCCCATGCATGTTCAGCGATTTTTGTATGTAGTTTTCGAGTTATAATTTTTTAAAGGTTTTTTTTAAGTATTCTGCCAGCGAGGCTTAAACAATTCATAACTTTTTTTAATTGGGTATTTCGCAATTTTTTTTACGAAATGTTTTTTCTAGAATGTTATTCATAATAAAAAAAATATTTGGCTTCCTAAAATTACTTAATGTTACCAAAAAGAGGTCTTGAAAGTTAGGATTTTAGTTTTCAGTAGGATTTACTCAAACATTCAACTTCAAATTAAAAATACAAAAAGGAGTTTCCATAGCTTTGGAGTAAGTTTGAAAACTTCACAGGGTCCTAATCTATCAATATCATGGAAAAAAAATACTACTTATTGAACCTTTTTTTGAAGTAATCGGCCTCCGAACGCATATAGGCTGAAAATGTATGAAACTCAATAAAAAAAATTTTGCTCGATTGAAGGATTTACTCAAACATTTAACTTCAATTTAAAGTACAAAAAGGAATTTTAATAGCTTCGGATTAAGTTTAGAAACTTATCAGGGTCCTAAACTACCAATATCATAAAATAATAAAAGTACTTTATTAGCCTCTTTTTGCGCCTGTGCTTGTTACTCAATGACTTGGATTGTGCAGTACTATGAGTTACTCACTAAGCCAATACGTGAGTATAATAATCAGAGTCTAGTTAACATAGCGTAATTAGTTGAATATAGAGAGAAAATAACGCAAACAAAACACGCGCGCTTTTTTTTTTACTTTATTTTATGTGATAGGTGGCAGACGAATAGACGGATCACCTGATGGTAAGCAACGGCCGCCGCACATAGACACCTGCAATACCAGTAGAGTCTCAAGTGCGCTGCCTTTAACCCCCTTTCCCCTAATTGGGCCTCCGGTGCCCTCACTCACTCGACGAAACACAGCGCAGGTGCTGCCGCCAGTCTTCCGCCGGCTGTACGCCGGTCTTCTGTGGTATCACACCGGTCGAGCCGATTCATGCCGAAGCGTGCTTTTTTAAAACTAACGCAATTTCAAGATTTATTTTCTATTGAAATGTTAAAAAGTAGAAAAATTGCTCCAATTGAGTTTCATAAATTTTCAGCCTATCTGCGCAGCTGCGTTCGGAGGCCGATTACTTCAAAAAGAGGCTTATAAAGTAGTATTATTTTTTCATGATATTGGTAGTTTAGGTCGTATGTTTAGCGCACTGGTAGGACTGACACTTGTCATCAAGATAAATGGTGAGTTCTTGACGCACCTAGATTTGCCGATGATATCGTTGTCATGGCTGAAACCTTGGACAATGCTCCTACCTTGGATAATAAAGACCTAAGGACAATGCTCGATGACCTCAGTGAGTCTCTCAACAAGTGGGCCCAAAATGAACATGGACAAGAAGAGAGTCATGTTGAACTCTCATGTCGTACCCACTCCTGTAAAAGTTTGAAGCTCTCCACTGGAAGTTGTAGACGAATATATTTACCTCAGACAAAAAATGCAACTTGGTAAGTCCAACTTCCAGAAAGAGGTCAATTGGCGAATCCAACTCGGCTGGGCAGCGTTCGGAAAGCTACGCAGCATATTTTCGGCCCATTGACCACAGTGTCTTAAGATGAAAGTCTTTAATGCGTGTGTATTGCCTTGCCAGTGATGACATACGAAACTGAAACGTGGCCGCTAACTATAGGCCGCTTAAGAAGGTTCAAAGTCACTCAGAGGGCAAAGGAGAGAGCTATGCTCGGAATCACCTTGCGTGATCGTGTCAGAAATCATGTGATCCGCAGTAGATCAAAGGTCGCGGACATAGCCGAAAGAATTGCGTGGCTCAAGTGGCAACAGGCAGGGCACATTGCGAGGAGAACAGATGGCCGTTGGGATGCAAAGGTCCTTGAGTGAAGGCCGCGTGCAGGAGGCAGCAGCCGTGGCAGGTCTGTCTGTCAGTCCCTTGGATGTGGGTGGCACAGGACCAATCTGTGTGGAGAACTTTGGGGGAGGCCTATGTCCGGCAGTGGACGTCTATTGGCTGAAATTATGATGATGAGTTCGACAAATTATACCAGAATAAGCAATGTATTCTGAATCGAACCACACTGCAAAAGTAGCGAAAACTCTTGGATTGATTTTTAACTTTCAGATCAGATCCTGATTGTCGCTAATGAATCACTTTCAATATAGGTACCGCCAACAAATAAAAAAAAATGTTCACAAATACCAATGCCTGACTTCAGCACCTATTTAATAATGGAGTCGGCGATGTAAAAAAATAGGAAGTATCAATTGGTGACGGTCCTACTATAACGGAAAAGGATATGAAGTAAAAAAATCGAATATAGAACATTTTCTCGGCCCCGCTAATGATTGCATATGTGTGTGTGAATGGACAGCCGACCGGCATGACCGCTCGCTGGGAGGACCCGTTGCGTACTGAATTACGAAAATCGGCGCAGTTGCTTATAAAGGGTTTTTTCAAAATTAAAGTAATAATAACAGAACCCATGTATACTTCTAATTTTTTGCATAATATATTAAATAAAGACTGTTCTTTCATAAACTGAAAACAAAAAGATATAGAATCTGCCAAAACATGGGTAAACATCGCGTCGAAATTGGGCATTTTTAACATGTTTTTATTTTAAGATTGCAACTAATTTATTAAATATGTTCATAATTTCTCGCTGCAGTACACCAGATCACTTTATGATAAATTAGTAAACTGTAAAATTTTACCTTTTTTGGAATGGTAAAGTATCTTTATCCTTCTTGAAAAAACGTCATTTTCGCGAGTTTCGTAAAACGCGTTGGAATCAATGCTCTCGTTTAAGAAAATGGCGTATAAAAAAAAATGTTTCTCACTGGAGCTCACTGGTCAAAGAGTAGATCTACCGGAAAAATATATTATTCAATCAAAATATTGTATAATGGTCATGGTTATGACCTTTGGAAAATTCACAAAAACGTCATTTCCCGAAGTTTGACCTTGCACGCTCTTAACATTTTTATACGATGGGGGAGAGGAAAAGACTATCCAGCGAAGGTCTAGAGGTGAGTCTCATTAGTTAAACTGGTCTATAAATAAAATACATCTTACTTAGGTAATATTTATCAATGGGTCCCATTTAAAATTGAACACTTTTACATCTTAATAAGTTCCAAAATCGTAAATCTCTGTAGTACACTGATTGACACGAACTCTCCGGTGTGTCCAGTTTGAGTTTACAAGTTGAATGACCTACCTAGTCTCTATAAGTTGTATATCAGGCGTAGTTTACGCTATGAAATGTAAAACAAACTATTACCGATTTTTTTTTCTAACACTATGAAGTAGGCAGGTACCTAAGTTAAAATTTGAATGATTCTGATAATCTCATTTTAACTTTGTATAATCGAAGACTGTTTAACGATCAAACTACATTAGGTAATTCTCTCGGACAAACATGGCTATGAATGTAGTTAGGTAAATCACAAAGTTTTACTTTATGTCCAGGGCACAGATATTAAGTGAAGTAGGTAGGTAGTGTACCTACCTATAGAAATATAAATAATTTATTCAGTAGGTACCTACTTACTTGTTAGAAACATAATTACAATAATGTTACCTATTTAATTGTTCTTTTAAAGACCGGTATTTTTCTGTACCTACCTGTCTATATAGCCTAAGATTTAACATTAATGATGTACCTAGCTAATTTACTATTTGCTCTTTCAAAATGTTGCGTTTAAATCATTATCATGTTGTTAATGATGGATGATCGTATTTCGGTGTGCAATTTTTGACGAAAACATGGACATTATTGGACATGCCGACGGCACTGATTACAATTTCGATAAAAGTTGTTCATATTAAATAAGCATTCTTTTGTTAATTTCCTATTTCCTAATTAAAATGTATAGAACACCTCCAAAATTTCGAAATTACTTGATCGTTTAACTGTGGGAGAGCCATGCTTCGGCATGAATGGGCCGGCTCGACCGGAGTGATACCACTGCCTCACAGAAAATCCGGCGTGAAGCAGCTCCTGTGCTGTGTTTCGCCGAGTGAGTGAGGGTACCGGAGGCCCATCGGGGGGGAAGGGGATAAAAGGTTAGCAGCGCACTTGTGACTCCACTGGTGTTGCATGTGTGCATGGGCGGCGGCAATTGCTTACCATCAGGTGATCCGCCTGCTCGTCTGCTACCTATCACATAAAAAAAAAAAAAAATCGTATCCATGTTATGTTTGAGGACGTTGACACTAAATGAATAACATTACTTTTATGAATTATATTTTTACGTTTTATGAATTTTATTTCATTATTATTATTATTTTAGATGGTGTTATGGTTAGCGATCCAAAGTTTTATGAAGGTGTCCCTGAACGTTATTTGGGATCTAAGGAGAAATATGAAGACTCAATCCGAAAATCGGTTATAATTTTTGGACATGTTCGTCGGATGCAAAAAGAAGGAAGAACAAAAATTACGAATTATAGGTAAAAGTAACAA
Source organism: Cnaphalocrocis medinalis (assembly GCA_014851415.1). Taxonomy (NCBI): domain Eukaryota; kingdom Metazoa; phylum Arthropoda; class Insecta; order Lepidoptera; family Crambidae; genus Cnaphalocrocis; species Cnaphalocrocis medinalis. The sequence continues at coordinate 16,320,432 of CM026275.1, read as the reverse complement.
ATTAATAATTTACTTCTTACCTAGTTGGTATAAGCAGTTCAATTACTGCATGCCCGATACGGGGGAAAGGGAAAAAGGTTGGCAGCGCACTGTGCTCGCATTGGTGTTGCGGGTGTTTCGCTTAGCATCAGTGACCCGTCTTCTTGTCTGCCACTTAACACAAAAACAAGATGACGATATTTGGGATCGTAAAAAAAAATGAAGCCATTTCTCTCAGACAACTTTTGGGCAATGAACATTATTTGATAAAAATTGAAGTTCAATGGGGGTGGTGTAATATTCATAAAGGAAAATAAGTAGACTCCGTGTTAAATAGAATAGAATAGAAATAATTTATTCAGTATTTGTTAGAAACATTTACAATAATGTTACCTATTTAATTGTTCTTTTAAAGACCGGTATTTTTCTGTACCTACCTGTCTATATAGCCTAAGATTTAACATTAATGATGTACCTAGCTAATTTACTATTTGCTCTTTCAAAATGTTGCGTTTAAATCATTATCATGTTGTTAATGATGGATGATCGTATTTCGGTGTGCAATTTTGACGAAATCTTAACATGGACATTATTGGACATGCCGACGGCACTGATTACAATTTCGATAAAAGTTGTTCATATTAAATAAGCATTCTTTTGTTAATTTCCTATTTCCTAATTAAAATGTATAGAACACCTCCAAAATTTCGAATTACTTGATCGTATCCATGTAATGTTTGAGGACGTTGACACTAAATGAATAACATTACTTTTATGAATTATATTTTTACGTTTATGAATTTTATTTCATTATTATTATTATTTTAGATGGTGTTATGGTTAGCGATCCAAAGTTTTATGAAGGTGTCCCTGAACGTTATTTGGGATCTAAGGAGAAATATGAAGACTCAATCCGAAAATCGGTTATAATTTTTGGACATGTTCGTCGGATGCAAAAAGAAGGAAGAACAAAAATTACGAATTATAGGTAAAAGTAACAAATTAATAATTTACTTCTTACCTAGTAGGTATAAGCAGTTCAATTACTGCATGCCCGATACGGGGGAAAGGGAAAAGGTTGGCAGCGCACTGTGCCTGCATTGGTGTTGCGGGTGTTTCGCTTAGCATCAGTGATCCGTCTTCTTGTCTGCCACTTAACACAAAAACAAGATGACGATATTTGGGATCGTAAAAAAAAATTAAGCCATTTCTATCAGACAACTTTTGGGCAATGAACATTTGATAAATAGAAGTGGTGGATGGTGTAATATTCATAAAGGAAAATAAGTAGACTCCGTGTTAAATAGAATAGAATAGAAATAATTTATTTCAACTCATACAAAGTCATACAGTTACATTGTTAAAAATAAGTTAAAATGTAGGTATAATAAGCCTACCTTATAATACCTATTTGATTTGATAGTATTTGACTTTGACTTTATGATATGAAAAGTAACGAAATATGTTCAACTTAATTTAAATAATTAATGTACGAAATGTAATTGAATAACCTCTTAACCCACACACAAAAGAATTCGGAATGTCGGGTCATAATGAATATTACATAAGTTTGTTTTTGTGCGCAACCGCGCTCTGCTAGTTCTGCCACACTGGCTACAGCCACCATTAAACCTGAGAGTCCAGCTTGTCCTGGACCGATACGATCTGCAGCAAACCTTAAAAAAGCGAGTGTATTCCTTCTTAAAAGGTCGCCAGCGCATTTGTGACTCGTCTGGTGCGGGAGTCCAGGGGCGGCGGTAATCGCTTACAATCAGGTGAGCCGTCTGTTCATCTGCGCCCTATATCATAAAGAGTCATCTGGCAACACTGAATTGGACACAACCAGCCGGGCTAACATGCGCGCCACGAGATAATTTGTCGACACTCGTATTCATATTATGCTTCTCGCTTTTTTTTTTGAGACCTATCTCATCGTTCGTCTGCCCCCTAGGGCTAGCCCAGACGGTAACACCTGATGGTAAGCAATTACCGCCGCCCATGGACCTCCGATGCGGCGGTGAGCGGGAGAGAAGTATGCGATCTCGCAAACGAGAGTCGACAAAATTTGGTTACCAGGAATGACATGTTGAGATGATGATGATGGTTCCAGACATGTGCTCCAGTGCCTCCTTGGATCCTCGAGCGCGCGCGACGGCAGCTCATTGGCTCTCCACTACATCATGTTCATGCCAGCCATTATGTCGCAAGGCACCGAGGCGCAGCAGGCCCGCTGGCTGCCAAGGGCTTGGGAAAGCAGCATTATTGGCAGTTACGCTCAGGTAAGATAAGTTATCACCAGGCGCCTTAAAGGGCATAACCCACCACCTCCAATGGTCCTTCCCGTCTTCTTGGCATACGGGCCGAATTGTGGGAGTCAAGCAAATGCCATACGCGAAAGAGCCCCGTGCAATACCGATGGCACCTCAAGTCCTGGAGTTGAGAAGGCCGTGTACAGGAACTTGGACGCAAGGTGGACCGACGGCCTGTGATCGACGTGGAAATTCCTTCGATGCGGGCGGCCCAGGACTGTAGAACCTTGGGGGAGCCTTATGTCAGAGTGGGCTGGGCTGGAAGAATATTACTCATGAGATCGGCAAAAGTAAGCAGGACCATCTTCTCAAGTACATACATTGACAAATTCTGTTCTCAAGTTAGTATCACTCTGCTAGTAGAGTAATTAAAAACGATCATATCTCTGTAAGAAACTTTATTGGTTGCAGACAGAAATGGGCCATGGAACGTTCATCCGCGGCCTAGAGACTACAGCCACTTACGATCCTGATACCAAAGAATTCGTGCTGCATAGCCCCACACTTACGTCTCAGAAGTGGTGGGCTGGTGGAAGTAAGTATTTTAAATCTCCAATATGGGTATAGGTATTTATTATTCTGGGTAGCCTAGCTATCCGAATTTCGGGAACATTTAGGTCTTCTGGTCTACTTTTTTATGGGTTCGAGGGCTGACGAGCAGTCAGATCAGATCACTTGATGGTAAGCCATTACCGCGGCCCATGGGCACTAGAAACGCCAGGGAAGTCACAAGTACTCTCGCTCTTTTCTTGTAGGTTTAATATCGCTTCGGTCCGAAAATGCCACAGACGATGTTCATTTCATAGTTATATCTTACGAAGTATAAAGTACCCTTTATTATGATATTTTTAACTTCTGTGGCCAACAATAAGGCGCAACCTCAGCGTTTGCTGCAGCGCTGATTATTGGCTACATACATAATATAACAAACAACAAACATAGAAGGACTTAAAAGAAGGAATTTATCAATTACAGTTGGACAAACAGCCAACTACGCGGTGGTAGTCGCTCAGCTGTACACTAAGGGATGAATGCTACGGCGTGCATTCTTTCTGGTTCAAATAAGGGATGAAGAGACTCACCGACCACTTCCAGGCATTAAGGTAAAGTATTAATTACATAGGAAAATTACTTTGAAGTCCTCTTCATCATGATGCCGGAGCCGAAACGTGGACACTATTGTTCAGTGTTTGTTCAGTGTCTGTTTGTTATAAGTATGTATTTAAGTATTATATCTTGTCATCATTGCCTGATATCCTGTAACACAAGTGCTTAACCCTACGTTAGTACGGAATCTCCTTGCGTGAATTCGCGTCAGAAAATGATGCACTCCGCAGGAGATCTAAGGTCACAGGACATAGCCCGAACATTGGCTGCTGAGTGCAATGGGCAGTGCAATTGCGAAACAACGCCGGTGGGGTAAAGCCTGAGTGGAGGCACGTAGGACCGACAGTCGTGGCACTCCAACCATTTCGACAATCTTAAAGGTGGGGAAGTCCCTGGTGGGTGGACACGGACCGTTGGTGGAGTAGGACTTTGGGCGGAGGGTATTTTGAAAATTCCGCAGGATGACGTCTATTGGCTGAAATGATGACGGACGTCAGTTCAATGTATGAGATGTTGTGTGAATTCATTTATTTATTTATTTTTTATATTTCCAGGTGGGAGACATCGGTGGAAAGATGGGTCTTCAAACAGTGAACAACGGATTCTAAGTTTCGACCACGTTAGGATACCGCGGGATCATATGCTGATGAAACATGCCCAGGTTCTGGAGGTTCGTCTTTTCTTCTGTTTTCTTTGATTACATAGTTTGAAGGTCAAATTGAAAAAGTAATTACACTAGTACGAATATGAACTTAAGATAGATGTCTGATGAAACTATTAGAGCTTTGTAAATAACCATCTTTCCCCCCAATTGCTCCGGTACCCTCGCTAACTCGACGAAACACAGCGCAGCCGTGGGTCCACGACGCGCCGGTCTCCTGTAAGGCCCATGGTATTACTCCGGTGTGGAACCGGCCCATTCTTGCCGAAGCGTGGCTCTCATACGGTCAAGTCTCCCTGACCTTCTCTTCTTCTCTCTCTCTCTTTTCTCCTCCCTATAGACTAAGGCTATAATTATGGTTAATCCGCCACTGAAGCCAATGGTATTTTTCTTCCAGGACGGCACTTACGTGAAGTCCTCTAACAGCAAGCTGATCTACGGAGCCATGCTGTTCGTGCGCGTGGTGATTGTATTCGACATGATCAACTACCTGAGCAAGGCTGTTCACCATCGCCGTCAGATACTCCGCCGTGAGGAGGCAGACACCCCTCACACAAGAGTAAGTTGAATAGACTTCTTTCGACGTTGCATTTCTTAAGTTCTTCTCTGATCTCAACATCAGCATCATTTCAACCTAGTAGACGTTTACTGCTGGACATAGGCTCCCCCAATATTCTTCACAAAGATCGGTCTGTGCCACCCGCATCCAAGGGACTCCCGCGACCTTCTCTAGATCGTCGGTCCACCTTGCGAGGGACTGCCGGCCTCCTGCACGTGGCGTGACATTCTATTCTATTTGAATTCAAATAAAACGGCCAGTGGAGTCCTACCAAATGTTGGCCGAAGTAGGCCGTTTTTGATTGAATGTATGGTGATGTTGTCTCAATTTTATTTATTTATTATTTTATTTTATTTATTGATGTTAATGTATTCAGATCGGCAGGCATTATGTATATTACAAATAACTGACGTTTGACTCCCACAGACCCAATCCTTATTGAAAGATTCACTATGCCCTTCAATTATTTCCAGTGGACCTGAACTTCAAATCTTGGACTATACCACGCAACAACATAAGCTATTCATCAGTATTGCCACGTGCTACGCGTTCAAGATAGTCGCCAACAAACACTGGGATACCTTCGATGAGGTCAACGACCAATTGGCGAAAGGGAGTTTAGATAGACTATCAGAGGTAAGGGTCCTTGCTCCACACTCTATCTGCTCAAGATAATAACTAGATACCTACGTGAATGGTCAAAACGCCAACTTTGGGCGTAGCTACATGGCAAGAGCTAGATTCCCGTCACTCAAAACTCTGTAAATGAGTACCAATACTTCGTATTCCTAGCTCGCCTGCTGCAATCATGCAACATGTTGACATATCAACCACTACTTCTTGATAATGGAGTGGGTAGCCTCAGTTCTTCACTCGATACACCATCGTCTTTACTGATCCATACTAGTTATAAAGATGTAAATTCTATAGACATTTACAAACCTCCTATACAAACCGAAAAGGCGAAACACTAGCGCGATGCATTCGACGTCCAGCACCATCTATTGGTACAGAACAATATTGTCTCCGAAATGAATTAGATTAGGCCTCAGTATCTAATACAAGGACAAAATTTCCAGCTACATTCGCTAGCGTGTTGCATAAAAGCCATCGTGACGTCAGACAGTGCTCAGAGTATAGAGCGCTGCAGAGCCGCATGCGGCGGCTACGGCTACATGATGTCTTCCTACCTGCCCGAGCTGCACGGGCAGGTCGTCGCAGCCTGCACCTATGAGGGCGAGAACACGGTGCTTCTACTGCAGACAGCTAGGTAAAGGTTTTCTTCCTTTTTATTGAGACAAAGAGTGAGAGAGAGAGAGAGAGAGCTTCTCTTAACTGCTGAAAAGTGAGAGAAGACTTCAGGGAAAGTGTAGAAAGCTGATCTGGCAGAGATTAAGTCATTGGCATATTCCATTAGAATTGAAGCAAATGGCTATGTTACCGCCGCAGGCCCAACAATCGTTGGGGTAAACGAGTTTTGGAGTGGAGACTGTGTCTAGGCAAACGTAGTGTGCGCCAGGTGGAGTGCGCAATATGGCATGTAAGAGTTGAGAAATTAGGGATCGGTATACCTAATTGGCGCACAATTTTTCAAGCCAACCAGAACCAGCAGTGGACTGCGATAGACTGATGATGAAGAAGAGGTATCCTTGCCTGTAAAGTGTGTTTTGCTGTCGCAGTTCAAAAACTTAAAGTGTAGTTTATACCTATATCTAGGGTTGCTAATCCCACGGATGACCTGGGCTATTAAGAAAAGCGTTAGTGGTCCTAGTCTATTTTTTACGTTACCTTAATGTTTTGTTTCATTGTGCAGGTTTTTGGTTAAAACGTGGCAGCGGTTAGATAGTCATACCTTGCCCCCAACAGTAGCCTATCTAAAACACGCATCAAAGGAAGGTTATTTGAAGAAATGGGAAAGATCTGTGGAGGGAATCATTCGGGCACTTCAAGTAGTTGCCACGAGGTGAGTATTGAATTGGTAGTAAGATTTTCAATGTTTTTTTTCCACTTATTTTTTTATTGAGGTATTATTTTTAGAAAGGTTTCAGCATGCGTGAGTACAATGGAGAAAAGGGTAGCATCAGGGATGTCACTTGAGGATGCGTGGAATTTGACTTCAGTTCAGTTGGTGGCGGCAGCTGAGGTATGGAATGAACACTTTTGGCTTTACGTCTTCGTATCTTATATGCGAAATGTTATAAATGGATTTAGCAGTGCAGAGTAAAACGATTCCTAAGCCTTATTTCTTCATGAATGTTACTAATCGATTTATTCAGTAGTTTACTGACAGATTCCTTCATCATAATTTAGTTTGCGCCACGAATTTTGTTCTAGTCTTTCCTCACCCAGACACTGTCAAAGGCTTCTTGTGGTCTGTACTCCTTGTTTGACTGATGACTTTTAGAGAAATTCCGGCAGTGGCTGGATAAGGAAATCCAGCACGGCTGTTGGTTGATCTATTGAACCTCGGCAGCGTAGGATTTTCATCTATGAGAGTAAAACAAATGATTAAATGATACCCTTTCCGTTCCAGGCACATTGTCGGGTGGTGTTAGCGACATACTTCTATGAAGGAGCATCACAGATGATGGCGACAGCTTCTTCACCTGTCAGGGAAGTGTTGCAACAGCTAGTGGAGTTATACGTCGTTTACTGGGCAATCGAAAAACTTATGGATTTGTTGAAGGTAAGTATGCGAATACCTCCAAAATTTTGCTCCAAACAAGTTAAAAAAAAAATGCGATGGCATTATTGAAAGAACTATTTTTCATCCCACTTTGTTAAACCGGACCTTAGTTTAATTTGTTCTATTGTCAAAAAAGGGTTCAGTCATTTCATGTCCTCCATATTTTTGAATTATTTGTTTCTGATGATCAAATACTCGTATAAATAACGGAATATACACCAATAAAATAGATAATGTTTTCCGCTCGATCATTTTCCTTTGTTTTTAGTATACCAACTTGTCGGGACAAGATGCAGATGAACTGCAAGCCTGGTACGAGGAGTTGCTCATGAAGTCTGAGGCCCAACGCTGTCGGGCTCGTCGACGCCTTCGACATCAGGGATGAGGTGACTTATCATGATACCTTAACTAGTGGTCTGCGCTCACTTCGGCACAGAGGCATCAAATTTTGCTATTAGTTCCAATCTGTACCAACAGAAGGGATGCCTTAACGTCGTAAGACCCAATAAATATTTTCTATTCTATTCTATTCAATAGCCTTTTTAAAAACATAAAACAGTTGATTTTCCACTGTGTCTGCTGTCTGTCTGTATTGTGTCTGCTGACGTTAACTACGTGTTCTACCAACCATTCTGAATAACATTTATTTGTTCTATGACGTTTGAAAATTCGCATAAAAAACTTCACCTTTCTATTCAAAAAAATATGTTTCGAATTTTACGAACATAGCTCGGGTTTGTGATCACCAATCCGCATTAGGCAAGCGTGGTGATTAAGCCTAATCCCATCATAGTAGTGATAACTTGATTTCTATGCTGGAGGCCTTTTCCCTGCAGTAGGATAGTATATAGGCTGATACTTTACTTTACTTTCCATACAAAGTCGGTCATTATTTCAGACGAAAAAAAAAATCGATGAACTTTGAAAAGTTGTTGAACAAATGTTCAAAATGGTTGGTGTTCGGAGGGATAATAATGTTCACAGACACACCCTGTATATTGGCGAGTGCCCTATCATACACGATTTTAATTTTTTTTTGTATGATCTTCAGATGCTGCAGTCAACCTTGGGCTCATACGATGGGCGGGTATATGAGCGGCTGATGGAGGAGGCCCAGAAGTGCCCTCTCAACGAGGAACAGGTCTCCCCCGCCTTCCAAAAGTACCTCAAGCCTTACATGCAGGGGAAGTTATGAAGACCATCATTTAAATATAATAAATGTGGTTGTCTCGTTTCAATCATGTGTCTGTCTCCTGCTCAATCCGCATCCTTCTTGCTGCAACCAATAAAACTGCTCCTTCTCCCCAATTGGGCCTTCGACACCCTTGTACCGGTGGCCCAATTACCAACCTTTAACTCTTTTTCTCCTAAAAAGAGAAAGGGGTTAATGGTTGGTAGCGCATTTGTGACTCTACTGGTGTTGCAGTTGTCTAAGGGCGCCGGCAAGCGCTTACCATCAGGTGATCCGTCTGCTCTCCTGCCAACTATCTCATAAAAAAAGACAAAGCCCGGTGGGCCAAAGAATGCCGATGAAATTTCCCTACAACAGTATAAAAGTAAGCAGTAGGTACCATACAACTGTAGGTTAACATTCTAATGGAGCTGGGTGTTAAAAGGTTATCATCAGTTTATCTAAACATAATGCGGTGTCGCGCATTCGTTTTGCGCATTTAGGTACTTATAGCGGGACGGAAGTCAACATTAGCAATTTAGAAATATGGTTACCTGCAGAATGCTAACATTTTACGTCCATTTTGGTTTTTATCAGACTGTTTGAGGCGACGAAATAATTACGATGTTAAGTAGGTAGGTACATGAATGATTTAACTCATAAGCTCATTACTTTTTAACTTAGGAAAATATTTAGGTTATCTCAAGCCCTAATTAAGGCATCTAATAGATATGCGCAGACTTTCAAATCCGACCCAATAAGGACCAGATTTGAAAGTACGACGAAGTACCAACTATCTGCAAAAATGTTTGACGGCGCCTGGTCTATGTTTGTGTTTATGCAATGATTTTCTAACTTCGGCGAAGAAGTAAGTCACAGAACCACCACTCCGAGCTAACGTGCGCTTGGGGTCCCTGGTTCGATCCTCGGGTCGGGCCAAAAAAGTGTACTACCTACCTGAGTTTTTCTGTTCAAAAATTCTCAGTGTCAGCACGATGTCTGGAAGTTGGTGGTCTGTACAGCTGCGTGCCTGGGAAAATACGTGTTGTACTGGTGTCCCATCGAAATGGAGGGTAAGGGAATAGAAAAAACACTTGCACTTGTGTCTGAGGACAAGGAATGCCCGGTATTTGCAGGCTCTATCTGTGAACATTAACATCCTTTTAACCATGCCTTCTACCAACCATTTTGATCAATATTTGTTGTATGAGTATGACTTTTGAAAATTCATCGAAAATTTTTTCGACTGGATACAAAATGAACAAGTCACGTGGCTGAATTTTTTTCTGCATATTTCTAAAAATCATAGAACAAATGTTATTCAGAATGGATGGTTGGTAGAAGGCGTAGTGAAAGGTATGTAAATGTTCACAGATTACACCTTGTAAATATCATGTGTCGATGGCTGATTTTTTTTTTATATGTGATAGGTAGCAGACGAGCAGGCGGATCACCTGGTGGTAAGCAATTGCCGCCGCCCATGATCACATGCAACAAGTGGCAGCGCTGCTAACCTTTTATCCCCTTCCTTCCCGATGGGCCTCCGGTACCCTCACTCACTCGGCGAAACACAGCACAGGAGCTGCTTCACGCCGGTTTTCTGTGTTGTGATGTGGCTGATTGTTGTGATTAGCTGCTATAGCCGAATTATCGGTTAGGAGGACATTTGTTAGTATGCAATGTAGGTAGACTGTCCTGTATTTATTTTTAGTGGCAACCACTACAACTAGGTGCGGAAATGTTTGCTTGCGCCCGGTCTACGTCGTGTTTATGCAACGAGTCGTCTACGAACGGTGGTTGAGTCACAAGACCGCGTCGCGCTAGGGTGGTTGGCTCGTGCGCTTCCACTACCGCGAATTTCTACTGAGTTATGTACAACTCGTTTCGAACTACATATCTACTAGGAGTGATTGTGGATTGTAAAATACAGGTAAATAAGTAGTAAGGATTATATTTTATTGGATAGCAATAAATAGAAAAAAAAATATTGCACGAAATAAAAATATTACCTTCTAGTTGTTACCCGCAACTTCGTCCGCGTGGAATAGCATTTTTGGGTAGCATTTTTAATTATTTAATAATTTTCACTCCCCCTTTTAACCCTTTACAACCCCCTTTTCGCAATGAAAAGTAGCCTATGTCCTTTCTCAGGGTCTAGACCATCTGTAAACCAAATTTCATTCAAATCCGTTCAGTAGTTTTGGCGTGAAAGAGTAACAGACAGACAGAGTTACTTTCGCATTGTTTTTTTTTACATTTCTTCATAATCCGCAGCTCATAATTACTTGTGTTAAGGACAAAAGATAAGCTTCCTATAGCGATAAGACCGCCTTATTGTACTGTTTATTGTTGTTGTTTAACTCAAGTCATGATTTTATTTCTGTGCAATAAAGAATATCCATCTATCTATCTATACCTACTTGTACTACAATAGGTAGTGGATAAATAACCACAAGCATAGCTGACAGAGATCATAAAGTGATAAGCCTATGAAAGGACTGGCATTTCTGTAATTTTTGCGCAATGAGAAAGTTTATTATTTGTGTTCGCCAATGTTTTAGATAAATAATTCGAACAAAATTTCGATTCCCCATGCAAAATGACCAAGTCATGTGACCGACTTTGTATGGGAAGATGATTTTTTATGCAAATTTTCAAAAGAATTTTGAAAAGTTGTTGAACAAATAATGTTGTTCAGAATGGTTAATAGAACACGTGGTTAAAGGGATGTAAATGATTTTTATCATCCACGCGCGGGTAAAGCCATTGTAAAGCCATATATAAATTTATTTAATTGACATGATCTAAAAATCAGCCTAGTTGGCAAAAGGTTGGCAGCGCACTTGTGACTCTACTGGTGTTGCGGGTGTCTATCGACGGCGACAATCGCTTACCATCAAGTGCGCCGTCTGCTCGTATGCCACCTATCACATAACAACTGGCGTGGAGTATTGTGGGGCCATACGTAATGTCACCTGTTCCTGTGAACTTTCATTTGTACCCAGTGCATTGGCTCTTTTCTTTCTAAACTCCTAAAGAATAAATAGATTTTGCCGCTTCGGAGAAATCTCACTTATAGGCTACGCTACTTTTTTTATATGATAGCTAGCAGACTAGCAGCCGGATCACCTGATGGTAAGCGATTCGCCACCCGGAGACACCTGCAACACTAATAGGTATGCAGTAGAGTCACAAGTGCGCTGCCAACCTTTTACCCCCTTTCCCACGATTGGGCCTCGGTTCCCTCACTCACTCGACGAAACACAGCACAAGCGCTGCTTCAGACCGGTCTCTATGAGGTCGTGGTTTCACTCCGGTCGAGCCGGCCCATTCATGCCGAAGCGTGGCTCTCCCACGGTTGAAACCTACTGCTCCTAGAGGCTAGAGGTTATACATTAACGTATGCGAATGACTATGTCTATTATTCTGGTCTGTCTATTTTGGTTAACATTAATTAATTATGAATCCCTGTCAATGTTTGGCTGCTAGTTAAGTAAATATTCAAACATTGTCACTCATTGGAAATTTTAAATGTCTGTTTAGATTTTTTTTTACCTAAACCTACTTATTGCCAGCCAACAGCCAAATTAATTGTTTTAAATATACTTAGATAAGTACAGGGTGTATTTGTGAACATTGTGTAATATTATATGTAAGCCTTGGTCGATTTCTATGGAATTTATATTTGAGAAAATCTTGATGAATGTAATTTGCGAACTTTGATATTTACTAATCTATAATATAATTAGATATAAAACTGATACAGACACGCGCTAATTCGATTACATTGAATTACGCTATCGTAATCACATGGAGTAAAATAAAAAAATAAATATTGATAGGAATATTTTCAATTCAAAATATTCAAATAGATAACTCTTGTTTTAGTGTCGTAAGACCGAAAAGCCTTTTAAAAGCCCAAATTATTGATTTTCTATTGTGTCTGCTGTTGCTGGACTTTACGATCTTATCCCTCTCTGGATATTTAGGTACTTAACTAATCGTAATCACCTACCAAAGCTATTCGTGACCACGCTTCGGTATGAATGGGCTGGCTCGACTGGAGTGATTATCACGGCCTCACAGAAGACCAGCAGCCTGCGCTGATTTTCGTCGAGTACCGAAGGCCCAACTACCATCAGGCGATAAACTATGCTCTTAAGCGTTCGCGTTGCAATACTTAATACAAAGCCTCGCTGGTGCGACGCGTGCGGGAGAGCCCTAAAAGCTTGCTTGCTGCGTTTGCTGAGAGGCTCGATTGTCCCTTTTTCCCAGGGGAAACCATCATGGCCTTCACCTTGCCATTTGTGGGGGACAGGTGGTGTGTGGGACTCTAACCCTAACCAAAACCCCTGGGGTGTCCATCTCAGCGCAACCGCGGTCGGATATCCCACAGCCGGGACTGGACCGTACCGCAAATCGCGCTCGCCACTTTGAGCCAAATTTTTTGGCGCAATGCAGCCCTTCCCGAATGCGCGACCTACCAGGACACCCAGTAGGTTTTTTTTTCCCTCGCGGTGTCGTGATTTTGAGCAAGCAACTCCCCAGTAGTGGCATGATCACGTACTCCGAAGCCCGTTTAGTCGCCTCTTACGACAGGCCGGGAATACCTTGGCATTATTCTTAACGCCCCTAGCCACAGGGCACGGCTTGATTGTCCCTGTATCAACCATTGCTGTAAACTGCACATTGCACACACTAACTAAAAGTTGTGATAAGTAAAATTTATATATTTATTTAATTTATTGATGATTGTAATTTTGAATTTTGTATCTTTTAATGTAATGTGACTGGATATATTAATGAATTGTATTTATTTATTCTTATTAATAACTCAAAATAGTCAATTCTGTGTGACTTTTGAATTGACCTCGTGTTAAACCCGTTTATATCAAGTTTTTGATAAATATACTCGTCTGTTACCTATCATATAAAAATACTTGCAGGGTTTGCATGACAAGGTAAAATGACGTCTATGAAACTTTGTTACGTGTAGACAGAAGCCGTTAGTACAGTCACCGGCACATCAACCTACTCTGACACTGAAGAAACACAAGTGTTCATCACACGAATGTTTATCCAGAGTGGAGATCGAACCTACGACCATAAGCGTAATTATTTGGCTTCCTATGCACTTTTTTTTGGTAGATATTCCTCGATTGCGTACAAAACGTTTTTCGTCTTTTTTTTATAGTATAGGAAGGCAAACGGGCAAGCGGGTCACCTGATGGTAAGTGAACACCGCCGCCCATGGACATCAGCTACACCAGAAGGAGTGCGGATGCGTTGCCGGCCCTTTAGGAAGGTATAGGCTCGTTTCTGAAGATTTGGATGTCGTACAGGTTCGGAAATACCGCTGCGGGAAGTTGATTCCACAATGAGGAGGTGCGCGGCAGAAAGTGTCGTGTAAAGCGCACGGTAGAGGATTGCCAACCATCCAGGTGGTATGGATGGAACCCAAGTTTATGGCGTGTAGTACGGTGGTGAAATTCTTCTTCTTGTCGTGGTGGACTTCTTTTGTGATGCGCACTGCCAAGGAATGGAACCCGCGTCTGCTTTCCCCAATGAGTACAACCTCAAAATTTTTAAAGCTAGATTGAATAGGCTACCTACTTCTGGATAAGCCCGCTCCATCGTTTCTTCTCAACTCTGGAGTTCTGTAGCGCTACCATGAGTTGACATCTAAAACTGACATAACGTAAACTATTGCTCTGTCTCTTTCAAATGCATCACAATGAAAGAGACAAAGCGATAGTTTTCGTTAGCGAGGATAGTATTTCAAACTCATGGTAAGGCTACTGTATGAAGCCAAGGGCAAGCCCATATTTTATTAAAAAAAATATGGTGTAAGTACGATGTCCATGTTTACTTCGTTTGATAACACGCTTTACTTGGCGTACGCTCCAAATTATTAATCCCTTAATTATCAAGTAACTTTTAGATTATGTATAAATTATAAACAACTACAAATCACATTTGCTCTTAGTATTGATTTAGTGGTGGTGTGCGAATCTTGTGTAATATCTATAGGTATTTATTTACTTTGTTTTAATTACATCGGGATCATCTCATAAATTGATTGTTTGTTAAAATCGGATTGGATTCTCAATTCGTAATAATAGGTACTCGATTTTTTTTATCGTCATCATTATTTTGAATTAATAATCAATTGTTACTTTTTTACTTAAGTAAGTAGGTAGTTCTTTACATTTTCGCGTTGCATCATACCCGATACAACTATCTATGTAATACTTATGTATTATTATAAACGGGATTTAACGCGCCGTTAATTTTTAAGTTTTTATCTGAAGTTTAAGTTAAGTTAACTTAATTGTGTACCCTCCCTTGTTTTTTTTTCAATAAAAAAAACCCAAATCAGAGTACATACTTACTTAGTAAAAATTATAATTATTTATTATCAAAGTTTTAACTTTCTCCCTCCAACAAGCTACAAGGAGTGGGTAATATCCTGATACGCGGACCTCAGTCAAGCGTAACAGGGTGGAGTGCTACTGCGGTCAATCCTGGTGTCAAGAACTTTCAAGTGATGCGGCATTATTATTATATTAGATTTAACGCTCATTTTGCCGATTATCATCACGGCTGCTGCGGCACGCAGTCGAAACGTCAAGCAGTACCGAAGTCATGACCTAAGTACAGCCACACGTCAGGTTACCACAACCTGTCAAATTTCCTCAATTGATATTCAACTTAATGCGTATGACCTTAAGATGACAGTCATTTACAGAAATTTGACAGTTTTGTAAACTTTGATGTGTGGCTGTATGTACGTACATACAATAAGCATTAATTCTCGTATTCATATTTTATAGTTAAGTGAAAATAATAAGGAGATATTTTTTAAAACATTTAACTTTAACCGAGTGGAATCTCGAAATTGCTGATTGAAATTACCTAAAACTAGTAAGTTAGTCAAATCAAACACAAACTCACTCTTTGTGAAGGATAACGTATTATTAGTGACGTTGCATACGAGTACGTAAGGGATTAAAATGATAGGTTCCGGATTTATGTTTGATAACGTAACTCCACGAGTCCGAGTAGTGTAGATTCCTTACGAGATTAAGATTTAATCTGTACTTATAATGTTCTTAATGAACACAGGCAAATATATGATCTAGGAAAATTATTAACTACTAGCGGCCGCCCGCGACTTAAAAGCCGCCCGGAAAAGTAATTCAAATTTTTCTCGCCGTAAAAACCATCCTTGAACTTCAACGAACATTTTAAAAAAATATTTGTCAAATTGGTCCAGGCGTTGTTGAGTTATGCGCTTACCAACACATTTTGCGATTCATTTTTATATTATAAGAAGTATATCAACGAGTATACAAACTTACCACCTCATTACAAACGGTCGAAGGCCAGATTGCTGTCCAAGGTACCGCTGTGGAGGGATGAAGTTGAGAAAGATTTGCGAGGTCTGAAGGCTGATGACTGGCAGGAGGTGGCGCAGGATCGACCTAGATGGACTCTTATTATCATCAGGCTCACTTAGGGCACCAGCCTAGTTAGTTAGTTATTGCAAAACGTCATATAATATATCAATATATTTTTTTAGTAAAATTGTAGTCGCTTGACTAGGTTCGTCGCATATTTTCTCAACTCCCTATACAAAATGAACAAGTCATTTACCTTCTTGTATGATATTTCAAATGCGAATTTCCAAAAGGTGTGAATAAAGGGATCTTAATGTTTACAGATACCTCCTGCAAGTGGTTATTTATTTATCAAACTTCTTTATTTCAGAGTTACTATAACAAGGAGCCATGTCTGACGTGAATGTTAATGAAGATCTGGTGAAGGAGAGGAAGAAATGCACCTTCAACTTGCAAGAGCTGACACACTTCATCGATGGAGGAGAGGAGGTGACAAAGGACCGAAAGGAAGTTGGTGAGTGAAACATAAGTAGTGTTCTTGGCATTTGCCATGAACGGAACTGCTACTGAACTCTTCATAGGAGAGTCCGATCAGCAATTGACCACTTTTTATGTAAAGTATGATCATCATCATCATGTCAGCCAATACACGTCCACAGCTGGACATAGGCCTCCCCCAATGTTCTCCACACAGATCGATCCTGTGCGACCCACATCCGAGACCTTCACTAGATGACTAGATCGTCGGTCCATTGTGTGGAGGGCAAAGAGTACTATAGTGGAGGGCCTGCCGCGGATGCGACTTTCTATACGGGGCTTCAATTTGAGGACCTTTCCGCTCCTACGGACATTTGTTCAAAATGTGGTTTAGTTTTGCTTTAAAACTGATGCTGCCGCTTTAAAAAATAACGATAAAACATCTAAGAGAGTTTTTGCAATAGGTACCTACATATTTCTATTGTTTACTAATTGTCCTACCTTATTTGCTTTAAAAGGGGTTGTACAAGGTTTTATGATAACAAAAGATAGTTCAACACAATTAGCTTTGTTAGTTAAAACATGCAATAGTAGATAAATAGGTTAGATACAATAGTAATTTTTACATTTCATTAATTCATGGACGCTATAAAACCATTCTTCTTTGAGCCAATTAGTTACATGTTTTTTACTTTGATCATTTGCAGAGAACATGGTCCTTAGCGTGAATGAGTTAAAGGACGAAATTCCAGAAGAATACCTGAGTCACAAGGAAAAGTACGAGAATGCAATAAGAAAATCTACTATACTCGTAAATATATTGAAGGACCACGCACTCAAACACTCGTCCTTTGACGCTTACAAGTGAGTTGTACTCATCCACACTATTTATAAAGAAGTTACTTCCCTGGACAACGACAAGGCTTATAGGTAAATCGAAAAAGCAAAACACTTGCGCGATGTTTTCGGCGCCCAGCGCCATCTATTGCTACGGCTTGTCAAGTTCATCATCGCTACTATAATGGGATTAGGGTTGCATGCGGATTGGTGATCACAAAACCAAGCAATGTTAAAAAATCGATTTGCCCGAGATCAGGGCCCGGTACTTAAACCAGGGGTCACCAATTAGTTTCATTCGGGGTCCATTTCCAGAAGTAAAATGTTAAATGACCATCGAAGTCCGCACAAAGAATGACACCTACGACGGGGGTTCCAGTAGCTCGTAATATCAGTCGAGTATCGTAGTCACGATGGGGGATCCCAACGACTTTGATTGAAGGCTTGCGGTCCGCACAGTGTGGTTTGGCGGTTTGCATTCGGCCCGCAGTCTGCCATTTGGTGACCCCTGCACTAGACCAACGGAGTGTTCTTTTTCCGTAGACCAACGAACAAATACCGCGTGATGTCATTGGTGCAGCAGCAGCTACCGGTCCTCCTGCACATGGGCATGTTCGTGCCCACCATCATCGGGCAGGGCTCCCCGGAGCAGCAGGCCGAGTGGCTGCCGAGGGCCTTGACGCTGCAGATTATTGGGACTTATGCACAGGTGAGGATAAGTGGGTAACTAGGGTAGGACACTCAAGGTGTTTTTTTATATATAGGGGCAGACGAAGACGGATCACCCGTGGTAAGCGATTACCGCTGCCCATGGAGACCCGCAACACCAAAAAGAGAGAGAGAGAGCTCGACCTTATAAAAAGGAGTGCGCTCGCTTTTTGAAGGTTTGCAGTTCGTATTGGCCGGAAATACCGCACGACAGTTCATTGTTTTGTAGTTCGAGAGCAGAAAGTTTCTTAAGAAACGCACAGTTGAAGATTGCCAATCAGTGATTCTTGGCATCCGAGAGCAAGGATATGTTGTGAAATGCTTTGTTAGAGCCGTTCCACACTTTGCTAACGGCAGATCAGAGCTATTTTGGCCAACGTACCGAAAAATCGGTTGTAGCAGATTGTTGACTGATATTGAGATAGCAGTTTTAACTTTTATGGCAAATGGTTGCAGACAGAACTTGGTCACGGGACCTTTCTACGAGGTTTGGAGACCACAGCGACGTATGACCCGGCGACTGAGGAATTCATCCTTCACACACCCAAGCTGACGGCATACAAGTGGTGGCCTGGTGGACGTAAGTGGCGTATTTTTCATTCATCATCATCATCATCATAGTAGGCCTTTTCGTCTGTGCCAGATGTTTTAAGCAGCTTCACGGTACGCAGTGTGGTGACGATACAGCTGCGCTTAGGGAATAAAGTAGAGTGTAAAGTTGTGTGTGTCAGCTACTTAGCGGTGGAAACCTGGAAGCGTTTTGAAAATGCACTTTTACCTTAAACTTTTCGGTACTTATATTATCAGGGGCTAAATCATGATGTTAGTCACTAAAATGTTGTGATGAAAAGCTTCTGGGTTAGATTACCGCCGGGTCAGGCCGAGCCATTTTGGAAAACTCTTCTATCTTATTATCTTTTCCCAGCCCAGCTGGATTCAAGTGGGAGAATATGAAGAGTACAGTGTATGGCCTTAATTTGAGACTTTGCTTTTATCATTTCCAGTGGGTCAAACTGCCAATCACTGCATCGTCGTTGCGCAGCTGTACACAAAAGGCCAATGCTACGGAGTGCATCCGTTCATTGTGCAATTCAGGGACACGGAGACACACATGCCTCTACCAGGGATCAAAGTGGGCGAGATCGGCCCAAAATTGGGCTACCAGACGGCTAACAATGGGTTCCTAGCGTTTGAACACTTCAGGATACCCAGGAATAACATGCTGATGAAGAATGTTCAAGTTCAGAAGGTAACTCTACTTCACTTACATGATAATTTTCTAACTGAGGATCCGGT
The DNA here is from genome assembly GCA_014851415.1 of Cnaphalocrocis medinalis. Classification (NCBI taxonomy): domain Eukaryota; kingdom Metazoa; phylum Arthropoda; class Insecta; order Lepidoptera; family Crambidae; genus Cnaphalocrocis; species Cnaphalocrocis medinalis. The sequence continues at coordinate 16,301,242 of CM026275.1, read as the reverse complement.
AGAAAATGATCTAACCTTTTGTTTGGTTAATAATTTAGTAAATATATTAGATTTTACCTGTTCCATTGTCAAAGTTCTATCACAGTCGGAAGGTATAATTATTTAATTTTTGTTTCATTTTAATGACTTAAACGTTAAGCAAAAAATAATGTTTTCGTGCTGTAATTTAGGTTGTTTGTTGATGGAACATTAAGATATGAGCAACATTGTAATTTAAAAATGTCATGCCATTAACACAATGCCCAACCTTTGAACTGCAACTCAAAGTATAGAGGTGAATCGTAAATTCAGTTTGGGTAAAACTACTAAATATTCGACCTTAAATTTATCAATAAGATACTAAAATGAATAAACGCAAATTGTTGCGTAGGTAGGCCGGTACTCGGCTACGTCCGGAATTAAAAATTATAATACTTACTACCAATTATTTTATTTTGAAGTCTAAGTACTTAAAGGAAGTTTTATTGTGGGAGAGCCATGCTTCGGCATGAATGGGCCGGCTCGACCGGAGTGATACCACTGCCTCACAGAAAACCGGCGTGAAGCAGCTCCTGTGCTGTGTTCCGCCGAGTGAGTGAGGGTACCGGGGGGCCATCGGGGGGGAAGAGGATAAAAGGTTAGCAGCGCACTTGTTGCATGTGTTCATGGGCGGCGGCAATTGCTTACCATCAGGTGATCCGCCTGCTCGTCTGCTACCTATCACATAAAAAAAAGTAAGTCATCGCTACTCTGATGCTTTATATGAATTTATTTTATATACGAGTACGATTTTATTTATAACAAGTTTAATGCAAGCAATGCCACCCTCCAGGATGGAACGTACATCAAAGCGAAGAGTGAGAAGCTGACCTACGGCACCATGATGCTCATCCGAGTGATGATCGTCTCTGACATGGCTTACGAGGTCTCCAGGGCGGCTACCATCGCCGTCAGATACGCGGCAGTTCGCCACCAGTCGCAGCTGAAGGCTGAGTAAGTATCTGACACAAACTCAGCACAACACAACAGTGGGAGAGCCACGCTTGGGCATGAATGGCCGGCTCGACCGGAGTAATATTATACCACGTCCTCACAGAAAACCGGTGTGAAGCAGTGCATGCGCCGTGTTTCGCTGCGTGAGTGAGGTTACAGATTCCCAATCCAGGGGAAGGGGGGTTAAAAGGTAGCGCACTTGTGACACCACTGGTGTTGCAGGTCTTCATGGGCGACGGTAATCGCTTACCATCAGGTACCTATATCATAAAAAAAAACTGAAGAGCAGAACCTGAGATGTAAATAGATTGAGCTGGTAATTTCGTATGATGACTTTAGAAATTATCACAGTCAGCCAATTCATATCGACGCGTAGTTCTTCTACAGAAATTTGTCAGAACTTAGGCTTTCTAAATTACCTTTTTTATCACCTTTTTTTCTGATGAATAGATTGTAGCATTTTCTCTTCATACGATTGCCTCTAAACCTGCTTCGGTGATTTTTTCCGTTATTGACTGAACAAACTGTGATTTTATCTTATTTACATTTCCATCGATTCAAAAGCATAGCTGCATTATTGTTTGTGTACCTAGTGCTCGTATCGATAGAACTAATATCAGATAGCGGTGACTATTTGTATTCCTCCGATAGCCTTTGTGAAATTGTAGTTTGTTTTACAACATAGGAACGAACTGTCCTTGTGTTTGAAATGAGTCCCCTTCAGTAAAATTCGGGATACCTTCTCAGTAGGGAGTTCAATATAATCCAACTACACCCAAAGTACGGGTACCTATATGCTCAAAGAGTACCTGTTCTAAGCTATGCGGTCAGCGGCATTCTACCATGCTATATATGGCGATGATATCTACATTATATGAACGTCGTAAGCCCAGACAGCAGACACAAAACAAGAAAATTGATTGTTTTATGCCTTTTAAAAGGCTTTTGGGTCTTACGACGTTAAGTTTAAAGTCTTTGTGGGTTGTTGGTTTGGTGAGTCACCAGTACTCAGCGTGTAATGGCGCGAGTTGTTCTCGGAGTGTCGTTGAATGATAAAATCCTATGAAATGAGGTGATAGACACAGTGAATTAGCGAACTTTGGGGAATAGGATAGGTTAGGTACCTATACAATACAATAGTATTTGGCCATGGGTAGACGGGTCGCTCATGCCTGTTCCATAGACATTCGAACATGAATCTCATCAAACATTTTCCACTATGTTCTAGTCAGCCAGAACCCCAGATCCTGGACTACGTGACCCAGCAGCACAAGCTGTTCATCGCGATCGCCAGCAGCCACGCGTACCGGCTGACTGGGAACTGGCTCTGGAACACATATTCTCAGGTCTCCCGCGATATGGATAAGGGAAATCTTGATCATCTGCCTGAGGTATTTTCTAATTAAGTTTAATGTATTGCCTAGCTCCCACTTTAGCAAATGAATGATATCCTTGAGGTGGATTTATTAGTGCTATTAGATCATATCAATGGTAATCGTCTGTTGTAGTTTTGTCCCACTGCTGAAAGCCAATTTTGGGAGTTTAGGTCCAAATCGTGACACCATCTTTTCTTAGGCCTGACTTTGGATAACCTTGAATGCCTATTTTAGCCTCTAGGCCGTGATTTTGTGGCCATTTCAGTCTACCTCTCCTGTTTGGGTGCTTGATGATAACGCGACCATGTCATTTTAAATTGGCCATATTTTTACCTCATACCAACGATGAGAAAATGAAGATTTGATATTTTATTTTCTCCTATTATTGGCCCAGTTCAGACCGCGCGGATCTTATTTACATTATTACTCGTTAATACCTGTCCGCGCGGATTACTAATCCGCGCGCCTACCGTCACTCGACCCGCGCGGCTCGCATCCGCGGGGTTTCCGCCGTGTCTGAACCGGGCCTGAATAGAAGGAAGAAGTGATGACGATCATCACACATTTGGTCTGTTCTAGCTCCACGCCCTGTCCTGCTGTCTGAAGGCTGTGTGCAGCCTCGACGCCACGCTGATGGTGGAGCAGTGCCGCCTGTCCTGCGGCGGCCACGGGTACATGATGTCTTCCAACTTCCCCGTCGTGCATGGAGTCACAGCAGCCGCCATCACTATAGAAGGAGAGTACACCGTGCTGCTCTTGCAGACTGCGAGGTAAGTGTTCTTTCCCTAGACCCATTGCTGGGCAAAGGTCTCCTCCAGACTTCCATCATCATTTAACCGGAGTGATATATCTCGGTCTCCACGGTCTCACTAGTAGACCGGCGTGAAATAGCACCTGCGCGGTGTTTTACCGAATGAGTGAGGGTACCGGAGGAAAATCGGGGGAAAGGGGGTTAAAGGTTGGCAGCGCACTTGTGACTCAACTACTGTTGCAGGTGCCAATGGGCGGCAGGAATCGCATCGCATACCAGGTCACATCACATTAAAAAAAACATAAAGCGACTGCAGCTTGACTTTCGCAACCCTTATACAGAACCAGACCAACTAAATCATGGTTATATGTTGTTCATTTATGTATAAAAATACCTATAATTTTTCAGGTATCTCGTGAAGGCTTGGAGTCAAGCTATAGAAAACAAAGTGATGACGCCGACAGTATCCTACATGGTTGATTTTTTGAAAAACCGACTTACTTGGGGGAATACACCAGAAGGTATCATTAAAGGATTTCAAGCTGTCGCTGCTGGGTAAGAACAAATAGCTTGCTTTTTTTAAGAAGATATAAGCTAACACTCAACCATGAACCCGCGATGAAAAGCGATGATTTTACATCGTTTACCTAGTAATAGTACACTCTTGTCTTAAATATATTATCGATTATAAAGATCAAAGAACACAGACGGCAAGTATTAAAACTAGGACGCGAATTGCATCGTACCTACGGACGGATAAGACGTAGGTAAGTAGGTATATCAAAAGTATACGGCTGGAAGCCCTCGTTGCGTCTACTTGTCCTACCCCACGAAAGCAGTCGCTACGACCAATGTGAATACACTCTTAGGATGTTTGTTGCGAGTTTTAGGTTCAAATATAGGTAGTACAGTATGACTCAGTGTGAATTTGACGTAATTATATATTTATTTCAGTAAAACAAAAGCGGCGTTCGACACAATTCAGAAATATAAGCAAGCGGGCAACGACTACGAGGATTCGTGGAATTTAGCTTCAGTGCAGTTGACCAAAGCTAGTGAGGTAAACATAATTATTCTTTGATAAGTAAGTCGTTGACACTTTTCATCGTCACCTGGTACTTATAAGACAGGGGGTTGCCCTTGTTTAAGACCAGGTTGATTGGTGTGATTGTCTGGCGTATTTATTTATTTATTGCCCATTGTAGTGTATGTGATAGGGGATCGTCAAATTCTTCAAAAAAAGTAGAGAATATCACGCGGCAAAGATACATTTGTGGCACACGTAGGCAAAAAGACGAATAAAAATTTATTACTACCGTTAAAAGTTGCTTGATGCTGCTTGAAACATCTGCCACAGGTCTACAGTTTTATAGTCCGAGGCAAGAAAGTGTAGTTATGACCTTGAGTGCGCAGAAACCAATTTTGATAGAAAGTCTTCTTTTTTACAAGTGCGCAAAATAACGGTCATCGCTATACTTTCGTGCCTCCAGCTATACCTACGTGAGTACTCTTTGTAAATTTTAACTTTTTCTTAATTGCAGGCTCACTGTCGAGCGCTGATCTGCCAGATCTTCGAGATGGAGGTCCGACGGTTTTCGTCCTCCATGTCTGCCGGTGTGGCTCGTGTGCTTCGTCCAGTTGACAGACCTTTACTTAGTTTACTGGTCTCTGGAGATTAGTGGTGATTTATTAGAGGTAAGCATGGAGGACTCTACAAATTAGTATTTTTTTTTGTAGATAAGTAATAGACGTACCTACGTACCTTTGTCAATAATCATCTGATGGATAGCGGCGTTAAGATCTAAGTGCCTAATTTTATGTGAAGAACGAGCGTTTAAGTCTCACATTTGCAGTGTAACATTTTGATGTTAAAACAGTATTTTTAAACTTAATTTTTGTTCAACAGTTAAAAGTATAATGTAGTGAAAAACAGTATAATATTGTTTTTAATAGTATAGTTGGCAGCCCTAAGTATAATACCTCCTCGTAGGTGGACTTCGATCGGTGGAATGTATATAGAGGTAGATACGTACGATTTATAAATATCATAATTTTATCAAGATAGTTAGGTATTATCTTTAACTATTTTCATGTACCTATGATAATATGAACAATATGTTATGATAAACATGATAAACCACTACCGCGCCCTCTTAATTGGACTTCGCGCAGGTTGATAGTCATGTTCAAAGTTCATTATGCATCTTGATGACGTATGTCCTATTAGGACTTACAGGACCAAATTCCCAAACTAAAAGACTGGAAGTACTTAAATAAATATTTAACTCGTTTTTCTATGTTGGGAGTACTTTGAAACTTATTTCTGAAATATTGAACGTCTGCTCATATGGAGTCTTTGACGAATTTCCAGAAGTCGTAAAACAAGTTTTGTTCAAGATAGTTGGTTTAGACTATGTGGTTTAAAGGGATGCAAATGTTCACAATACATCCTGTACCTATGAAAATTATTTGGTTTCAGTATTCAAGTATAACAAAGAATGACTTGATGGTTCTACGGCAAAGGTACGAGGATCTACTGGCGGTCATCAGACCAAATGCCGTCAGTTTAGTGGACGCCTTTGACATCAGAGATGAGGTTCGTATACTTTGGTTTACATTCACAAATTGGTTACTATTGTAAAGTAGCACTGACACTGGAAGACGTCCGTTCGACACCAAAATTTTTAAGCGTTTTTTATACAGTATCTAATCAAAAATATAAAGAGACAAATTTGATAGACATCGGCAAATCTTATAATGTAAACAAAAAAACCAACACTAGCGCATTGCAATCGATCCCCAGCGTCATCTGTTGGTACGGATTAGAACTAATAGCAAGATTAAAGAAATTTGCGGCCCCTAAGAACAATTCTTGCTAGAAATGTACCTAAGTAGAAATATGATGGCAGAGCAAGTCGTGTCCATGTGCCTTGATTACTTTTTTTAAATATAGCAAACATTTGATCGCAATCTCACCTGGTGACTGATGATAAGTGATGATGTGGGCGAGGGTGAAGCATGTCTGTCTAGTAACAACCTATTCACTCTACTCTTGAAAACTCCCAAATCCTCAACGTGAATGATTGGAACAGGACCGAATGGTCAGAATTCGGACAATAATTGTTCTTTGTTGTTTTGTTCGGACCGAACAAAATGGCGGATTTTGACGTCGGAGGTCAAGACCCACCTAGGATCGCTGAGCCAGCGAAGAACCTCTTCAGCCGGTAGAGAAATACACTCTGGACGTACGAAACGATACGGGGAGAGTAATGATGATATAAGATGTATTATAAAACTTGACTGCTTCCAGGTCCTGAACTCAACCCTGGGCTCGTACGACGGTCGCGTGTATGAGAGGCTGATGGAGGAAGCCCTGAAGAGTCCCCTCAACAAGGAGCCGGTGAACCGGTCCTTCCATATGCACATCAAGCCCTTCATAGAAAAGTCTAAACTGTGATCCGAAGATATTTTGGTTATAGCGAAGAAAATATGATGTAACCGTTGTCTATACCCACATAATAATATAATAACCCCACAAAATCTCTGTATACTCAATGCTTAAAGAAAGTCATGAAATTAAATTGATGGCGCCACTGCCGCTTACGTCATAGAATATGGTAGCCCCATTGGTTATAAAACTATCATACGGAACTAAGTACCTAGTTAGTGACAGCAATTATTTTAAAACATTCCTAACTTTATTCTGTTTCACAATAAGAAGGAAATAGGTAGGTAGTGCTTCTATTGAATTTGTAAATAAATATTTATTGGATTTATTATTTAATTAAAGATGACATTGATCGTCTAGAAAAATAAAGGTATAAAAAGTACAAATATTTTTTTTTATTTTATAAATCCTTTTAACATCAAAAGACTGAGACTGACTGAAAAGATTAAAAAGAGTAACTGGCGAGTTTCTTGCCGGATCTTCTCGTCAGAATCAACTTTCCGATACCGGTGGTAGAATCGCATTAGTCTATTTATTTTTTAGTATATCTTATGTATCAAGATATATATTTAATTTCATTTTAAATCATATACATATCTTTAAATAGTTTTAAATATTTTCTTTATGTATGACGATTTGTAAGTGCTGTGTACAAGCCTATGCAAATAAAGAATATTTGACTTTGACTGGCGAAATTCAAAATAAGAACACAGTTTTGACACATCACACCTCCTCTGACCACAATTTAGGTTTAATGCATGCTCGACAGTTAGTAATATACAGAGTGGTCTAACTAGTGACGTCAATAAATTATCAAGACTTCTAAATCCTAACTTTCAAGACTTCTTTTGGGTAACATAAAGTGGTTTTAGGAAGTCAAATATAGCCAATAAAAAAAGTTATGAATTTTTTAAGCCTCGCTGGCTACTTAAAAAAACCTTTAAACATTATTTCTCGAAAACTACAAAAAATCGCTGAACATACATGGGGTATTTTTGGATACCCCCAGGTGTGAGGAATTAAAAAAAAATATTGACGTCACTAAAAAACCACCCTGTATTTAAAACAACAATAAATGAATTCATTAATCTACTTATTGAGTTGTTTCTATGAGTTGAAATAACAAATGACAATAGTAGTTCAAAGTTTGAAAACTAGGCGCGCATAACTAGTCAGTACACATATTACATCAACATAACAAGCGAGTCATGATTTGATGAACAACAAGCTATGTATATCAGTCGGTTATCAGCGTTACGTTTTGCATGGACTACGTGAAATCGCTTTATCATAAGTTTAAAACTTCACTTATTCGTGGCTGAGATACCAAGGACCAAACACGTGAGTGGGGAACACTGATACGAACTCGAACAAGTTCATTCACTTGTAGCAATGGCGAAAGAAGTGAAAATAAACGAAGACCTTCTAAGGAGCGGAAAAAGTGCACTTTTGATGTTAAGGAACTCACACAACTACTGGATGGAGGCAAGGAGTTCACAGAGGAGAGACATCGCTTTCGTAAGTTTACGATTTTACTAAATAAACTGATGTTTCTTAGGACATATTCCTGTTTAATGACAAGAATCCGGTTTGCTCACAATACGCGATCAGCGGAACGCCAGCACTAGAACGAGACGATAGAGATGTGTGACCGAGACAGACTGAGAGAGATGAACTTGACATTATGGGTCAGTGTGACCGTTTATTACATGAGAAAACTACTATTTATACTTGGTAATCTTTTAAGTTTGCCTATAAATATTTCTTTTTAACTTTTTATTGCAGTCATTTTAGTAGTAACACAATAGCTATAAGTTTTGTGTGGCAATATAATAATTTGCATTACCTATTTCAACATTCAATGTGTTTATAATGACCTTTGTTCTAAGGGAAACAAAACTTGAATTTATTGCATTACACTAAGAATTTAAGTAATTCTTACTTATGTTTGTTTAGTGTCTGGGGGTAGATAATGTAGGTATATTGTAGTTCCTCTGATATCTGATATCCGAAGACAATTGTTTGAACTTAGTATCCGTACGGACTCCGGTCAGTTCAGTAAGATGTATGAAATTTTTGATTTTCGCTGCATAATAGTCTTTATTCCTATTATACAGTAAGATCATAAACACATGGCAACCCTCATTTAGCTAGCCTCGTCTCCTCGCTCCAGTTTGATGAACTTTAGGGCTGATTAAATTATAAAATAGATTACTTAGATACTCATAATTTGAGTAGTGCCTGAGTGAGTAGGTATATTAGTATTTATTGGTCTAAATTGATAGCGCCTCTGCCGTTTACGTCATAGAGTATGGTAGCCCCATTCAGTTATATTACTATGGAACTCCGTAATAGTTCCTCAAGAAGATATTTCACGACTTTATTGACAGAGTATAGTTAACGTTAAGAACTTTACGTACCTACCTGGTGAACTTGTACGTGAACTCCAAAAATATGTACTCACTTTAGGACCTTGTCACGATATATGTGTCTATAAAAAGTAGAAGACATTCTTATGCTTATGTATTGTGACAAGGTCCTAAAGTGTATACATATTTTTGGAGTCGACTTACTATAAGCGGAATAATGTCACTTCCAGGGTCACTACTAAAAACTAGACAGCGTATGTATTAAAAAAAGAAATAAAGCCTAATGATTAAGATTAACAGTAGATTCGCTGCGTGTTAACTATGGGACCATTCAAGTATTACGTAAGCAGATTTTTTGGGAAATTTAACCCCCCTCCCCCCATTGTCAGCAAAAATTGGCGATAAAATATACTTTTTCTTCCTGAATTTACCAAAAGTAAGCAAAGCCAAGACCCCCGCTCCCCCCATTGATGCTTACGTAATACTTGAATGGTCCCTATAATTACGTTACAGAGGTACCCCATATATCTATATTACCCTATCATAAAACTTACTTTATCACTGACTGAAGGTTGATTTTTATCATTGCCAATAAATTGTATCTTGAATCAAGATTCTTGATATACTTTACGTCGGAAATTTTCAGAATAGAATAGAAAAATATTTATTCAGCAACAAATATCTTACAGCTAATAACAATAAAATCTTAAAACTAAAACATTTTGTGCCGAAAAGGTGACCCTCAGCATAATGCCAAGACATAAATAATGCCAAGGCGCTGATTTTCAGGGACACCTGTGGATAAAAGACAGAGGCACTAAACCTACATGAAATTGTTAACTAAAATTATTATTATTCAGCAACGTCGGGAGAAGGTGCGTTGCTCGGATTCGAACCGAGCCCTTCCGTATAATATCCACTACGCTACCATCGCTCACCGTTTATTACTACGCTCATTATAAATTGCTGCTAGGAACGATTCATAATAAAATTACCTATGCATCGGTCATCGGTTCAAATCCATTGTATAAAGTGGTGTATGTAATGAGAGCTATTTATTATTATGAGCCCGTAATGTCCCACTGCAGGGCAAAGGCCTCCCTACCCTTTCTCCATCTGCTCCGGTCCTGGGCTATTTCCGCTTTTCAAATAAGAGCTGTGCAGAATATAAATCCACAAAGTTTTCTAAAACATTGAGAAAGGAAAAAAAGAAAAGGGCATATCTCGCTCTGAAAGGCCGGCAGCGCACCTGTGAAGCCCCTGGAGTTGCAGGTGTTCATGGGCGACGGTAATCGCTTAACATCAGGTGATCCGTCTGCTCGTCTGCCCCCTATCCTATAAAAAAAGGACCTTAAAAAAATCTATCTCGTACATATTTATTGCACATCTAGTAAATCAAATCGTAAATAAAAAAAAACGTAAATGCCAAATAAGTCATTAAAATATGTGGCATTATTATCTCAACTATTGAGTCAAAAATGACCTTTATTATTTGAAATTTACGTCTTTTAAGAACCAGATGTGCGATATTTATACCTACTTTACTTTTACGCCGCAATTAAATTTTCTTACTCGTAGTTTTTTCGTGCAATGAAGGGGGCAATGAGTGCAATAGAGCGATTGCATCGTTATAAGCTAACGAAGATAAAATTAAAGATTAAGATATGGAATAAGATTTATTTGTTAGGCTAACATATACAATACAACATGAGTCTTATTGGCGTGTGTGTGAGTGTGTGTATTTATTTGATTGATGATATGGAACAATTTACACAACGAAAAGACAATATGAAATTATTTGTTTATAAATAGGTAGTATGTAAAGATTTAAATAAATAAATACATAGAGTGAACATCACACACCACAGAAACGACGAAGGAACCACAAACCCAGACCCAACACAAATCTGTTTCATCAACAAACATTTCTGATGGTGCGGGAATCGAACCAGCGACCATTACGTCTCAACCGGCGCTCAAACAATGGTTTACCCGGTGGACCCGTTTAGCGCAATGGCGCTAAACGGGTCGTAACGAGTATATAGATAATACAGTAAGTCTGTAATATTATTCATTTGCAGAAAAGACAGTAAACAGCGTAAAAGAACTCAAAGATGAGGTGCCAGAAATATACCTGAGCCACAAAGAGCGATACGAGAACGCAGTCCGCAAGGCTTGCATCCTGAAGAGCGTGCAGACAGACTACGAGAAGAAACATGGTATTTTAAAGTGAGTCTTATTGAGTCAATCAACTACGTACAGTCGAGTTCAAAATATGTATACACTTTAGGACCTTGTCACACTACATATGTATGTATGTGTAAGAAAACGACTTCCACTTTCTTATAAATATGTATTGTGACAAGGTCCTAAAGTGTATACATATTTTTGAACTCGACTGTACATACCACATTCATTCCTTTACCTTATTACTTTCGACTTTACCTTATTGTTTTCGACTCTCCATAGAAAATAAACAAGTCACGATGATACTCGTATCTTCCTCTGATAGGGAAAGAAAATTGAAAACGAAAATGCACGTAAGAAATCCCTTAAAATATTCAAACAAATTATTTTTGAATAGAGTTCAGTACAGTTAAAAGCAAAAGTTGATAGGAGAAACCGTCGACTTCGAAATTAGAGCATTGACCAAGGCTCAAGCCTATAATTATACAATTCTTACAAATTTCGTGATAATTACAAACGAAATGCATTATTAACATCAGTAATTTAAGCCCCACTATCTTGATTTTGACTATCAGATTATAAGATAACTCGTAATCTTGATATTTCTCATAGTTCTTCAAATCCCAGTATTTGCCACTTAGTTCGAAATTATTTTAAACACAGGTTAAAAACTACTTGTTGAATTTTGATCTCGATTAAAGTCCAAACAGATAAAGTTATCTTCTTACTGACAGTGGAATTTAGTTATTAAGGCATTATTCAATTTTTATCGCACTATAGTCATGTTATTAGATAGCAATGTTTGTGTTGTTTTTCGTCGAGTGAGTGAGGGTACCGGAGGGCCAATTAGGTTTAAAGGTTAGCAGCGCACTTGTGACTCTACTGGTGTTGTAGGAGTCTATGGGCGGGTGATCCGTCTGCTCATCTGCTACCTATCACATAAAAAATGTAGGGTTTTTCAGTGTACAGCTAGGTCCTTTTTATTTTACTGGCTTACCTATTCCCACTCCTTCCCCGCTTGTCCACCCCTTGCATGTCCACCCCGGGACGACAGTGATACCAATATTTAAAAAAATAAAGAAGTGGGGTGGACTAGCTAGGGCCCACCCTAGCTAGTCCACCCCACTTCTTTTTTTTCTTCTTTTTTTTAGGCTTATTCAAGCTGCTCACAGCTTGAATAAGCGCCTATTCTACCCGGTAGGTATTGGGAACAGCATACTTCCAGCATGCGCCTCATCCCTCTTTGGATGTGTCACACTGGTGTCCCATCGAAAGCACACACACTCGTGGAACTATAAATATCCTGCGTCGATGGCTGATTCTTGTGATTGGCGGCCATTCAAAGTCATCCTTACTCTACCTTCCATCTCTCCTTCTGTAGATTACAACGACTTTTTGTGTATTCCAGTCCCACGAACCTGTTCCGCATAGGTTACGGCGTGATCAAGGACATCTCCCCCACTTTTCTGCACAATGGCATGTTCGTGCCCACCATCGTCGGGCAAGGGACCCCTGAGCAGCAGGAGGAGTGGCTGGAAAGGGCAAAATCCATGCAGATTATTGGCACTTATGCGCAGGTAATAAAATTATATGTTGTAGAAAAACTATCTTAACCGTCCTTCAACCTTCTTAAGAACATTTCCCCCAAGGAATAGAGTCAAAGCTTTAAATAGTTCGCCTTCGCATATAAAGATCTTTTCCCAGGACAGTAAACTAAATTCCTAAAAACGCAAAGTTTATCTTACTTTAACATTATATCCTATACTATTTGTCCGTTTATCTTACAGTCTAATCAAATTCTTAAATATGACATTTAATTTTCCAGACTGAACTTGGTCACGGTTCGTTCCTGAGAGGGCTGGAAACCACAGCTACCTACGACCCTGACACAGAAGAGTTTGTCTTAGACAGCCCTAAGATCACCTCTTACAAATGGTGGCCTGGTGGCTGTAAGTGTTATTTTATATGCTTTCTCAAATAAATATGGTTAAAAAAATTATTCATGAAATCAAAGAATTATGATTAAAATAATGATGATAAATAGCAGTGGACCGAAATAGTGCCTTGAGAGACCCAAATAAATTTTATTCAATAGATCCTTATGAAGGCACAAAAGCGCTCAAATTCTTGAAGTAGATATAATATGATAGGAAAGGGCAACAAAAACGATACTGAAGTTTTCCAAATTTATATTTTCAGTGGGAACTACAGTGAACCACTGCATCGTAGTGGCTCAACTGTACATCAAGGGTAAAAACTACGGCGTTCAGCCTTTCATAGTCCAAATCCGTGATATGCAAACCCACATGCCCCTCCCAGGAGTCAAAGTGGGCGAGATCGGGCCGAAGTTGGGCTTCCAGACTGCGAACAATGGCTTCTTGGGCTTTGACAAGTTCAGGATACCAAGGAAGAATATGCTGATGAAGAATGCTCAAGTATTAAAGGTAGGTGACTGATGAACAAGGTCCATTAATATTTTAAGTTTAATAAAATTATAATGACATGTTCCTATTGTTCTTGAGGAACCATAAATAAAATAATTAATTAAGTTAATTAACTAATAATTGTAGAAATCATATATATACTCATATTTTCCACAATGATTGTATATGAAATAGGTAGATTAAATACAAATAACTAAATAATTGGATCTAGAAGTTTAAGTGCTTTTAACATTCATACAGTGAAAAAATCTCCCAGGTTCAAAACAGTACGTTCAAAGACAAACATTAAACGTTGTTCGCAACGTACACTTTCATAGTAAATCTTTTTCAATAATGGATTGAATAATGTTGACTACTTGTACTTCACAAAGTTTTCTTGTCTTTTCCAGGATGGAACCTTCGTAAAAGGTATGAATGAGAAGTTGACCTACGGCACCATGGTGATGGTGCGAGTCAACATCGTGTCAGATTGTACCTACCACACTGCTATGGCCGCTACCATTGCTGTCAGATACTCCGCCGTCAGGCACCAGTCCCTCATCAAAGCAAAGTAGGTATTTTAGTACTTCAGTTGTAGTTGATTTAGAGTCAAAATCTGTCTAAATCAACACAGTTGGATATCCAACTGTGCTTATCACACAGCCAGCATAAACATTTAAGACTTTAGTAGCAAAAGCTTTGTTGATTCCCACGTTTCTTTGCCAGTGAACCTGAAGTGCAGATACTCGACTTCTTGACCCAGCAGCACAAGTTGTTCATCGTGATTGCGACCAGCCATGCTTACTGGAACATATACAAGAGATTAAAACAAGCATACTTGCAAGTAGTTGAGGAATTAGGCAAGGAGAATATGGATAATTTGCCAGAGGTAAAAGAGATTAATATGTTAATAACACTATTCACAGACTGTAACGCTAGAAATTCTTTACTAGTCGCTTTTGACAACGATTGTTGCCAAAATTTACTTACTTCTCTTCACTAGTAGGTAAGTAAGAAAGCGAGCGGTGTTGAAGTTGTTTGAATTAGTCAAATAAAACATGGAAGAATTGTTCGTATACTTTGCAACGTATACTTTCTTATAACAATTCAAATGGATCTTAAATCTGTTCTTTCTGAACTACCTAAGTCTAACTAAGGCAAACGCGATGTAACATCTTCATCACTTTTCATCAGATGTCATAGTACTCGTGCAATGTTTATAGCAAGCTTTCCTACTCAAAATATGACTGATGATATTTTATGGTTTCAGTTGCACGCTACATCTTGCTGTCTTAAAGCTACCACTTCAAAAGACTCAGCCGGTTTAATTGAACAATGTAGACTAGCGTGTGGAGGACACGGGTTTATGCAGTCATCCAACTTGCCCATTCTGTACGGATTCACCACCGCTGCTGTCACTTATGAAGGGGAACACACTGTGTTATTGTTGCAGACTGCTAGGTAAAGAATCTTTTTTACGAACCTTTGCAGCATTATACTCGTATCACCTCCACTTCAACTGATTGAAAATAAACGAGATGCTGTTAAAAATCGAATGACTTCGCGAAACTGATCCCGACACTGCTCGCAAGAGCGCTTATTGACTTGAATCGGTCTGGAGCCCAATTCTCGTACACTCGATATACATATCGAATTAAACATTTACATGAACAAATGTTTAAATTAAATTTTTCATTAGATATGACTGTTTTTTTTACCTTATACGTGTTTACCGTCTACAGACCTAGGTCTGTAGGCGATCAAAAACATGTACTTGCTAACTCTGATGGCTCAACGACCCAATATAAGTGTTGGCCTCCGAAACGATATGTAACATGAACTGACAAGTAATTATGTCCAAAAATCACTTTTTCAGATATCTAATTTAATTTATTTATACATTTTACCTATTGGTGTACCTATTTAAATAGATCAATAAATTAAATAATTAAACTTTTTCAGATATCTGATGAAAGCCTGGCTTTCGGCTCTAAAAGGAAAGGCCCTTGCGCCAAGCGTATCTTACTTGGTAGACTGGCTGAAATCCAATAAACAGAGTTGGCAGAATACTCCTGAGGGTATTGTCAGAGGTTTCCAACACGTAAGCAGCAGGGTAAGTCTAACAAACACCATAATTATTATCTAGGTATGCAAGTATTGGAGTATCTAGATCAGGGGTCAACAATTAGGTCCGTTTTCAAAAGTGCTATGTTATAGTGGGTAGACAAACATACAGATCACCTGATGGTAAGCGATTACCGCCGCCCATGGACACCCAATGGATTTTTTTTATGGAGACAAAATACCATTTCGGCAGTTTAATCGCTAATAATTTATCTTTCAAGCAACTTTGATTCAAAGGTTATTAAAGGTTTCAGATTTATTCCTGGTATAGCTAATTTAGCAGCAACGTGAGTCCGTTTTGGTCAGATATTTATGAGGCAATGGGTAGTTCCTTTGTGATAGCCACCCCATTGAACTTTTCCCGAAAGAGATCACACAACAAGCCACGACATTTTTTCACAGGAACAGTTCAGTAAAAAATATTAATTTTATGTTCTAGAAAAATCAAAGATGCATTCGACGCCATACAAAAACACGTGAAAGCTGGCAAAGATCACGAAGATGCCTGGAATTTGGCATCCGTTCAACTGATTAAAGCAAGCGAGGTAACTATAATGTTTGTCAACAAGAAAAATATGTTCTTAAAATAACTCAACATATCAATATTCTGACCTTCAGGTAAATTTGTGTCTTCTATTCTCCTGATTCTTGGTATATGATACTGGGTACCATTAGTACATAGCGTACTTTTTTAACCGTCTTAGAAACTTCTCAATGTTGTATGACACATCTTATACATGGACCTGACTCTGTAGGTACTGCACTTGTGTTACGGATATCAGACAACAGAGGAATTACAAATATATACTTACTTACTTAAATATTATACTTACATGAACGATTCCCCAACCTGGACAAACATTAGTGTAATGAATACTTGTGTTTGTTCAGTGTCTGGGTGTTATATATTTAAGGTATTTAAGTATTACATATTTTGTGATCATCTCTTGTCTGATATCTCGACGGGTCTTAAGAAATTCGTGTCTGCTAAAAAAATATAGCAATAGCAAATACAATTTTGTTCTTGGGGCCCGTCGATTTGTAACACAACTTAGTACGGAGTGAGGGCAATGTATGAGATGTTGTGTGAATTTATTTATCTAATTCCTTCAGCACCATTGTTAATTGCTTTACAGGCACATTCAAGAGCTCTCCTAGTCAGTGGCTACTGGAGTGGAATTCTCTCCACTGCACCGACAGTATCCCGCAACTTGGCTGTGGTGTTGAACCAACTCGCTCAGTTGTATCTGGTGCACTGGGCGTTGGAGACTGGCGGAGACTTATTGCTGGTGAGAGATTGGATTACGCTTATTTTTTACTAGCTTTTGCCCGCGACTTCGTGCGCGTGGACTTCAGGTTCGTAGAAACCTCAAAAATTGTAGCCTATGTGTTATTCTGATGTATAAGCTATATTGTGGTAAAGTTTCATTCAAATCCATTCAGTAGTTTTTACGTGAAAGAGTAACAAACATCCATACATCCATACTTACAAACTTTCGCCTTGATAATAGTAGTAGGATGTGATAGGTGGCAGAGCAGATGAATCACCTGATGGTAAGCGATTACCGCAGCCAATAGACACCTGCAACACCAGTACACACACACACAAGTCACAAGTGCGTGTGTGTTAATATCATTATTCTATTCTATCACTACGCATTAGGCAAGCGTGTTGATTAAGCCTAATCCCATCATAGTAGCGATGACTTGAATTCTATGATGTCATGGAGGCCTTTTGCCCTGCAGTGGGACAGTATGTAGGCTGATAATTTATTTATCACTAACTGTGCACGCGGTCCTACACGGTTTATTAGGGAAAATAAATACTGTTTAAACAGGTAAAAAAAATACTATTCACATTTTCCGAAGCAAAATAATTTGCTTTCATAGGTTTTCCCACGGGAATAAAATATTTTTCCGCAGTAAACTGTGGGGTGTTAAGCCAGAACATCACCAAATTCCATATCAATTTTTATTGAAATCGCTGGATAAATACCTTTCGTCGATTTTCTCATAGGAATATGATATTTTCCCGCAGTAAATTATTGATTATATTATTATTTAAATTATGATTATGTTTTAGTATTCCAACGTCTCCAAGGCTGACTTCAGTGTCCTTAAGGAGAAGTACGAAGAACTCCTCGCAGCTATCAGGCCGAATGCTGTTGGGCTGGTGGATGCTTTCGACATCCCTGATGAGGTGAATGTTGTTCTTTACATTTATGACTATCCTCGTCATCATCATCAATGAGCCTATATCTAACTACCGCTAAGTAGATACCTCATAACATAAGTGGAATCTTCTCCAGTTTGGTCCAGTGCTAAACTAATCTTATCCACTATCTCTCAACCACCGTCCCAATATCATCGGACAATAGGCGTTTGCCTGTGATTGAGGCTTTCGGACTACGAGCAGGAGTTTTTGTTTTATGTTTCGACAGAGGACTTTTGACCTTAGTAACACCTGAAGTTAAGGGAAGAAGAAGAAAAAGACGTCTTATTACAAGTTCATAAGTTACCATTTAATTTTTTTCGTCCCATAACAAGTTAATTAGTTGCCATTGCATATTTTATCAAATCGGTATCTTTCGTTGTCATTTGTTACGAATTAAGTCTGCCCACCCAGCAGCGTGTACAAGCCAAGTGCAAGCGATAATATCACGTAGCGCGTTCACCGGAAAAGTCGTCGACTGTGTCCTTACCTGCTAATTTGGAAACCTTCACCATTACAGATTCTTCAATCAACCCTAGGAGCATATGATGGCCGCGTCTACGAAAGACTGATGGAGGAAGCTATGAAGAGTCCCCTCAACAAGGAGCCGGTCAACCAGTCCTTCCACAAGTATATCAAACCTTACGTTGAAAAAGCCAAATTGTAAAGAAAATATAAGTCGGATGTTTAGTTACCTTTTTAGCAGTTACTGAATTATGAATAACAATTGAAAATATGTCAACAAAAAGTATATGAAATGTAAATGTTGTATAATAAGAAGCTTTAAATTATAATAAGGGTTAAGGTCAAATTATTATTTTTTATACTCTTTTATTGTTTATTATATGTGATATATTTTTCCTCGGTTCTTGATACCTACTTTTATTTATATTTTGCATTAGTGGCACTTAAAAAATACTATGGCAATGATAGGTGCTTTGCCTTTCTTTCTGCAGACGAGCGGACGGATCACCTGATGGTAATTGTCACCGCCCTTAGAGGAGTCACAAGTGCGCTACCAACCTTTAACCCCCTTTCCTCCCGATTGGGCCTCCCTGTAGGACCTCACTCTGCCTACACTAAATACTGCCAAATAGTTCTAATTATTTTGGAAAAGAGTTCGTAGTGAGTTAGAGTTTCTTGCGACACATTGCGACGTCTAAGTAGGCCATAAATGGAGATATTATTAATTTCGTACTGTACCAATAGTTGGTGCTAGGTGTCGATTACATCGCATCGCATATGGAAGATAGATACAATTACAACACACTTTTTAGAGTTTACTTATATCAACATCTGCTAATCTTAAATGTGGAAGCGTATAAGACGCTTGACAGCTCAAAAAAATATTTAGAGGAAAAAGAACACCAAGTCGCAAAAAGTGTATAAAATGATCAGTATGTACATACTTGCATTCATTTAGTGGTTTCTTAGATTTTTTGTTTTGATTTAGATACCTACGAATTGTACGAAAAAAGTAAATTCGTAGACACAAGCTCAATTTCCGCATTCGAATTTATTCGCTACTTAGGTCAAGGTTAAACGTATAAAGTATTTGCACTAACACACGACGTAAGTAAGTGTTGATATAGCCGCACACCTTTTAATTTTTTTTGGGTTAGTTTTAACGAAGCCCTCTTTGTAGGTAAGTATCAATAAGTTTAATCACCACCACCACGGGAACCACCTGCGCTGTTTCGTCGAGTGAGTGAGGGTACCGAAGGTTGGCAGCGCACTTGTGACTGAATGGTGTTGCAGGTGTCTATGGGCGGTAGGCAATCGCTTACCATCAGGTGGTTCGTCTGCTCGTCTGCCGCCTATCACATTAGAAATATTATGTTTTGATTTTTTTCCATCGCTCAAAGATTTGTGTGTGATTGAGCATTAATCCGCATTAGGCAAGCGTGGTGAATAAGCCATGAAGGCCTTTGCCCTGGAGTGGGACAATACTATATACTGTCCCTGTCTAACACATAACTTTTTACTGTTTTACCATACTTACCAAATTCTGGATCATGAACCAAGCACACCCCAGTTCCCATAGCAACGGCTTGGCACAACCGGGAATGGCACAAAGAGATGATCATTAACTTCAATCTTCAATGGCCTTAATTTGGCCTTGATTAAAAACTGAGAGCGAGTATGCAATTTATCTCAAGTTGGACAAGGATGCACTTAGCAGACTCTACTTGCGGGATCTTATGTTAATGCAGAAAGGTACATAATTGATTGATGCATTGAAAATTTTGCTCGTTTCAAACTCGTATGTAAATTGCATCTGACCTTAGAGTCGAAAGGACAACAGAGATCAGCGCAGACTGATAAATCGTGCTTGAGTTTGAAATGTTTAAATTATTTGGCACTAAATGAAATGAAAGTTTCAATAGAAAATACTGAGTTTATTACGAAAAAACTTTGCTGGTGAGTAGGATATTATAATATTTTGTTTTGAAAGAATCTCAATGTTTGTACTCTTAACAATAGAGTAACCAAAAATATAATAGGTATAGGTACGGGATTATTGTATACAGGTTTATTTACAAGCTTTTAGCCACGTGTTCTACCAACCATTCTGAACAACATTAATTCCAGACTTTAACTTTTCGATATTCCTCGAAAGTTTTTAAAATTGTGCAAAGTGAAAAACTCAATCTTATCGTACCCTAGTTTGAGACCAGGTTGATTGGTGTAATTGTCTGGCGCATTTATTTATTTAGCTTAGTCGGTATGCCTACGACCGCTGCCGGAGAAGAGCCCGACATAACCCCCTGCCCTGCAGGAAGGATACAAAAAAAGAGTAGTGTGGCTGTCTGCGTAGTGCCTACGTACATTCCTCCAGCCAGGATATTGAATTAGCTGTTTATTTACAACATGATATTAACTTATCTATAATAAATATAAGTACCTACATATTACATATTCAATAACCATCAGCGATAACTGGTAAATGACGTGCTTGTGTGCCGATAACTTGCAATTAGGTAGGTAAGTACGTCATATTTTTGGGTAAATAGTAAACAATAAAAATAACCCAGGGGTTATACCTGAATAAACACAATACCAAGTTAACACCAATAACATTTTCATGGAAAATGTTGCCAAGACACCATGAAACTCACACCGTCAAAAATATTACATCTTATGTAATTATAGATGTGCCCTAATCATAGACATTATGTGTACCTATACAAAGTCTTTGGCCCTAACTCTGCAGTGTGTCCGATCCGTGACCGGTGTCGGACCCGTGAAGGTGAATTCAAAATGACCTTCGAGAAAAGGATGGTGCCGCTTTGTTGCAAGACTTGGCGGGGGCGCTGCCGTGGCTCCAGACCAATTTTATCGCAAATTTATTGCAAAAAAATATATATCTGCCCTTTCTCGAAAAATGCCTGCCATTTAGATTTTTTATACTCATTCCGGGGCGTTTATTTGGCAATATCTTTCGATTCACTATTAGTTTAATTTCACAAACTTAAATTCGTTTGATGCAAATGTATTCTGGTTATTTTCGTTAAAAACACACGGGTTTATTCACTTTTTAATACATTTTTGTTGTACAAGTTACTTTGCCATTAAACCGGCAAATTCTGATTTGTGTACTATCAACTTATTATTTAAGACGAAACGCTTGCACGATGTATCCGACACTCAGAGCCATCTATTGGTTAAGTTTGGTCATAGCAGATTCTAGCCCCGATACGAAGTAAAGGCGGGCCAGTAGAAAAGCATTGCACATATCAATTATCTGAAACAAGTGCAACGAAAACTGATAAGTATTGCAGTGAATGTGATATCTACTCGCATTGACTTTGATTGCCTTTCACTGTCGATATGATACCTACGCGTAGGTAAGCTACTTACTACCGGACAGTTGATAAAACAACAATATTGACTTAAAGGGATGTGCGTTTGTACATTTTGTTTTTTGTTTCCTCGTCTGCCATCTATCACATAAAAAAAAAACATTTTTTGTACAGGCGTCTCAGCCTCTCAGGTGCAGTTACCTCATTGCAGTGTTAAAAATGACTTGTAGGTAACTGTGTAAAATGCTGCCAGATAAATACTTAATTATGTTATTGAGTAAACTAATAAATTAAGTAGCAAGCTATAATCTCTAATAAATTAAGTTTAAGTAGATACACAAAAACATGTAAATTGTGCTCTTAGATTCTATAGTTAACATAAAGGAAGTGTCATCATGTTAGATATCCTATATCCAATCCAAAGTCCAAAAGGGCAACTACTCAACGACATGTGCACATGTTTTTTTTTTATATGATAGGTAGCTTGCGAGCAGGCGGATCACCTGATGGTAAGCAATTGCCGCCGCCCATGGACGCTTGCAATACCAGTGGAGTTACAAGTGCGTTGCCAACCTTTTATCTCCTTCCCCACCCGAGTGAGCCTCACTCACTCGGCGAAACACAGCACAGGGGCTGCATCACGCCGGTTTTCTGTGAGGCAGTGGTGTCACTCCGGTCGAGCCGGCCCATTCATGCCGAAACGTAGGCTCTCCCACAGTTATAGGAATATTTTCACAGAATGTGTGTGTGTGTTGTACAAAGCACAAGCATGTGTATTAAAAGTAGGTATAACTATATATTTTTTTAAATCATTGGAAATCAGTGTAGAATAATCAAATTGGGTATTTTTTATGTGATAGATGGCAGACGAGTAAACCTGATGGAAAGAGATTACCGCCGCCGATAGACACCCGCAACACCAGTAGTCACAAGTGCGCTGCCAAAATTTTAACCCCCTTTTCCCCCGATTGAACCAACGGTGTTCTCACTCACTCGGCGCAACAAAGCGGTAATACAAAAAATATAAAATTATACTTATTTTTTTGGCCATCTTACGCAAAAATCACTGCCGGGACGTAAATATGGCTCTTAATGAACTCTCATCTTACGACCTAGTGAAGTCAGGGACAAAAAGTAGTTTTAATTTAATATAAGTTGAAAATTTGTCAAGTAAGTAGGTAAATGTCTATCAACCACGGATTTATGTATATAATTTACGTAGTCGCACTGTTGTGTACTGAGTACTGACGAAAATATACGAATTTCTAAAATCAGTTGAAGTTTGGTCGCGCGTGGGTGACGTACGTATACACGTATACATACTCGTACATACACATGTATGCAACGATATGATACGATAATTATTAAGACATAAAAATAAGTGCATTGAGAAATCGTTGTTATTGTTCTACTTTTAGGGCAAAATACATATAAGGGACCTAGATGTCATGGCAAGTAATATGAGTTTAGTAAATGCAGACTTGGCGAAAGAAAGATTAAACTGTGATTTCAATGTTCAAGAACTGACACACTTGCTCGATGGCGGGAAAAAGAACACGGACCAAAGAAAAGAAATAGGTGAGGAGTTTGATGCTATTAAAATAAATATGTGTAGGTGCGATTCGACCAATCTTTATAAGGCTGTCATCCCATACAAATCGCAGCGTTATACCATAGATATATCCTCGGATGAAGATTGGTCGAATCGGGCCTAAGAAGAGAGGCCCCTGATTCTGGATATCTTAGATGTGATTTTACCAATCTTTATCTGAGGATAAACTATGGTATTGATGCTAATTCATACGAATTGCAGCGTTAAACCATAGATTTAATCTCGGATGAAGATTGGTCGAATCGGGCCCCAGACACCTACCAATAAGTTTTTTAAACTCGTGAAATGTAGACTGGTTGATATTTTTTATTACATAATGTTTAATAAGTATTAGTCTGCTTTAGAGACTAAATTTATGAAACAGAAAAGATTATCACGCAAGGGCAATATACCTAATGTAATTTATACAATGAAATTTTCTAAAAATACTATCGGTACTTTAACAGACCTTTGCCTACTCACATCCACTTCACATAAAGTGGCTATGGGCTGGCCATATGAACGGTAAAATTGACCACGGTGGGTAAACTACTATTGGAGTGAAGACCGTGTCTTGATAAACATACTGTAGGATACTCTCAGGGAGGTTAGGAATTTGCAAGAAACTTCACTCTTTACACTTGTTTGTAAAATTCTAGAGAACATCGCTATAAACTCGGGAGTGGCAAGAGACGATGTGCCAGAAGAATGCCTTAGCCCTAAAGAGAGGTACGAGAATGCGGTGCGCAAGTCCTGCTTGTACAGCAAGATCGTCAAGGAAGCCCTTGTTAATGTTACGGGGCTGGAAGACCTTGGGTGAGTTGTAAACCACACAGAAAACTACCTTAAAACAATACCAACACGAAATTGAAGCCTGATTATAAGGATAGCTTTAGCCCGCGGCTTCGTTCGCGTTAAATTCGGGGTAGCACGGAGGGGCAAGAAGTAGCCATTTACGAGCATGCCTACCATCATGGTGTATACGTGGTGATAATCCATACAAATTTTATAAATGGTTTGACTGTGTTTGACGTGATTTTTAAGTGGATATAGTTGAATGGAGCAGTATTCTCGTTCAGTTTTGCCGTGATAGAAAGACAAACATACAAACAACAGACACACTTTCTCATTTATAAAATTTGTATGGATTATCACCACGTTTATACCATGATGGTAGGCATACTCGTAAATGGGCCGGCTCGACCAAAGCTATACCACCACGCCCTCACAGAAGACCGGCGTGAAACAGCGCCTGCGCTGTGTTTCGCCGAATGAGTGAGGATACTGTAGGCCCAATCGGGTGGAAAGGGGGTCGGCAGCAAGGTTGGCGGCAATCGGCACTTGTGACTCCACTGGTGTTGTAGGTATCTATGGGCGGCGGCAATCGCTAACCATCAGGTGATCCTACTACTCGTCTGCCACCTATCACATAAAAAATAATAATTTAAGAAACCATTAAAAGCTTTACTGGTTTCTTAACTGTGTTTCCTCATTTCATCCCATTTTCTACCCGAGGTGCTCTTGGATCCTGATCTAGGATTTGGTTAGTCTAGTAATAACATTGCTATTGCCGACTATTCCTCTCGATTCTCATAGTAGAAGCAGACTTTTTTATTTTTTATTTTAAGCGGGCGGCTATGCAGGTTTTATTCAGACCAGTATCACTGCGACCAGTTTGATCTATTGTGATAGAAGCAGACTTATAAGCTTCAAATTTCCAGGATCAACTCGCAGTTCTCCGACGTACTGCAGACGCGTTCTTCAAGGAGATATCTCCGTTCCTCCTCCACTTTGGGATGTTCGTGCCCACCGTCATAGGGCAGTGCACTCCTGAGCAGCAGGCGGAGTGGCTACCTCCTGCGCTGGATATGCAGATCATCGGGACTTATGCACAGGTGATGAAGGAACCTTAAAGAGAGTCTCAAACGTTTCCTTACTCACTCAACTTCTACCGTGGGAGAGCCACGTTTCGGCAGGAATGGGCCGGCTCGACCGGAGTGGCCCATGGCCTCACAGAAGACTGTGTTTCGACGAGTGAGTGAGGGCATCGGAGGCCCGATTGGGGGAAAGGGAGTTAAAGGTTGGCAGCGCACTTGTGACTCTACTGGTGTTGCAGGTGTCTATGGGCGCCGGCCATTACCATCAGGTGATCCGTCTGCTCGTCTGCCACCTATCACATAAAAAAATAATCAGCGTGTTATTCCAGTGCTCTATAATAAAAAGGTATCTTATTGGCTTATAGAAAGGACTTACCTACCAAAAATAATAGGCAATATTTATTTTATGGTTGGCAAACTTACAGAAGGCACACCTGATGATAAGTAATCAACGCCGCTCATGAATTTTATGAGTGAATGTCTCTCCAATTCCGGAAATCAGAATTAACTATATTACCTACCTGGTACCATACCTATAATGCGTATTTTACGGCTTTGATTCGATTCGCAACTTCGATGTTAAAATGAGAAACTAGAAAACATTGTACAGACAGCCACACGTCATCAGGTTACCACAACCTGTCAAATTTCCATAATGGATATTTAACTTAATGTGTTTGACAGTGAGAATGGCAATCCATTGAAGAAATTTGACAGTTTTGTATTTTATTTTATTTTATTTTATTTATTAGGACAACCAACAAGACACACACTACAAAAAATCTTAAATGTAACGCAGTAAATAATTCTAAGTGCTGTCTTAATTATAGGTTGCCACGGCATGCATAGTGGACTTATAAAAGAAAAAAAAAAAAGGAAATAACATTAATTTCTTACAAAAATTAAAAACTAATTCTAGGACTAGAACAGTATATAAACTCAAACTGACACAGATGAAAAAGTCGCAACAATCTTACGTTTAAACGATAGTGGCTTGTCCAGAAATATGTCAATATTAACGTTTTTAAATTGATTATACTGCCGCTGAAGCCTATTTATGGTTGAGTGGTGGCCGAGGTTCGTCTTGCTGCCCCTTATCGAAAACAGGGTATATCTGCTGGCGCGAGGAAGTTTAAGCGGAATGGTAAGATGTATGGAGTTCAATAACGATGTACAGTCTATGGTTCCATTGACAATTTTATGCAGGAACATGCAGTCCAGCAAGAATCTCCGATCTTTTAGACTGTTCATTTTGAAATACGCTAATCGATTCTCGTAAGTGGGAAGCTCTTTAGCCTTGTGACATTGAAAGGAGAGATGCCACATAAAACGTTTTTGTATGCGTTCGATGCGCTTGATTTGAACGTCATACTGTGGGGACCAAACCTGACTGCAGTATTCTAGGCTAGAACGAACTAAGGACTGATACAGAAGAATTTTGGTGGACGGTTTCTTAAAATCTTTAGTGTTACGTATTACAAACCCTAACATGCGAAAGCTTTTTGTGGCAATGTGGTCGATGTGTCCGTGGAAACGGAGCTGCCTATCCAGTATAACTCCCAGATCTCGGATGGATTCTACTTCCTCCAAAACATGGCCATCAATGGTGTATTTATAAGATTGCATTTTCTTTGCTCTTGAGAAACGGACATGCTTACACTTGTCGATATTCAAGAACAACCTATTGTCGTGATACCAACGACCGAGACGATCCAAATCACGTTGCAATAAAAGTGAATCTCCATCATGTCTGATCTGCATAGACAGTTTCATATCATCTGCGTAGAGGTAGCAACTGACGTGTTTGAAATGGATACGACATCGTTGATGAAGATGTTGAACAGATTCGGCCCGAGATGGGAACCCTGAGGGACGCCAGAAGTTGCCAAAAATGGTTCTGAAGAGAAGCCAGTAGCAACCACTCTCGATTTTCGCTGTGAGAGGTAGGAGGAGAACCATTGCAAGAGGTTACCAGAAACGCCAAAATTAGAAAGTTTCTGCAATAAAATAGTGTGGTCCACAGTGTCGAATGCCTTACTTATATCAGTATAAATAGTGTCGACCGCTAAGCGAGAGTCCAGAGAATCTGAAACATGCTGCACAAACGAAGTAAGGTTGGTTGTTGTTGACCGAGATGCCAGAAAGCCTGACTGAAGAGGTGAGATCAATTGTTTAATATGCCATGATAAGACTGGACACAACAAAGACTCAAAAATCTTACCGAAGACCGACAAAATTGAGATAGGCCTATAATTGTTTATGGATGTTCAGTCGCCAGATTTAAAAATTGGGACTATTTTAGCTTCTTTCCATAATGATGGAAAAATCCCAGCAGTCAAAGATGCATTGAAAATAATAGTAAGAGGGAAAGAGATGGCTTTAGAACATTCCACTACAAACAGGGGTGGTATTCCATCAGGACCAGCTCCTTTATTTCGGTCCAATTTTTTTAAAACCTTTAGAACTTCATCCTGTGAAAATTGTATGTTTGTAAGCGAGTTCGAGGTGAATGTTGCGTTGTCCGTTGCCAAGTGCAAATTAGGATAATCCTTGTATACGGACGAAAAAAAAGAGGCAAAAAGATTGCAGATGGATTGCCCATCAGTAGCTTTGCAGTCACCGAGGGTCATTGATGCAGGGTAAGAGTTACTGTCACTATTCTGTTTTTTATTTTTAAGAAAACTCCAAAAGAGTTTTGGGTTATCAGCTAAAGATTGCTCCAGGTCCGAAATATATTTCAAATAGCAAGTATAGGTTAATTCTATACATCTCTTTTTAATGGTGTGAAAGGCCAGTTCATCTAACGGATTTTTATATTTGCGATATTTCATTCGTAACTTGTATTTTTCTTGCAACAGATGGATGAGTTCCTTTGTGAACCAAGTCGGAAACCTCTTTGATACTGGTTTGCATTTTGGCACATGCTTAGAAATTAAAAGTCTGATAATTCTGTAAAACGCATCAACCATGTCATTTACCGAGCAGCATGAAGATAACTCACCCTCCCAAGAGATCTTAACCATTTCCGACACAATTTTTTCATAGTCCGCTTTTCGGAAGTTACGTTTATTGTTAGAAGGGTTGGAGGAGAGAGTAGGCGTGCTCTCACACGAAACACTACATTCAAGGGGCGGGTGGTGGGGGTCGAGATTACTCAAAGGAGAGTCACTGCGCACTATACCCTTGACGGTCATGTTTGAAAGTATGAGGTCAAGCATCCGGCCGTTATCATTTTGGATATTATTAAACTATACTTTGTATACTTTGATGTGTGGCTGTACGTACTTATTCTTATGATAAGAGCTACTTATAGTAGGGCAATGCACTCTAACGCAGCAGAAATGCAAATTGAGACCTATGCCCGCGCGGCTGATGCATTCCGCATTTCAAATTCAAATTGGTGCATATTGTGCAATGTTGAGGGTAGGGGTCTATTCAGGTCCAATATTCCAAGGTCCAAAACCAGAATTTCGTATTCTACTCTTTGCAGGTATTCTACGCAAAGTTAAACTGTATGTATGTTTGAAGCAATTGTAAGATGCTTTTTTTTATGTGATGCAGGCGAGCAGGCGGATCATCTGATGTTAAGCAATTGCCGCCGCCCATGGACACTTGCAACACCAGTGGAGTTACAAGCGCGCTGCCAACTTTTTATCCCCTTCCCCCCCGAGTGCGCCTCCGGACCCTCACTCACTCGGCGGAACACAGCACAGCTCCCGTCGAGGCCGGCCCCATTCAGCCGAAGCGTGGCTCTCCCACAGTTTGCTTTACTTCGCATTAGGATTTATTGTAAATTACCTAGTTTTTTTTTCAGACGGAGTTAGGACACGGAACTTTCATCAGGGGTTTGGAGACAACTGCCACTTATGACCCAAAAAATGAGCAGTTCATTTTGAGAAGTCCAACTCTCTCATCTTACAAGTGGTGGGCCGGAGGATGTAAGTATAGAGTGACACGACTAAATAATTTTTCTATACGAAGAAATTAACATCTTAACTTTAACATCATAGTACTTTGGTATATTTTGTGACTGTATAATGTATGTTTACAAAAATCTGTAATTATTGCAGAAAGAAACAAAAGCTTGCTGTCTCAGACTTCATAAGATAGTTAATTATTTGTCGAAATGAGCATTAAAATTTTTAACAAATTACCACGAAACTTTGTTGAAATTTAAATCTCAAGTGAAAACTTATTTGATGGAAAATGTTATGTATGAACAATTAATGTAATTTATTTCTTTAAAAATTGTAATGATTTTTCTTGGAAGACATTGACTTTTAAATTAGCGGTAGACAGACTTAGCGGTTGGTTACATTCACAAATGTTCTGTATAGATTTCAATTGAATATAGATTTTTGATTTTGATTTGATTTTTGACTAATGTTTGCAGGTACTTAAATTGTTTCAATATTTTCAGTGGGAAACACCGTTAACCACTGCATAGTAGTAGCTCAGCTTTACACCAAAGGTGTTTGCTATGGACCACATCCTTTCATAGTCCAAATCAGAGACAAAGAAACCCACATGCCCCTACCTGGGATAAAAGTGGGGGAAATCGGTCCCAAAATGGGATTCAATACTGCAGACAATGGATTCCTTGGGTTTGAAGATTACCGCATTCCAAGAGATAACTTGATGATGAAAAACGCTCAAGTTTTAAAGGTAGAGTACCGTCAAATTAATGGACTTTAGAGCCGGATAAACGGACTATCAAGTACTAGTATATCTGATAATTGCAATTATGTATTAAATTTTATTACTTACACATGTTTCTTACTTATATGATTAACGCCATGTTGGTCTGGTTGTTCAAGTACCGATCAGTTATCTCGGGTCTTGGGTTCGATTACCAGGTCTATAACATATCTCGGGTTTGTGATCACCAATCATAAGACAAACGTGGTGATTAAGCCTAATCTCATCATAGTAGCGATGACTTGATTTCTATGATGACAGCCTTTGACCTGCAATGGGACAGTCTAGGCTGATTCTTTACTTTACTCATATGATTACAATTATCTACTGCTAGTTCGTACCGGCAAATCTTAAAATAAGTACTCTCTATATGTAATTATGGTTCTATAAGTATGGTTGGTCTATGGTTTTTGTATGATTCTATTTTAGGATGGAACATACCTGAAAGTAGCTCGTCATGGAAAGCTGACATACGGGACCATGGTGTTTGTTCGAGTGATGCTGGTGAATGAGATGGCGTTCAACCTTTCTAAAGCCGTCACTATAGCTGTCCGGTACTCTGCTGTACGCAGGCAGTCACAGCCTAGACCTGAGTAAGTCTTATTATATTCGTGTCGATTGGGTGGACAATACTATGGCCGCAGGTAGTGACCGGAGACGAGCTCTGACCGGCCACTGCTAAGATAACCTGCCCATGTGGGGTTACATTGATGAGACCGTTCTCATCAATGTAACGTCTGTGAATGGGGTAACTCCACAGAAAATAGCTCATATCCTTGCATGTCTTCATTCCCTAGCTGTACATACACAAAGGCAAGGCTCAATCCAAAAAGATGTGAGCATAATTGCGAAAATAGATAGTACTGTCTAGCCATCTGATATTGCATTGGGTTTAAGTTTATTTGTCTATGCCACATATCTACCTCTGTTGATCTTTTAGTTTTAAGTTTAAATACGTTATTCTAAGTTACTTAACTCATTTCCTTTACAGTCAGCCTGAACCTCAAGTTCTGGATTACTTGACGCAGCAGCACAAGCTTTTTATCTGCATAGCAACTGCGCATGCACTTCAGCTTACGAGCAGTTGGCTTTGGAACACATTTACTGCAGTTCTCGCTGATATGCGAGATGGTAACACAGATAAGCTGCCTGAAGTAAGTGTTGCATAAAATGTACGAAACTTACCATGACCTGGGTAGGTTGTCGAGCAGAACAGTCGAATAGGATCAATTTAATTGATTAAAATTTGTTAATAAATAGCTAATCTCAGGTACCTATACTAAAATAAACAAGCAAATTGAATGCTGTCACACATATGCACAGTAGGTTAACAATCATCTAAATAGACAAATTAAAGTCATATTATTATTATTTCACGTCGATTCTGAAGCTCAACATTTGTTACATAGCCAGTATATATTAATTCAATATACGTAACTTTCAGTCAAGATATTAATAAGATAATGCAAAAAAATTATATTCTCTTTGAACCATCACCCGCTGCAATCTGTTAAAATCCATGTCTATATAAACTTTCAGCTCCATGCTCTCTCAAGTTGCCTCAAAGCTGTTAGCACTTCGGATTCATCCAGCTTGATCGAGCAATGCCGGTTCGCTTGTGGAGGTCACGGGTACATGTTCTCGTCCAACTTGCCAGCTCTCTACAGTTTTGTCACAGCTACGAGGACTTACGAGGGTGATTATACAGTACTGTTGCTGCAAACTGCAAGGTGATTTTTGTATACACTTTTTAGAGCTGGAAATGGATTAACCGTTTTAGGTCAAACAGATCCAATGTACTTAAGGATCAGTTGGTTTGTTGTGCGTCCGAATAATACGCTAAAATGATGAAGAGGGAGAGCACATATTTTCTGTTTAATAGTATATCTTATTGATTTTCCTGGTTAACTTTTATTTTGCCTAAGAAGATTTTTGGAAAAGTATTTGAATAAGGTATCATCTCATTGGATATTTGGTAATAAATGGCATATTGCATCGGATATTGTTTCATTTACTTTACAGAAATAACAAAATAAGAACATTAGCAGTTTAATTAGGTATTTTCACCTAGCTATTAACATTAATTTTCAGGTTTCTAGTGAAAGCATGGGAACAAGTCGAGAGTGGAAATCCTGTGACTCCTACTGTATCGTACTTGAGTAAAGGTTATAATGCCAGTAGAGCTAGATGGGAAAGTAGTCCTGAAGGAATCATTCGATCTTTTGAAGCTGTGGCTGCTGGGTAAATATTTCATGAAACTTTAAAAAAACCTATAAAGTAACATATACATACGTTGACATGATTTCTATGATGGAGGTCTTTGCTTTGCAATAGGCTTACACTAACTTGAGCGTTCAACAGTGGACAGCCACAAGCTGTTGTTTCATTGATGCCACATAATCGGGAAGGGTTTCTGATATTGTCTAATATGGAACGTATAAATGTTTCAGGAAAATCGCTCTTTGTGTCAATAGCTTAAGGAAACATCTCAATAATGGCATGGATTATGAAGATGCATGGCAGCTAACTACCGTTCAACTTGTAGCAGCTGCGGAGGTAAATAAGTACAAATAGTCATTTGACTAGAGGTCTCCTCTTCTAACATCTGAGATGTCAGGCGTTTTGTGTGTTCTGCAATAAAACACAAATATCTCTAAAAACACCCAAAAAATTTTTTGGAATTTTTGAACCAAAGTTCTGTTATTCATTTAAAACAATCAGGAGCAAAATATCCATGCAAGTACCTCTTTAGAGGTTACATTTCTTTAAAGCAAAATACAGTAATAACGAGCGGAGGTACAATATAAACGTCTGTTTCTTATAAATTGGCCAACAGTGACACAATATAATTATGTAACATTCAATTGTATGATAATTACCCGCTAGTGGTTACCTTATTTTTATTGGTCATTTATTTATAGTTGCTTAAATTATTAGACTAGAAACCCAGAGCGTTTGACTTGAGCATTTGTATTTAATCAAATTGACATAATATTAAGGTTGGCGCAGTATGTTATCTATCATATTCCTAACATCCCTATATATTTTTTATTGATTCATTCACTTCTTTCTTTTTCAATTAAATCATTATTCCATCCTATCGATCTCTTTTTTGGCCGTCCTCTGTTCCTCCATCCATTAATATTTATACTTATAGTTATCACTCTTTTGGTTATGAGCTTCATTTCTTCTTCTTCATTACATAGTCTGTTTGGCAGTTATGATGATAAACATTTAGAACCGATGTTGCAAAATACCTTTTCTTTCAATTCCAGGCCCATTGTCGTGCAGTAATTTGCAGAGTCTACCGAGAAGAGACGCTGAGGCTCACAGCTGACAGCAGTTTAAACATCAAAACGGTCTTAGATCAGCTGTCGACTCTGTACTTGCTGTATTGGGCTTTGGAAAGAACTGGTGACTTGCTGAGAGTAAGTTATCCTTCATCATTTTTAAAGTTAATAATTACAATATTATTATTAGGGACCCAGTAGTTTAGAAGCTAATAATTGGTATAGATGGAATGGTCAAGGTCGATGTTACGCGGTCGATATGTCAAGCAATAATAGGTACTATAATGTTAATGTTTCCAAATATCATTAAATCAAAGTTTGAAATCAAGTCGACGTATATGAATATATGTAACTTCTTTTAGAAAGCTTCTTCTGGAAATGTATTAAAAAATAATGTGTTTTTAAATATTTTAAAGGATTAAAGTGTGCATTTTCAGTTTTCGTCCCTATCGGAGGAAGATATCATCGGCTTGCAGCAAAGATATGAGGCGTTACTGGCCAAGATAAGACCCAATGCAGTGGGATTAGTTGATGCATTCGACCTAAGAGACGAGGTGGGTATCATAATATATATATATTTTTTTAATGTTATCGTGGCAACGAGCAGTCGGATCATCTGATGGTTGATGGCAATCGATTGCAGTTGCCCATAGATATCTGCAACACCAGAGGAGTCATAAGCTTTTATCCCCTTTCCTCCCGATTGGGTCTCCGGTACTCTCACTCACTCCGCGAAACAAAGCGCAGGCGTAGCTTCACGCCGGTCTTCTGTGAGACCGTGCTATCACTCCACTCGAGCCGGCCCGTTAATGCCGAAGCGTGGTTCTCAAATGGTCTAAAATATGTAATCGCTCATATGACCAAATTTTTGAAGTACCGAATATGAAGTGTTTTCTTAATACTATAGTGGTAGTTTTAACATTGCTATGTTAATCGAAAATGTAAAAAAACGGGGCCCAAAAGCAGGCACCTTTAGTTAGGGCCCTACTTTCAGCGAACACGGAAAAGAAACAGACAGACATGACGAATCTATGTATAAAATATTTTATAAAGTTAAGTATTTTAGTAAGTTTATAAAGTTCCGTCCGCAGCGGCACGTATTTCGAAAATCGGGACAATTCTCTACAGAACAGATCAATTATAATAGAAAAATGGGAGAGTCCTGTTCGAAAAGCGACGTATGGTCAGTTTAACATACCATTCTTGGGGGTCAAAATGACCCTGATTTTATATATCCCAGATTCTGCAGTCAACCTTGGGCTCGTACGACGGTCGCGTGTATGAGAGGCTGATGGAGGAAGCCCTGAAGAGTCCCCTCAACAAGGAGCCGGTGAACCAGTCCTTCCACAAGTACCTCAAGCCTTTTATGCAAGGGAAGCTGTGAAGGGGGAGAGGGGATGTAGGCTACAAAACAAATAGAGATATACCTAAGAGTTCGTTGACCGGCAGGTGATACGTTAGAATGCGTCAATAAAGTGATGAAATTAATTGATGGCGCCACTGCCGCTTATGTCATAGAGTATGGAGCCCTCTTGGTTATGAAATAAACCATTAAAACTCCGTTAGTGTCCCAAAAATCCGTTTTCATTACTTTCTTGACGCATATATACTCTGATTCATAATCATGTAAAGTAAACTGACAGACGTCAATGTGTCATCCCCATAGAAACTTGTAATTTTCATCTGTCAGTTTACTTTACATGATTATGAATCAGAGTATAGGTGATATTTCGTATCGTGTCTTTCCCGCACACCACGCTGAGATAGGAGAAAAATATTGAAACTTTTGTTATGTATTTATTAAATGACTAAACCTTTGCATCCTGGCATTCATTTTTAGTTTTTTTTTACGAGCATCCGAGATTCTATTTTCGACCAACGGGGTTTAGTCGGGTTATCGGGTAACGAGGCAAAGTGGGTTCGATCCCCATAGTATGAAAAAGGACAGGGCGGTTGCTTTTACGATTTATTTTCGATACATGGACAAAAATTCGTGTTTCTTCAATGTCTGGGTGCAATACGTAGTTACTGCTCTGATATGCATTACAGAACTACTCACTTATGAGTCAAATGATGACATGTTGTATAGATTATGTAACTCACGAGCTACCAGAGATGAATATTTCCGACCCGAAGACTGTTGATAAAGGAGTGCATTATGATGCAAAAAATTGCTATTACTTGATTAAGTATTTATTTTTGATTAAAAATATATTCCAATTCTAATTAATATATTCCAATTAAATGATCCACACCCCATCAATTCACATGGGGCTAGTAGGATAGAACTAAGCTCCCCGGCTAGCCGAGAACCCATTTGATAAGGTGCCTAAGTTACACCAAAGAAGCGTACGAATACAAGTCTTTGCTATGAAAATTAAAATAGGGATTATGCACAAGACGTGAGCCGCGTGAGTGTTCAACGGTGGTGGTTCAAAATAAGCTTGAGAAGTGAAAAACCACACGATTTCGTACGTCATGGAGTGAAAATCTACTTTTTCGACTCAAAATCACGGCTAAAGTAATTGTCATTTTGCGGACATGACGGTTCTATAGGTATTATATGCTCTTTGAACGGTTCTGAAAAGAAACGTCGATGCCCCTTAATTTCAAATCATCTAGTTTTTATTTACTGGTGGCAAAGAAATCAACAGATGGTAAGCGATTGCCGGCGCCCATTTATTTCATAAGTTTCCATTAATTTCCCGAACTCAAAACAATATTGTTAAATATCAGCTACTACTGATAACAAAGTTCATGCTTAATGATGTTTAATAGGATGTGACTTTACGTAGGTACAGTCAGCCACACATGAGGTTACCACAACCTGTCAAATTTCCTCAATTGATATTCAACTTAATGTGTATGGCAGTAAGTTGAGAGTTGATTGAAGAAATTTTACAGTTTTGTATACTTTGATGTGTGGCTGTACGTACATTACAATACAAAAAATACAGTTGTCAAAGGGTTGAGTAATGTACACTAATATGTAAATGACAAACATCATTGTCCTCAATACCTACATACGGTTGCAGAAACGACACGATTAACGATAAAGTGATGCCGCATCACGTCATTAGTTAAAACGACATTTGACTTAGTGGTGTGTAGACATTTTAAAATGGTCAGTGGTAAAACAATTTAATGCCGCACTTGGGACTCCAACGACGACTGTCAATTAACTTTAATTCTCACCTAGGAAAAAATTATGGCACTTATCTTAATACGCGTGAACACTATCCAATATTAACCGGTTCAATGACGTCTCTGAGTATGTCGCTAGTGCTGAATCATTGTCGTTAAATCTTAAAGATCGTTCATGTTTTTAATTTTAAATATTGTTCTCTCAAATAAAAACGATAGGTAGGATTATAACCTTGAAAGTTTGAATCTTAAGAGTAAATTTATTTGTGACATAATAGTTACTAGTGTAATCTTATCAGTCAACGGTTACATAGTGAATAGCCTTCATAACAGTGCTGTATTTGTTTGGAAGAGTTTGTGTGTAAATAGCGAAAATGCCAACAAATGTTAAAGTGAACGAGGATTTACAAAAGGAAAGGAATAAGTGTGATTTTAATGTAGAAGAGATCACTAACTATTTGGATGGTGGAGTGGTGTATACGAAGAGGAGGCGAGATCTTGGTAAGTTTGTTTTCATTAATCAATCATTTATTAAGCATAAAAAACAAGAGATCATTATATTAGAAATAATTTAATCAACTAACGATCCTAATAAGGAGGATCCTAAAATGATAGTCTGTCGTGCTAACCAACCTTGATGGTACTCGTAGCAAGTCTCGCTCTGCCATTATGCCTGTCGCCCGGGGCGTGCCACAGGGATCCACATTGGGGCCTCTCCTTTATGCTCTGTATGGTGCAGATATTACTACTTGTAATATCTGCACCATACAGAGCAGTATCACGTCTATGCAAACAGTAATAGTACACATAAGGCTTAAATTAACCACTTACTTTAGTTACCCATTACTGTATCCTATAAGACGGTACAAATTAATTTTGCCTCCCTTAGGTATGGTAAGATTCATGCAGTGCAAGATTTTCAGCCTTAAGTGGTTGTACATAAGATTTACTTTAATTAGCACGAAGTTTGTTACTGTAAACGTTTAGATATGAACCAAACTGCTTCCTATATTCAGGACAGCATAATTTTTCGTACGTTTTTAGATAAGTAGAAGACCTGAAAATGTTTATAAATAAATGAATGACTTTTCCCACAGAAAACAAAATCTTTAGCATCAAAGGTATCAGAGATGATGCCCTGGAAGAGTACCTCAGCCATAAGGAGAAATACGAGAATGCCATCCGCAAAGCAACTCTCCTGTACAGAACACTCAGAGACCTGGAAGACCCTAACCTGACTCAGATGGAAAAATATCGGTAAAGACGACTTATACT
Source organism: Cnaphalocrocis medinalis (assembly GCA_014851415.1). Taxonomy (NCBI): domain Eukaryota; kingdom Metazoa; phylum Arthropoda; class Insecta; order Lepidoptera; family Crambidae; genus Cnaphalocrocis; species Cnaphalocrocis medinalis. The sequence goes on along the minus strand of CM026275.1, from coordinate 16,263,702 downwards.
GGGTGCATCTGTAAACATTTACATCCCTTTACCCACGTCTTTTACCAACCTTTCTGAACATCATAATTGCTCTATGACATTTGGAAATTTGCTTTAATAAACCTGCTTTTCGTAGAAAGTTGGTCACGTGACATGTTCATGTTTAATGGGGAGTCAAAAAAATTTGTTCAAAATGGTTGGTAGAAGACACAGACTAGGTATAAGCATATGAATTTTACCATCAAAATTGTATTGAAGTACCTACCATACATAGTTGTGTAGGAGATAGGCTATTCCATTCATTGATGCAGCTAACGGCATCATGGCAGGACGTTGAGTTTCAGAAGAAATAATTAAGTTAATGCTTAAATTAATTCTTGTTCTGTCCTTGTGTTTTGTATTGATAAATGATTGGACAATAACATTTAATACAGGATTAATTTAAATGACATGATGTTAAATGATGCCCATAAAATTCCAAGATTCACCATGTAACAATCATAGTTATCAATTAGATGTACAATCGAAACTAACTGGATTAAAAGACGTCCATTTTAAAAGAAGGAATCACAGAAAAGCGTAGCCTAAACTTATTATTTTCAATACAGGGAAGGGTTTAGGAACCAGATAGTAGCTGCAGTTTTCAAGGATAACTCTCCATTTGGGTTGCAATATGCCATGTTCATTCCCAACTCTGATCGGACAGGCCGATGAGGAGCAGCAGAAGATGTGGTTGACGAGAGCTCAAAATTTGGAGATACTTGGGAACATATGCTCAGGTAAGCTTTGTCTCTGATTGACAAGCTGAACTGGCAGTAGCCTGGCCACAACAGCTTTGATAAATGAATTCCGAAGACTCGCTAAATGTACTTTGTAAAGACTGGCACTAATGTGTTTGCTTCTGTAAATACAGACTGAGATGGGACATGGTACATTCATTCGTGGAGTAGAGACCACGGCCACGTATGACCCGAAGACCGAAGAGTTCATCCTTCACAGCCCCACTCTTACTTCTTACTAAGTGGTGGCCCGGTAATCGTAAGTATCACTGAAATAGCATCTATACAGCGTATAACAAATAATGATGTTTTTATTGTTGATTAAAATACGTATGACGAGTCATAGTCTTCGGTATAATGCGATTACAATGCTTACACACGACAATTGATTCCTAGTATCCCTTTTGCAGTGGGCCATACTGTAAACTACTGTATAGTCGTGGCGCAGCTATACATAAAAGGGAAAAACCATGGACTGCAACTATTTTTTACCCAATTGAGGGACGAAGAGACTCATATGCCACTGCCTGGGATAACAATTGGAGAGATTGGGCCCAAAGTTGGCTACAACACAGTCAATAATGGGTTCCTGGGTTTCAATCAGTATAGAATCCCTAGGCGGAATATGCTTATGAAAAATGCGCAAGTCTTGAAGGTAAGAACAAATGTGAACTCAAGGAAGCGTATCTACTTATATTCTGGAGAAATGTTTTTCCTTTTAGAATACGGAATCGTATCTTAATCAATTCAAAAAGACGCATCTGACAATTTTTTCCGGGTTACCTTTGGTACATTTAGAATTAGATGAGCTCAAAAAAATACTACTTGATTTTTCCTTTCTTGCTATTTAGATTCTGTCATATTATATGTCGATGCTTTACTTGTGTTTTCCTCACGAATTTTCTTCCAAAAATAAATTTTAGCCGACCCAAAAAGACAGAAATAAGTTTATTGAATTTGGAAGTTTTCTGCTTCAATTTCTGTCATGTGTTTCAAGGACGGGACCTTCAAAGCGTCTCCCAATAGCAAGCTGGCATATGGGACTATGGTATTCGTGAGGGTGCTCATCGTGAATGACAGCTCCAACAAACTCTCAAGGGCTGCCGCCATTGCTATCAGATACTCCGCTGTCAGAAAGCAGTCTCAGTTGAAAGAGAAGTAAGATCATTTTACATTTTACTATCTAAAGACATTTAAAGTAAACCTATGAAAGTATTTTCTTAGAGAGAGTGACACAAGATAAGCATATAATATTTTAATATGGAATGAGAAAGCAACTGCTGTTTTGTTTTGTTCAAGATGGAGGACTGCTGACTAAATATACTCAGAGATTGTATATTCTCCAGATCGTTCCTTGCTGTCCAAACAAAATTAGTTTCATTTATTTGCTAAAATGTAAGTTAGGTGGTAAACTCCTCTCTGTAGTTTTCAATGATTATCAAATAGCACTTCTGCCTGCTTATTCTTTGAGCTCCAAAGTTGAAAATTGTCCTTTCTCCAAAAATTGGGTTTAATTACTTAAATATAAATTCATTTGCCCCTCTAGACTTACAATGTTGAGATTTTCAAGAACTGATTTGTAAATTTTAGCGAACCCGAGTTGCAAGTCCTGGACTACGTAACACAGCAGCACAAGCTGTTTATCGCAGTAGCGACGTGTCACGCATACTGGACCACCGCTAAGTGGCTCTGGGACCTGTACATGGACATCACTAGTGATTTAAATGCTGGAAAACTGGACAGACTACCTGAGGTATATTCTGAAGCCACCTCTACACGTAGGCAGATGCGTCTGTCGACGAACAGAGGGTATGGAACTGTTTAAAGTCTGTAGACGCATCGGTTTCAAACCGATTGTTGTTGGGTTTTTGACACAGACCTTTTGAGGTTCGATCGGGCAAACGTTTGTTCCCACGTCTCCAAACGTGGAAAAGAGCATTTCAAAATATTTTATTTTATGGGTATCATAATCAACCAAAAGACGATAAAAGATTGTAAAATTTTGTTAGATCAATTTGTATACCGCGATGTAAGCGAACTGAAAAACATTTAGGTAATTTTTAAAACTCACGTTTTCGTCACGTGTATCTAATCACAAAAATGTTGAAGAATAGATTTTATGATTTGATAAAACTATATTATGTCATTATCAAAGTTAGTACTATAAAGATAACATAAGATATGGAGCAATTGAAGATGAGCGAAATGGATAAAAATATGCCTATCTGCCTACCCAAAAATTGTATCATGATAAGTCTTTCTATCAATATTAGCTATAGTTGTATTAACTATAGCGGCCAAATTTAATGATCAGACATGGTATGCAGGGCATATTAGGTAATAAGTGTGTACACGTATAGTCAACCCCAAAATTATGTATACACTTTAGGACCTTGTCACAATACATAATATAAGAAAGTAGAACGACCTCTACTTTCTTAGTGTATTATGACAAGAAGGTCCTAAAGTGTATACATATGTTGACTGTACGTCTGCACACACTTATTACTAGATTTGTTAAGGGGGAATGATAAAATCGTGTTGGTATTTTGACATCCTCCGTGATTTGATCAAATCCCTGGTTTTATCATTTCCTTGTGACATATATAAATCTATCACCTATCATATATAAAATGTTGATTTTAGCTCCACGGACTCTCATCTGTGCTCAAAGCAATCAGCTCAGCGGACTGCGCCACTTTGATAGAAAGATGCCGCCAGTCCTGTGGAGGCCATGGTTTTCTGGCTTCTTCCAACTTGCCTCAGCTTTATGGAATAGCTACAGCCGCTTGCACATATGAGGGTGAAAACACCGTTATGTTACTACAATCTGCTAGGTATGTATTTACAGACTATTAGGTATATCCTTCTAGATAGACATTTCCTTCTAGATAGATTCTAGATAGACAGACTATTAGGTATATCCTTCTAGATAATTATCGTTAGGGGTTATCCATAATTATACCACATGGAAAAGGAATGATGGGGTTAAAGGAGCGTTATGTTTATTGACAATGGTGTGGGCTGGGTCTCAAATGGGACGTTTTCCACTGGGATCGTCATAAAGTATGAGAGAGAGAGAGACTATGTGATGTTAAGTATATTTAGCAAATTGAACTACCTATGTCTCATTGACAGGTCGCTGGCTAAAACTTGGAACCAAGCGCAAAAAGGACAAAAATTAACTGGGACAACATCTTACCTCATAGATCGGACTCCGTTAAAGCAATGGGAGAACTCTGTTGAAGGTATCATCAAGGGAAGTCAAAAAGTGGCTGTTGGGTAAGTTAGTAACAGATGGGAAACTGTCACCGTAGTGCAAAAATTTGCTTGCTTGTTATATACCTGTTAATATTCTTAATTTTAAATCACCGTTGCACACTATACTATGTTACTACCGCATTCCGTCAGTATTTCGTATTGGAATATACCTATTTATTAATTCATGTACATAATCTAATAAATAGGTGCTAGTTGTCTACTACTCTATATTTTAAATATTTTTTTCTCTGTACAGCAAATTGGCGACAGCTATGGCTAGTATTGAAAGCTACATGAAATCTGGACTGTCCTATGAAGATGCATGGAACAAGGCATCAGTGCAGTTGGTGGCTGCGGCAGAGGTTGGTTCGCAATAATCTTACTAGTCTTTGCCATTAAACTTGCACAAAAGGTCATTCACACCTTTTACTAATGCGCTACAAAAAGACATAACGATCACACCGTTCGAGCCAGCCCATTCTTGCCGAAGCGTGGTTCTCACACGATGAAAAACTAGTTTGCTAAATTTGAACACTCATCATGAGATATTATTTGTAGGCACACGCTCTGTGATTCTGTCGGGAGCTCCTGGTCACTCCAGTCGAGACGGCTCATTCATGCCGAAGCGTGGTTCTCACACGATGAAAAACTAGTTTGCTAAATTTGAACACTCATCATGAGATATTATTTGTAGGCACACGCTCTGTGATTCTGTCGGGAGCTCCTGGTCACTCCAGTCGAGACGGCTCATTCATGCCGAAGCGTGGTTCTCACACGATGAAAAACTAGTTTGCTAAATTTGAACACTCATCATGAGATATTATTTGTAGGCACACGCTCTGTGATTCTGTCGGGAGCTCCTGGTCACTCCAGTCGAGACGGCTCATTCATGCCGAAGCGTGGTTCTCACACGATGAAAAACTAGTTTGCTAAATTTGAACACTCATCATGAGATATTATTTGTAGGCACACGCTCTGTGATTCTGTCGGGAGCTCCTGGTCACTCCAGTCGAGACGGCTCATTCATGCCGAAGCGTGGTTCTCACACGATGAAAAACTAGTTTGCTAAATTTGAACACTCATCATGAGATATTATTTGTAGGCACACGCTCTGTGATTCTGTCGGGAGCTCCTGGTCACTCCAGTCGAGACGGCTCATTCATGCCGAAGCGTGGTTCTCACACGATGAAAAACTAGTTTGCTAAATTTGAACACTCATCATGAGATATTATTTGTAGGCACACGCTCTGTGATTCTGTCGGGAGCTCCTGGTCACTCCAGTCGAGACGGCTCATTCATGCCGAAGCGTGGTTCTCACACGATGAAAAACTAGTTTGCTAAATTTGAACACTCATCATGAGATATTATTTGTAGGCACACGCTCTGTGATTCTGTCGGGAGCTCCTGGTCACTCCAGTCGAGACGGCTCATTCATGCCGAAGCGTGGTTCTCACACGATGAAAAACTAGTTTGCTAAATTTGAACACTCATCATGAGATATTATTTGTAGGCACACGCTCTGTGATTCTGTCGGGAGCTCCTGGTCACTCCAGTCGAGACGGCTCATTCATGCCGAAGCGTGGTTCTCACACGATGAAAAACTAGTTTGCTAAATTTGAACACTCATCATGAGATATTATTTGTAGGCACACGCTCTGTGATTCTGTCGGGAGCTCCTGGTCACTCCAGTCGAGACGGCTCATTCATGCCGAAGCGTGGTTCTCACACGATGAAAAACTAGTTTGCTAAATTTGAACACTCATCATGAGATATTATTTGTAGGCACACGCTCTGTGATTCTGTCGGGAGCTCCTGGTCACTCCAGTCGAGACGGCTCATTCATGCCGAAGCGTGGTTCTCACACGATGAAAAACTAGTTTGCTAAATTAGAACACTCTTCCTGAGATATTATTTGTAGGCACACGCTCTGTGATTCTGTCGGGAGCTCCTGGTCACTCCAGTCGAGACGGCTCATTCATGCCGAAGCGTGGTTCTCACACGATGAAAAACTAGTTTGCTAAATTTGAACACTCATCATGAGATATTATTTGTAGGCACACGCTCTGTGATTCTGTCGGGAGCTCCTGGTCACTCCAGTCGAGACGGCTCATTCATGCCGAAGCGTGGTTCTCACACGATGAAAAACTAGTTTGCTAAATTTGAACACTCATCATGAGATATTATTTGTAGGCACACGCTCTGTGATTCTGTCGGGAGCTCCTGGTCACTCCAGTCGAGACGGCTCATTCATGCCGAAGCGTGGTTCTCACACGATGAAAAACTAGTTTGCTAAATTTGAACACTCATCATGAGATATTATTTGTAGGCACACGCTCTGTGATTCTGTCGGGAGCTCCTGGTCACTCCAGTCGAGACGGCTCATTCATGCCGAAGCGTGGTTCTCACACGATGAAAAACTAGTTTGCTAAATTTGAACACTCATCATGAGATATTATTTGTAGGCACACGCTCTGTGATTCTGTCGGGAGCTCCTGGTCACTCCAGTCGAGACGGCTCATTCATGCCGAAGCGTGGCTCTCCCCTCAATAATAAGCGCGGCTCTCCATTTTGATAATTTTGAAGATTTTATTTGTAGGCACACGGACGCTCTGTGATACTGTCGGGAGCTCCTGGTCACTCCAGTCGAGACGGCTCATTCATGCCGAAGCGTGGTTCTCACACGATGAAAAACTAGTTTGCTAAATTTGAACACTCATCATGAGATATTATTTGTAGGCACACGCTCTGTGATTCTGTCGGGAGCTCCTGGTCACTCCAGTCGAGACGGCTCATTCATGCCGAAGCGTGGTTCTCACACGATGAAAAACTAGTTTGCTAAATTTGAACACTCATCATGAGATATTATTTGTAGGCACACGTACCGACGTCCAGTACGCCTCATCGGCACTAATAAAAACAAATCTTCCTTTAATGGCTTCATCCATTTTTTCATCACATTCATTAGATACAAATATTATTGGACCACTAAACTTATCAACATTGAATTAGAACCTTTCACAGGATACGTATGGGCGCCTTCCAACAAACGTTTCAACATAGAAGGAACACAAAATGTATAGAAAATTCTTCAATATATAATTTTGTGAAATCAGGCTTAAACTCTTGCATAAAAAATTTACCAACACCTGGATAATATACATGAGGCATTAAATGACGACCAATAACATGTTCAATAAAAGATGATTTTCCAACATTGTTGGACCATATAATACAACTGCTTACGTTTTACACCGGTTGTTGTTATAAAATTATTCCACCACATTGAAACGTCCATTGTCCAATTATGAAATGCAATAAAACTTTAAGCAATCAACATGTACTTTGGAGCTCTAATATCGCTATATGCTTTTTCTAAAAATTTATAACAATTTCGATGCTCAATAACAAAAGGATCATCGTAACGAAAGGAATTGGTATTTAAAGCCCATATTCGTATCCTCATATTTAAATGCAATTCCGATACTTTACAATTATATAACACATCAGTATCTTCTTTAGACACATACTTATACAAGACTTACGAGATTTACACGCTTGTAAATCAAACCGATCACCAAACACTTTTATTCCATGTATAACAGATTCACTAATAAAATTAACAAACAATGGACGAACACTGTTGGACATAGGCCTCCCCTAATGTTCGACTATGGAACCTTATCGTAGTAGAATTACCTATAGACAGGAGGTTACCTGAAAAAGACGAAACTCTTGCGCGATGTAATTGACACACAGCGCCATCTATTAGTACAACTTGGAACTAATAGTCTTAAAAGAAATGAGGGCGGGCCACTAGAGCCTTAGTAAAGGTGCAATTGATTCAAGCAGGCAATCATTAGTCATTTGCTGCTTTAATACCACATTTATAAAAGCTAATGATATCATTCTAGGTTATTTAGGAGCAATCGGTCGCAAACGGTATTTGTCATTAGTCCGCCGTCCTGCGCGATCCAGTTCAATAAATTAGATTTTTATTTATTATATCGATAAAAGCGACTTTCAAATTAACACTTAAATCGATTTTTCTATAAGCACTCTATAAATAGGTATTATGGGATGACAAGAGATTATGTGCGACGAAGAACATATGCTTTCCTAATGAGAGATCGAAGGATCGAATCTTAAACAAGCACGCACCTTTAAATTTTTCAAATCTATATGCAGTATGCATATTTCTACCATTAGCAAGTTGAAGAAGGAAAACGTCGTACTTTTCGGATACGTTTTTTTACGTGTTATCATGGTTTAATTTAGTCTGGTTCCCCTGTCTAAAGGTTGTGCGATATAAAGGTCTAACAGCTTTCGCTTCATTGTTATTAAGAGATTCATCAAATCCTGCGTCATGGTCAAGCGTACTCTTAGATCCATAGCGACGGTTTTGAATGCAACCGGGAATAGTGCGGTGAGAAGTTAAGAAATTATGCTACGTTCTACCTATAGTTATTAATTCATTAAAGTAATGATTAACTCAAAGATTATTATTAAAAGTAGGTAAGTTGCTCCAACGTTTGTCAGTTCTACGGCTAATGTCACCAGCCCACTGCCACTTCAGTTTGCTCATTTCGGTAATCTCCTTGAGTGGAGACCGCAACTCGGTAGGTAAGCGTAGTGTTGGACGCCCTGCGACAAGATGGGATAGATGACATTCGAAGGCTAGCTGGAGTGGGCTGGATGAGAGTGGCCGAAAATCGGGACGAGTGGCGTGCATTAGGGGAGACTCTATCTCCAGCAGTGGACGAGTGTAGGTTACTGATGATAAGATAAGATAAGATAATCATTTATTGTCAAACTGTGTTACAATTGTTGTTAAAAGCATTATGGTTAGTATCAACAGTTGCCCATTTTCGGACGTCCAATATGTCAGGGATACAAATTAATTACAAAATGATGATGATGATGAAGTACTTGCAGCTTGACGTTTTGGCTGAATCTCTGAATCGCTGGGCATTATAATTATAGCTAGGTATAGGCAATGCAACGCGAAAATCTAAAAGACTACTTTCTAGCTTTTTAATGATATTGACCAAGTTTATGGTGTGAAATTTCTAGAATTTTATTAAAAAGATGATAAACATGTATTTGCTATATAAGTGTCCTGTGCAAAAAGCGTCAAGATTTATATATCCTGGTGTCATAAATAAAACGTTTATGTTTCTCTCGAGCTCAACAGTGTCTCAGTGTTTAGATTTTAACTGTTAAATGGTAGTATCGTATTAACATAATGAATTGCTATTAAAAGAGACATAAGTCATAAAATGGTCGCTATTTTCGACAAGAAAGTTTCGATGTGATAAATTACGTTATACAAGACGGATGGACGGTGCAGAACTCATCGGAATATTGCTTGAATAAAAAATTATGATTAATTTAATGTGTTATTTTGATAGTCTATAACGGTATGAATGTTTAGTTTCAGAAAGTAGGTGTCTGTTTAGATACCTAATAACAATCAGAAAGTTTCGATAGTTGCCTGAAATGCGAGCTTATGCTCTTATCATTGTTGTGATGATTGATTTAATAGAATTCGAACATAGAGGGACAGTATAGGCAAAAAATAAAGGCACAAATAGGTATCTAACAATGTTATTGTTTGTCCACAGTATACGCCAATAACGCAGCAAGACGTGCTGTTGATCCAACGCAAGTACGAAGACGTGCTCGAGGCAATCCGACCCAATGCCGTGGGGCTGGTTGATGCCTTCGACTACCGGGACGAGGTACTTATATGAATTTAAAAAATAAAATAAAAATATTTATATCGACTTAAAAAATTAGATTTATAATCGTAAGAGTGACAAAGATAATACTAGTGGCCCGCCCATACTTCGTATCGGGATTAGTTCCAGTCTGTACCAATAGATGGCACTGAGTGTCGATTACATCGCGCAAGTGAAGCAGTGCATGCGCTGTGTTTCGCTGCGTGAGTGAGGGCACCAGAGGCTCAATCTAGGGGAAAGGGGATTAAAGGTAAGCAGCGCACTTGTGACACCACTGGTGTTGCAGGTGTCCATGGGCGGCGGTAATCGCTTACCATCAGGTGATCCGTCGGCTCGTCTGCTACCTATCACATATAAAAAAAAAGTATACTCTCCTCTGAGGCGGCTAGCCTCTTTCAATACATAGTGTCAGCTTAGTTTTGTGTGAACAGATCTGTACTGGCAGCTCTGTATACTGGACTCTTAATATGGTGTTTCTTTCGAACCAGGTGTTGAACTCTACGCTGGGCGCGAACGACGGCAGGGTCTATGAGCGTCTAATGGAGGAGGCTCTGAAGAGCCCCCTCAACCAGCAGCCCGTCAACGAATCCTTCCACAAGTACATCAAGCCCTTCTTGCAGAAGGCTAGGCTGTGATCGCTGCTAACAAAATAATATTGAATAGGGCATAAGTTAAAGGAAAAATTTCGTTGGTTTTCGCTCTTATGTTTTGAAAGATAAGGTTCATAATCAGGTGGTAACTATTTACCCATTGCCTTCGAATTCACTCTGTATCTTTTATATGATCGAAGTGTTATTTGTTATTTACTCAAAAAACTTAGGACAGAATGTCGATTAGGTACATGGCGCCGCATATAAAAAATAATAATTTTGTGGAGGAAACTTGGTTTCATTTATTCATCCCCAAATATTAAGTCATGCTATCCCTTTTTGAGTCAACTGTCTAACTGCCGCAATCAAAGACGTCATTTAAACTTAATGCTCATTATCTTAATTACGAATAGTCTTTATGTCTATTAAAATAAGGGTCAATATTTTTCATAAGTGACAATTAAGTTTTGATTGTCTCTGAGTGCGGCAGGTAGACCACAAAATGTTTTAGATCTCAAAGTTAATGATTGAACACTTTGTTGAAAATATCTCATCAAATATTACCCTCAGTGTGTAGGGATATGGGAAGGCAAACGAGGAAGCGGGTCACCTGATGGTAAGCGAACACCTCCGCCCATGGACCTGGTGTCCATGGGCACCAGCTACACCAGGAGGAGTGAAGAATTTGGTCTGGTTCCTTTGTCTAAGGGTTGCAAAGGTCAGCAGGTAAGTAGTCGCTTCATTGTCATTGCCAGATTGCTCTAATTCTGGGCAATGGCCCAATCCTATTGCAGGATCCAACTGGGAATTACTCGCTGAGATAAGGATGATGAATTTAAATTCATCACAACTTTAAATATCAAATGGTGGCACTTGTATTATACTGAACGGCATACTTCATCCTAAGTAATATTATAAATGCGAAAGTAACTCTGTCTGTCTGTCTGTTACTCTTTCACGCCACAACTACTGAACGGATTTAAATAAAATTTGGTATACAGATGATCTAGACCCTAGGAAAGAACATAGGCTTTTTATTGCGAAAAGGGGGTTTTAAAGGGTTAAAAGGGGGGTAAAAATTTACTTTTCCACGCGGAAGAAGTCGCGGGCGGCCGCTAGTTTAAAATAAAGCGACCAAGTGCGAGTTGGGTTCGCCCGTGAAGGATTCCGTAGCACTAAATGTTATTTGTTTTTATATTTGAATTAATGGAATGTAATTTTAAATGGTAAAGTTTGGATACCGACTTATGACATTATTAAAAACAAACTTGTTAGATCTCATTTAAACCAATATTCGTAGATACCCCACATATATGGGTTGGTTGAAAAAAAAAAAAGTTCTAGCTCCAAATATGTAAAAATTAAATACATCTACTTATCAAGTTTCAACAAATAGTGTTAGCATATAGTTTCGGTAAACAGTGTCTGTAACATACGGACAGACAAACATGACGAATCTATAGGGGTTCCGTTTTTTACCATTCGGTTATAGAACCCTAAAAAGGCTATAAGACTAAGATATCGGTAACTTTCAGTTACAGTCCGAAATGACCTTTGAAAGGGGACAGATCAGGAGCCGATTGTTAAAAGTATTGTAAGGATTTGTGTAAAATTTAAAATGCCTACCAATGATCAAGTGAATGAAGATTTACAAAGAGAAAGGAGTAAGTGTAATTTTAATGTGGAAGAAATAACACACTATTTGGATGGAGGGGCTGACGCTACGAACAAACGGCGGGATATTGGTGAGTTAAAGATAAGATACTCGTACCTTGCTTACATTTCATAAATTAAAGACTACAGAAGGAAGTAAAATACTTTAGGATATGGATAAGATAGAAGAAAAGAAAAGAAGAAAGATGAAAAAGTGAAGTATCAGCCCTGCTGTTGGAGAGTCTATACTGTCCAACTGCAGGGCAAAGGCCTTCACCATAGAAATCAAGACATCGCTACTATGATGGGATTAGGTGATTAAGCAATCACCACGCTTGCCTAATGCGGATTGGTGATCACAAACCGGAGCCAAGCCAAGATTTCTATGTTGGAGGCTTTGCCCTGCAGTGGGACAGTATAGGTTGATACTTTACTGAACTTATATTTTATATAAAAACCTGATGTTCTAATCGTTAAGTACTGGGCCGTGATCTTGGGCTCCCAGTTCGGCTTTCGGGACGCGTAAGGTATGTTTCGAACTTATCGAACATAGCTCGGCTTTATGTGTTTGCGTGGTGATTTAGCCTAATTCAAACATAGTAGCGATGACTTAATTTCCAGATGAGGGCCAGTGGGACAGTATACCTATAGGCTGATACTATAAAACCGGAAACTATTCGACTACAAAGTATATAGTAACATATCGCTAAAGAACTTGTGTTACGGATGATGCTTATCCGCTTAGTTGTAATTTTTTTGTTTAACATTGTCATCTTGCTCTTTGGACCGAAACTCAGGATGTAGACAAAAGCCTTTTGTGTTAATTGCAAATTAACTTCCTTACAGAAAACAAAATCTTCAGCATCAAAGAACTCAAGGATGAGGTGCCAGATTATTACCTGAGTCATAAGGATAAGTATGAGAATGCGATTCGGAAGGAAACCATCCTGTACAGTGCTCTCAGAGGCCTTCTGGATTATAATTTTACTACATTGGAAAAATATCGGTGAGTGTTTCAATCAAACATTCCTCGGCATTTAAATGTCAAATTACATAATAAATAATAATAACTTCACATAACATCTATTACATTGACCTGACTCCGTACTAAGTAGCTAAAGCACTTGTGTTTGATATCAGACACCAGAGGAAACACAAATAGAATACTTAAATACAAATATTACACCCATACACTGAACAAACACAAGTGTTCATCAAAGTGGGAATTCAACCCACGAACTTTGGCATATGAGGCAGGGTCACTACCTAATGCGCCATCCGGCCAGTGAAATACATCCATTAAGTCTATAGATCCGTCTACTTGTTTTATTTTTTTATGAGATAGGTCGGTAGCAGGATGGCGCCATTAGACGGACACTCATAACTTCAGTAGAGCTATGCTGCCATCTTTTCCCCTTCTACCCAAATTAGGCCTCCGGTACATTAGGCGAAACACAGGCCCTGCTTCACGCCCGGTTATTCTATTATTGTTGTGTGATAAGTGGCAGACGAACAGACGGATTATCCGATGGTGATTGCTGCCGCCCATAGAAACCTGCAACACCAGTAAAGTCGCGCTAGTGACTTTCCTGGTGTTGGCTAACCGCCTTTCCCCCAATTGGGCCTCCAAGACCCTCACTTTCTCGACGATACACAGCGCAGGCGCTGCTACTTTACGTCGGTCTTTTGTGAGGACGTGGTATCACTCTGGTCGAGCCGACCTATTCATGCCAAAGCGTGGTTCCAGCCGGGCTAAGATGCGCACCACGAGATAATTTTGTCGACACTCGTTTTGCGTCAGCGCATGTTGCTTCTCGCTCACCTGACTGAGCGATGAGCGGGACAGAAGGATGCGCTCTCGCGAACGAGAGTCGACAAAATTTTGTCGCGGTGCGCATCTTAGCCCGGCGGGAGAGACCAGTTCTCCCACGGTTAAAAATAGCATCTCATACATAGGTCATCCATATGATCATCATGTTTTTTCGATACTAAAGGCGATAAACGAACAAGCGTCAAAACACATGATTTTAGTATGTTTCACATGAGACACCATGATCTCGGTCTCACGGTCTCCTTGGTTAAGAAGAGAGCAAATGTCGTATGATTAATGCCTCGATCGTTACAAACACATGATAGGTATCATCATCATCATCATCATGTCAACCCACATCCACCCACTGCTGAGTATAGGCCTCTTCTTTATTACGCCACTCCCTACGGTCACCAGCCAGCCTCATCCACTGTTTCCCCACCACACTTACAATATCGTCGGACCAACGGGCAGGTGGTCTACCCACAAGACGTCGCCCCAATCTTGGCTGCCATTCGGTAAGCTTTATAGGTGTACCACCATGTTTTGTAAGTGTTCTTCTCCTCTGCTATAGGGAAAACGCCAGAACCCAGTTAAGATTAACCGTTTTTACCGACGAATCGCCCTTCAGACTGCACTCGAGCACATTCGTCCCCGCGCTGATATTACAAGCTGATGAGGAGCAGCAGAGTGTGTGGTTGAGGAAAGCGAAGAATTTCGAGATCATTGGCACATATGCCCAGGTAAGGGCGAGGTAAACGTGGGAGAGCCATGCTTCAACGAGAGTCAGCCTATATACTGATTGTCCCGCGGTAGGGCCTACATCATAGAAATCAAGTCATCTCTTCTATATTAGAGACTAGCTTTTGCCCGCGACTTCGTTCGCGTGGACTTCAGGTTCGTAGAAACCTCAAAAATTGTAGCCTATGTGTTATTCTGATGTATAAGCTATATTGTGGTAAAGTTTCATTCAAATCCATTCAGTAGTTTTTACGTGAAAGAGTAACAAACATCCATACATCCATACTTACAAACTTTCGCCTTTATAATAGTAATAGGATTAGGCTTAATCACCACGCTTGCCTAATATCGATTGATCACAAACACTTATATAATTTGTCCGCGGCTTCGCTCGCACCCCCCCCCTAAAATGGGGGTTAGAAAGGGGCAAAGTAGCCTATGTTACTCTCTATCCCTTCGACTATCTCCACTTAAAAAATCACGTCAATTCGTCGCTCCGTTTTGCCGTGAAAGAAAGACAAATATACAGACAGACAGACAGGCAGACAGACACACTTTCCTATTTATAATATTCGTATGGATATAAGGTGGTAGGCTTGCTCTCTTCCATCTCATCTGGCTTCATCACCACGCTGTCTTCAGAATCCGCATCGTCGTCTCCTGATGGATTCGATTGACGCTTGTTCGTGAACCTTTGGACGGTGCAATTTGACGTCTGAAAGTAAAAACAATAATGAGACAACTTTATTAATGTGTTTTTTTCTTTTCTATACAGACAGAGCTGGGACATGGTTCATTTATTCGCGGAATAGAGACCACGGCGACATACGACCCCGAGACTGAAGAGTTCATCCTCCACAGCCCCACACTTAACTCTTACAAGTGGTGGCCAGGTGGTCGTGAGTAACATTTAATTAACCAGTGTTAAGCAGCAGTTAAAGATTGGTAGCGCAATAGGGTATTTGACTAATCTCGATATAGTAAAAAATATTTATACTTTTCCACAATACTGGTAAATGAGAACCAATGGCCAACATTTTAAAAATATAACGTCTAGCTGGTTTTATGAGCATTCAAAGTTTCATATGTAAGTCCATTTTTAAAGTATAAAATCAAAAAACAATAATATATCATTGAACTACCTGTACATTTTTCAAATTTTCACCAACTTTTATTATAAAACCATTTACTTAAACGAAACATTTGATATAGCTACCAAACAAAATTTACTAGATGCGCATACAAGATACGAGCGTGTGACGTCACTTGCCTGTAGCCATTTGTATAGAGCGTGCTCTTAAAGTTATGATATCTCAGGTGATTCAAATCAGAATCGAGCAATCCTTTTAATAATGTTTCTTAAATCGAGAGGTCTTTTGAATAAGCATTTTTTTTGTCAAATACCCTATTGTGACTCTACTGGTGTTACAGGTGTCTATGGGCGGCGGCAATCACTTACCATCAGGTGATTCGTCTGATAGTATCACACAAAAAAGATGAGAATAACCGGGCGTGATACAGCATCAGTCTGTGTTTCGCCTAGTGTGAATCGCTTACCGGTGAGCCATCTGTTCATCTGCCACCTATCACATAAAAAAGGTTTTTATATTTACAGTGGGACATACTACAACTCATTGTGTTGCTACGGCACAGTTATACATCAACGGAAAGCATTATGGACCACACTTGTTCATCGTCCAAGTGAGGGAGGAGGGGCACACCTTCCACTTCCAGGGATAACATTAGGCGAGGTGGGGCCGAAGCTGGGGTACAACCAGGCCAATAATGGATTCTTATGTTTCAACCAGCATAGGATACCTAGGCGGAATATGTTAATGAAGAATGTTCAGGTTTTCAAGGTAAGAAGTAGACAATGATTTATCTTCTATACTATTTATAAAGAGATAACTTCAATAGACAACGACAAGGCTTATAGGTAAACCGAAAACACGAAACGCTTGCGCGATGTAATTATACACAGCGCCATCTATTGGTTAATTTCGGAATTCCGGTCCCGAAGCGAAGTGAGGGCGGGCCACTAGGGACATAATAAAATTGTCGTCTATGTGCGTCTCAGTTGCGTAGCGTGGTAGATGGGAGAGGGGGGATGGATTATATATCTTAGGTCACGTACGCTGGACCAAATAGGAGTCTAAGTGCGGAAACAGAGTCCACTTTACATTACATATATCTTAGGTGGCAGACGAACAGACGGATCACCTGATGGTAACCGATTGCCACGTCCCATAGACACTTGCAAATCTAGTAGAGCTACAAGTGTTATTTTATTTATTACTTTTTACCGTGGGAGAACCACGCTTCGGCATGTATGGGCTGGCTCAACCGGAGTGATACCACAGCCTCACAGAAGATCGGCGTGAAGCAAAGTCTGGGCTGTGTTTCATCGAGTGAGTGAGGGTACCGGAGAGCGGAGGGCGAGGCTCAATTACAAGAGATAACTCGGCCTGGAAAAAGCGTCCCTCACTAAGTCCATAGTGTCGCGCGCTGTGTGTGCCGTAGCGCGGTCCATGTTTATTTTCAGTGTATTTTACATTTGTTCACTACATAATTTTCAACAACAGAATGACAGAAAATGTCATATAAAAAAAATAAAAGTATTTTCTTTAGTGCCAGTACTTTTGCGCCACCCAGTATATCAAATGTTTCGTTTAAGTAAATGGTTTCATAATAAAAGTTGGTGAAAAATGTACGGGTAGTTCAATGATATAATTATTTTTTAAAATTTTATACTTTACTAGCGGCCGCCCGCGACTTCGTCCGCGTGGAAAAGTAACTCTTTACCCCCCTTTCAACCCTTACAACCCCCTTTCGCAATAAAAAGTAGCCTATGTTCTTTCTCAGGGTCTAGATTATCTGTATACCAAATTTCATTAAATCCGTTGAGTAGTTTTGGCGTGAAAGAGTAACAGACAGACAGACAGACAGACAGACAGACAGACAGACAGACAGACAGACAGACACACTTTCCTATTTATAATTAGTTAGGATAAATGGACTTGCCCATGAAACTTTGAATGCTCATAAAACCAGCTAGACGTTATATTTTAACTGAAAATGTTGGCCATTGGTTTGCATTTACCAGTATTTTGGAAAAGTATAAATATTTTTTACTATATCGAGATTAGTCAAATACCCTATTGTGAATCTACTGGTGTTACAGGTGTCTCTGGGCGGCGGCAATCGCTTACCATCATTCATCCAATTATACAATCACACAAAAAAGATGAGAATAACCGGGCGTGATACGGCATCAGTCTGTGTTTCGCCTAGTGTAAATCGCTTACCGGTGATCCGTCTGCTCATCTGCTACCTATCACATAGAAAAAAGGTTTTTGTATTTTACAGTGGGACATACTACAACTCATTGTGTTGCTACGGCTCAGTTATACATCAACGGAAAGCATTATGGACCACACTTGTTCATCGTCCAAGTGAGGGAGGAGGGGACACACCTTCCACTTCCAGGGATAACATTAGGCGAGGTTGGGCCGAAGCTGGGGTACAACCAGGCCAATAATGGATTCTTAGGTTTCAACCAGCACAGGATACCTAGGCGGAATATGTTAATGAAAATGTACAGGTTTTAAAGGTAATAAGTAGACAATGATTTATCTTCTATCTTCTATACTATTTATAAAGAGATAACTTCAATAGCAACGACAAGGCTTATAGGTAAACCGAAAACACTAAACGCTTGCGCGATGTAACTATACACAGCGCCATCTATTGGTTCATTTCGGAATTCCGGTCCCGAAGCGAAGTGAGGGCGGGAAACAGGAGTCCACTTTACATTACATATATCTTAGGTGGCAAACGAACAGACGGATCACCTGATGGTAACCGATTGCCACCGCCCATAGACACCTACAAATCCAGTAGAATCACAAGTGTTATTTTATTTACTTTTTACCGTGGGAGACCCTCGCACGCTAATGGGCCGGCTCAACCGGAGTGATACCACAGCCTCACAGAAGATCGGCGTGAAGCAAAGTCTGGGCTGTGTTTCATCGAGTGAGTGAGGTGATTTCGGAGGCTCAATTACAAGGGACAAGAAAGGGGTTGAATTTTGGCAACGCATTTGGGACTCTACTGGTGTTCTAGTGTCTATGGGCGGCGGCAATCGCATACCATCAGATGATCCATCTGCTTGTCTACCACCTTTCACATAAAAAAGACATCATTTCAATATCATTTCAGGACGGGTGGTGATTAAGCCTAATCCCATCATAGTAGCGATGACTTCTATGATCGGGGCCTTTGCCCTGTAGTGGGACAGTACAAATTTATAGTGATACTTTACTTTTTAGGATGGGACATTTAAATCGTCCCAGGACCCTAGACTGGCATACAGCACCATGGTGTTGGTGAGAGTGTTCATTGTCGGCTATGTTACCTTCAATCTGTCCAAGGCTGTCACCATCGCTGTAAGATATTCGGCTATCAGGAAGCAGTCCCAAATGAGAGCCGGGTAAGCCATTCCCTGATACGTAACTACTATTGTTTGTTGAACTTGAAACTATCAAAAACTGAGACCAGTACCGCTACCATGAGTTGACATCGAAAACTGACATAACGTTAACTATTGCTCTGTCTCTTTCAAATGCATCACAATGAAAGAGACAAAGCGATAGTTTTCGATAGCGAGGATAGTATTTCAAACTCATGGTAGTGCTAGAGTTCACAGATAGGTAGGTATTATACTTAATGATGCTTAGCTAGTTAATTATCTATTGCGATAAAACCGCTTCTTTGTCAACAGTTGTAACCTTATTTTTTTTGTTTTAAGTATTTTGTGTTACGAAAGAATAAAGAGGATGAGAAAATCAAATAATGTTTTTATATAGTATCTCCTCGTTTCACAGCCAGATCTGCCGAAAGATCATATCTGTGGATATGAATTATAGGGTATTTGACTAAATTTTTTTATGTGTTTAATCAAAAGACCTCCCAATTTAAGAAACATTATTGAAAGAATTACTCGATTCTGATTTGAATTACCTGAGATATCATAACTTTAAGAGCACATATTTTGGGCAAGCCCAAAAACGCTCTATACAAATGACTACAGGCAAGTGACGTCACATGCTCGTATCCTGTATGCGAAACTAGTAAATTTTGTTTGGTATCTATATCAAATGTTTTGTTTAAGTAAATGGTTTTATAATAAAAGTTGGTGGAAAATGTACGGGTAGTTCAATGATATAATTATTTTTTTAAATTGTAATACTTTAAAATTGGACTTGCCCATGAAACTTTGAATGCTCATAAAACCAGCTAGACGTTATATTTTTAACTGAAAATTTTGGCCATTGGTTCTTATTTACCAGTATTTTGGAAAAGTATAAATATTTTTTACTATATCGAGATTAGTCAAATACCCTATTGTAAAAAGATTTAAATCGTAATCTATCGATCGCTGAGTTCGAAATTTAATATTTAATGTTTGAATTTAAATCTTCTAGCGAACCGGAGTCCCAAGTCCTGGACTACGTCATGCAGCAGCATAAGCTGTTCATTGCGTTGGCTTCCAGCTACGCGTATTTGGCCGCCTTCAATTGGCAGTGGGACCTGTACATGCAAGTCAATAGAGATTTGGAAGCAGGGAAGTTCGATCGGCTGGCAGAGGTACGGTACTCAGAATTCATTTGCATTTTTTTTATGTGACAGGT
The DNA here is from genome assembly GCA_014851415.1 of Cnaphalocrocis medinalis. Classification (NCBI taxonomy): domain Eukaryota; kingdom Metazoa; phylum Arthropoda; class Insecta; order Lepidoptera; family Crambidae; genus Cnaphalocrocis; species Cnaphalocrocis medinalis. Next base: position 16,243,461 of record CM026275.1, on the reverse strand, counting down.
GCCAGACGAGCAAACGAATCACCCAATGGTAAGCGACTGCCGCCGCCAATAGACACTTGCAATACATAGGTCTGCAGAGTCACAAGTGCGCTGCAAACCTTTAAGCCCCTTTCCCCCAGTTGGGCCTCCGGTACCCTCAGTCATTCGACGAAACACAGCGGAGGCGCTGCTTTCACGTCGGTCTTCAGTGAGGCCGTGGTATCATATACGAGATATCCTAAGCCTACGAAATTTCGGAATGCTGCGAGCCTATCCATACTTAATGTTATGTTTGAAGTCGCACTACCTAAATTTATCATTGGTAAAATAATGTAGAAGAAATTTTCAGCTTTTTCGAAACACTGGGCACGATGCTCTTTCTTTCTTATTAGCTAAGCGCTTAGTTGAAGTCACGGAACAAAATCCATCGCTGTCCAACGAGGTGATGTTGTCAGCATTTTGGCGAAATTACCACAGGGGCCTACTCTGTTTTATTTTTCTTTTTGGTAGTTTAGTATTGTTATTCGCTTCATTATTTTTTCTTATTTTGTCTAATAAACTATTTTCAGCTTCACAGCTCGACTTGCTTGCTCAAAGCGCTGAGCACCGCAGACAGCGTTACCATGATCGATCAGTGTCGTCTCTCTTGTGGAGGCCACGGCTACCTGGCATCTTCTAGCTTCCCGCAGCTGTACGGGCTTGCCGCAGCTGCTTGCATATATGAGGGCCATAACACTGTTTTGCTTCTGCAAGTAGCCAGGTAAGATTATATAAAACCTAAACACTGGTTTACAATCGACTCTCAGCGTCATCTAGATAGTACTGTTTTAATGTTTTTAAAGCTTAAAATATTTTTTTAATTTGCATGTTAATTTTAATTCTACAACTGAATACGTAGTGAATATCACATCATAAGCACACCCTTTGTCAAAATAGGTGGACACCTATTTTATGCAAATATATACATTGGCTTTGACTTTATATGCATCTGGATCCAGCTAAATGCCACTCGTGAGCTTGGATCATGGCCACACTAGTCTTCTCAAATCATCTGCCCGTGCACTAAAACTACAACTAACTTACAGATATTTGGTAAAATGTTGGAATCAAGTACTGAACGGGGAAGAGTTGGCCTCGTCAACGTCATACCTATCAAATCGAAACCAGCTGGAGCCATGGGACAGCAGCGTCGACGGGAATCATCAGGGGCAGTCAAAAAGTTGCCGCTGGGTAAGAGTATTTATTTTACCCCAGAGATGGATAGAGATTTACTTAGTGCGAGATCTAAGGTCGCAGACATATCCCAAAGAATTGCGTGGCGCAAGTGGCAATGGTCAGGCCACATTGCGAGGAGAACAGACGCGTAGACGGCCGTTGTTGTAGAAAGGTCCATGAGTGGAGGCTGCGTACAGGAAGTCGCAACCAGTGACAGGTCCCCTATAAGGTGAAAAGACGATGAAGTGAAGTCGCGGGAAGTCTTTGGATGCGAGCGGCACGTAACCGATCTGTGTGGAGAACATTGGGGAGGCCTATGTCCAGCTGTGGACGTCTATTGGCTGAATTGGTGATGATGATGAGTGCGAGCTAGAGTACCTATTAGCACCACTTGGATTTCACTTACGAGTATCTCTTAACTACACTGTACACTACAAAAGAACGCGTTCTTTTACACGTATACTCGTATCTAGAGATCATTTATCTTTGCAGTAAATTAACTAATGCTATGGCAAGTCTTGAGAGATATATGAAGTCGGGTTTGGCATTTGAAGATGCTTTCAACAAAGCTACGGTGCAGTTGTTGGCCACAGTAGAGGTACGAATAAAACATAACAGAAAATTAAATGCTTAAAAGAATTAAAAAATTAAAATAAAAATAGTTGATGAAATTAAATATGTACAGCAGTACATTACTGTTTTATTTTGCTGCGCAATATAATTATTTATCTTTTTTTATTCCATATTTTAGGCTCATGGGCGCGCCCTGGTGCTGTCGGTGTACCAGTCCGAAGTAAAAAGGACCACGGCGTCCCTATCTGCGCCTGCGCAGCGAGTGATACACCAGCTAGTGGAGTTGTATGCATACTACTGGACATTAGAAAGAATAGGTGATTTTGTTTTGGTAAGCAAGTTTTAGTGGAAACTAAGTCTCAGTAAACATAATATAAGACACCCTCAAGCCAGATGGAGTGACGATCTGCTCAAGATGGGTGGCAACTGAAAGCAAGTAGACAGACATCTATCGAGTCGTTTGCTTACAAATTCGTCTTCATAAATAAAACAGTAAATATAAATTCGGACGTCATAAATAAAACATTAATATTTTCACATCATCACAAATCGACCATATTTAGATGATTAACCGTATATTATCGTATTTAAATAATGAATTAGGAGAGAACATTTATAAATCATAATGGTGGTATAATATTTTCAACAATACAGTGTGCGGTATGAAATATGACTGTATAAGATGAAGGTAGGACAGTTATACGTATAAATGAAAGCAAATTAGTAGATGTCGGAACGGATTCAATATCTTTAGCTACAAGATATTATACATAAGACTGTTTTGATTGTATCTTGCTGTTCTTGTTGCACCTCCAAATCGCTTCCAAGCGAAGAGGTCCGCCTTATTGTACTGTTTATAGTTGTTCCACTATATGTTATATTTCTGTGCAATAAAGAATATCTATCTGACTATATCCACGACCTTTCAGTATATGAGGCAGGGTCAATAACAAATACGCCATCGAGCCAATCTATTTTTAGATGTATATAATTATATAACTATTTAATAACATCCACTAAACAAATGAAAAAATAATAGAGGTAAAATATTATTAAACTATCTTTAATTAACACATCTCCGTACACAACAAAGACCTATTAACCTGTTAACACTAATATCGGATCGACAGCAAAAAATGGACATTGCAATAATAACTCAGAGGTCAAATAATAGCGTGAGGTCCGTATACTGTTACAGGTCAATATCCGATACAAAAAAACCAGTCAAAAGGAAGTTGGAGTTGCGAATTGAGGGTTCCGTAGCGGCGCTTGCGCTGTTTGTTGATTACGCGAGTGAGAAATGGTAGAAAATCGGGGAGATGGGGAGTTCAAATTTTGTGACTCTATTGGATTGCCGCAATCGTTCTATTAGATCCGTTTCCTCGTCTGCCACATAGATTTACATCACTTTACATCGCTTTAACCATCGCTTTATATCGCTTAACTATTCTAAACAGCATTTGTCCTGAGCTATTACTTTTGGAAATTCGCATAAAAACGGTCAAATTTTCATATACCTACTCTTGACTTGGATTTTTTTTTCGACAAGAAATTTTTACAGATAAGTACATCCTGTGTTGTAACACAGAACGTACAATTATCTGTAATGAAGTATAGTGTGTATATTGACATTCTAGAACTGTGTTCATCAGACGAATGTTAAATTTTGATTGGGAATCGAATCATGACCTTTGCTATATATGAGGTTTTTCCATTATACGTAGTAGTACTGTGAGCTCTCAATTCTCGCCTAATTTCATGATAGGAAGTAATACTAACCCTAAAAGGGTTTTGTATTGTCGTGCTGAACCCTAGAAATATTGGATCTAATGTCAGCACGTGTCAAATTTTAACTGAATATTTTTAAACATTCATATTGAAGTTAGTTATAATTTCAATACCCTTTTAATTGAGACGGTCATAAAGTTAATAACATTTGAGAGGCAGCAGCCACGGAGTACTTTTTAATAGCAGCAGCGTAGCATAGTGGCACAGATATCTCCCTTTTTCTTATATTTCCGTTTTTCTAAACAGAAAAAGTGGTCAAATGTCATTTGCCCAAAGGTTGTCTGGTAGATATCACTTTAAGCGATAAGACCGCCGAAATTGTGCATTAAATTTCTGTAATCTCTAAGTTCTTAAGTTGTGAGTTAGTCTATCTATCTATATGGGTATTGTCTATCTATCTATGTATATTTGTCTTCCTCTGTGGTAGTGGGTTCAGTGGGAGGGAGGAGAGGGACGGGGGTAATCCTTTATTTTGTGTGCGTTACTTATCCCATACTCTCCATTGCAATGCGGATGAAGCAACGGGCAATCTTTACCAGTCAATTAAAAAACTAAGTTCTCGATATCTAACAATCGATTATGTCCTATATAGACCAATTAATGGACAAAGAGATAAACATCTGCGTAACGCGTGAATCGCTTCTCTTTTGTTACTTTATCGTAGCGAGTAGGTCAACAATGAGAGTGAGCCAAACTAGATCTTTTGTTCTTACTGTTGCCATTTGCGAATATTATTGTGTGTGTGAAATGGGACCATCTTCTTTTTCTTATTTGTCGGAATCGGATCCACGACTTTAGAAGGCGCCACCAAGCGTTACTTAACACGCCACTGGCGACTCGACCGGAGTGATACCACGGCCTCACAGAAGACCGGCGTGAAGCGCCTGCGCTGTGTTTCGTCGAGTGAGTGAAGGTACTGGACGCCCAGTCGACGCTAAGCGCTGGTTTACGCATCAATCGAGCCGGACCATCGAAGCGCGATATGCCAAAGCGTGACTCTCTCACGGTAAAAAGTCTAGTCTGCAATATGTGGCTAAGGCGAAAAATGGTGGGGATCAAACCCATGACCTTTGGCGAATAAGGCAAGGTCGCTACCAAATGCGCCATCAGGCCAGTCAGCCTGGTTAACTAAATTTTAAGACTAGTTCATAAATTAACCAATAGATGACGCTGGGATTCGATCACATCGCGCTAGCGTTTCGTGTTTTCAGTTTACCTATAAGCCTTTGTCGTTGTTTTAGAAGTTATCTTTTTATAAATAGTATAGACGAAGATAGATATATGTAGATTTCAGACGTCGATTTCGGAATAATATTGGATATGAGGACTGCCACAAGATACACATCTCGATGAATAATCCATCTAAGAACATTATCAACTGTCGTGCAATTAATAAAACAAACTCGTGTATAAATAAGGAGAAAAAGAAAGTGGCATCTAATTTATATTGAAAAGGAAAGTATACTTCGCTAAAACAGACAACCTCTCTCGCACGAGCCTAATCAATCAACTTTGAGAACGGGTCACAGTTTGGCCTATGCCAAAAATAGTACGGCTAAGGCGCGATTGGATCAATCGTTATCCGATAGTGAATCTATGGTAAGTATAAGGCTGTCCTTCCAAATGAATCGGAGCGTTATACAATAGATTTATCCCATGATAAAGATTGCTCGAATCGGACCTTAATAATATAAGTAGCTTTTTTAAGGGCAATATGACTGAGTGTTTCAAAGTACTAGACAACAGATAAACAAACCTATCGAATTTAACCTTCGTGGCTTGAAAATCTGCGCCCGTGGTACAATCAAAGACTTTGTACAATAAGCTTTTATTGTTACCCGTTCTCTGTTTAGAGCAGCTGTGTTGAGGGTTCAAGTTGCCATTATGATCGTCAACCTTCGTTAGAAGATGGCACTTAAGAAGATCGAATTCTAAAAAATTTGCCATATAAACTTTGGTATCTACACTTTTCAAACTGTTGTACAATTGTTTGTGATGAATTACAAGATATTTTACTTTGAATGTTTACTGTTTGAAACATACTTTTTGCTCGACCCACCTAAGATGACGGCCTGTGATTAAACCACTTTACCAACAGGACGTTCTAGTATCTTAATTTAGGGTAAATTCAATGAGTAATACCCAGGCAATAAGTCAAATAAATTATTTGATTTTATAAATGTACTTGTTACAGTACACGGCTATAACACAACAAGATGTGCAGTACATTCAACGAAAGTATGAAGATGTCCTAGAAGCGATTCGGCCCAATGCTGTGGGTCTGGTTGATGCTTTCGACTTTAGAGACGAGGTTTGTATTTTAGCTAAGATTTATTCAAGTTAATATAATTGTAAACCCCGACGAAAAACGATGGGGTGTTATATTTGAATGTGTCTGTCTGTGACATCGTAGCTCCCGAGGCGGATGAACCAATTTGGATTTTGTTTTTTTTTGTTTGAAAGTTTTATTGGTCGGGAGTGTTCTTAGCCAGATTAGATGGCCACCACCACAAAATGATGAATTTCATATTTTTCACTTGATTCCCATCATATAGGTAGAATGCATACATTATGTCAACTTGTTGTTGGTTTTATATATTTTTTTTATAAATCCAGACTTTGAACTCGACGCTGGGCGCGAAAGACGGCCGAGTCTACGAGCGTCTGATGGAGGATGCTTTGAAGAGCCCTCTCAACCAGCAGCCAGTCAACGAGTCCTTCCACAAGTACCTTAAGCCCTTCCTGCAGAAAGCCAGGCTTTGAGATGTAATCATACAAATAGGTTAACTATACGAGTACACGGTGTATGTGTGAAAATTTACATCCCTTTAACCACGTGTGCTACTATAAAAAACCGCATAAAAAAATCTAACTTTTCATGAAAAGTCGGTTATATGACTAGGTTATTTCGTATTGGGAGACAAAAAATAAAAAAAAAACAATTCAAATTCGTAAAATTGATTGAATTGAAGATTTTTGTTTGTAGTTACTCGAAGAGTGAAATTACACTTCAAAATGTTGTTATTACCATTTTTATTAGTATGAAATCATTACCTAGTATTCAATTAAAAATATTCCACAGATTTGGTTGGCATAAAATATTTATTATTATTCATCATTGGTTATTAATCCACCAGTGCCATCAATCTTTGCAGGTATAGGATGTAGTGAATAGTAAATGAATGTCGTATTTATTAACACAAACGAAACACTTCTGTATTTCTATTTATGTAGCGTGAGCAATTTGAATTAGCATAACCAGTCCGAGCCGATCGCTTGCCGATTGATATTAGACATAATGTCTTTATTGGCTTAATTGTATAACCGAAGCTAAGTTATTGCACTAGGTGTGTGGTTTGTAAACTTTTATTTCTATGTGTGTCTTTTTGAACTGGTGTTATTCTTGGAATCAGGTAATCTATTAATCTTATACATCTAAAGGTGAATGTGGTGGTGTAGATTAAAAAAGTAAATTAAAATTTTGAACTTTTTATTTTATCTCCATAAATATTCGAATTGAGCAATAAATTAAGTAAATGCAGACTTTAAATTAAATGCAATAAATTAATTAATAAATAAAATCAGACTTTTGCAAATACACCAAGACAAGTTTTCGATTCTTTCGGAAGTCGTCTTGATGTGGTTGCTTTAGTAAATGTAATCAGTTCACGCGCTGTGAGCGTTGGCGTGCGCGGAGCCAAAGCCTGAGGTGTTGGCCACGGAGTTGGTGATCCGGTAGCCCGCGCTCAGGCCCTGGGTCTTGGCGGACGACGACGCCTGCCCGTGGCCGGAGCTCTGCGCGTCCGCCGCGGTCCTGGAGCCGCCGTAGTACCCAGTGTTCCTGCCCAAACCGACCTGACCTCCGAGGTTGGCAGACGATGAAGCGACTCCAGCGCCGTGGGTGTTCGCCACAGTCTTAGCGGAACCGAATCCGGTGTTGATGTCAGCGTTAGCGTTGGCAGTTCCGTAGTTAGAACCTTGGGTGTTGGCGGTGGTCTTAGCCGAGCCGTAGTTGGAGCCGTGGAGGTTAGCAGCGGAGTTGGCTGATCCGTATCCGCCGTTCATGTTAGCGTTGGCGTTGGCGGAACCGTAACCAGCACCGTGAATGTCAGCCTCGGATTTAGCAGAGCCGATTCCAGCTCCTTGGGTTTCAGCGTTGGACTTGACAGCACCGTATCCGGAGTGAGTGTTGGCGTTAGCCTGAGCTTTAGCGGAGGGTTCGTCGTACAGGGTTCCGAAGTGCCAGTGGATGCGCTTCTGGTTGGTGGTCTTGGCGGATGAGATGGCATTGCCGTACTGGCCGTTCACATTGGCGTTAGCGTTGGCGGAGCCATAGTTGGAGGGAGCATAGCCTTGTGTCTTGGCAGATGCGATGGCGGAGTCGTAGGCGCCGGTGTTGGCGGATGAGGTGGCAGAGTTGAAGCCGCCGTTCATCTGAGCTTCAGCAGAGGAGCGGGTGGCGCCAGTGCTACCTTCAGCCTTAGACGAGGCCGAGCCAAATCCAGCGCCAACTCCTTGAGTTCTGGCAGCAGTCACGGCAGATCCGTAACCGGTGTTGGCGTTAGAGGCGGCGCTTCCGAATCCAGAGCCGTAAGTCTTAGCGTTGGTAGAGGTGATGCCGTAGCTGCCGACGCCTCTCTGGGTCTGAGCGGAGGACTGGGCATTGCCGGCACCGTTGGAGTTAGCGGACGAAATTGAAGATTCGGAGTCACCGTTCAGGATGGCAGAGGATTGAGCGGAGAGTGGGCCCGAGGCGGGCATATCGTAACTGATTTCGGCGGGAATCTCGAAGTTTTGGTTGTAGGAGATGACGGTAGCCGGAGCGGGCAGGGGGTAGTAGGCACCGTTTTGTGCCTCGGCGACAGCTTTAGCAGAGCCGTAGACGGGCATTTCAGGGGCATCGTAAACCTCAGCCTGGGCGACGGCTTGCCCGGGGTAGATCTCGCCGAAGCCGTCGTTGCGGGCGACGGGCGCTTCGTTGATGGAGCCGCTGCCGTAGGCCTGCGCGTTGCCACCGTTGACGGAAGCGGTGCCGGTCGCTTGGGCCAGGCCGCCGATGTTGCGGCTGTAGGCTTGGCCGACGGAGAAGCCTCGTCCATCACGGTAAAGTACACCTGGTTGAAGAAACAGTATACAAAATAGTAAACATTTTCAAGTGAAATAAGTTATTTCATGACTTTTCAAAAAAAATTCATGACTTTTAAAAGTTAGAATAGTTGTTTGATTATAATGTTTGCTTTGAAAACCAATATAACTTTTTTCAAAATGATTAATGAAAGTAAATCAAGATGAGTTCAAAATCTTTATTAAAATTAAGGACCAAAGGATTGAATTTCCAAACATAGGAAAAGGATTTGTATTTCTTCTAAAGGACTCACCGTTTATAAGGACTGGGCTAGACTGGCACATGGCAAACAACGCGACCGCTACGACGAACTTGGCTGCCATGTTTGTTTTGTTGTTTATTGTTTGGGAGGAGACAGCTGACTGGATAAAGTGAGAGCATTTCTCCGCGCTTTTATACGACGTCCATCGTCCACCACTCCAGCGCACGACTGACCCAAAAGCCGTGAACTTCACCTAGAAAAGTATCGATCTGACGGACAGTCGTAAATTTAAGTGATAGATTACGGTAGATTAATGGAGTGACTTCTATCGCGGATTTTGCAAATGATCTTCAACTGTTTGATTGGTTCGGGTGACGTCACATCGGTAGAGGCAGAGTGCGCTGACCTCTCTATGTGCAATACATCGATACAATTCGTTTTAGCCATCTAATTTTCTCGGTTCCTCGATCGTTGACATTTTGAAATATGTCTCCGTGGGAAATATTGGCCATTAGCGGATTTCAGATATAATTAAAGCAATGAGTATTGTAAATGTGCGATAAGAACCGTTTTTATTGGCGATGTTTCCTCAATAGTCGGACAGCTTGAGCAAAAAAAGACATTTAGGTACTATTTGGTCATAAATTATTTGACTTACTAAGATGTCGCTAAAGGAATTAAATTACTTATATTATTATTATCATAAATGAATCTATAATCGTAATCTTTTAAGGTTCTAGATGCATAGGAGGGTGTCGTAACATTATTTTAGTGTCATATTGGTATTACCTTGTTGCTCTGATACATATCACTATTGTGTATGCATCAGGTCAAAAATCAAGGTCATTTGAGTCATAAGAACGGCGTCTTCCATACAGTTCGTGTAAATGTATAGTATACGACTCATTTCTTCTACTTAGGCCGAAGGATAACCCCAGGGTATGCTCCTGGAAAGCCTCCCAAACGGCGTTGGTTCAGGATGCAGGTCGGGTATCAGATTGTCGGTCCATTGCACCACGAGGCAGCTTGGCCCGCATCATAAAATAAAAACTTGAATAGATGCTTCACAAAGACACTCAACAAAAGCTATTGTTCATTTTTCAACAAGGGAATAGAACCATGAACTCTTGAAGCGAGAGGCAAGGTCATTATCAATCACGCCCTTTGTGCCAAACGATATGGTGCGCGAAAAACAGTGACATATCACTGGTTTTTGCGCACGCAAAATTATAACGAGACATATCTCGTTATAATTTTTACGCATGATTTCTAGTCTTTTTTTTACTTGTGCTATTTTTATCTCATCATGTCAACTATGATATATATTATTACTAGCGGCCGCCCGCGACTTCGTCCGCGTGGAAAAGTAACTTTTTACCCCCCTTTCAACCCCTTACAACCCCCTTTTTCGCAATAAAAGTAGCCTATGTTCTTTCTCAGGGTCTAGATTATCTGTATACACAAATTTCATTTAAATCCGTTGAGTAGTTTTGGCGTGAAAGAGTAACAGACAGACAGACAGACAGATAGACAGACAGACAGAGTTACTTTCGCATTTATAATATTAGTATGGATGGATAATACGGTGACATATCACTGGTTTTCGGCGCACGCAAAAATTATAACGAGACATATCTCGTTATAATTTTTACGCATGATTTCTAGTCTTTTTTTACTTGTGCTATTTTTATCCCATCCTGTCAACTATGATAAATATTATTATAATACCTGTATTCCTGTTTTCTGTTTAAGTTTTTTGTATGTGTTGTTTTGTGCATGTCTATTCTTTATTATTTTAAGGCGTCACCCAACGTCCAGCCAACCAACTCTGCAGCAGCTGCTGAGCTCTCTCATCTTACCGTGTAATTCCCAGTTGCGTCCAAAGCTGTCGCTTTGGAGCCCGGGATAGCTTAGACCATGATTCAGGATTTGGGGAGTCCGGTAATGAAGTGACTGCCGTCTGACCTTAGCAACAGTTAAACAGGGGAACCAGACCAGCTCAGTCGTGGTTACTGGTTTCAGAAACTATCCGGATTGCGCAGGTTTCCTCGCTATGTTTTCCCTCACAGCCGATCTAAAAGTAGGAATACGTACAGTTGACTCCAAAAATATGTATACAATTTAGGACTATGTCACAATACAAAGGTAAAGCTGAGGGGTAAAGCTGAGCGCGTCCGTGGGCTTTAGCTCTAGATACCCACACGTGCCCCCTGGGTAGCGCCAAATGCTCAGCACTTTTTGTCCGTGGAGAGCCACGCTTCGGCACGAATGGGCTGGCTCGACCGGAGAGATACCACGGCCTCAAAGAAGACCGGCGTTAAGCAGCGCTTGTGCTGTGTTTCGCCGAGTGAGTGAGATCACCGGAAGCCCAAACCCCCCTCCCCCCTATGGCACAGTTGAAAACCAAGAAGTTACCCCAGGAGGGTACCAACTGCGCCAGCGTTGGAGAATCCCTCTCTGGACGTCCACGCTCAGTACAATCTGCGCCTGAGCTTGGACGCCCAGGCTGCCCTTCGTATTCTGGGGGGGGCAAAACTGTGTCCACTAATGTTGGGGCTAAGAGCAAGAACACCAAGGCACCCCCTGCCACACTAGATGTGGACTTTTGTAACATAAGGGGCCTACATTCCAACCTGAATGCTGTACACCACCATTTAGAGACAGCAAAGCCGGCTATGCTCTTTCTGACTGAGACGCAGATATCGTCTCCAGCGGACACGTCCTACCTTACCTACCCTGGGTATGGATTAGAACATTCCTTTTTACCTAGGGCTGGAGTGTGTGTGTACGTCAGAGACGATATCAGCTCTCGTCGCCTCAGCAATCTTGAAGGTCGGGACCTATCTATTTTATGGCTCCGTGTAGACAGCGACGACCACCCTCGCGTTTATGCGTGCCTTTACAGGTCCCATAGCGGTGACACCGAAACTGACCGACTCTTTGAGCGCATCCAGATAGCTTCGGACATTGTGCAGCAGCAGATCCCTTCTGCGGAAATCATTCTCCTTGGCGATTTTAATGCCCACCACGCCGACTGGCTCATGTCCAGTAAAACTGATTACGCAGGTCGATCTGTTCACGACTTCGCTCTTGCAAATGGACTGACACAACTGGTTACCACGCCCACACGAATCCCAGATGTGGACGGCCATGCTCCTTCACTGTTGGACCTTCTGCTGACCTCTCACTCGGACGGCTACAACGTTTCCGTTGTTGCTCCTCTGGGCTCCTCGGACCATTGCCTTGTCCGTAGTAAAGTGCCACTCACAGACTTGGCTCGACCGCGGAAAGCACGCGGGCGCCGTGTATGGCACTATAGGTCAGCAGATTGGGATGGAATGCGGTCTTTTTTTTGCATCCTACCCTTGGAGGCAGGTGTGCTTCTTGCCGGATGATCCCAGCGTCGTTGCTGACTCTGTTACCGATGTGGTGTTGCAGGGAATGGAACTTTTCATTCCGTCTTCTGTGGTTCCTATCGGTGGCAGATTTCGGCCCTGGTTTGGTTCATCTTCCAGAAAAGCTTCTCGTAAGAAGCAGGAAGCTTACCAAGCCTGGGCTGATGCGGTGGCGACGGGGGATGAAAATACCAGCGCCCTCAAAAAGAAGTACAACTTCGCCTCCAGGTCCCTCAAAAGAGACATTGCAAGAGCGAAGTCGGTGCACATCGGTAGAATCGGCGAGAGACTTGAACGTCTTCCTTCGGGAACACGTGCGTTCTGGTCTCTCGCCAAAGCTATCGAAGGTAATTTCTGCATGCCGTCTTTTCCTCCTTTGCGCACGGGAAATGATTCGTTAGCCCATGGCGCAAAAGAGAAAGCCGACTTTCTGGGCAAACTCTTTGCGTCCAACTCGACTTTAGATGATGGGGGCCAGGTACCACCGAGCATACCGCAGTGCGATGGGTGTATGCCCGACATCCGCTTCCACCAACGCTCGGTGCGTTTAGCCCTCATGTCTCTAGACGTTCACAAGTCGAGTGGGCCCGATAGAATCCCACCCATTGTGCTAAAGATGTGCGCTCCGGAGTTGGCACCGGTACTCACGCGACTCTTTCGGCTTTCCTACTCTTCTGGCGTTGTCCCGACGTCCTGGAAGACGGCCTTAGTCCCACCCGATCCCCAAAAAAGGCGACCGCTCAGATCCGTCCAATTATAGACCGATAGCCATAACCTCCCTTTTCTCAAAAGTTATGGAATCCATAATTAACAGCCAGCTCCTTCGGTATCTCGAGGGTCAGGAGTTGCTTAGCGACCGACAGTACGGCTTCCGCCAGGGTCGGTCAGCTGGTGATTTGCTGACTTTCCTGACTCACCGTTGGGCACAGGCGATTGAGAGTAAGGGAGAGGCATTGGCGGTTAGTCTGGACATTGCGAAGGCCTTTGATCGGGTCTGGCACAAGGCGCTTCTCGCGAAGCTTCCTTCCTATGGGCTTCCCGAGAAATTATGCGAATGGGTCTCTAGCTTTTTGGAACATAGAAGCATCAAGGTCTTAGTTGACGGTGAATGCTCCGACACTATGTCCATAAATGCTGGAGTCCCGCAAGGCTGTGTGCTATCGCCCACACTGTTCCTTCTTCATATCAATGTTATTTTGCATAAACGCGATATTCATTGCTATGCGGATGACAGTACGGGCGATGCGTTTTACAACGGCTGCGCTAACATTTCTCGGGAAAACGTCATCGAGAGCCGAAACAAACTTGTGTCTGAGATGGAAGCATGTTTGAACGAAATCTCAGATTGGGGTAGACTTAACTTGGTCCGATTCAAACCCCAGCAAAACACAAGTTTGTGCGTTCACCGCAAAAAAGATTCCTTGGGGTCGCATTTCCTAATTTTGAGAGCACCCCCTTAAATGCCTCAGCCACTATTGGTATACTTGGTATCGACATATCGAGCGAAGTCCAATTCCGGGACCATCTAGAGGGCAAGGCTAAATTAGCCTCAAAGAAGCTTGGCGTGCTAAATAGATCGAGACGGTACTTCACTCCGGCTCATCGCCTTCAGCTATATAAGGCGCAAGTCCGGCCGCATATGGAGTACTGCTCTCATCTTTGGGCAGGAGCACCTGCGTACCAGCTTCTTCCTCTAGACCGGATCCAGCGGAGAGCGTCTCGAATCGTCGATTGCCGGGATATCACTAGTCGGCTTGACCCCTTGGCGCTGCGGAGAGATGTTGCGTCTTTGTGCATTCTCTATCGCTTATACCATGGGGAGTGCTCCGAGGAATTGTTCGGTTTGATTCCTGCCGCCTCGTTTCGACATCGTTCCACGCGGCAGCAGTTCCATCCATTTCATCTGGATGGCTGGCAGTCCACTACTGTGCGCTTTGCCAGGAACTTTCTGCCGCGTACGACAAAAATATGGAACGAACTGCCACCTGCGGTATTTCCGGACCACTACGACCTACAAACCTTCAAGAAAAGGGCATATGCGTCGCTGACGTTCATTCAGTGTTCTGTGAGACACGGCCGAGTCAAGTGTCAAAAGAAAAATACAGAAAATGGGTAAATGCGTGGTTAAAACGTGCGTTTCAAAATCAGAAAAGCATCATAAAGCCACCGGAATAATTTTCCACAAGTAAGTTTATTGTTTTATAGTTTATTTTAATGTAAAAAGTAATAAAAATTTAAAATGTTGGAAATAAGGTTCAGTGTTACAAGTAAAAACGAGTTTTGATTTTCCACATTTAATGGGAGAATATTCTAATAATTGGATTTAGTGATTTCAAGTATTTTAAATTCGTGAAAATTTTCCAGGTTGCCTAAAAATGAAGCACGCTGTGATAAATTGATAACAAATATCCGATTGATAAAAAGGAGACGGACTGGTTGGTCCATCAGAATATTCCGTTAATTGTTCGAAGCACTTCCGTGATCAAGACAACCTAGAACCAAAAGGCGAATATGTGGGCGAATGTTAATTATATATTTTTTAAATAAAACAAAACAAAAATACCTATATCAAAAATAGTAAAAAAAACAGACGATTTTTAAAGAGATTGGTCCAGTCGTCGATTCTCAACAACTATTGAATTTTTCTTTAGTTCTCACATCTCTGTATTCTTTTGGTCTGTACATATGCAAATTTTGGAAGGATCTGGACAAGCGTTCATGTATAAAAGACATTCATTAATTACACACCAGTTTCGAATGGAGATCGCCGGAACTCGCACCACAGTACAAATGCGTTTCAGAAAGTATTTTTTATTAATGCTTTAATGCTGGGTTAGTGACCACCTGACATTAAAGGTGATCCTACTAAGGGCTCTGTCCCCTTTAAGCACTGCTCGTAACAAAAAGAATCCGGGAGAGCGAGGATGTTGGCAGCGTAATTGTAACTTTGCTGATACTAGGGCGGCAGCAATCGCTAACCAACAGGTGATCCATCCACTTGTTATGTTTAAAAAAAAAAAGCTAACATGCCTCATCATTCAGTGAACAATTGATATTCTTATCGCAACTGATGTTTTGTCCTTGTTAAATTTGGACCTTGCTCCAGAAATGCGTAATTCTGGTTATTATTAGGTACAATGAAATGAGTAAACGTAGTGTAGGACGACCTCAGGCCAGATGGAGTGACGATCTGCGCAAGAGGGCTGGCTGGAGCTGGATGCGAGAAGCCGAAGATCGATCAAAGTGGCGAGCATTTGGAGAGGCCTATGTCCATGGACTGTAACAGGCTGATGATGATGATGATGATGATGATGATGATGATGATGATGATGATGATGATGATGATGATGATGATGATGATGATGATGATGATGATGATGATGATGATGATGATGATGATGATGATGATGATGATGATGATGATGATGATGATGATGATGATGATGATGATGATGATGATGATGATGATGATGATGATGATGATGATGATGATGATGATGATGATGATGATGATGATGATGATGATGATGATGATGATGATGATGATGATGATGATGATGATGATGATGATGATGATGATGATGATGATGATGATGATGATGATGATGATGATGATGATGATGATGATGATGATGATGATGATGATGATGATGATGATGATGATGATGATGATGATGATGATGATGATGATGATGATGATGATGATGATGATGATGATGATGATGATGATGATGATGATGATGATGATGATGATGATGATGATGATGATGATGATGATGATGATGATGATGATGATGATGATGATGATGATGATGATGATGATGATGATGATGATGATGATGATGATGATGATGATGATGATGATGATGATGATGATGATGATGATGATGATGATGATGATGATGATGATGATGATGATGATGATGATGATGATGATGATGATGATGATGATGATGATGACAATGAAATGAGTAAACGTAGTGTAGGACGACCTCAGGCCAGATGGAGTGACGATCTGCGCAAGAGGGCTGGCTGGAGCTGGATGCGAGAAGCCGAAGATCGATCAAAGTGGCGAGCATTTGGAGAGGCCTATGTCCATGGACTGTAACAGGCTGATGATGATGATGATGATGATGATGACAATGAAATGAGTAAACGTAGTGTAGGACGACCTCAGGCCAGATGGAGTTCGTGTTGATCTTGATCAAGTATCAAAATGGACAATGGCAATATTGTGTTTCGGGGCGCATGGCAACTAACATGTAGCGGATATCCAAACATTTTGCACAGAGTAATGAAGATTGAAGAGATTTTCTGCGTTTCTTGTATGGTAGGTAGTAGGTATACTTACTTATTTGTAACTTTGAAAAAAAAAATGGCCAAGTAGGTACCTATATGTATCGTGTTTCTGTAATATCCTCAATAGATCCTCAAGCCGGAGTGATACCACGGCCTCACAGAAGACCTGCTTGAAGCAACGCCTGCGCTGTGGTTCGTCGAGTGAGTTAGGGAACCAGTGGCCAAATTAAAGGGGGTTAGAGGTTGGCAGTGCACTTGTTACACTATGTGAGGTGTCTATTATGGGGGCGGCAATACCATAAGCAATAAAACAAAACAAAAATACCTATATCAAAAATAGTAAAAAAAACAGACGATTTTTAAAGAGATTGGTCCAGTCGTCGATTCTCAACAACTATTGAATTTTTTCTTTAGTTCTCACATCTCTGTATTCTTTTGGTCTGTACATATGCAAATTTTGGAAGGATCTGGACAAGCGTTCATGTATAAAAGACATTCATTAATTACACACCAGTTTCGAATGGAGATCGCCGGAACTAGCACCACAGTACAAATACGTTTCAGAAAGTATTTTTTATTAATGCTTTAATGCTGGGTTAGTGACCACCTGACATTAAAGGTGATCCTACTAAGGGCTCTGTCCCCTTTAAGCACTGCTCGTAACAAAAAGAATCCGGGAGAGCGAGGATGTTGGCAGCGTAATTGTAACTTTGCTGATACTAGGGCGGCAGCAATCGCTAACCAACAGGTGATCCATCCACTTGTTATGTTTAAAAAAAAAAGGCTAACATGCCTCATCATTCAGTGAACAATTGATATTCTTATCGCAACTTGATGTTTTGTCCTTGTTAAATTTGGACCTTGCTCCAGAAATGCGTAATTCTGGTTATTATTAGGTACAATGAAATGAGTAAACGTAGTGTAGGACGACCTCAGGCCAGATGGAGTGACGATCTGCGCAAGAGGGCTGGCTGGAGCTGGATGCGAGAAGCCGAAGATCGATCAAAGTGGCGAGCATTTGGAGAGGCCTATGTCCAGTGGACTGTAACAGGCTGATGATGATGATGACAATGAAATGAGTGCTATCATCGCTTCTAAAAACGTTTAATTCTGAGGAACTTACTGCTTTTAAAGTTATCGTGTGGAGTTAGTGTTAACTATAGTGATTAATTTGTTGCACTATTTGGAAAAAACCTGATTAATTAGCATAATTGAAATTGGAAAGTAAAATTTAGCTTGAACCGGGAGTCTAACATAAGTTTCTAAGGATTTTTTGTCATGGTGTCTCCAGCTGGTCGTCCCTTTGAAGCCCGGGGTATAATTTACCATGACCGGGGATTTGGTGAGTCTGGTAGTTAGGTACAATAAGCAACTACTGTCAGGCTTTCGCTATATTTTGACAAGGCAAGCAGACTACTCACTTGTCATAGTTTGTAATTCCTGATTCCAAAGCCATGATTTTTGAGCCAGATTGGGCCCAGACACCACAACGGCTCAACGTACTTTCCGAGGTACAATTTGTTTATTTATTTTCATAGGCATACACAACAGGTATAGTCTACGGCACGAAACAGCAGTTATGACCTTGAGTGAGTAGAAACCAATTTTTATAAAAAGTCTTCTTTTTTACAAGTGCGCAAAATAACGGTCATCACCATACTTTCGTGCCGCGAGCTGTAACAATCCGTCAGTCACTAGCTCAGTTACAAAAAATTTAAAAATTGAAATTTAAAAACTTGACTTGACTTTAAACTTGGAGACAGATTTTTTGACTAAACCCGGGAATAAAACCCGAGGCCCCGAGCGTAGCCGTCGCTTTGTACTTGATTTGTGTTTACGTAGTTTAGTTACCATTTCAGTAATTGTATTTATCCAAGGTTACCTTCTTGTTCAAACATAGCTGTTGTAAAAGTATGTTCCCTATTTTTGGAATATAGCTCGGGTTTGTGATTACCAATCCGCATTAGTAAGCGTGGTGAAGCCTTATCCCATCGTAGTAGCGATGACTTGATTTCTATTATGGAGGCCTTTGCCATGCAGTGAGATAGTGTAGAGCAGTGTTTCCCAACTTTTTTATGCCATGGCCCGGTAATTTTCACACTGGCCCTTCGTGACCCACTAAGTACCTACTTTCAAACTCAAGCTGGTTCCATTAAGGTTAATAATACACGTTTATTAATAGTAGAAACGTTTATTAGTACTAGGTACTAATATTTTGTCAGTTCGAAGTATGCAGCTGTTTCTTATTTTTTACTAAGGAATCCAAGTTAGGTATTAAGTACCCATGTTTCTAAAATAGGTAAGGCGAAAGTGTCGCGACCCGGTTATTTCATTTTGGTGACCGGCACCGGGTCGCGACCCGGCTTTTGGGAAACGCTGGTGTAGAGGCTGATACTTTACTTTAACTTGTTGTGTAAATAAATAAAATGAAATATTATTTTTTCTGGTAGAGCAAACTTTTATGAAAATAACGTAACGTTATAAAAATCAGTTAATGGAGAAAGTTGTTTAATATGAAATACGGTACAAAAAATTCCAAGATTCGGCTTCCGAATTGTACGTTAATAAATTTTAACAGCCGTACGATTTTTTATCAACCGTAGTTTATCTAGCTAGACAGATAGCCGATTGCGCTGTCTAGATGCGCTAGTTAATGTTAGGAGAAAGTTCAAAGTCAGATGGGTTGATTAACTGTAAGATGTTCAGGCGATATTATTTAGATTACAGATAAGAAACAATTAAGTATTAGATTAATAATACTTTATAAAAATGGGACTAAACGCGAGGATATTTAAATATAAGTACATTATATTGATGTAGGTAATCCAACAGAGAACCAGATTTACCGACATAGCCCACCGAATTAGCAAACTGAAGTGGCAGTGGGCTGGTAATGTCATTAGCCAAAGCGTGACTCAACCACGTTAAGATAATTAGGCAAAATAAAAATCTGTTGTTTTCATCACTCATATTTTTTAGTTTTAATTAAATGCACCTACCTACTTGGGTATTAAAGTAAACAATTTATAAGATAAATAACATCACGTACACACAATGGACCGAAAGAGAGTCTAAGTGCGGAAAATAGAGTTCATTTTACATTGCAAAATATAGGTAAAAATGCAGAAGGGTTCTACAGTTAACCTATTGTATGCACCGAAGGAAGACCCGTGTTTTGCTTTTAGTACACGTGTAATACTCGTATACACAAATAAGAAATTAACTACATACATACTAAATAACCACTTACACTGAGAAAAAAATATTTGAGCAACAAAACAATTCCCACGTCGCTCATTTTAATTGAACCCTTATTGTAAGACACTAAAGTGGAATTTACTTAAAACGTATGGTAAGCCAACCGTGCGTACTAATAATAACTACATCACGTGATTCGGCGTATTGTTAAATATAGAACTATTTCGACCGCTCTCAGCAACGGCAGCGTGGCCGAGTGGTCTAAGGCGCTGGTTTTAGGCACCAGTCCGAAAGGGCGTGGGTTCGAATCCCACCGCTGTCAAATACTTTTATTATTTTTTTTACTTTTTTTATTATGAATTTGTATTAATATGTCATGGACTAAATTATTTTACTTTACCGTGATACTTATTATTGTCAATAATAAAATTTTTGCTAGATTCAAGATATTGTGTTTTTGCACAATATTTATAATAATAATAATGTAATAATAATAGATAAGATGAATATTAAGCGAGTAAGAAACATCGCAATAGTTTTTTTTTCAGTTGTTTTTAACTCGATAAAGTTGCTTTTTTTAGTCGGTTGCAAAGTACCTAACAGACCAAATACAGACCGGTTTTTACTACTGACTAGGGCCCTGATTTACTTTTGATTTGCTGCCTATTGTTATTAGCTAAATTGTACAAAAAAACAACGTAGTTTTTGTCAAAATTTGAGAATTATAACTAACTTTAGACCACATTACATTACAAAGGGGATAGAAACGTGTAAACTTTTAGCAATTAAGTACGTAGCCTTAGGGTATAAAAAGTCTAGGACTTGTGTAATGTAGTCTGAGCGCCTTCTATCGGTAACGGTTCAGTCGCGAAACGAAGTGAGGTCGGACCACTATCTATATTTATATAATGGGCTAAATCCTGTAGACATCTCAAAACCTGATATATTTACTAACCAAAAAAGCGAAAGATAGCCCGATTCAATCGACGGCCAGCGATATCTATTGGTACTTATTGGAACTAATGCTCGAAGAAGAAGAAGAGTCCGATGAAGAAGCGAACTAGTCTAGTCATAATTTTATTTAGGTTGAAATAAAACACAATTTTGTTCGTAATGACCTGTATATTTATCTAAGTGTAAAGGAGCATTATTTACAGGGTGGACACTCATTCATTATGTATAATGCTTACGCCTAATCCTTACAACGAAGTTAGTACAAAAAGTCCTTGCCGAAAGATGCCTAAACGATGTAACTCAACATTACATCGTCCCAAAATGTTACTGATATTATGCAAATGTCTCAATGTGGAGTAGTTTTATAGAACCGTTTTTTTATAGACAATGCATTTGTTTTTTACATGTTGGTAATCCTGTCTGCTGAAGTTAAGTTTTTGTTAAAAAAAAATATGCTAGGTCTTTTTACGGCCAAAATGTAATTTAATTTAATTGTAATTCATTAATGAACAAAGTTCTCCTATAAATTTTGTTTCAAGATGGAATTTCAGAAGTAAGTAGGTATGCAAAGAAAAATACAGGACAGTATTTTTTGAATTACGAAACACACTTGAAGAATAGGATCTTGAAGGTAGGTACCTAATTAGAGATCAGTTATTTTTAGATTTCAAATTGATTCCAGCAGTATTTTTTTTGCATTGTCTATAAAAATAAAACTAATTTATTTATTGGTAACGTCATAGCGCATTTTGAACAAATTTACATGTTATAGTAATCAAATCAGTTTCAGCGAGTGTTGATACTAAAGGACTGCCATTTAGGACTTTTTTTGATATTTACACTAAATGAAAAATAACTTAGAATGAGTACACCCCTCGCACATGTCAGACGTGTTTATTATCTATTGCTTGTATAAATTGTATCAGTATATGGTGGAAAGTATTCCGTATACAGCTTAAATTTACTGTATACAGTCCCAATTTATTGTATACAGTTGCATTTATTGTAAATATCAAATGAAACATTTTATTTATATTCAGAAATTATAGCACTTATTTTATTGATTACTTTTGTCATGGATACACAAGCAATATGTTACTTAAATTAGAATTATCAAATAAATATTTATACATTTCAGTAGGCTTATAGTTTTTTTTTCATATATTTGCGTGCACATATAAATTAATGCATTTTAAACTAATGAATTAGGTATTCTGAAAATGTTGGAAGTTAAAAAAAATATATTATCATTGTCTGAGTTGGCCTACGTAACGTAGGATGAATTAAAATAAAGTTTTAAATGAAACCATTTTTAGAAAACATACATTTTACATGCAACCAGATTATATGCGTGTACGACGAATGTTCACCTTTACTGGATAGTACAAAATAACAGCTTCATTTAAAACTTAAGTTTTATTGTATCTTCCTTAAATTAATGAAAGTATAAAAATAAGAATTGTTCTCGATTTCATACCAATGCACTGTATAAGATTAAGTATATTATTGTAAATTGATGACTTAGACACAGCTGCTATATTTATTTTACCATGATATAATAATAAAATTAGCACGCGAAAATAATTGTTTTGATAAAAACTGATGACGTTACTTAAACATAAGTATTAAAAAGCATTTAAAAGAAAGATTTCCTTAGGTTCTGATTTGAAAAATAAAATTACGGAAAAACGCAGTGAATAAAAATTAACAATCAGCTAACTACACGTATTTGGTTAGAAGACTTCACTGTATAAGTTATCAGGTTAAAGTCTAAGAGATTTACAATTATAATGTACAACCTTATCACTACGAGCTACCGCTCACTACGACTAACTCAATTTTAATCGTGGATCAGATAGGAATGTATTTGGTACTTTTCTTTGGATAGTTTTCTTTGAATTAACTGCAGTTTTTTAAACTAATTCTATAACATCAGGTGGAGAGCTGCTAATGACCCATTCCAAAAAATAAATCAAATATTTAAATTATTCATTCAATAGATAATTTTATCTGCGAGAGGTTACAGTGTTGTACGAAATAAAGTTTATAAATGTAAAAATAAATAAAGATAATTTCAGTTGTATAAATGTCGGAATAATCAGCGTTATATTCTTTATACATGCTAATACAACACCACTTTTGACATTCGCGGTCTTAGAGCTCGCGGTAAAGTGGATACCCTACAACAATAAACAAATACATGCATAAATATGTTATATTATTTAATATAAACTAAATATCATCTATTTATATTAAAAATATGATTACAACACTTATCTGACAATTATTCTAATATAATAAGTAAATATTAGTGATATGAATGATGGATAAATAATATAAAATAAATATTATGGTTATACAAAACTATATTTGTGCAGGTAATTCAAGAAAAATCCAAGAGAATAGTATTATTTCCAACGATTTATTCTAATGTACTCTAATGCCTTTTCCGATATATCTGTCTCGCCAAACATTTTTACACACAGTAATTATACAATAACGTACATACATCTAGATGTGTAAATACATATAATTGATTTACGCTATGACATACGAGATTTAATTGTGCAAGTGATTTATATATTTGATTTATTTTAAAAGACACATTGAAACAGAAATTTTGCAAAAATAGCATTCTTTATTCAATTACTCGTATGTCAAATTTGTCAAATCTGGATAAATGTAACTATACCAACGATCATAATAATTGAATTGCATCAATCTAAATAAGTTACAATAAACTGTTAATTAAACAAATAAATTAATTGACCTCAAGTAATAAGTTGACTGGAAAAAAAGTTATATACGACGTAGAAAATGAGGACTTACTTAACATTTTAAGACATAACTATTAACATACCTAGAAGATGGCACAAACAGTGTTGTTACGAGACAAATAACGAAAAGAATAAAAATTATGTTTCGTTGCACAACCTAGACATAAACCATTACAACTAACTCGAAAGACAAGAACAAAATTATATACCAAGGTATAATAATAAAAGATTAAACAAAATATAATATTAACTTTCTAAACAATAAAATAATGTCAATTCCTTGTTCAATTCATAGCCAAAAACGACAACACGAATATTGTCTTCACCTGAAGTCAGAATGTAATGCAACATTTTGTTAGTTAAAATGAAAACTGAAGAAAGTTAGTGACATAACTGAGTATAAACATAAATTGTAATTCTAAACCAATAAGAAATTGACATTGATACACATCTAAAGGAACATAAAACTAGACACACAGATTAAAAGCATACAAAATTATAATATCACCTATTTAAAGACACAATTATAAATTGATTTTTCGTTGACATTTTTGAAGACAAATATTCCATAACATTTTTTTTGTATAAATTCTACATCAAAATTTTAGAGACGATCTAAATATGTATAAATATTTCAATATAATTATATTACAAAAGTCAAATAATAGATATGGACGTGTCCATAGACCACTTTGAGATTTTATAAGTATTTTTAATAATAGTCTAGGCGAAGAGAAACTATAGCAATATACAGATTTAAAGCAGATGGCACATATATTTTTACAAGAAAAATGACAATTTTTCGTTCAGCATCAAAAGTGTATGATCAAAACCAATGATATAATAACACTCTTGGTCAAAATGTGAAGAATTCAATTGAATGAATTACACTTAGACATCGGGATGACATCATGAATCACAATCATCAACACACCACATTACTTATTCAATTGGTCTGCGAAGTGATATAATTTTATTTTCAAGTTCTTTTATACGTCGTTGTTAACGTATTCTTCGTTTTATATTGTACCTGGCTTGTACATGTTGCAGTACAATCCGTACAGGGATCTGTCAAATAATTTAAAATGTTTTTGTCAAATAAATTACTATGTCTGTCAAGTATCCACAGAACAATTTTGCCACGTCAGGAAAACTAGTTAAAAACTGAAGTCGTTCGTTTGTCAAACTTCAAAATAAAATGGCGCGTAGTACCATCATAGAGAAAGGTATAACTCATCTTCCAAAAAAAAAAACACAAAATTGTCTACCATTATCTTGTTTTTATTCTGACTGTACAGGCAGTCATATGTTATTACAATTTGTGTTTTTATATATTAGACAGTTATCTTATTGACAAACACCACAAACTGGCTGCTAATTCGACAGATCAACCCTAAACTTGCTTGTCTGATACTGTGTTTTTTATTGTATGATTACTGTATTTAATCCGTATTTTTTGTCGATGCATAGAAGAGCTATTCCTTCTTCTACGATGGTAGTCAGCATAAATAATACGAGTAGGTATAGAAGGAAACTTCAAGCTTCAAACTCATCCTATGTCAAGATTTTAATATACTGGTAGCCTATCTTTTTCCATTTTCTACAATTACACAAGTCTTTGGCCAATGTGCCGTTAGGTACATCCAATCTTTACAGGTAAAAAGTACCTATCTAGATTAAGTGAATTAACATCAGTTTTCTTATCGTTTATCCAGTATTTATAATTTTAGCACTTTAGATTGCATTTAACGTAGACTTAACGACATGTAGGTATCTAACGTCAGGTTTTTAACTAACGCTTTTATAAAATGTCGTATATTGACATATTTTTTGTACCTATTAAATGAGGTACTGCTAGTAGATAACTAGTCCACTTTTGAACATAATTTGTCGCTGCATTTTTGCATTATTAGCCAGGTATCAACTATGTTCGGAAACTTCTTACGTTCCGCGCTCCTACAACTGCTACAGATTTTTTGCTCGCATCCACAAACATTCCAACTGAGTTCCGCTTTGTGTTCGTTCAAAACCGTCGCTGATTGGCCCGCTGAGAGCGGAGCACAAATCGTTACTTGCTCCGGGAGCGCGTGAATACCCACTACGTAGAGCAGTTGCAAGAGCGCGGAGCCCAAGAAGTTCGCGAACATAGTGTATACCCACCTTATGATATTACCTTTTTATCGAATGTTACAGCTTCGACACCGAAGCTTCTTTGAAATTGGAATTAAAGTCTGAAGTATGAGTTTCCATTCTATCAAATGCTCGTATTATCCCCGCGCTCAGTAAACTCGTGGCAATGGTTGTTCTGTGTCGTCTCACGCGTAGAACTCGCGGTTGTTGTGGCCCTTCCCGTAGGAGGCGGCAGCGGGGCTCCGCTTGGGCTCGTCGAGGGCGTACGACCCTTCGTCCTTCTTGCGCATGCGGTACACTATGAACATTACCACTAGGATTGCGCATAGTAGCCCTACTACTGCGCCGCCGATTACAGCTGGAATTTGAGAAAAGTGACGGTTAGTGTCAGGTGCAGGTGGTAAAAGTATCAGACAACCTCACATCAACATGGATATGAGCTTGTCTGATAGTTTCTGATATATAGTAAAGTAGCATAAGGATGAAGTAAGGTGTTCTAGTCTGCAATTTTGGTGTAATTTTGTACAGTGAAATGCCGTAAAGTGATATTAATAAGAGAATCGTTTAATTATAGTTTTTAACACTGCTATTGTGTGTCGAGTGAGTTGTGACGTGAACAACTTGCTTTGATTTATAGAGTCTTAAAACCTGCGATTTTGTTAAAAGTAGTCTCGACAGAATCCGTAGGGTGATTGAGCACTCACCATTGAGTGATTGTGACTTTGACTGACTGCGACAGTTGATTACCCACATTAGGATATCAATTAATTCACCTGACATCTAACTTATACTCATATAGGAGGGTAGAGCCATATTACATTAAAAACCTGTGCTGTGTTTCGCCGAATGAGTTGGCAGCGCACTTGTGACTCCGCTGGTGTTGCAGGTGTCCTTGGGCGGCGGCCATTGCTTACCATCAGGTGATCCGCCTGTTCATCTGCTATCTATCACATAAAACAATATATACTGACCGGCTAGGATGCCAGGTTGCGCGAAGAAGCTGGTGGCGCGGTCCTCGGGCTTGGCGTTCATGATGAAGACGACGCTGTCCGCCGGGCGGGACTCGGCGTTCACGTTGGAGCCCGCTGGCTCGTGGTCCTGGAATCACACAGGGAATAATGTTATTATTCATAATTATTATTAGTTGCTAGAGCAAAAGTATTGTTTGAGCCCTTGGTTGGTTCAAACACTGACTTGATGTATCTTGGATGATCTTGATAATTGACAACACTCGAAGACTTGAAATAACTTGATTTATTGATAACTTGTAAATGTGTGCACAATAATAAAGGCTGCTATGAACTAACTTGATGTAAACAATAATAAATAACGATGACTCGTATTAGGTCATACGCTTTAGAATTATGCTAGCTTGCAGTAAACTGTACTTTGTACAAGTATGTTTCAAATTTTTGGAGGAAAAGGTTTGTTTTCAGTATTACAGGGAAGCTTCCTCTAAAAACGCTACTAATAAATGGATACTTCCTTCATACTATAGGCTTCTGCCTGTTTTGGAATGCAGGAAAAATTCACATAATTACTTGCACCACCTTTTTGTCAGTAAATTATTTATTTATTTTACCACTGCTCGCGTTTTGTTCAAGTTTTTGTACTAAAAATATTGCTGTGTAGTCAAACACTTTTTACTGATACTGCAATAAATGAGGTATGAAATTAAGTTACATTATTAAATTTACACGTGGGCGTCGCGATAGCTGTATATAGTCATCCTTGTTTCCTGTTTGTGCAGTATTACAATGAAATCCATGACTTGAACTTCAATATCATTAAATACAATGTTTGCAACTACAATAAAGTCACAAGTACTGCTTAATTTTTTACATTTTAGTATCTTTTTTTTAAGTTTTATTTACTGTTTGTTTTGTTCCTCTAACATGGACCACAATGCGCTGAAAAGAGTCGTCATGCAGAAGGAGACACTTTTCATTTCACTTATTTTATTTTGAATATACTACTCTTTATGGCCAGCCTTAGTTCAAATCGGTATCTATACTTTTTCTAAAAAAAAACCCTAATGAATTCCGAGTCATGTACCTAAATAGACAGTTAAATCAAAGCGGTTAGTTTTCTTTTAACCAGCTTGCGTCTGTGTTTGAGTACTTATCAGTAGCAAGAATGTAGGTCATAAACGTATACTCACTATATCAGGATTAAGGTCCTCCCCGGAGATGCTAATGTCAGGCTCCGGGCGCGAGGGTGTGTCTTCCCTCGCGCCACCACTCACGTCGAGTGCTCCTTCGCTGGTCTTCGATATACGAGCTGAAACACCACAAGAGACATCGTCAGTCACTACGCTCGCAAGTATCGTACAGCCACACATCAAAGTATACAAGACTGTCAAATTTCTTCAGTCAACTCTCATCTTACTATTATACACATTAGGTTGAATTTCAATTGAGAAAATTTGACAGTTTGTGGTAAACTGATGTGTGGCTGACTGTACCTACATTGATTCTAGAACTTTAGCTTCCATTATTTTTAGTAGGTTAATTGTGATAATCAAAGTTAGTTTTGTTAATATCAATTACTCTGAAGACGTTTTGTTCCTTGACAATAGAATTGAGATTAGGCAAGAAGACTGTTACCAAACTTTCAGATGCAATCATAGAAATATTAGTTAAGAGAATGTGCTATTGCACATCAGAATTTTGTAAGTTATTGCAAAAAGAATATAGAATAAACCAGGCCAGAGAATCAATGATGAAGACTTGGGGCATTTTGGACTTGGAGCGGAAAAGGATCAGCAGAACGACAAAAAGAAAAACATGAAATGTATTGTAAGAAATCTATAAAAACATAACGAGAAATACAAACAGTTAAATATGAAGGCTGGAAGGCGAGATTTATGAGATGAAAGAGCTAATTCTAGGGCTATATTACCTTTAGACATGCGGAACACTAATACATGGAATACTGAAAGAAGTATAATGGAAGAAGTTGGGATGTTAATGTATTCGGATGATGACGAATGAAGTCATGCAGAAAAAGTATTGACAAATAATAAAACACTGTAGTATATTCCACGGATGATTCAATAGCCACACTTCAATGATACTTACCAGTATCCCTCGATAGCAGTATATTTAAAATCCAAAAGTATTTAATTTAGAGAGAAATGTATTTTTTTTAATTGCACAGATTTCTTTCAACAAACAACCAGTGTCCTACTTGTTTACGAGGAAACTGGCGAGTGTGAACAAACTCGCAATATTAATGCTGTTAATACAAAGATAATGAGAAAAATGTTAATTCAAGGCTGTGAAGCGCTTGCGTGTCATCCCATTGTTATCAGTAACTATGATGTTAATTTTGCAGTTATTATAATAGCATTATTTACACGACAGCTTCCAAACTTACTAGGATATCACTTTGTTAGAAAAATTAAGGTTAAAATACACACACTCAAGAGTAAATCATAATTAGGTACAAATAATGTTTCACGAAAACTTGGGAGCGAGAAGTCAACATACAGGTATTTGGAATCAAGGGTGGAGAATTTTTTTAGAATGCAACAGGAATTATTAAAAGTAATGCTTATTGCGCATGCGGAACCGAAATTATCAAATTAAGTATTAAGAAGTAATAAAGATGTTGATAATTAGGTAGATTACAAAACAGTCGAACTCTCGCTCCAGAACATAAAATCTAAAATTCTGCAAATTAAACTGGCATGCTTCAGCCACTACTCACGAATAATTATATCGAAGTTTGCTGGGAAGGGCGGGTCGGTTTCCGGACTTTCCGTCGGGAACGTAACCTCGAATGGTTCGTTCAACTTGTTCCCATGGTCGAACGTGTCTTCCGATGAGGAAGAAGTGAGGTCTGGTTTGATGGGGACGAATGGCACGACTGGCTCTGTGAAGGGAGCGGCGGTGGTGGTGGTGGTGGTGGTGCGGACGTAGTCTTCATCATCGGTGTCTCCGTCGGGGGCGTCACCTGAGCCGCCCCTGCCGTCCTCGTCGTCGGGCCCTGGTCCGGGGCCCCAGCCGGATCCGGAGCTCTCGTCCGGGGCTAGCCCTGACCCATCATCGTCGATGTACACATTGTCCGGGGACAATGGGCCGTCGTTCTGGGCGCGGGCCGCGTCTTCTGTCGATGTGGAGAAGGTGGCTCCGTCCTGGAAAACCCAATTTGCTAATGTTAGTGATTTATTAAATTACTTATTAGTTAGGAGTTTTACTCTAACGTAAACGTCATAATTTTTATTGTAACCTTAGACTGATAGTTAGCATAAAAAGAACCCCATGTTGCTTTTAAATTAAGTAGGTATATTTTGAGTTGTCAATTTGGCTAATGCATAATGATGAATTATTAACTTTAATATCCTCTAATTTACCTTAAGGGGAATAATTTGTCAATGAAAACTTAAACAGGTATCTATTATAAAAAGACGTTACATTAACATACCCTAATAAAAGCGTAGATATCTATCGCTCGTGCAAGATAACAGAATCTAATTCTGTACAACGTAATAGCCAATTATAACTATTTAGAACCACATATTACACTGAGACTCATTGATATCCAGACACCAGACTGCTACTACAAAGTGTAATGAAACACGTCATCAAATCCATTAACAGGTCATGGAGAGATGTGACCTATTTCTGGAAAATTCGCCGACTATGAATGGAATCTTCCCAAATACGGTGACAGCTGATACATTACTGAAAAGATTCCTGTATCTGGAGAAATCGGAAGTCTTTTGAGGGCATAACGAGTTCTTTTGTCTTAACAACAAACAGAAAGAAAAGCAAGACGCGAATACATGAAAGATCATAAATCACATTTTTTTATCAACGTCACCATGAATGGGTAGTATGAATGGGATTGGGTCGGTTACTCACCTTGGATTCCGGGGTGTTAAAGTTGCGTTTTGTAGGAATTAGGCCTGATTGCGGTTGAATTATTTATAATTTTTATTTGAGGCAGTGGTTGCCGCGGTTAGCGTAAGTTGTAGTGTCTGCGGGATCGATAGGGCCGCGAGGGGCGGGGGACCGGGAGCGGCGCCCCGGGCGGCCGACAGATGGAGGGATGGAGCGAGGCTTTCGGGGTTCGGGAAGGCGCGCGTTTCTCAGCTGTTCGCAGCTGGTTCTGTTTCGCGCCGGCAGATGTCAGATTTGCAGGGTTCGCTGTTTTCTGATAAAATTACGAAGGCGTATCCCAGATGCTACAATAATTGTTTTTAGTGTTTCCATCTTAAGTATGAACCTCACGTTAAATAATCCAAATTCATTCATTTTCTTCAAGAAAATATTTGGTTTAAAATCTATGTGGTAATCACCCGATTTTGGCACTATACCTTAATTACCTGAGACAAATTATTATTAATTTGTTAATTTATCAATCACACACCTAACTTAGAGGCAATCTCTAGGCAATGCAAAGTGTGTGATAAAGAAACAGAACTTACGTATATTTTATTGTATTTAAAATGCCTACTACTGTTTCTTGCCTTATATTTAAGAGGGGGGAGATTTACTAACGGACTGAAATTGAATTCGTGAAACTTTGAACGATCATAAAACGAGTTAGACGATATATTTTTCATTATTTTCTATTGATCGATATTCACCTTAAAGTTTGATGAAGTATTCGTATTTTTTGTATTTTTGGTACTGGTTTTAAATACCTATTATGCCAGCGACCAAGTAACCGTAAAGCGCGTGCTTTTAATCCGGATTTGTGCATTTTTTCAGCTCATCCGTGTATTTCATTCGCATTTTGGGTGTTCAGCCATTCTGGATAATCCGGCTTGCACTAGGGTTGCCAGGTGTTTGGACCAACCAGTAGGACAAATACCAGTTGCGCTGGACATTTATAAAGCGGCTGGACCCCCTTCAATTTTGTTGTTCGTGCTGTGGTGGTTGTACTATGTCTGAGTGTATACTTATTTATATATGGGTATATTCAAGTATAACTACATACTAATACTACAACTACATTTTTATAAACAATTCGTAATGTTTTAGTGTTGTATGGCATTCGTAAATATTTCTGTTGTTTATTTTTGTTTCGTTTTTCTTTAAATGAAGAATAATATACCTATTTATTGTGTTGCTAGTTAATATTGTCTGTTATAAATAAATGTTTCTTTTTATTTCTATTCAAAATTGTAAAAAGAAGTAAGTAAATATCAGCCTATACCTATACCTCCTTGTCCCACTGCAAAGGCCTCTATCAAAGAACTCAAATCATTGCTACTATGATGGGATAAGTCTTAGTCAAAAGTGTAAAAATGACATTTATTATATCCGACTTCATCCACACGCCTACTAACCCTACATGGGGGTGAGAGGGGGGAGGTAATGAGAAATATTATTTATTGTTCCGGGATAATATGGAAGCTACACTGACCTGCCGTATTTCCCGGCTTTATTACGCTTTAACCCTGTATACGCGTATAATGTTCGCTCGTTTTATTTCGGCTTAAGCAATGTTTAAATAGTTGTTTGGGCGAACATGTGTTTTTGTGTAGCTTTATACCGGTGTTATTTGCGACAAGGTTTTTAAAGTAAATGGGAATGTTGCGGGAAATAGAGGAAAAGGTACAGAAAGTTTATACACTTTTGAGGACCAAATTAAATAGAAAACAGTTTATTTGTAATGGTTCTTGTAAATAACGTGCGAAAGGAGTTTGTTTTTATTTGCTTAAAACGCTACGTCAACGTATGTTAAAGAACTTTAAAATTCTAGTATTTAACTGTTTACCAGACTAACCTAACCTAACTTATTTCAACAAAATTACAAATTGCAAACCACTAAGTAACTACCGTATTTAGACAAATAATTTAACCATAATGTTAGTAAGTGTTAATATTTTTCTTAAGTGATAATCGCCTTGTGAGATGTCCATCATTTATTGATAGAATGTTCTCGGTACCAGCAAAAGAGACAGGATCTGGTAGCAAAATAGGTTTGAACTTCTCTGATATTGGCATGTTCCACCAGATATTGGCCGAACCAACGTCAGAACGTGCAAGGTTTCTGCTGGATTTTGCAATAGCATGTATCAAAACAAGAGGCTGAGAAGCCACCTGTCTCATTTATATCATATCTAGTGGCCCGCCCTCACTTCGTTTCGGGGCATTAGTTTCCCATGCAACCAATAGATGGCGCTGAGTGTTATTACATCGCACATGTGTTTTGCTTTTTCGGTTTACCTATAAGCCTTGTCGTTGTCTGTAGAGTTTATCTCTTTATAAATAGTATAGAAGATGTTATATAAGTAATAGTAAGTGTAACCTAAGGATTGTTATATAGGACTGACATGTACTTTTGTATAAAAGTCCTTTTAAATAAAGAGAAAAAAAAACGCCTTGTGAATATTCTATTTTGTATGGAACAGCTGATTTTTTTTTATTTTGCTTATTTTAATGATCTAACCTTTGATTTAATCTAAGGATCTAACATGGGCTTTATCCCAATTACCTATTACAAAGACTTCAATATTAAAACGACTAAAATTTAACGGTGTAGGTATACTCTTCTTTCTTTTCTTTTCAAAAGGAGAACTTTCAATTAAATACTTATTATCCCATCTACAGATCGTATTGTCGTTTCCAAGGTGAATTAATTACGCCATTAGCACGGCGATCAGTTCGGGGAGACTACTTGTCTCGTCTTCTGTCGTTTTTGCTGACAGAATCGAACGAACGACCTAAAGGCAAGTGGGTCCATTTGTCACTTTTAATCGTTCGCCAGTCAAATTGAAAAGAAGATTTGGGAATTTCAGACTGAACTGGTAGGTTTTGACCGTGTTAGAGCCGCGCCTCGGCATGAATGCACCAGCTCAACTGGAATGATACCATAGCTATATATAAAACCAGCAGAGAGCAGTGCCTGTTTTAGGTTTTGCTGATTGAGTAAGGTAATTGAGGTCAAATCCTGGGAGAAGGTGGAGTTTGAAGACTGGCAGCGTACTTGTGACTCCGAGGAAGAAAAAAGGCATCAATATTACTGCACTGCACCGGCGGTTTCGGACTTATTTATGTTCGCATAGATGGCGCTGGGAGTCGACAACATCGCGCAAGTGTTTATTTAGTCTATTTGGTCTACCTTTAAGATGCAGTGACTACGAAATTTACTTTTTTATAAATAATATTTAATGGCAAATACGTGTCACCAGCTTTGGATGTAACTAACAACACGCTGAGACAACGTAATGTTGTAAGTCAACCAAAATATGACTACAAAACAAGTCCCAACTTATCTCATACGATATTGTCCTAACAGATAAGTAAGCCGAAAAACAATTTTCCTACGTAAAAACGAAGCAGATTATCACATCGCGAAAACACGAGCAATTTTCCGTGTGAGTGCGCACCGCGTCTTATGCCGAGGAGATAAACCTATTGATTTAGCGGATGAGCACGTAAGCACTTGCTAGGCAAGGGAATCCCCAAATTAAACAGAAATATGATGGTATGTGAGAGAGAGATGGTAGCTCATTTTTTTTTATGTGATTCGCTGAGTGAGGAGGTCCAATCGGGAGTAATCTTCAAGAAGCAAACCTATATCATGCTAAAAGGCCGGCAACGCATCCGCTTTCCTTCTGGTGTAGCTGATGTCCCTGCGTGGCGGTGTTCACTTACCACCAGGTGACCCGCTTGCTCGTTTGCCTTCTTACGTTCTTTAACACACGCACTAGGCTACTGCACCGATTTATAGATCTGGTAGAAACTGACGACGTCGACTAATCCACTTTACTATCGATCGATGCCCTTGATCGACGATCGTTTGATTGGTCGGGATTCACAACCTTCTGAAGGAATCATCCTCGATCAAGGAACGATCGTCGATCAAGGGCATTCTTCAGTAGATTTGATAATCTACTGAAGGATAACACACCATCTTCACTGCCGATACTATCCGATACCTACTATCCATTGGTCCTGCGCCCGATCTTTTTTCGGTCGTGTCACACTGGTGGACAGTGTGACAATTAAGAGGGTAATAGAAGAGAGAGGGCAATGGGCAGGGCACATTGCGAGGAGAACAGACGGCCGTTGGGGTGGAAAGGTCCGTGAGTGGAGGCCACGCGCAGGAGGCCGCAGCCGTGGCAGGCCTCCCACCAGGTGGACCGAACGATCTGGTGAAGGTCGCGGGAGTCCATTGGATGCGGGTGGCACAGGACCGATCTGTGTGGAGAACTTTGGGGGAGGCCTATGTCCAGCAGTGGACGTCTATTGGCTGAAATGATGATGATGATGATGAGAAGAGAGAGTGCTCTTGTGTTTGCGCACACACTAGAGCACTATTTTATATCTTACGTACGTGATCGGCCGCCGTAGCTGAATCGGCTGGAGGATATTATTAATATTCTATCTGAATAATAAGCAAGGACGAAGTTGCTTGTGACAGATAAAGTACCTTTGTTACTGTCTCCTCCTTGGCTGTCGTAAACACCAACATACAAACAACAACTTGTATACTAATATACTTAAGTACCTACATATGTATCCTTAGGTGTTATTCAGAAGCGAAATGGTACTTACGACGCAAATAATACATAGGCCTTTACATCTTTAATGGATGATTTAAGTACCATCAAGGGACGTGACATGGCTGCTACGTTTGCTCATGACTGTACAGCGCGATATGGGAACGGAATGGATACACTGTACATAACTAATCGATCTTGAGCGATGGTAGGTAGTTCAGTAGACAGAATGTAAAGGGAGGCATATTTCAAATCTATTTCTACTATTATCTCGCGCGGTGGTGAGGGAAACCATCGGGAAAACATCGTGAGGTTTCTTATTTATACGATAGTTTCTAAACCAGAGAACGTAGCAAACTAGCCGACGGATCACCTAATGATAAGCGATTGCACCCATATACCCCCGCAACACCAGTGGAGTCAGTGCGCTGCCAACTCTTTCCCTTACTCTCATACTCTCGAGCAGTTAGCGAAACACAACGTAGGCGCTACAGCACGGTTTTCTATCAGGTCGGTGGTATCTTCGAGTTGGCTCATTCATACCGAAGCGTCACTGCCACGGCAGAATCGCTTGATTTACCATTTATTAAGCGTCATCTGGCCATACAACAAACCCCGAACTGTTGTTTTCATTACTCACGAGTTTCCTTGCGTTCCCAACGCCGTCAGCGGAGCGGATGAAAAGTTAAACAAAGCTCTTTGTAACCTTTAAATATGCGATGAATTTTGAAGGAGACTGCTTAAAATGTGCGAAGTTTGATGCGAATCCGCGGCGCTAAGGGAATATTAAGGGGGTAATGTGCTCACGAACATAACAGGCCTTTGTGTGTGTCGATCACGCGTTTAGGAGATCCTTTATGTGAAGTATCGGTGAGCTAAAGTTGATAGCTCAGGTGATCAGCCACCTCAGCGGCTCAGCGATTGACTTAAGAGTACTTGCTCGGGCTTTCTCATTTGATTTTTATTAATATTTTTAAGATAAATAATATGCATTATTTTCTTTAAATAAATTCGAATCAGTACGAATTGACTTAAGTGTTTTTGGCCGCCGTGTCTAGAAAGATCCACGCTTTGGCATGAATGGCCCAGTTTGACCGGACTGATACCACAGCCTTAAATCATCGAATCTAACCTGCGTTCTATTTCGCCGAATGAGGGAGAAAGGGAAAAGATTGGCAGCGCACTTGAGACTCCACTGATGTTGCGGGAGTCTTTGTGCAGCGATTCCTGCGATTCGCATACCATCATGTGATCGGTCTGCTATCTACCTATTACTTAAAAAAAGACATGATAGACACGAACAAAATGAGTTAGAAAACTCACCTAACATGTTTCACAATAAAGTTTGTTTATTTATTGAAATATCTAATTATAAAAATTCAATGGTGGCATACTTACTGGGCCGCATAAGCGCTCTTAATAAACTGAGCTCTTGTGTCTTGAATAATTACTGCACCGGTAATTATCTAAAGAACTTTAGCATAAAATCTAGATAGAGCTTAGTATAAACCCTATTCTACCAAAAGCAAAAATATTAAGTGAGAGCCATGTTCATAATTAACAACGTGTTTGGTAAATAGTATCCCATCAAAAACATAAATGTGAAATGGAAGCCAAGGTAAAAAAAAAGTTTTGTTTGTAGAGTTCATTTTTGAGCGGATTTTTCACATGCGATAGACCCCATTAGGCTATTTTTAAATTTTTCATCGAAATTTTCTTTATCCAACCATAACTTCAAAACGGCGTCAAATTTTTTTTCCATCAACTTTTTACTCCCTCAAAAGGTCTGTTTTCGCGCTGGAGAAAACAATTACACCTCTCTTATATCAAATGACTGCAAGCCGCGGGTTCCGGATAGCGATACAAATTACACTTTAGCCGAATATACGGGCTCGATTACTCGCCAATGCGGGCTTGTAGATCTTACAGATTGTCTTTTAGCTGTACAATGGTATCAGATGTCGCGATATTGTTTTACAGAAACAGAAGCGTATATCCAAATAATGTTTAGGTGACGTAATTATTTTACAAGAATAAAAGAAAATGAGACAACATCACATACATTGTCCTGGTCCTAGTCCCTCCTAGTAGCTTAATTCATCTCCTCAAGTAGTAAATATAAGTTGTTTTTTATGAGCCACTCTATTCCTAACTAGAGAGTCTCTAGTTAGGAATAGAGTGGCTACTTAGAGACCCGGAAAAGAAAAACAACGAGTAGAGAGTAGATTGGAAAAATTGGTTTTCGAAACTACCCTCAAAAGTTCGGCCCACCTGCCTATGTCTTGCGATCCAATTTGAATCACAAACGAGATCGAATTAAAACGATTCAAGTGCCGTTCGATTGGTCCCGGTGAGGTGGCATGTGGCCAGTCCGCCTTGAGCTCTCGTTTCCTACTGGGACGTGGTTTTTTCTACGGTTGTTAAGCGGTCGGGCGGGTCAGATTATAACAGTAGCTCGGTCAGGTCAGGCGTTCTGTACGTGCATGTAACTACGTGGTGGTGCAAGTGATGAGAAAACTACGTTTACGTTTGGGGCGTAAAAGGCGGCTAAAGGCAAGAAAGGACAGAAACGTTTGAAAACACGCGCAACTCTTTCAATTTGTGCTAAGCACCTCTTCCTGTCTATGCTCTGGCGCTAGTTACCGACGGTCCCGAACATGGTTAATGAATGTTGCCTCCAATGGTGTCTGGACATGCTGTTAAGTTACTTTTTAGGTACCGTACTTTGACGAGTCTATGCTAAAGCAGTAGCGAGTTTAGCGTGACATACCGTACATAGATACACCACTTCGTCTATTCTCCGGCGCTAGTTACTGGCGGTCCCGGACTGACCTACATGGCCAGAGATGGAATGTGTTATTGGCCTTGGCTCGAGGCAAGGGTAGTTAACACGCCCAACTCTTATAACTTGGTACACACACCACTTCCCGTCTATTCTCATGCGCTTGATACTGGGGGTCCCAGACTTACATGGCCAGAGATGGAACGTGTTATTCAATGTTGCCTTCAGGTCATTCGTTACCGTGGCCTTGGCTAGACGGGTCGTGCTAAAGGCAAGAATAGTCAACACGCCCAACTTTTATGACTTGGTACATACACCACTTCCCGTGTATTCTCCGGAGCTAGTTACTGGCGGTCCTGCACTAACCTACATGGCCAGAAATGGAACGTATCATTGGCCTTAGCTCGAAGGATCGTGCTAAAGACAAGAATAGTCAATACGCCAAACTCTTATGACTTGGTACACACACCACTTCCCGTCTATTCTCCGGCGCTAGTTACTGGCGGTCCCGGACTGACCTACATGGCCAGAGATGGAATGTGTTATTGAATGTTGCCTCCGATATTTGGACATGTCGTCCGTCTTTTTGTCGTCTAATTACTTCGAGTGGTATAACGACCCTGGTCAATTGTAGTAGGTATGGGATTTTGGTGGAATTTTTGCGGGAAATGTTGGGATGGTGAAAAGTAATATTTCTACCACCTAAAAACTTTGACTAAAACGTTGTGAGAGAAACAGGTGGCGCACACTTTTATTTTTCCCCATACTACTTACTTATTAGGGCGTTTAAATTGTAAGCAAGTAATGTTTATCAATTACTTAATTCCATAGCTATAGTGGCTGTAGGTTGTCTGTCCATAGCCCTTATCTCAGTAAACCCATACCATCCCTGTAATCTTTATTGGCGGCGCGCAAGTCACATTACGAAGTGCTCCCTTGGGCTCTGATAACACTAAATTAGGAGAAAACTTAGGGGTAAGACCATGGGAGGGTAATGCGCTCGGGGAAACTTACCCTTATTACCGTAATCCAGGGTAGCCAGAGCAAAATAGATTAGGATACCATAGGGCTTGTCAACTGACTGGCAAAAGACGCTGTCTCATGCGACAAAGGCATAGATTCAATTCCTACTCTAGCCAAACTGTGATAAATACTTGTGTTTGTTTTTTTTTATGTGATAGATAGCAGACGAGAAGGCGGATCACCTGATGGTAAGCAATTGCCGCCAATTGCAATTGTTTTTTAAGCGCCGACTTTCACTTTTAAGCGATGGCAGCTCTAAGGTCACGGATAAAGCCCATAAGAATTGCGTGGCTCAAGTGGCAATGGACAGGGTACATTGCGAAGGAGAACAGACAGCCGTTGGGGTGGAAAGGTCCTGGAGTAAAGGCCGCGTGCAGGAGGCCGCAGCCGTGGCAGGCCTCCCACCAGGTGGACCGACGATCTGGTGAAGGTCGCGGGAGTCCCTTGGATGCGGGTGGCACAGGACCGATCTGTGTGGAGAACTTTGGGGGAGGCCTATGTCCAGCAGTGGACGTCTATTGTCTGAAATTATGGGCCACTTATACTCGTAGAATAATATATTTGAAACCTAAGTCACACTTCAATACTAGCAAATAACATTACGTTGGTGATAGTTTTCAACAACATAGAAACGTTTTAACATGGTAATGGTGAACGTTACAGGCAGTTTTCTATTTTGTCCTGTTGACAATTTAAATGCAATCTGCATAGAGCAGGCGCGGAATACAAAGTACTTTGTATTTTGCAAAGTGTTTTCTACATTTTCTCACTCGGAATTGTTTACGTAAAAATAACTATGCTAATGATACAAAAATAGAAAAGTTTGGCTTTTAGGAAACAAATAGAAAAGTAGTTTTTTTCCTGCGGTCTAGTTTGGGCAAGTTCTATGAAATAAAAATAATCAAATACTTTATTTAGAACAAAAGGTAGTAGTTAAGAAGTCCGTTTAAAAGGGAATTAAATTAGGACTGAATTGTAGCATAGCGGCGATCACAATAGATCAAACTGGTTGCAGTGATACTGGTCTGAATAAAACCTGCATAGCCGCCCGCTTAAAATAAGAAAAAATCAATATTTTTTTTGCAATGAACCAACTAAATATTTATTTAGTTAGTGTAATACATCTTTTTAATTACTGCATTTCTCCTCTGTTTCAAAGTTATCTGGACATTTAATACCATAAGTGTTCTGTATGGACCTAAATTGAATAAACTATTTTCATTCATCATTAAGATCGTGATCGCTCAGATTGTAACTAATTATTGCCAATTCATATTATTTTCAAGTACCATTACATACCAATACTATTAAGTTCTGTAACCATTTGTGCAAGACAGAGTCTACATCTATCTATCTATAAACAAAAAACATCTTCGTCTAATTGTTTTATCTTTGTAAATGACGAACGCGTGCAAACATTCAACCCCTTCTTTTTGTCGCAGAGGGGATGGCGCCCTGAGGTCCTTAAGTTGAATGTTTTGTTGATTTTATCTACTGTTTGCTACAAACAAAAAATAACAGAGTAATCTTGAATTAATTTGAGAACGACCCACTTACTGGACGATTTTCTCTCTTAAAAATAATACATAATTTTGAATGTTTTTACTGCTTAACGCCCCGTTGGTCTAGTGGTTTAAGTACCGGGCCGTGATCTCGGGGTCCCGGGTTCGATTCCCAGGTCGAGCAAAAGTATGTTTCGAATTTTTCGAACATAGCTCGTTTTTGAGATCACCAATCCGCATTAGGCAAGCGTGGTGATTAAGCCTAATCCCATCATAGTAGCGATAACTTGATTTCATGATGGAGGCCTTTGCCCTGCAGTGGGACAGTATATAGGCTGATACGTTACTGGGTATATTCTAGCGTAAGTGTAGTTATACTACAGTTATACTATACAAATACTTTCATTTCGTCATGAAGAACAACATTGCATTCTTTTCGGGTGAAATATACAGACCCTTTTCGTGTTGCTATGCCAACCTAGGGTTGCTAACTTCATTAACAATATTTATTCTTAAATACAGAATGGTGGGTATAAACTTTAGTGCTCAATTAGTAAATTTAGTGAAATTTTGATATTTAATTGGCATTTTTAGAGTACACAAATATAATTTTTGTTGCACTTCGTACATTTCTATGTACGACTTCTACAAGTTGGAGGAGGTTCCATTCCTACAGTACTGTGGGTCCAAATGCATCACAGTTGCTCGACATTTTTAGATAAATGGCATAGGCTCATAGAGCCCTAAAACTCTGGCCGCTGATAAAGGCTAATGAACTTGCATCCTACGTCAAAATTTGTAGACTTTTTGTGATGAATAAGTACTTGTTTGAACGTCTCGCTCGATACTTCAAGAACTCGGTTTCAAGAAGTGTCCATTTTCGAGAGTACAATCTCGCATCTTGACATTCTTTGGACATGTTTCTCGGAGTGGCGACTAGTCTATAGAAGCCTTGTCATCCAAGGGAAAGTAGAAGGCACTAGACCGTGCGGGAGAGCACCCATGCGTTGGACTGACCAAATCATGTCTATCATTGGGGACTCAGTCAACGAGTAAAGCAGGATGACCTCCAGCAGGCAGCGGTGGCGGACCCTAGTGACGCGCATTACAACTGCTCCTACCCAAACTACTAAGAGTACATGACGAACACGATCGCTCTGCCAAGAGTGTACCGGTTAAGAAGAAGAAAAAGTAAACATGCGTTGGCAATTTATTACGGTTGCCAACCCTATTCCAAACGTATAACATTTTGTATTATTACTTCGCACAATCATAACGTCTATCTTACTTCTCGTCCCCTAATAAACGCCGACAGCCCCGTAAATGTTTACCGACATGCCTGCAGGTGTCATTTGCTCTTAGCGGACAGTATTTTTCTCATAAACTTGGTAGAATTGCTGATAACGCTGAAAAATATATTTTTTTGAAGCGAGTATTTTAACTTTGCTGGGTAATGGTTGAAGTACCACTTAGCTTTTAGTTCGTGAGTTTAAATCCCACAAAAATTCTACATACGTACTTACTTGTACCTTTTCAAGTGGTGTAGTGTTTTGAATAGTACGAAATGTTGCCTACGTTTCTTACTATTCAAACATGTACCATGAAGATACGCGTGATACTCGTAGTAGCTCAGTCGGTAAGAAGTTGCGTCTTCTACATAGAAGGTCGTAAGTGCGATTTTTAACATTCAAAAACTGACCATATTATAAAGCCATAAAACGGCATCCGCGCTCGTCGCAAAGGGCGGTCCCCCAGCGGCTCATATATCGTCTAGGAAAGGGAGGGGGGAAGAGGGGGGTTTGTTTCTATCAGTATAGTGTCCTCGAGAAGTGAGTAAGACAGTTGATAAAGCACCGTGTATACTAATTTTGTTTGGTTGTTTTATGCGGAAATCGCATCAGACGCATGCTATCAAGGGATCAAGGGCTCTCACGCTGCGCTTGCCGCTGCATCAACCGCGTAAAGCAATGAAAAAGTAAAAAAGTAAGTATCAGCCTATATACGAGTACTGTCCCACTGCAGGGCAAAGGCCTCCATCATACAAATCAAGTTAATATCACTACTATGATGGGATTAGGCTTAATTACCACGCTTGCCTAATGCGGATTGGTGATCACAAACCCGAGCTATGTTCGAAGAATTCGACACATACTTTTTGCTCGACTCGGGAATCACAGCCCGGTATTCAAACCACTAACCAACGGGCATGGTTTGTAGTTATATACCAGATTTGAAATTATGGGCTTTAATCGCATTGCGTGTGACGCAGCGTTCATCGCACAGCCGCGCGCTTAAGAATACCTCAGTTCTAATGCAATATGAAAATATAAGTCGCCCCAACCCGTCATAATGATCTGATATCACATAATCGCATACGATAGAGGTATTTAATATAAATTCCTTCCTCGCTCGGTCGTTAGGCGCGTAATTGCCTTCTGCGCCAATTAGGAGCAAGCGCCTGAGCCGCTCAAAAAACGGTTTCGGCGTTATCGGAGCAATTCTCGAGGTTATGGCGCGGGACATTGTTCGTGCTTCTTCTTATCGAGTGGATTTTAGCTGGAGTACAAGGTATGCAGCAGACGGTATCATTTTACAAGGACCTTATAAACTTCGATCATGAAAACTCTAGTGTGTAATGTATTATAGAACTCCATACTGGAAGCGTTTGATATTGTGATCCCCATAGCAATCTTAAGTAGTATAACAATATTTTTTTATAGTGGTTCAGTATGTTGGCTCACCTAAGCCTGATGATAAGCAAAACTAGAACTCACATTGCAGTTACAACGGACGCGACGGCAGTTATAGCTGTATTTGAATTTCGAATATGCTGTCTGTCTCGTTCTGAAGTGGTAACCCCCATAGCTATCATAAGTAGTTTTACAGTTTTTTTTACAGCGGGTAAGTACGAGTATATTGGCTCACCTCAGCCTGATGATAAGCTAAAGCAGAGCCCACGTTGCAGTTACAACTGACAGTTATTTTAATTTCGAACATTCTGTCGAAGTCGAAAATAAAATGTAACTATGTGTGTGTGTACTATGTTAACTTATTGATTCCGGAATTCGGATCATGATCTTCGTAGAAATGCACTTAACTTTTTTACAAAGAATAGAGTATAGAAGATATAGAAAAGAATAGATATCATTGAAATCCCAGTGCAACACAAAGTGATATAATAAAAAGTTGTTACATAAACTTCCGAGCGAGGAGTCGCGTTAGCCGTTGCAAGTTGCGCGTGCGGCTTTGTCGCGAGATGTCATATTTTCTTTAGAAATAATAAATTGTCGGGAAGTTCCATTTACGAGGCAGGAGATGCGTTCGGAGAAAAGATGTGCAATTTCCCAGCAAGGATTGGCTCCAGTTAACTAGAGTGAGGTGAAACTTTGTTTATAGGTCATGTTGGATACAGAGTGTAAACAGTTTTACATCGTTTTAATGCCGAAGGTACTCGTATCTACACTATTTTTAAAGATATAAATTAAGTTTAATTGAGACAACATTACATACATTGTCTTGGTCCCATACTAAGGGTATCCCTTAAAGTCTGTAGATATCGACAAATCTTATATTTAAACCGAAAAGGCTACTAGCACGATGCATTCAAAGTCCAGCGCCATCTGTTGTTACAGAGTGGCACTATTAACCCGACTGCCTCGGTGGCGCAGTGGGTCGTGGGTCGTACATTAAAGGGACTATATCAGTCGGCCTATTCTTGCCGAAACGTGGCTCTACCTTGGTCTTATGTGCGTATTTCTACCTAGCCGTGAAAGTTTTAAGAAGCGTTATATACATACATAACATTACATAAGGTTCACTACAAGCGATAAGACCGCCTTACTGTACTGTTTATCGCTATTGTTTCACTTATGTATTCTGTTTCTGTGCAACAAATAATATCTATTACCTAAAACAAAAATAAAAACTCATGTTTCGCTGTCATAAAACCCGACAGACGTCTGCTAAATGTTCCAAGTAAATACAGAGATACAACTTAGAAAATCAAGTCAAATATGCGTCTTATCAAGCAAATAAAACCACGCTTCTGAACAATGTGAAAGAACATTCCTAGCGAAATTCAAATAGTTTTTCAGTTTCACAAAGGGAACCCCGTGCACTGCGGAAAATTTCTTTCAAGGTCCGCTGGGTTCTTGAAAGACACCCGAAAAGTGGAGGAAAACAAACCTATTCAGCGAGCTGTCGAGTGCCATGCGAGAGGGACGGGGCAGTACGACAGAACGAGAGGGTGGCAGGGTTGCCGCAACGCTAGTATTTTTTTAATTTTAACTGTGGGAGAATGACCGGAGTGATACCACTGCCTCACAGAAAACCGGCGTGAAGCAGGCCCTGTGCTGTTTTTCGCAGAGTAGTACCGAGGGTACCGGAGGTCCCACCGGGGGGAGGGAGATAAAAGGTTGGCAGCGCACTTGTGAGTCCACTGGTGTTGCAGGTGTCCATGGGTGGCGGCAATTGCTTACCATCAGGTGATCTTCC
The DNA here is from genome assembly GCA_014851415.1 of Cnaphalocrocis medinalis. Taxonomy (NCBI): domain Eukaryota; kingdom Metazoa; phylum Arthropoda; class Insecta; order Lepidoptera; family Crambidae; genus Cnaphalocrocis; species Cnaphalocrocis medinalis. The sequence continues at coordinate 16,198,562 of CM026275.1, read as the reverse complement.
TGCTCGTCTGCTACCTATCACATAAAAAAGAAAAAGTTGACTCTTATGTCCAATTGCCGAGCAAAGGAACTGTAAATACAAAGGTCTAAGGCCACTTCTGTTCACTTGTTTCTCAAGTGGTCGCGCCATCGTTTTCCAAGCCTACCTTTTATATAGGTAAAAGTAAAAATGTTAAGTGTCAGCCTATAATTATATTGTCCCACTGCAGGGCAAAGGCCTCCATCATAGAAATCAAGTCATCGCTACTATGATGGGATTAGGCTTAATCACCACGCTTGCCTAATTGGTGATCACAAACCCGAGCTATGTTCGATGAATTCCAAACATACTTTTGCTCGACCCAGGAATCGAACCCGGGACCCCGAGATTACGGCCCGGTACATCAACCAACGGGGTATTAAACCACTCGACCAGCGGGGCGTTAAGCCTGCCTCTTACTGGGAAATAAAAGAAATAGATGGTAAGCGATTGCCGCCGCCCATAGTCACTTGCAACGCCAGTGGAGTCACGAGTGCACTGCCAACCTCTCCCACAGTTAAAACCAAACTCAGGTAACAATAGTAAATGTACGTGCGTGGTACTCACTCAGCTGGTCCCACTGAAAACCAGCGTTACGGCCTATGGTCGTGACATAAGCTGAGTGAGGGCCATTTATGCTGGATGCCTCAACACAACACAGCATAATATAAATACACGGCACTGCTGGCCAATGGGGAAGGACAGTTTATTTTATGTTGTTTTTTTGGTTTTAATTTATTTTTACTAGTGTTTTTTATTTTCTTGTGTTGTGTCAATTGTCTATGTATGTCATATAATATGTGTTGTGGTGTCCAAATTAATAAATGTATTCTTTCTTTCTTTCTTTCTATAGTGCCATTGTGGCAGCCCTAAGAGGGATACAATAACATTAAACGCGCCGAGGCGACTACGGCCGCGTTCCGCTCGGCCTGGCGCCCAACGTGGTGCCGCTTTATTTAAACTTTATATAAGAATATTTTTTATACAAATATAATGTTCTGCTATCGATGTTTGAAAGCTAAGTTTAAGGATCAGCCAAAAAAGCTTGATATACAGGGTACCTACCACAAAATGTATAGGTAAACAAAATCTCTAAGGCCTCGTTCAGACTAAACAATATTGTCGGCCGCTCCCTAAATACATTCCATACTGAAATCATTTGAAAAAGTGATCTCAACAGCTATCATTAGTAGTTTCACACATGCCGTTTATTGAGCTCGAAAATTAAGAGTAACTAGTAGAAATTTTATTTTCGTCCCAAATCCGTAAAAATTGAGAAATGGTTAAAAAGGGATGTAACTGTATAACGATATATCAGCCGGGCTAACATGCGCGCCACGAGATAATTTGTCGACACTCGTATTGTTTCGGCGCAAGTAGCGTCTCGCTCGCCTGACTGAGCGATGAGCGGGATAGAAGGATGCGCTCTCGCGAACGAGAGTCGACAAAATTTTGTCGCGGTGCGCATGTTAGGCCTACTGGTATTGTAGTGCACTAGTGTGCAAAATTTGCTGCGGGGAAATATCATATTTCCATGGAAAATAAATTATTCTGCTTCTGAAAATGTGAGTTAGTTATATTTTAACTGGTACTCGTTTTGTCATATCCCATTGTCTAATTCTTAACATGTTTGATTCATATCAAACGAATACAGTCATGATAAAAAAAACATTGAATTGAACATTTGTAATATTATTTTTTATTGTCTGCACCAAGAGAATGTAATTTTTTTTAAGCCTATGTTGTCCCTCTGCTGGTCATAGGTCTTCCCCAATTGTCGCCATTGCATTCTGTTTCTAGCGGTAGCTAAATATTGTCAGGGTAAAATTACAAAAGAAGAGGAATCGTGAATATTTTAACACTAGGAAATTCCTAGAAACCCGAATTGAATAAGGCTAGCGCGAGATTAAGTAGCATTATGAACATTTTAAAGCGAGAAACTTGAAAGAAGTAAATGCTTAGTTTTCTTTGTATGAAACTTTGTTATATTACTACAGGGTAATTGTACCGCCAGAGGCTGCAAAGAGCAACTGTTGGTCATAATTTTTACTGGCTACATAAACCTTGGTAATAAAGTAAGCTAGGCCTTTATTATCCACAGACCACATGCCTTACTTCAACTATGTGGTCGTTTAGTGGGCAATATTTCGTAATTACTGAGGACACGGAAACACCCACCAGTAGGTTCTTGTCATAGATAGACTATTCCTATAGTCTCATATAGTACTATCACAAGAGAAAATTGTGTTCTTTTTTATATATTCCAATTAGCGGCCGCCCGCGACTTCGTACGCGTGGAGTTAGTTGTTATATACAATTTATTTTTATAAATGGTAGCGTATGTCTTATTTTGATGTAGCTTGATTATCTTAAAGTTTCATTAAAATCCAATCGGTAGTTTCTGCGTGAATGAGTAGCAAACATCAATTAATATAACAAACTTTCACGTTTAGAGTATTAGTGGGATATTTTTTTCGAATTTCGAATATCCCAGCCGAATGATACAGAAGTGCGAACCACATTATGTGGTGCGAACAGTCGGCATCATTTGACTTGCAAGACGAATAATTATGACAACGCTATCTCTATCTAACGAGTGAATCAAAAATACACCTTGTAGTCTAACTATAACTACAAAACTCGTAAACAATTTCCAATGACCGCGCCCTCCATACCAAGAGCGCGCGGAAGAATGTTCCCCGAGTCTGGTTAGAATAATACCACCAATTAAGTATGTAGTCAGAAAACAAACGGGAGCAAAGGGTAGCGAAGTTGGCGCAAGGTAAATATGCGAGGACTCTTTGAAAGGATCAAGAACAAGAGCGCACGGTTCATTTAACATCTCGGGGCGAGGCACAGTGTGGAAACGATAGTGAAATAACTAGAATAGAATATTAGAATATTACTAGTGGTCCGCCGTCACCGGAACGTAAATTTGCTGTATAGCCTAAGATCTGGCTGCTTAATTCAAGAGCAGGGATCATCAATTAGTTTTGTTCGGGGTCCGATTTCAGAAGTGAAATGACCACCCTGGTTTGCACAAAGAACGATGTCTACGACCGACGTGGTCAGCGTCTTGTCATATCGAGTACAATGGAGGGGTCCAAGTGGCTACGACGCGATGGGGGGCTCGCGGTCACACACAGTGTGGTTTCGGCGGGCTGCATTTGGAGCCCCCTGTTCTAGAGGTATCTGTTTTTTGATAAAATTAATCATAAATGAATGCTGAGGAGGTATTTAATTGATTTAGCGATAGGTTGCCTATTAAAAATTGCCTTTAATAATTAAAAGTACTTAATTGATAGTAGGTATGAATACAATAAATGGGAGCTTATGTTATGGACAAAGTATAGTGTCTAATAATTGACAAAGCCCCATGAATGTTTAATAACCACAGCTAATACTAGTGAACCAAACCAAATAATCACGTACGATCGGCTTACATTTACGAGTAGATTACGGGTAATTCATTAAACAAGTGCTCAAATCGAAGTGAATAAAGCATTATTTTATAGTGATAATAAACCAGAATGAGAAGTTTTAGTTAAAGCTGCAAAACCAGCTGTCCAAAAATGGGTTGATATCACAAGATTGACTTGGACATGCTTCACTGATATTAGCGGCGCTGTACCAGCGATCCGAGCTTGATTCCATTTGCCCTTTAGCTTTAGTGATGCATGTTTTCGGGTTACATACTCCGTCATGCCATTCTTCTTTGTCTCACACATATTTTATACTTTCCTATATTTAATCTTGATCAAATAAAGTCTGAGAATATTATTCTTAGTCAGGAATTTTGTAAGAGAGGTTTTGGGCTCAGTTTATGTAGCGATTTCAAAGGTCACATTCATTATACTCTTTACAAAAAAATAAGTAACTAAAATCTGATCAAAGAAAACTTATGAAAATTTATCCATTTTTTATCATTAGGATTTAGTTCTGTTTAATGTTGTAATTTATTCGATCACTTCTCTACTTAATGACAAAACTATTGACCCACTCAAGAGAGTGTCTTTCGTGACTAAAAGCACTCACTGGTGTAAGTTAAGTCACCAATAGATAGTAGCTACTGGGAGTTGATTGCATAGCGCAAGTTGAAGCCTTTTCGGACCAGCTACAAGCCACGTCGTACTCTAAAGAATTTACTTCGTAATTAATTGTAAATTATTGTATATTAAATAAGCCTAAGTCCTGCACTGCAATTTGTAAAGTCCCGTTGTGTGCCTGTAATTCTATACTCTGATTCATAATCATGTAAAGTAAACTGACAGTTGGAAATGACAAGTTTCTAAGCATTTCGACATTTTGCATGTGTCAAATTGAGTGATAATGTATGGGGATGACACATTGACATCTGTCAGTTTACTTTACATGATTATGAATCAGAGTATAAACTCGGGATATTAATTTATTTTTAGTGCACATGCTGTAATATTGGCAGACCTAATGAATAAATCAGAGGGCCTAAGGTCATTACTATAAGTAAATGCTATGCGCAACCTTTATCGGGATACAGTTTTTGCAATAAACGATATCAATTGTATAATTATACAATAGCATTTACAGCCAATGACGTACCTAATCGATTTTGGGCATAAATCACAAGCGCCGTAGTTCAAATAATTTGGCAACCATTACTACTGGTTATAAAATCCCTCTTTGTCAGCAAAATTAGGCGTCGTCAGGCCGGGTGTAAGGCAGCATTTGGGCCCAATAGCCCGGCAAACGACTCCCGGCTAACACGGCCCAAATTAGGTCAAGAGGCCGGCTTTTACAGTATTACGACAACTTTGATTTGATTTTTTCTTTCAACCTATTTGATTTATAGCTGTATGTCGTGTTGGATGTCGCGGTAAAATTGTATCTGTGTTTTCATCTCCGCATCGTAGAGTAAAAATTATTGTAGTTTATAAAATACTAGTGGCCCGCCCTCACTTCGCTTCGGGACCGTAATTCAGAAATGAACCAATAGATGGCGCTGTGCTAAATTACATCGCGCAAGCGTTTCGTGTTTTCGGTTTACCTATAAGCCTTGTCGTTGTCTATAAAAGTTATCTCTTTATAAATAGTATAGATATAGAAGATAAGTACGTTAAAGCTTAAATAGAAGAGGCATTCTATTATCGGTAAATTTTAAGAATCTAATTTCAGCTTTTGGAGGACTATGAATTTAGATACTGTCACGCAAATGAGACACGTACCTCTATGGACGTAGGTACAATGGACCATCCATGTTACTCTCCATCCCTTCAACTATCTCCACTAAAAATCACGTCAATTCGTCCCTCAGTTTTGCCGTGAAATAAAGACAAACATACAGACAGACACACTTTCCCATTTATAATATTCTAGTATGGATAGAGTCCACGTTATTTTCCACCTCCACGATTACAATGACCAGACTCGGTAGTAAGTAGCTTAAGCACTTGTGTTACAGATATCAGACATAATATAATACTTAAATACATATACACCCAGACACTAAATAAACAAAAGTGTTCATCACACGAATGTTTGTCCAGGGTGGGGATCGAACCCTCAACCTTTGGCGCATGAGGTAGGGTCACTACCAAATGCGCCATCCGGCCAGTTAAAATAAAAAGTATAAAAAGGTATGTTTTTTATAAAATTGTGTCATTTGAAAGGCTTACATCTTTGTAATCCATTCTTATAAGCAGCAAAATTCTACTTTTTTTCTATCGCTATTTCCACAATTCGTTACCAATTTTTATTTCGCACATTTCACGCCATCCTGGGGCATGATTAGAACCATTCTCTGGACGATAAATTTTAATTACACAGATTAATTAATCGCGTGTCATGAGCGGTTCTCCGCAAACACCGCCGGGTTCCGTGTATTTTGCTGTGTTTTTTCGCTCCTAGGTGTCAGCTCTGTGATTTATGATGCAATCTTTTAACCGTAAATCAAAAGCGCTACGCCCCGCTCCTACCCTATGGCTAGAGCGGGTGTAAGTTTGAAACAATTGTTCGAGTTTTTTTGTTTTAACATATCGTGTAGAAAGGATTACCTGTACATTTATACCTAGCTCATGTTCTTATACACGCTTTTTTCAATTAACGTTAATAAAATTTAGAATAGACGAGCAGACTGGTCACTTGATGGTAACGATTTCCGATGCCAATAGACCCCGCAACACCAGTAGAGTCACAAGTGCGTATCACCTTTAACCACAAAATAATTACACACAGAAAGTAGGCTGCCTACTAAGAGCTAAAAACGTGTCATGTACTCTAACGGGATGCGCACTAAAGGGGAAATTCGCCTTTTCGACCACATTAATCCTAGCCTATGACATAAGATTGTCGAATTGTTGAGGTCTGTGGTAGAGGCCGCGCGCTTATGTACTCATGCCGGGCAACAACCCTAGCATATGTCAACGAACTCTTCTAAATTCAAAATCAGGCTGAGTCTACCTTCTGTGTCTAATTATTTTGTGCTTTAACTCCCTTTTCTCCCAATTGAGCCTTTGGTACCCACACAAACTCGATGAAACAGCTTCAAACAAACACTGCAATGTTTTGCAGAAGCAGAATGAGGATACCGAAAGCCCAATTGGTGGGAAAAGTGGTTAAAGGTTGGCAGGGCACTTGTGACTCTACTGGTGTTGCAGGTGTGACACCTATGGCCGGCGGTAATCGCTTACCATCAGATGATCCGTCTGCCCTTCTAACACCTATCCCATAAAAAACGCATATATTTTCAAATCGGAACTTTCAAATAAACAGATATTACAGACAGAAAAGGAAATTATTATGACAACAGAAATGATATTACGAGATAACAAGTAACGGGAAATATCACAGTTTTAATTTTCCCTACAGAAAGTGGAATAAATTATTTTTCCGGACCGTCGGCTTCCTCTGGAGGCTTTTATCTCTTAAAGACACTTTTCATAATTATGTTTTATTGAAAAAGTGAATTGTTCAAAAGCGTTATTCTGTTATTCCCGATGAGACGCGTTTAATATCTAAGGAGTGATAGTTACAAAGATTGGGATTCAAGATTTATTTTCTTACAAGTGACCGCCTGCGAGTTTGTATGCCTTTTTGCTCATATTTTAAAAACTATAACTGAACTGTAACCGTGCGAGGGAAAAATATTACATAAAGAAAATAAAGAATCTGTCTATGTCTTATGCCGAACCATAGTGTGATCACTACACGCGCATGAATGCGCGCGCTCAGTAGCACTTGTAGCTCAGTAGCTCAGTAGCCATGAGTTTGAAATACTATCCTCGCTATCGAAAACTATCGCTTTGTCTCTTTCATTGTGATGCATTTGAAAGAGACAGAGCAATAGTTTTGGATAGCGAGGGTAATATTTCAAACTCATGGTAAGGCCACTGGACCGGTCCTGAGCCCGGTCCAAAGTACCCGGGTACTTTGACGAAAACGGAAGGAGACCTATACTCAGGCAGTGGGTAGTGGGTACTTCCGAGCTGATGATGATAATGATTTCTATAAGATGAAGCGTTTAATAATAATAATAGGACTATATAGTGATGTTTACGAAAAAGGATCTCATTATAAGTCTCACAAAAGATAAGAAAATTCCTTCCTTCCCGTGTTTAAGGAAACGCGATACAAAATCCAAACATCCCCTCAATCTTACAATTACGTGATAAAATTGAGATCTTTTTTACTCAGTCAAATTCGTTTCACTTAAGCTCCCGAATCTCCCAAGGCTTGCTTGGGGCACGCCGTTATTTTAATAGGCATTATTATACATCTTGGAAAATCCAGACCCTGTTCCGCCTAATGAGGTGGCCCTAGATTTGCTATTTAATGTTCGAGTTGGAAATCTTTTTGAAATAAAAAATATAATAAATCTTCCAATATTTGTGGGTGGCAAGTCTTAACGATCAGTTACGGACGCAGGATATTTAGGTAGAACAAGATATGTGCTAACATAGGTGAACTCTCTATTCCCTTACCCTACTAATTCGATGAGACACCAGTGTGACACGACCGAAGAGAGATCGGGCGTGTGCTTTCCAAGGCCGGTCAACTTCCAGACTCCGGGGTGTCACTGAGAATTTCTGAACAGAAAAACTCAGGTACATTTTTTGGCTGACCCCGGTAGCCCAAACGCAGCCGTTGCTTTAAAGTGCGACCTACTATCCACTTCGCCATCGAGGCAGTCACTTACGATAATATATAGAGGAAGAAAACATGTTTAGTTGGAACCAAAATAACAACTATGCTATCGTACATTCGGTGTATATCAGTATCTGTCATGAATTTTCTCCAGATTTGCACCTTAAATATATAGCACATTTGGTTCAATCTCCAACGAGGCCCGTTGATAAAATGATGATTTAGGACTGTAGTCCTCAGAAAGTTTGGGCTCACACAATATACATAGATTCTCAGTACGTGGACGGACAGGTTTTCCATTACAAATAACTTTACCGTTCTTTTATACGCCTTATCGAATCTGAACAAAACAACACCGTACCTGAAACAAAGAAAATAATAAATTAATAAAAAAATCTCATAAATATTTAGATAAACGAAAACATCCTCAAACGGAATTTTAAGAACATTGAAATTCCTCATGAAACATTTGAAACGATATTGCTCAAAATAAGTCTACGTGCCGATGGAAAATATTATTTTTTATTCCAAATTTTCGGGGAATATTTCTTTAAAAATTTTGCGAAATTATTTGTTATTATAATACGGAATATTAAGAACTCCAGATCAGTAGATAAATATAGAACATGTATGTAACACACCTTTAATAAAAGTATATACTTAGTCATAATTAAGTACTTGAGTATATTAATTAACAAACACCATCTAAGGTAATATTTTTCTAAGTTGACCAAGGACTTAAATGAAAAATCAAGAAGTTCAAGCACGGAAGGTTCTGGATTTGATTATCTGAAAAAAAACGGCATTTCCAAAATTTATATTTGGTACGTGTAACGTGTTATGTTGATGAATTATAATAATTAGTTTCGCATTAATCCATTGGCTATAAATAACAACATCAATATTTATATTGCCAAGTGAAACCGCGATGGTTTACAATAACTTAAACCATCGATAAGTCTAGGAATAAGGGTGACTCATCTAATTAGCCTTTTGGGCTACCTCAAGGTGTCTAGTGACGTCTGTGACCTTTGAATAGGCAGGGTCTATTCAAGGTGAAGCAGGCCAGGGTTCAATGTAATGTATAGAGCAAGCCCATCAACAGTGACAGAAGGTGACATTATTATAAATCATTCTAATATAATATTATCCGCCAACAGTTTTGGCTATGTCAAGTAATGTAAACAAGCAGTAACATTATAAAGCACAAGTGTGAGCGCAAATACTATTCTCTTTTTCCCGTATTTTTTCGGAAATTTTCACGTTAGCCTGGAGTTTCGAAGTTTTCCCCGTGCCTCGAAATGAACGTTCAGCCATTGGTCCTAAGCTCAATCTCCCTCGGATCGTATAAAAGAGAGTAGTAGAATATTTAATCGGGAAAAAATCCTATGCCAATTAACGGAAATATATACAGAAGTGTGCTCCACAAGCAATTAATTAGGTAACAGAAACTCCTGACACTGCGCCACTTCGTCAAGTAGCATAGTATTCAATGAACCAAGAATCATAATAACAATATGTGCTCGTAAAATCAGAGTACAGCAGGCAAACAAATAAGTTTGACCCAGTGACACGGTTCCGTCGGCATCTCTTTATTGCCTGGGCTCCCACACGTGGGTGAATTCTCCTCTAAATAAAATTCCCAGGATGCCTTTATGGGCGGCTATATTGGAGCCTTGATCACTGCAGATATTTTCCTGATGGGTGCATTTTGATACTAATTGCTTATTTTGTACGTACTAGAGGATGTTAATATCTAAATTGTTATGGGGCCATTAAAATCAAGATGTCATTACCGCATCAGTCTTTAAATCCATATTCGTCCGAAATGTTCCCAAAATCAGAACCCAACCCTTTGGTGTATGAGGCAAGGTCTACAGTAAAATTGCTTTTGGGTTAGTCAAAAATATACGTTTTTTTTTTCATTTGCGCCGGTGCTTTTCTTAGCCTCGTAGATTTTGAACAATAGATTTTAAATTTTTGATAAGTTAATAAAATATTATTAGCATCTACAATTCTAATATACATTAAATGTACCTACTTACTGCTTGAAGTTAGTCATAAGAGAACTTCAATTTCGAAATCCTAGCACACGGTGTGGGTGTTATAATTAAAAATAGTGAAGAGTTTTCTTTGCGAAGTGCTGGGTCATCGATTGGGCGAGTTGAACTTCGTTTCTTGTTAACAAACTTTTCACTTCAAGCTACTTCGACTGTGATACTTCAGCGCGAGAGGCGTAGTTTTCTAATATTTTTTCTTTATTCTGCTATTTGGCGCTACCATCCTTTATGAGGATAATTTTGCTAAAAAGGAAAGGAAAGTATCAGCCTATATACTGTCCCACTGCAGGGCAAAGGCCCAAATTTTATAGGCCTAAATTTTGCTAATGTCATGTATAATATTTGATATAATGTGGGTAGGCAACTGTCCTGCTCCTACCTACCTACGGCTACTGTCGAGACTACTTAACAAAATCGCAGGTTTTAAGACTCTATTAGGTCAACAAGTTGTTCACGTGACAACTTACATGACACACAATAGCAGTGTTAAAAACGATAGACGACGAAACGATAAAGTGTTTACATACACAAAAACGGGTATTTTTTTAGCATAATGCGACAAATGAGCAAGCGGATCACCAGATGGTGAGTAATTACCGCCATCTATGAACATCAAAGAGGTCGCTGATGCGTTACAGGCCTTTAGAAAGGAGCACGCTCTTATCTTCTCGTCCATCTCCAAGGGGTTGTTTAACTTCACTACGGCAATGACCCGATACCCAAATTTATAAACAAAGCTGTTAAAAATATACAACCCTCTCAAACAAACGAATCTTAAATAATACGGACGTCTCAAATTCCTTCAAAGTAATTTAAAATTATCATTACCTGAAATTCGCGGTCGTTATGAAAATCATCTTCATAAAAGTTCTATAATAATTTCGCCTCAAATCGTGTTCCAAGTTAGCGTCTCTTATTGTTTGTGCGTCCTATGAATGGTTCTGAATTAAATTACAATCCAAGACAGCGTTTGGCAGAAGAAAAGATATAGGCTTGGCTTCTGATAAAAGTTTTCACAATACTAATAATTAGGGCAAATAAAATACATAACTTTTTAACCCGATCGATCGATCGATCGCGATCGTGCAAATGCGTTTTGTCCACACTGCTTTAGTTCGGCAAACGCAACGCATATGTCTGAAAGACATGAGATATCTGGGGGGGCTATTCTCGAGCACTGGACATTGAAGTCGAATTTAGAGATTTCATACATATTCCGGTCGCTAGTCTTCTGCGAGGCCGTGGCAGCATTCATGTCGAAGCGTGGCTCTCCCACGGTTACGGATATTTTTGGTATCGGATATCCCATAATTACGGTTACGGAGCGCCGTATCATCCCTGAAAACAATGAGCTCAAAGTTGGGAATCCCAGTATTCCCAGTTAGGTCCCCTATTGATCTAGCATTTGTTTGAGCGATCAATCGGTGCATCGGTGCACCCGTGTGGCTGGGTATAATTGGAATCGCCGCTGGGTGCATGCGCAAACAAACACAAGATTGGTGAGCAGTGATGGTGTTAATTAACTGAAAACGTGAATGGTGGTTTGGATTCGTTGCGGAAATTTCACAGAACGTTTACGCCTCCATCTAAGTATATATTCTATTTATAAAGAGGTAAATTCTATAGACATTGATTTATTTAACAAGGTGCACCAATGCACAATATTTAAAAACACGTCACAAATAATGACCAAAAGGTAGAATTCTTATACTTACATTTTTACAACATTCAATTTTTAAATTTTCAAGTTATTTATTCAGATAAACAGAAAAACTATTTTACAAAAAAATATTATATCTAATTTAACTCTGACAGTACAACATAACATACTGTATACTTAATTAAATTAAAATTTAAACTAACTTCAATTTAAAATGAAATAAAAACAGGAACAATTAAACAATGAATGAATGAACAATTAAATTAAAATGACAATAGCCATAAAAATACTAAAGACATCGACAAATCTTATAAAGCAAACCGAAAAGGCGAACTAACGCGATGCAATCGACGCCCAGCGCTACCTATTGGTACAGATTGGAACTTATCTCCTGAGATGAAGTGAAGGCTTAATACGAAGCCGATTTATGACTTATTCAATTAAACAATCCTTAAGCGCCTAAAATAGAAGACAAAATAAATGATTTATAAGACACTTGTGCAAAAATACAACATTTCCAAGATATTTTTCCTTAATATTACGCATTTTTTGTTCATAAACATTACAAGACATCAAAAAACTGCCTCCACAACAAGCCGCGACGGCGCGAAAAAGCATATTTTTGGAAAAAAGCGGATTATGCGAATTTCCCTGCAGAACAAAATGGAGTCGAGACTTAAGAGAATTCGACGACGTACTTTAGATGCCTTTGTTGATAAATTACAGTGTTTTTTGTTAATGGTGGGCGCTTAGACGCGCTTCTCGTGGCATTAGGCAACTTGGGGATAAATCATTGAAATAACATCGGGTAGGGAGGCGCAGTTATCTCGCTCGTTTTGGTCTTGGCAATTGCTATATTTGTTGTGGAAATGGTGGGAAAAATTTTACGTCTGGTATCCGGATATCTACATGAATGGGCCGGCTCGACCGGAGTGATACTATGGCCTCATAGAAGACCGGCGTGAAGCAGCCGTTTATAATACCTGATATAAACGGGACTAACGCGTTTATATCAAGTAGTTGTATTTTTCTCGCAACAAATATTATAATATTGATTGATAAAGACTTCGATCATAGAACTCTAGATACGAAACACTTGTATGATGTTACTAAAGCCCAGCGCCATCTATTGGCAATGTTTGGAACTAATAGCTTAACTAGGTCCTGAAACAAGGCTTAATCTATACTATTTATAAAGACTCGATAGACATCGACAAACCTTATATAGGTACAAGGTAAAAAACAAAACACCAGCGAGATGCAATCGGCACCCAGCGCTATCTGTTAGTATGATTTAGAACTAATTGCAGATTACGTTCCGAAACTAAGTGAGGGCGGGCCTCTATCGACAGATAAAGACAACAAAATTCAAACATCACTCACATTTTTTTCTTTCTTTGTTATTTATTGCGTGTTTTGATAAAGCGTGCGGATGAAGTAGTAATACATAAGCGCACAGGCGTGGGTAGTAACGCAGTGCCGCAGCGAAATCCTGACGTATTGCGGTGCTCCATCTGCGGCCGTAATCGCATCCTGCAGGATCCCGCAACTTATTTCTTTGGCCCAGTTAGACCAGCAACATGATAATATCTCGGAGATAAAATTTGATAAAAGAATAATAATTAAAATTATAAAAACAATAAAGAATATCTATCTGTCTATCCAGCGTTTCCCAAAAGCCGGGTCGCGACCCGGTGCCGGGTCATCAAAATCAAATAACCGGGTCGCGACATTTTCGCCTTATTTTAAAAACATGGGTAATACCTAATTTGGATTCCTTAGTAAAAAATAAGAAACAGCTGCATACTTCGCACTAACAAAATATTAGTACCGAGTACTAAACGTTTCTACTTTTAATAACCTTAATGGACCCAGCTTGAGTTTGAAAGTAGATACTTAGTAGGTCACGAAGGGTCAGTGTGAAAAATTACCGGGCCATGGCAAACAAAGGTTTGGGAAACACTATGTCTATCTATTGACTAGGCTGTTTTCTTTCCTGTACCTTAAGGATGTCTGGAAAATTGAATCCACGAGAATTGCCACCCAGCCACGTGCGCAGGATATATTATATTGCTCAAATGTGTGCGCAAACACAGATGCACTCTCTATTCCCTTACCATCATATTTGGATGGGATACTCTCCGTCCCAAAATGTTCTATTGCTTCCTTTGCCATATATACTACTACTCTAGAGCTAAATAAAAAAAAGTATCAGCCTATATACTGTCCCACTAGAGGGCTATGGCCTCTTCATAGAAATTAAGTCAACGCTGCTAAGATGGGATTAAACTACGCTTGCCTAATGCGGATTGGTGATCATCACAAACGTGGGTCGAAAAATTCGAAACATACTTTTCGCTCAACCCGGCAATGGAACCCTAATTTTATATTAAATCGAAGGCTTTAGAAGATTCCTATAGCTTCTCAGGTATGGCACTACTTCTGTACTTGATCTCAGTCTAGTAAACTATTATAAGTGTATCGTAAATTAATGAGTATTGTTCTGAGTGAGTACCCATATAATTAGTCTTAATTGGGCGGTATTGTGTTCAAAATTAATTTGCCATACTTGAAACAACTTGCGAGTTCCCGTAAAACATAAATTTAAATTAATTTATAACGTGCGTACCTCATTTTAGTAGAGAGCAAATTAGTGCGTACGCGGAAAATTATGTAGAATAATAATTAATTTTGATATTAACATGAAATGAACAATAGGTTAGTACCTAATAGGTATATGTGTAATTAAATTTTCTTATATCATTAGTGTGTAATTCCAAATTGCCTCCAAAGCTGTTGCTTAGGAACCCGGGGTACGCTCAGACCATGATTCAGGAATTAAGGAGTCTGATGATTACAAAGCCGTTGGGGTGGAAAGGTCCTTGAGTGGAGGCCACGCGCAGGAGGCCGCAGCCGTGGCAGGCCTCCCACCAGGTGGACCGACGATCTGGTGAAGGTCGCGGGAGTTTATTGGATGCGGGTGGCACAGGACCGATCTGTGTGGAGAACTTTGGGGGAGGCCTATGTCCAGCAGTGGACGTCTATTGGCTGAAATGATGATGATAATTACAAAGAAGCTGTCGTCTGACCTTCGCAACCCTTTAACTGGGGAACCAGATCTTTTTTTCTTTCGTTTCCTCATGATGTTTTTACTCACAGCCAAACTAATGGTTTATGTGTAATTAAATATTGAATACTAAATCACGATTTTGATATGTTAGCTGATACAAGTTCGGGTTATATACAGGTGTATCTGTTAACATTTACATCCCTTTAACCACGTGTTCTTTCGACCATTCTGAAAACTTCAACGAATTTTCGGTATTCATCAAAAAAATTTCGACTCCCCATACAAAATCACCATGTCAATAGACTGACTTTGTATGAAAACAAGTTTTTTTTTATGCGAATTCACAAAATAGAACAAATTTTGTTCAGAATGGTTGGTAGAACACGTGGTTAAAAGGATGTAAATGTACAGATACACTCTGTATTGACCTTTTCAGCAAGCAATAATTTAATAGGTAATTACTCGAATACTATGTTGGGTGCGCAAAAAGTTTGTGTTAAAGGTTATTCCCACAAGACATAGTTCTGTTTTCTAATTTACAGTATGTTACGTTTATTCACCTATTCCTTATTTTGTAAGTTACCTCGAGATACAGTTATTTGGTTTCAATAACAATAAGCGGCTTTCTGCGAGATCAGAATTTCCTAGAAGAAAATTCTATCTTAAATTGAAAGTCGGATTATTTGGTGTGTCTTATAAATTTGGTATAGGAAGATCTGCTTGTAAATCCATCTAGAAATAAACAAGGGTTTTTTTTATCTAATAATTAATAATGAAACTGTATTTTACAATGTATTTTTTAACCATATCAATCTTAATCCGATGATACTAAATCTTAAGAACCTAACTATAGTATAATAACTCTCCGATTTTTATGGAATGACAGTCTTATGCCAAAGAACTCGAATGCTGATTGATGCCGTCGAACAATGATTGGTCAAATCGCACCTTACTAATTTCTCGATGACACTATACTAATGATAACAAACATTTTCCCCAAAGAACGTAAAGTCTAAACTTTGAAAAATTTGCCTTTCCATACAAATTGCATCAATCAGTGTTTTTTTATTAGTTATTTTGTGGCGGCTATTTTTTCCGAAAATACTTTTAATTCATGCCCGAGTCGAATGAATCATTTCTTCTTAGTCCAAACAGAACACTTATGAATGTAAAACCTAGTACCTCTTTTCAAATTAAGATCCCCCAAAAATATACCTCAAAGGATCTCAGTTCTTTAATATCCCAGCAAACATCCTAGGAATCTTACGATGTATGTGTTTACCTTCCCCTCTCTAATACCGACATAATGGAAAGCTTTGAGGGAAAGAGACGGAGGTATTCTCTATCTCGATGGCGGACTTTGCCGGATGAGAGCGGTTCGGACGACAATAGCTGGAATTTGAATAAAATAATAGTTTGGAAATTGTCCGCCACATGGCTGAAAGGAAGGTGTCAGGGTTATCACAAACGATTTAGAAGATTTGGCACAAAAATATAAAAAGTTCTAGCTGACATTTGTTCTTGAGTAAAAGGCTTTTTGTTGGCAACTAATTTATTCTTTTTAAAAATGTATAGTTGAAATATTAAGTTTATAAAAGTATAAAAGGAGATGGGTTGCTGGTCGCCAACAACATTGTTAACGAAGAGTTCTTTGACCTACGTGTTATCAGTATATCGTATAGTGTTTCTCCCGCAAACGATCCCTATAGTTTATCTCGCGATGTGGTCAGCCTGAGTATCTATTTATGTAATAAGTGTTTTGTTTTATCACTAAAACAAAACTACAGCTTAAGGGGCTATATCGAAAAAACTAGCGCCGCCAACCTAAATTCGAATTCGAATAATTTAGAAAAGTTGTTGAACAAATGTTGTTCAGAATGGTTGTTAAAACACGTGGTTAGATACACCCTGTATTGTATTGCATCTTGAAAAATTCAATTTACTTTTATCTAAGTCTGTAATGTTTTATTTTCTTCAAAATTTATTTAGGGGCTATCTTAATAATAATTGCACTAAAAATTCAAATTGCACTTGTTTGTCCCCACCCACTTACACTACTATCATATACGTATATTTCGCGTACGTGCTTACGAAATCACGTCAACGTGTGAGATGATGTATGGATTAATTAATAAGGAAAACTTTTAAAAGGTGACACCCCTAACGGAAAGGGTTGGGACAATGGGCCTTTACAGCGAACTTTAGTTCTAAGGTTACTTTATTTGATGGCTTCCGGATGAGTTCGCAATAACACTGGGCGCGTGATTTTAAAAGACAAAGAGACCCTTATGATTTAGGCAATGTCATAGAAATGAAGATAAACTGTTTGTTGTAGAATCCAAAATATTAAACCGAAAATCGTTCCCCTGAATAAAGGTAAATTATACGCATGTATAGTTAAAGTGTTCATTAAACAAATGGTTAACCGAACGGGAATCGATTCAAAATCAAAATCAATTCAAATTTATTTTGCTCGAAAGGTAATAATGGTGGTATAAAAATTAAATACAATTCACGATTTTTAAGAAAGTTTTATATAGTGCGAGCCCCGTTGGTCTAGTTGCATTGCGTACAGTGGTTTCGGGGTCTAGGTGCTAGGGTTGAGCAAAAAGTATGTTTCAAATTTATCGAGCATAGCTCGGGTTTGTGATCACCAAACCGTACTACAATGTCCAATAGATGAGAAAAAAATTGTGTCAATTAAAACAAAAGACTCGCGAAATTCGAAAAAAGAACACTTTCTTCGCGCCATAAAATGTGGTGATAGGAGGATTCATGCATCGAGGTTTCACTCGTCGACAAACTGTCTACATGGCTAGGTGGCAGCGCGCACTATGCAAACTAAACCAGTCTTTGCCGCATGAGCTGGGTCATAGGGCCAGTTGGATATGGCCCTAACACAGAAGGTCCTCGAATAAAAAATAAGGCATTGATGTTTTTCGGTAAGTTCACTCGCGAGGGTATTGTCGGTGCCCTTTTCAGTTGCTCAGTCGACCCGCCAATACATTTAATGTACATTTTATATAGGTACCTCATGTATACGTAACATAACACTTAGGCGAAGATTGTATCCCACTCAGTGTTATGTAACGGAATTTATAGCGTAACCTATTTTACGAATGATTTTATCCAAGTACGTGTAATGGAAATTTTAATTTTAGATTAAGCTTTTACTTGAAATTGGTTGGTTTTAGGTGCAATAAAGTCGTGTTAGTTATACCATTCATAACTTTTGAACTAATAATAAATCTATGGTTTAGCGCAGTTGTACAACTCGCAATAAACCCCTTAATGCAAAAGTTAGTTTTGGTTTAAAACTGATGCGGTCATTTTCATTTGACAGTTTTATTAAAGTGACAGCATTTCAAAAAGAAAATTAACATTAACCGTGGAAGAGACACGCTTCCGCATGAATGGGCCGGCTCGACCGGAGTGATACCACGGCCTCACAAGACCGGCGTGAAGCAGCGCCTGCGCTGTGTTTAGTCAAGTAAGTGAGAGGGCGAAATTGGCGGAAAAGGGGGTTGAAGGTTGGCAGCGCACATGTGACTATATCAGTGATGCAGGTGTCGCTATTAGGTTATTGCTTGGGCATGTGCCCAAAAATAACCTAATAGTAAGTACACTGTAACGCATATGCGCATATGCGTTACAGTGTAAAAAAAATGGAAATAGTGATTCACGACGTGTTTCGAATGCGACTTCATGTCGAAGGCTCGAGAATCGCACCCTTACAACAGACAAATTCGGGACTCCAACTTCTAACCGCTGTGAGCACTTGATTTATTCAGCTTATACAATTAACAGTCTAAATTAATTACCGTGTGTCACTATGTACCACGCTTATTTGTTTCTGCCGCGCAGGTGTGTGTCATTCGTTCTCTTAATTACAGAGTTAGCCTTCTGAAGTGGGCGTAAACGACAAGCGATAGAGATTTGAAACCAACTATGTAAAAGACTGACGGTTCTGTACAAGCTTGTAGATGTGTTTGTGTATTATATAGTTCGTTGTTTACAAAAAAAAACTATACATTTTAATGTCACTACGCACCTCGATTTATTTCATTTTGGCGAGTAAGTTTGTGTTTTTCTTAATTATGTATCTACAGAGTCCACCTTCCAAAGCTGGCGCAAGCAACGAGTGATAGCGGTTTTATACTAGTCATACAAGTCAAGTGCGAAATGGATTCGTAGATTGGTGGTTTGGTTTTTAACAGAGAGTGGTCAAGCGGTGGTATGCTAGTTTATAGAAAATTTTGTTATTTTCACGTTTTGTGAAATTTCATGATCAGTAAGTAACTTGGAAGCGTCAAAATATAATATTCACTGATCTAGGGAATGAAATACCTTACATTTGTTTATGGTATTGGACATTCATGGCAACTTGTAAAATAACAAAGTGATTTTATTTTTTACCATCGTAAAAATCGTGTGACACTCCAAAGTTGACACCCATATTTTGTTATTATTTTGCGACACGTAACCCTAAAAACTCTGTTTATTTTCTGGGAGAAATGTGATCCCATATTTTAATAAGGGACTGAATAAATTAACGTGCGTCACTATATAACTCGCTTATTTGTTTCTGACGCGCAGGTGTGTATCATTTATTCTCTTAATTACAGGGTTAGCCTTTCAAAGCGGGCGCAAGCGATGAGCGACAGCGTTTTGAAATATAAGAAGCGTTAACTAGATAGTTACGAGGATAAAAAATAACTAGCCATTTTGTTCTCGAAGTCAATGGTAAAAAAAATGGTTTGACGTCGTAAGTGCTGACATGCATGCCAATAACCTCACATATGGATGCTAAAGAACGTGCAAAGTGAAGGAGATATAAAAGGAAAACGGACCCCGGCATAAAGACGCAATCGGCAAAAACACACTAAGATGACGTTGGTACATGCATCTGCATGCAGCTATCTAGCTGTCCTTACTGCTAATACATACTTAATACATTTTTGTGATTTAAGGGAGGTTTTAAAGGTCGAGAATTTTGCCAGAGCGATACCTACATCATGATTATATCGCTGCTTTTAGTAACGCCTGAGTATAAAGTTAAATATCTAGCCACAAACGCGATTCTGTATCAAGAAGAAGTAAAGTAACTGCAGTTTAAAACGAAAACCGCTCCCTCTCGCACTTGGACCCGGTCAATCCGAGATATCCCAGTAATTTACTTCCCGTCGCCTTAAGTGAAGGTTGTATTGCCAGTGATCATGTCAAACGTACCCGAACACTTTGCTAAATTGTCTCTCCACTCGCATCTCCTTATTTAACCTGTTATCGTGCGGTAATGGTGGGGTACATATACTCATTTGTACTAATAATATAAATCAGCAAGAAACTGTCTCCCTTGCTATGAGGATTCAGTGCTCAAGAACACGTGAATTTATACACGTCTTCTACCAACCATTCTGTAACAAAATTTGTTCTATGACTTCTGGAAATTCGCAAGAAAAAATTTCAACTTTTCATACAGATTCGGTCACGTGACTTGTTCATATAGTATGGAGACTCGCAAAAATTTTCGACGAATTTCCAAAGGTCGAAGAATAAATGTTGTTCAGAATGGTTGACAGAAGACGTGGTTACAGGGGTGTAAATTAATTGAAAAAAGTAAGTAAAAGTAAAAATTCTTTATAACCAATAAACACTTTAACGGTGGGTTTCACAGTTACAACCTGTATATAGAGTTTGTCGATATTCATGGAATTTAGCTCAATGGATAAGAACGTGTGATTCCTAAAGAATTATTATATAGAATTATTATATTATATAATATTATTTAGAATCCGAACTCGATTTTTCATAATATGAAATACGTACTTACGTACCTTATCCGGATTGTCGATACGTAGTAGCTTTACATGCTACTACGGCGTAGCTTACCGCTGCTACGGCACCCTTGTAGCGCTCGTAGCAGACACATATCACGCTCCGACGCATAGGTAATGGGCGCATCAAAATATCAGTACGACTCCCCTCTCTCTCCTATTTAATAGCATCGCTATTGTCGGTGATGGATCAATTTTTAGAGCTACAGTGAACAGGGTAGTTCTAGGTAAGCCCGCTCCATCATAGGCTTCTTGTCAATTGTATGGTTCAGGGTTGAAGCCAAGGCAAGCCCATTTTCAATAAAAAGAGACTTCCCGTTACCTCATTCATTCGGAAAAGCACAGCGCAGCACTATTCAAGCCGGTTTTCTCCACTCATGTCAAAGGCTCTCACAGTTGACATATTATATCATTTCGAAGCTAAGCGATAATATAAGTTGAAAATTTAAATGAAACTCGCAGAAATATTTGGGTCGTTTATCGCGCCCTGGCTCAGGTGCGGCAATATCGTGCTGCCCCCTGGTGACGGACGGGCGAGACGTGGAATGTGGAACGTTTCCATGTGCTTTTAAATTAGCTTTAGATAAAATATATTTTACTTCTGTGTTTCCGTCAACGTTGAAAATCTGTATGCAGCGCAAGCGGCGTGGGAACTAGCCGATGACTTTGTTTTATGTAACTACTCATTACTTGTTATACAAAATTTTGAACAAAATATACAATCAAATTGACAATCTCCTTTTCGTTTTGAAGTCGGTTAAATAAGATAGAACGACGTAATAACCAAAAAATTAAAGATTTTAGCCACTGAATCATGTTAGGCTTAAATAACTTCAAAGCTAAAAAATTGCATGTCTCTAGGTCTTACAGAAAAACAATTAATGCATTTGGTACAGTGTTTTTGTATTTTATTTTTGGGTAGTAAGTAGTAGTACAGACATTGCGTATTATATATAGCAGTGACCTATACCTACTTATTCATTTTATAGACTTACAAACATAGGATATAGCTATAAAATAACAAAAAACTTTTTGAGATTTGAGCTAACTGTCCCTACAACTACACGTAATCCTACAAATGATATTCAGCTACGGTGGCGAATTTTAGTAATCAGGGTACGCAAGATATATTATGGTGCTTAAGTGTGTGCGCAAACACAGTGTACTCTCTATTCCCTTCCAACCACATCACGCATAGTGATTAAACCCGCCGATGTATTTCCTGAACAATATAACCTGGACCTCTTTAAGGCAAGCAAAAGTGAATAGGCTTTTCACGGGCAAGCATGGCCCACCTTACACCTCATCTTCACATAACATCAGGTGTGATCGAGGTCAAATGCTTGTCTGTCGCAGAATAAATAAAAAGTGTTTAAGTGTGGTTTATATGTTTTTAAACTTTCGCGTTGCATTATACAAATACTTTACATAAACGGGACTAAACGCGACGAAATTAAATAAGTACATTCTAGCACTTACTGCTTGACTTGACGGTCACAATCGAACTCGCTTCGCTTGAGTTCGCTTGTGACCACGGCTGTTGTAACGCAGCCGAAACGTCAAGCAGTAAGTGCTAGAATGTACTTATTTAATTTCGTCGCGTTTAGTCCCGTTTATGTAAAGTATTTGTAAAGTGTGGTTTTTCAAACTATAGAATTACGTTACTATTTTCGTTTTCTAGCCCTCACTATAATTTCCTGCCATGGCCTTATTGGGTTCGAACTAAGTCCAAATTCAATTTATAAAACGCCCATTAACATTCGGCCTTTGACGCGGGTTCCGTTGCGATCCAGAGAATAGGAAATCGTTTTGATTTAGGTGTAGTTTATTTATGAGGCTAAGTTGGGCCCGGATACATTTCATCGAATGATCTTGGATGGCTTTAACTATATATTATAATAATGTTTCCTCGTTTTTAATGCAAACTAAGGAGTGGAGTTGGTCTCCGGGATATCTTTAAGGCAAGAGAGAACGGGCATTTTTCAGGTAAATGCATCATATCGTAGACGCTTTCCATCAGGTGTGATTGTGGTCAAGCGTTCTACCTTTTGCCTAAGGTATTATTAACAAACCATTGCGATTTGATCAATGTCATTAGTAAAATTAATTGAACATTTTGCCATTTTATAAACGATCGATTGTAGAATGCATTTTTTTGTGTGGTAGGCAGGCGAGCAGACGGATCACCTAATAGTAAGCGATCGCCGCGCCGCCGCCCATACATACTCGAAACACCAAGGGAGACACAAGTGCGCTGCCCACCTTTTAAAACCACTTTTGGGCATATCGGGAAAGGGGGCATCTGCCACCTATCATTATAATAAAAAACCTGATGCGATACCCGTGGTACATCTCCCTAATTTCTCTGCATCTGTAGCCAAAATTCAAATAACAAACAAACAGAAGACAAATCTCTTTTAATACCCAGACATCAGCATTTCTCCACCCTCCTAATTGCTATAGGTACCCGTAATTACTTCAAGTCCAGCTCCAGAGGTCCCAAACCAACTTGGCTAATTAGTTACGAGTCCAATGCCCTGCAAATAAAGCGACAAGCCGTGGTCCGTCTTAATTATTCAGACGACGGGCTCGGCATAAAATACCTACGTAAATACTGGGTGGTGCTACAGTGGCTAAAGCCAGTGGTTTCCCACACGTAACTATATGCTGCAAAAATATGTACACCCTTAATACTTCGTAACTTGCAATCACAAAGCTAGCTATAATGCTTTGTGATTGCAAGTCACACACATGTAATATATGGCTATAGAAGTTTTGCACGAAATAATGGCCGATATCAAATAACCAGTATTTATTGAGTTCCCAAGCCACAATTACAATGCAAAATAACTTAAATATCCGAGCTTCATTTTTTAAAATATCTGTCTGTTATTTCATTGTGTATACGAGTATTTAACCTACTTTCAAAAATTTACTTATCATGGCATTTCATTATCAATATAAATTAAATATAATTTAATAATAATGCTTCCATTTTGTTTTTCTGTAATCGATACGAGCTCAGAAGCGCGTCAATGCTCGTACGACTACCAAACGCGCTTCATAACAAAAACGAGCGTATAAAACGCACTAGTAATAAAACGACTGTGCATGAGATATCTGGAGATGCTTTTGATTAAAAATCTGTGTTTTGCTACTGTTTTTCTTTATACTAGGCCATTACTGGGCTGACCATTGTGGGACGTGTATTTATTATGGTATTATGTTGAAGTTAAAGTTAAGCTTTGCGTAATGATGCTAAATAATTCATTACACTTAAGGACACATTTGGGAGGACGCGGTTAGTTTCACCAGTGTTTGCAGAACTTCTCTTTTAGAATGGCCTTGTCATGATATTAAATTTTGGAAAGTGGGGTACACATTTAAATTATCTGTAGATATAAGTAAGTATCTGTACTTCGTTATTTCATTCAGCAATTCTTTACACTGCCTTACCCCATTGCCAACACACTGTTTTCTTTCCTCTACCTAAAGGTTGCCTGGACGAAATCGCTACAAGCGATAAGAACACCTTATTGAACTGTTTATTGCTGTTGTTTCGCTCATGTATTCTGTTTTTGTGCAATAAATGAAATGAAATAAATTTATTTGCGTAAAACATGGTGAAAAAGTTGGAATGACAAGTATGAGAGTACAGCATGTTTTGTCAAATATAGGACGTGCAAATTCAGAAGATGTATAAAATTTTTATCCAAATTATTATTTTACATCATTAGATAATGCATGCTAAAAATTACATGTTGATATTAAACTTAATTAAATGTCAAACAATTATTAAATTATAATATGTCATATTTGTAAGTCCTGTTTACAATTTTGGTCTATTCAAAAAATCTTTAATTGTGTAGAAGCCACTTAAAATAAAGAATATCTATCTATCTCAAGGTCTCTTTCGTCGCACCTTTGTCTTTCTGCTTTCCCCAAAGTAATGGAGGTAGCGCTTACCCAGTGTTTATTACTGTTGAGTAAATTTTTTTTTTAATACCAATATTTTGAAACCAAATACCAGGTAAGTTGGTCACCCAATAGCCAACACATTCGTTCGGTTCATTCGTTCATTTTACCGAGCTCATAATTCTCTGTCCAGGATTATAGTGTACTCATCTATCTCTTCTTAACCCAGATTTATTATAGTCGATGTAAGTACAATGGCTTGAAGTATTGAAGCACAGTATAATAATGACCTAGTCGATTTCAGCATTGGCGGCAATTCTTAAAGATCAGATATCGATGTGTTTATCTTACAGGTAACAGATAAATATTATTAGAGTATAGCAATATTGTATTGCAACAAATAATGTTGCTATTATTAGAGTATAGCAATATTGTATTGCACAAATATGTGCACTAACACAACTGCACTTACTATTCCCATACCCTCAAATGTTGATGATACACTAGAGTGACACGAAGAGGAATCATTGGACCAATAGTTTGACATATTTTCCAGGTATTTCCAGGCATACACGATTACCGATTTCCAAATAATTGGCTGACACTGATTATAATTTACAGGTACAAAGGTTTTTATCTGACCAAGGGATCGAACCTGGTACCTTATGCGCAGCCGTTGCTTTAAAATGCAATTGACTTCATTAGTATTTTATTTATATAGATCAAAAGATTAAGCCTAATCCCATCATGGTAGTGATAACTTAATTTCTATGATGGAGGCCTTTGCCCTGCAGTGGGACAGTATATAGGCTGATACTTTACTTTATAGATCAAAAGAAAGCTCATCATCAATAAAAAAATGAAGTAAGTTACAGTTACAAATGGTGTAGATTAAAAAAATGATTTTTTTTTTCTGCGGCTACCTGTTTAAAAAGAGTAACTACGCACCAATACACTCTGTATATTTTAGTGTAACCATCTATCAATTCTTAACCCAGATTTATTGTCGATGTAAGTAATAATGGCTTGCTTGTATTTAAGGCTACAAATAGCAGAATTATTAAGGGTACGGTGAATATCCGAATTAATCCCCAGGGCCTATTGGGCCAGGCCTACATTACCTGCTTGAGCTCACTTTGAAAATTGCTTTATTATCAGTCTCTATTCATGAACTAGCTAAAAATAAATAAAAATATAAAAAACAGTATTACACCATAATGTGCCTACTGTCAGTTTCAATAGAAAAATACAGATAAATAAATAAATGCGCCTGACAATCACACCAATCAACATGGTCTCAAACTAAGGCAACCCCTGTACTATGAGTACCATGTGACGATAATTAACAGGGGGCGTCAACCCAGAACACCCAGACCCAAAATTAGGAAATACAATACAGAGCTCGAAAATAACATGATGTATTATTTATTTTTGAGTGTGTGTGGTTGGTGTACAATGTGTGTAACGAATTATCCTAACGAAACTTAAATCCTATTTTCGTGTTTTTCTTTCATTCTTTAGGCTTACATTTAATTAAAAAAGAAAAAGGATAATCGCACTGTCTCTTTCGCCAGTCTTTTAAGGACAAAGGGACGAAGTAACTAAGAAAGTAATCCGATCTATATCTCTGTAACCATTCGTTGTATCTTATTACGGCGGTATACCCGGATATAAGGAAAAATGTGATTATTAGTAGATATAAACGCGTAATGGCCCTGAGTTAGCGGGAAATGGTCGCGAAATAATGACAATTATTTGACTAATGCTACAGTAAACGGAGGCTTGAGCACAAAATAATTAGACAGATGTTTGAACGTGTGTACGGAAAATATAGTTAAACTAGGTTTTGCCCGCGGCTTCGCTCGCGCCCCCCACTTTCCTAAAATGCGGTGTTAGAAAGGGGCAAAAAGTAGCCTATGTTACTCTCCATCCCTTCAACTAAGTATCTCCACTTAAAAAACACGTCAATTCACGGCTCTGTTTTAAAGAAAGACAAACATACAGACAGACACACTTTCCCATTTATAATATTACATTAAGTATGGATTTTGCTGATATCGGAAGTTTTAATCTAGCGCACCAATATTCAATCCAGACTCCAAGCTCAATAGTGAGCTTGATCCCAGTTTGTGTCTATTTATATTGTTCCTTAGATTTTGCTATTCTAGGATAAATCTTGGCTAACTGATAGACAAATTGGCTCATTTCTAGATTCCAGAAAACTATCCTGGAATCATCCATGAGTATTGAAACTGAGCCAAGGCTAAATACAAAACTATGCATAACTTAAAACGCTAGGTTTTCTTCAAGTAGTCGCGAATGATTCCAGCGGCACATCTCCCTAAACGTGTGTTTCTTAATTAAATGTATACATAGATACTTTTCATATAATTTTAATGACAAAGTATACTTACGTAACCAAACACGCACAATCAACCAAATAGGAGTCTAAAGTTCGGCGGTGTGAGGGAAAATATTGTAAGGAAACCTGCACATTATTATTGAAATCTAAAACCATGATTCAGCTGGTTCCCGTTAAAAGTCGACGGCAGTCGCTTCATCGTAACCAGACTCCCATAATCCTGAAGCATAATCATATCATACTCTTAATAAGCGTAGGTACCCCGTGCTCCTAAGTTTTGGACGCAATCGGGAATTACTCACTAAGATGAGACTAATATAAAAAAGAGAAAGCTAGGCCACATATATGTACATATGTGCCCCGTCATCATCATCATCATCAGCAACTCACGGTCGTCCACTGCTGGACATAGGTCTCCCCTAATGCACGCCACCGCTCCCGATTTTCGGCCACTCTCATCCAGCCCACTCCAGCCAGCCTTCGAATGTCGTCATCCCATCTTGTAGCAGGGCGTCCAACACTACGTTTGCCCCGTATGACCCAGTAAATACAGTATCATATTTAGGAAGTTTGCTGGCGCCCACGCTGGGCCAAGCCAACGGCGCGCGCATCCGATCTTTTATTGCTGCAAGAAACCGCAAAACCTCAAAGATACGTTGCAGAACGATCTCATTTAGCTTTGCAAGATTCTTTTATAGATATCGAACTTTGAGTTTAGGCGATAAAATCTTTTGTTTATTGCGTATCTGTTGTAGAATCGGGCCACTTTTGAAGCAAACTGCAGCTGCGGTTTGTAGCGTTTATGCTAGAATATGCATAGTGCTCCAATCGATTCCTATTTTGCAGATGGCTTAAAAGTATATCCGTTCATTGCGATAAAAGTGAGCTAGTCAATTTGATAATGCATTTTCTTATTAACTTTTATTGACTCTGATAATTACGTATCATTTGATTTCTTAAGAAGTTCGCTGGCAGAGTCTGTTTTGTTTCCTGAAATGTGTCTCAGAAAGGTCATCAAGATGTTAATTTTATTTTATTTTCGTTACAAAAACCATAGCTCTTAGTGCTAGTTACATTGTGTGAACTTAATTACATAAACATACCGCCAATAATGATGGTTTTACAGTTTATATATTTCGTGTTCCAGCAATGAAGTAACAGAATGAATCCAAATCCGTGTCTTAAATGGGAGGTATTGTGAAGTGTATAGTGTGTGCTTGTGTGTAAGAGGTGTCTGTTGACTTTGAATTTTAATCCTGTGTCCGATTTTCCTTCCTTCCTTCGGATGTGTCTCTACGATGGTATGAAGATAAAGATTGTAGTTGTAGTGTGTAACAAAGAACTGATGGCAGATGGTTCTCTTGGCGAACCATCCTGTTGGCCTGTGAGTGAAAGGTTATTAGGGCAAAACATCATGTTGGTCAAACGTCATCATCATCAGCAACCCACGCTCGTCCACTGCTGAACATAGGTCTCCCCCAATGCACGCCACTGCTCCCGATTTTCGGCCACTCTCATCCAGCTCACTTCAGCCAGCCTTCGAATGTCGTCATCCTATCATGGTCTTTCAAACGTGCACGGGTAAAATTATTTTTGGCCAAACGTTTAAGAATGGGTAAGAAACTTAAGCTATTAAAGTAGCAAAACTGTTCAATAATATTATAGTTAGTAAAACAAACTTTCCGAACTTAATACTTAGGATTATACAGTTTGATAATTGAAGAGCTGGATATATGGCCGAAATAAATCCTACTAGCCTTTGTTTTTCTTGGAGATCTTATCCAAGAGCTCAAGGAGGTTGTATTATCTTTATTCCGTAAAAGATAGGCCGCTAGGGATGTGCAGGGAAACTCGGTTATTCGCATAATATATAGAATTTGTTGCATCACTATCGTTATAACAGCAAATAGACGTTTGGTCGCCATAGGCTTGCTATTTGCTTCATAGATCAGTCCTGTGCCATCTCCATTCACCCCAATGGCCGTCTATTCCCCTTGCATTGTGCTCACCTATTGTCGCTTGAGGCTTGAAACTCTTTCGGCTGTGTCTGTGAACTTAAGTCTCCTGCGAATATCATCATTCCTGATATGAATACGAGAGAAGATTCCGAGCATATAGCCCTCTTTCGCTACCCTTTGGGAGACTTTGACCTTTCTTAACTAACTAGGCTCCAGCGCTACCTTGGACGGCCAACTGGCTTTCGACCATTTGGCCGTCCCAGGTAGGCTCTATTTGCTGCATAACCTTCTTAACATTTCGCCAAAATTCCGTTGAAAATATTCACAGATCATTTCATATTGGTTAAACTTTACTCATAACGCAATCAAAGTCAGATCGAAAATAAAACTTTAAAAAATCATAGGTGTTAAATAAGAAATCGATTGACACTGTCAATTTTCATTATTAATCATCGATACTTTTCACAATCGATTTATTTCTCTACATCCTTATAGGCCGTAGAGGGTGGGGTAATCTTCCTTGGACTGATCGCGGCCAACCCTTATTTATGGTCTGGGAAAATGATATTTTACCCCGTAGAGATGACGGAGAGTCACTTAATGTCGTAAAAATGTAGTGAAGTAATAGCCTATTACTACTGCGAGAGTCGTTTCGAGTTATGGTCGCAAATATAGGTATTTGGGATCATCACTATGGTTAATTTTGTGGCCCAAATATGTAGTAAATTATATTCAGAAATGGATTTGTTATTGCGCAAGTGGAAAAGATACAATCAAGTATGTTTATCTTCTTCTTTACTATTTATCTATCTTCTATACTAGGTTAATTGCATAGTCAATGTAAAGGCTTTTAGGTAAACCAAAAAGGCGACACACTTGCTCCATGTAATCGACTTTCAGCGCCATCTATTGATGCTGATCTAAGTTAAATCCTGAAACGTAGTGAGGGCGGGTCACTATAAAGAGATAAATCCTGAAGACATCGATAAATCTTGAATAAAGAAACCGAAAAGGCTGTTTCACTAGCGCGGTGCAATCAACACCCAGCGCCATCTATTAGTACGGAGTGCGATTAATGTCACAAAACGACATGTTATAATTAAACTTAATCATCTCGTCTCGACCTAGGATCTCCTAAGGTCGTAGACATAGCCCAAAGCGTGGCTCAAGCAGCAATGGGCAGGGCACATTGCGTGGAAAACAGACGGTTGTTGGGGTGGAAAGGTCCTTGAGTGGAGGCCGCATGCAGGAGGCCCACCAGGTGGACCGACGATCTAGTGAAGGTCGCGGGAATCCCTTGGATGCGGGTGGCACAGGACCGATCTGTGTGGTGAACTTTGGGTGAGGCCTATTTCCAGCAGTGGACGTCTATTGGCTGAAATTATGATTATGTTGATCTCGTCTCAGCGTGTAATATCCACTTTTGCTATACCAAATATAGAACTATTAATTTTAGTTATGTCACTTCTATTATAATATTCGCAGGTTTGCCTTTAACTATAAAATACAATGAGTGTTTACACTGAAAACTAGACAGGTATATTCATGATTGAACGTTATCAATTTGGTAGGCCCATATCATCAACAGAGTTTGCGTACGTCGAAAGTAAATAAGTACGGAAATTGGACAGAATTCAATATATCTGTGTCGATACACACTTAACACGTTGATAGTAAAGTCAATGGCATACCAAAATTCAATGGTCAAAAGTATTTATTGCATTCATGTTGCAAATAAAAGCGGTATAAGGTATTCTAGTACCCTGACATGAAATGTTTAATCCATTTTGGTTCATACATAATACTAATTAAAGAAAGATTGAATACCTCTCGGTCATGTGCTAAGACACGATAGGTATAGTCTATTCCGACTTATAATGATAGGAAGTTTTATGGAGGAGATGTCCTGGACTGAAAAAAAAATCGTGGTTACGGATTGCAGGGGAGTGGAGCGAAATCACCAGCGTGGAACCACTCTTCAATCTCGTAAAAGATAGAGAAGTTCAAGAAACTTACGACCTTCAAGATTGATGAGGCACTCAAAGAAGAAGAAGAACACTTATGAATATCATACTCTTGCATTTGCTAAGAGTACAAATAAACCTGGTATGATAGTGTTCAGAATTTCTTAAATCACTTACCATCTAATCGCTTACCATCATGAGATCCGTATGCTCGTCTGACACCTATCACATAAAAAACACAATATAATGATGTTGAGCAACTCATTGATACGAGTCCGTAAAATGTGAATCAAACATACGTCTTTCGTCTTCCGACACTGTACTCCAGCACGCACGCCATTGGATCACGGCTTCGAAGAGTCCAGCTCGTTATAATTTTCAAACAAATTTTATGACAAATTAGTGTAAGGTTTATTTTACTCGAGTTGGATTGAATATTCTAATTAATGTAAAGACTTTAAGAGATTCAGGAGAGGTTTTCGAATCTGAAATTAACACATCAAAGGGAAATTGAAGGGAGGGCTTTTCGGGTTTTGATTTACATTTCAAAAAGAGCTGGCACCGGCAATTTTAAGTTATTTCGTCTAAATCTCTGCAGCCTTGACCGCTTATTTTCCTTATGTCAAAGAAAGTCCACAAGTATGTAAAGAAAATTGTTTTCCTAGAAATCTTCTGAGAAAACTTATTTTCTTTTCGTCGATTTTTCTCTCTTTTATTGTTATGGTTAAAGTTGTTATGTATTCTTTTTGCCTTTTTCTTGTACATCAGTTTATTTTTCCACTGCAAGGCACAGGTTCTTATAGAAATCAAGTCATCGCTACTTTGATGGGGTAGGCCAATTCTTATTAGGGATGGGTGATCAGTGATCCCTGTTATTTTTGGTCTGCCTTTAGCTTCATACTGGACAGTTGAGAAGAAGTCTACTATGCCCATACTTTCTGCTCGACCCGGGATTCAAACCCAAGACCCAGAGATCACGACCCTTAAACTAACTTTGCGTCTATCTCAGTACATTCACACAATTTTTTTCCTCGCCTACCCCAGAACAGACTGGTCTCCAAAATGGGGAAAGTGGGTCGAAGATTGGTAAAGCACTTGTGATTTTGCAGGTGTCTATGGACGGCGACAATAACTTGCCATCAGGTGATCCGTCTGCTCGTCTGCCACCTATCACCTAAAAAAAATGTATTAGTGGGATTTGATGTACGGTACGACCCTGTCATCTATTCATGTGCAAAATAATCTAATTTTCACAATATTTTCGGATAAAGCATTTCCGAGAAGAGCCAATAAACTGAACCGTCTATCTTCATAAGGTCTGTAATATTTTTAGCGTTTAGAAAAAAAACATTCAGTCGAACCGCTACCTCGGTCTCTTGCAAGTTACACACGAAAATCGCAACATATATGAATAAAAACCGGCCAAGTGCGAGTCGGGCTCGCGCACAAAGGGTTCCGTAGCAGCAAATATAATAACCTATCTCAAAAACTATAAGAGATACTTTGATCAAACCAAAAATCGTTGAAAGAGTTAATTAGCATGCATCACCTCTATTTTTTTTAGAATTTTATACCCCGTAGTTATAAAAATAGAGGGGGGGGGACATACTTTTTACGACTTTGAGAGCTGATATCTCAAAAACCGTTCACTTTAAGAAAAATGTTTTTTAGAAAACTTTATATCATTTTAAAAGACCTTTCCATTGATACCCCACACGGGTATGTACATCGAAAAAAAAAATTTCATCCCTCAGTTACATGTATGGGGGGCCCCACCCCCAATTCTTTTTTTTACTATTTAGTGTCATATTTTTGTAGCGGTTCATACAACACATATTCCCATCAAATTTCATCACTGTAGTACTTATAGTTTCCGAGTAAATCGGCTGTGACAGACGGACAGACGGACAGACGGACAGACGGACATGACGAAACTATAAGGGTTCCGTTTTTGCCATTTTGGCTACGGAACCCTAATAAAAACCGTAATTGGAAGCAAACATCCGCTGTTTGCATTCCATGTTTGGTTACAATTATTCCTTTGCTTATCCGTTCCAGATAACAGGTGTCTGCTGGGGAATTCCTTGCGCTTATTTGCTTTCCATTTCCATGGAACACGAGTAATACAATTTCACAAATAATTATTCAGACTATGATAATATCAGGTGCAATATTTACACTTTCACTGATCTAAAATAGAAAAGTTGCTTGAAAGAGATCTTTCATAGTGATTAGGCCGTCTTTGTTGTACATAACTTCTGTAACTAGACATTAGTTTTAAGTGTGCTTTGTTTGCAATAAAAAGTATATTCCTTCATTCATCTAAATGTGTGGTTTAGTCATATCAGAGATAGGCAACATAGGTTATGTTACCTACCTTTCAATTAAATAAGCATAAAATGAAATTGCCAAGAACGATATGCTTATAAACATTGATGATGATTTGAAAGTCCAAATTCCGCCGAAATCCATACTAATATTATAAATGCGAAAGTAACTCTGTCTGTCTGTCTGTCTGCTACTCTTTCACGCCAAAACTACTGAACGGATTTAAATGAAATTTGGTATACAGATGGTCTAGACCCTGAGAAAGGACATAGGCTACTTTTTATTGCGAAAAAGGGGTTGTAAGGGGTTAAAAGTGGGGTAAAAAGTTACTTTTCCACGCGGACGAAGTCGCGGGCGGCCGCTAGTTATTTATAAAAACAAAAGTTTAACATTCAAAACATATAAAACAATTAACAAACTCACAAAACAATTTTCCACGCACACAGAATGACAAAAATATCTAAAAAAACCTTAACGAACACCATTGTACACCGAGTGTTAAAAGTGGGGAAAAGTTAACGCAATTAAGGCACCGTAAGGCAGGAGCGGTGGCCATTGAAAATTCCCCTAACTTATACAAAAAGACACAAAAGGGCCGAATAATATAACAAAATAAAAGAAGGAATAACCTTCATAAAGCGATGAATGTGAATTCAATTTCGTTAACAAAGAAAAATAGCTGTGGAAGAAATGGCAGGCGAAGTTTAGGCATCCTGTTGAATAAATATTTTCTGGGGTGACGGGCAGTGGACGGAACTTTGGGGAAAGTAAAAATTGTGAACTGTGAAAACGGAGCGTTTTGGGTCAGTATGCTTAGAGGGAACGTTTGTCGATCTAAGCCACTTTGTTCCTAATTAGGACGAGAAAACATGTGAGCTAGCTATTAATGTATAAAAAATGTGCTGACGCTGGAAAGCATCGATGAGGACTAGGATGTTAGAAAACGCCTGTTCACTCTTGCGTTAAAAATATCCAAATTATGATGATCACTGAACACAGACTTCGTCAACGGATTCTATTCTTTAGCTGTACGCAATAAGAACATGGAAGCGAAACACTTACTTAGTAAAGCAAAAGTTAAATAAGATCGTTCTCGGTTCACGTGGTTACATGGATTTTTGAAACATATACGCGCAGAAAAATACGCTAATCGGAAACCATTCTTAGTAAGTGTACACATTCGAAAATAAAAAAAACATCGGCGTTAGGCGTACTCTGTTTTGAACTAAAAATATTTTAGCAATAACTATGTTCGCCGTCAACATTTGTACGTGAATTCCTACTAATGCTCCTTTTTCTAATAAAACAGCAGGTATTCCAAATCAAATTAGTGATTTGTATTTCACAAAAACATTAAATAGTCACGCAAAAACTAGATGACAACGCAATTGTTCCACAGTTCGTTACGCCGACGCCTGCTGGTAGTTTGCGGCAACAAATGTCATTTGCCGGAGAAAAAAGGTTCAGATAGAGGTGCGAAAAACCAGTCATATTGTACGATTCAGTCATACAATTATTCGATACAAATCGATAAGATAATTTTTCTGACGAGTTTTTTTTACAGTAGACAATACTCGTATCTACTCCAGGGAATTAAATAAAAATTATTTTGGGATTAAATGTTGTCTGCAACATATTATTCACAAAATATTTTACACATAACACGTTACATTATATCATCATCACATCTTCATTAATCATAA
Organism: Cnaphalocrocis medinalis; assembly: GCA_014851415.1. Taxonomy (NCBI): domain Eukaryota; kingdom Metazoa; phylum Arthropoda; class Insecta; order Lepidoptera; family Crambidae; genus Cnaphalocrocis; species Cnaphalocrocis medinalis. The sequence goes on along the minus strand of CM026275.1, from coordinate 16,163,572 downwards.
TCAAATTGTTTTTTTTTTTCTAAACATCTCATACATTTTAAACTGACTCCTGTAATTAGCTTAGGCACTTACCTTACGGATACCAGTCAAAAAAAGAGTTATTTACAAATATATTATTTGGGATGACGAATTCATTACACCTAGGCAATGTGCAAACACAAATGTTATCACAAAACCAATGTGTTTCGTTTTACCAAACGACTTTTCACAAAATTTCTCGTTAGGTCACATCTCTAGTTTGTGTTTTTTATATATAACAAATAAAAAACAATAAACTATCTCCGTCGAGCGGTCTCGCACAATAGCGGCCGGTAAAGATTGTTTTCTTCCAGTTATTGTCCGGGCGAAATCTGGATTGCATGGAAATGAGGATCGGCCTGTGTGGGTAGCTGGTTTATACCAGGCCTCAAACTTAAGATTGTAACACTCGTCAATGAAAGTCTTCTGCAAGTTCGCTACAACAGAAATCTGTTCGAAAAATTCACAAGTAACGCTCTGATGGCGCAAATATAGCTGCAAAACATGTACATTCTAAGAAACTTTCTTTAGTTTCATTGACATAATATCTTTAATCTCTTAAATCAGTAAAATGTAAATAATACAAAATACTATTAATACTAGGTACTATCACAGAATACAATAATAGTGTACTATTCTGATATTCGCTTCCCTAGATCACGGTACTGCGTGCTACGATTTCATAGCGCGTCCGAAAGTGCTACGATAGCTACGAGCCTCTGCTACGGAACTTCGTAGCGTGGAGCTATATTGGATTCCCCAGAATTCAAGACCAGATCGAACGAACGTTTGACGTATCTCATAGATTTATTTGTATGAAATTTATGGATAGATAAATCTATTTACTTGCGTTAACGTCGTAAGACCCAAATGCCTCATACGAGGCAAAAAAAATATATTTTCTATTGTGTCTGCTATCTGGGCCTTACGATGTTAAAGGACAATAAAAAGTACATTCCTAAAAGAAAAACTTTAGTACATCAACATTAATAATGCAAACAATAAAAAAAAACCTTAGCACACGTATCTAAGCTCATGTGAGTTGCATCGATACAGAAAATCTACAGCTCTGTTATACTTATAACAAGAGCAAATCACTGATTTTCAGTTTGTAGTTCGTGCCAAAAACTATTCAATATTAATTTGAAACCTGTGAACCTCATCATCGACCCGCTTAGTAGAGTACCGTCAGAATATAAATCAACATAAGCCTTTCAAACAGGTATAGTATAATCATTTAAGCTGTCAAGCAATCAGAACTCCAATTAATTTGAACGTCGAGAACAAACTAGTTGACGCACCACTGCTTCTAAAACTGCCGCTAAAACTTTAAACTAGTCTCGGTTTTGTCAGATTTAAAATTGTGCTAACAGAAAGTTTAGCAAAAATTGCAACCGCAGTACTAGAGACTCAGAAAAATATTGCGCTTATATTTTTATAATAATAACTAGTGGCCGCCCGCAACTTCGTTTGCGTGAACCTTATGACTCTTGACTTAAAGATGATTATTTAAATAGATATAAAAAATATGACTTATTATAAATGTTCGTTTATAGGTTAATAGATTTTTAAGGCGGCTCATTGATATTTTATACAAACTGCTAAGGAATGGAACAACTTGCTGGCTTCTGTATTTCCACAGAGCTAAAATTTGGGTGTCTTTAAGTCGAGAGTGAATAGGCTTCTTCTGGGAAAGCACGCTACATCTTAGACCTCATTCTCACTCTCCATCAGGTTTTTTTATCCATCATTCTGTCAAAGAATGTGTATGCAAAAGTTTGAGTAGATTGGGCCAAGGAATCATGTAGTCCCATGAACAAACTTGGAACCCCCTTTTCGCTCCATTAGGGGTCTCATCCAAAAATGCTCATCACATTTGACAATTTTCCATTCCATTTAATTCCATTTTTGTTATAGTGGAGCTGGGCTCTTAGAGTTCCACACCAGATGTTCCATGATCTTTGATTTTTTTCATGGCATCATAAAATGCTCATTAATCTGATCAACTTTTGTTAAGGTGCCATTGACCTACCTCTTATAGTTTAGCTGGGCTGTCGTGGTTCTACCTCAGGGAGCCTGGTCTTCAAAATATAATATATCCTATAAGTTGCCCTGATATTACAGCTATACAATAAAAAAAGTTTCATTCGAATTGGTTCAGTAGTTTCCGAGATTAGCGCGAACAAACAGACAAAACAGACAAACAGACAAACAGATAAACAGACAAACAGACAAACAGATAAACAGACAAACAGACAAACAGACAGACAAAAATTTTAAAAATCATTGATTCATGTTCTGTTACTGTTTTTTAGTCGTCCTAAGTTATTTGAGATAATCTGTAGCGCTACCATGAGTTGACATCTAAAACTGACATAACGTAAACTATTGCTATGTCTCTTACAAATGCATCACAATGAAAGAGACAAAGCGATAGTTTTCGATAGCGAGGATAGTATTTCAAACTCATGGTAAGGCTACTGTACAGCTCATATAAAATCTTTGATGCCCTTAGTAATGAGTAAGTCACCTAGAACTTAAAGTTGGCAAGACCGAATTGTTTTTTTTTGTTACCCAACAAAACATAGATTGTTTTGCTCCGAATAGTATTTAACTAACGGCGACACTTTTAATGCATCAATATAACATGATATTCTTCTTTAATACTTCTTTAAAAAAGTATTGATCATCTTCTTCTTTAAATCCCATCTTCTAACAAACGAAGGTTGGCGATCATAATGCCAACTTGAACCCTGCTCTTAATCCTTAACACAGCTGCTCTAAACAGAGAACTGATGCTTGCTTTTATTGTACCACTGTCGAAGATTTTTAAGCCAAGAAGTTTTTCTTCCTGGGCTTCTCTTTCCTTAGATCTTGCCTCGTATTATATGTTGCAATAGGACATACTTCTTATATGTATAAGATATACTGATACAACATAGTAAAATCACATCTTCCGCATTTATGTCCAGAACAGACATAAATAAAGAAGAATTGCACATCTAGCCATATATTTGGACAGACAGCGGTTATAATTAATGGTAAAGGACAAACTAATGACCCCCGTTAGAGGGCGCCACTAATTCATCGGACAGGGCTTATTGGTCTCCTGCCGGCACTTAGAAATAATGCGTGTGTTGAATTTCCTTGTACTCATTTGCGAAATTACGATAGTGAAGTTATTGTGTTTTATAACTATAAGTTTAAGTACTTATAAGGCAGCAGAATTTAACCTTACTTCAAGTGTGAAAAAGGGATTATATTTACTAGAGCATTTTGTTGTAAATCATATAGCCCAGGTGATTGGTGAAGCAGTCTTTCTGAAAACAATTAGTGGCCGACCCTCATTTCGTTTCGACATTTAATTAGTTACTCCATTAGTAATTATGATCTATAATTATGTATATTTAATCCGTATCTAGTAGACAACGAAAGGCTGAGAGGAGACTGACTAAGTAAAGATGAAACAACCGCGAGAAGCGCACACGCAGGAAAAAGAGACGGGACGAGGCTTGCGTACGCCTCAGAAAAGGACGGGGCAGATTTGATTGTGGGAGAGCCATGCTTCGGCATGAATGGGCCGGCTCGACCGGAGTGATCCACTGCCTCACAGAAAACCGGCGTGAAGCGCTCATGTGCTGTGTTTCGCCGAGTGAGTGAGGGTACCGGAGGCCCATCGGGGGGAAGGGATAAAAGGTTAGCAGCGCACTTGTGACTCTACTGGCGTTGCATGTGTCCATGGGCGGCGGCAATTGCTTACCATCAGGTGATCCGCCTGCTCGTCTGCTACCTATCACATAAAATAAAAAAAAGGCGCCATTACAGGCGCCCGCCGGGCGGTCGGAGCCGGGATATTCAGTAGCCTTGCGGTTCTATTTTTTTTTAATGTATATGAAAAAACTACCGGGTTTTTTTCATCATAAAAATGGTTGTAAGTTTTACCTTGCACGAAATCCAGACTAACCGCCATACAAAAATTTTTAGTGCTATTTAATATCATCAATATGACATAGGTTATGGAGTGTTACAATACATAGGACGAAACCGCCCATTCTCCTTTAAATAATCCTACTATATACTATTATAAAGGCGAAAGTTTGTAAGTATGGATGTATGGATGTCTGTTACTCTTTCACGTAAAAACTACTGAATAAATTTGAATGAAACTTTACCACAATATACCTTATACATCAGAATAACACAATTTATAAAAATATATTGTGTGGATTGTCCAAAATATGACGGTAAGTGTCAAATAATTAACTCCACGCGTACGAAGTCGCGGGCCGCCGCTAGTATAATATACTACTAATACTAGGTACTATTCTGATATTCGCTTCACACGATTTCACAGCGCGTCCGAAAGTGCTACGATAGCTACGAGCCTCTGCTACGGAACTTCGTAGCGTGGAGCTATATGGGATTCCCCAGAATTCAAGACCAGATCGAACGAGCGTTTGACGTATCTCATAGATTTATTTGTATGAAATTTATGGATAGATATAAATTTATAGATTTACTTGCGTTAACGTCGTAAGACCCAAATGCCTCATACGAGGCAAAAAAAAAATTCGATTGTGTCTGCTGTCTGGGCCTTACGATGTTAAAGGACAATAAAAAGTACATTCCTAAAAGAAAAACTTTAGTACATCAACATTAATAATGCAAAACAATAAAAAAAACCTTAGCACACGTATCTAAGCTCATGTGAGTTGCATCGATACAGAAAAACTACAGCTCTGTTATACTATAACAAGAGCAAATCACTGATTTTCAGTTTGTAGTTCGTGCCAAAAACTATTCAATATTAATTTGAAACCTGTGAACCTCATCAATCGACCCGCTTAGTACGAGTACCGTCAGAATATAAATCAACATAAGCCTTTCAAACAGGTATAGTATAATCATTTAAGCTGTCTAGCAATCAGAACTCCAATTAATTTGAACGTCGAGAACAAACTAGTTGACGCACCACTGCTTCTAAAACTGAGGCTAAAACTTTAAACTTGTCTCGGTTTTGGCAGATTTAAAATTGTGCTAACAGAAAGTTTAGCAAAAAATTGCAACCGCAGTACTAGAGACTCAGAAAAATATTGCGCTTATATTTTTATAATAATAGTAATCTGTACAGCCCACAAAAAAAAAATACTTTGATGCCCTTAGTAATGAGTAAGTCACCTAGAACTTAAAGTTGGCAAGACCGAATTGTTTTTTTTTGTTACCCAACAAAACATAGATTGTTTTGCTCCGAATAGTATTTAACTAACGGCGACACTTTTAATGCATCAATATAACATGATATTCTTCTTTAATACTTCTTTAAAAAATTATTGATCATCTTCTTCTTTAAATCCCATCTTCTAACGAACGAAGGTTGGCGATCATAATGCCAACTTGAACCCTTAACACAGCTGCTCTAAACAGAGAACTGGTGCTTTTATTGTATCACTTTCGCAGATTTTTAAGCCAAGAAGTTTTTCTTTCTGAGCTTCTCTTTCCTTAGATCTTGCCTCGTATTATATGTTGCAATAGGACATACTTCTTATATGTATAAGATATACTGATACAACATAGTAAAATCACATCTTCCGCATTTATGTCCAGAACAGACATAAATAAAGAAGAATTGCACATCTAGCCATATATTTGGACAGACAGCGGTTATAATTAATGGTAAAGGACAAACTAATGACCCCCGTTAGAGGGCGCCACTAATTCATCGGACAGGGCTTATTGGTCTCCTGCCGGCACTTAGAAATAATGGCGTGTGTTGAATTTCCTTGTACTCATTTGCGAAATTACGATAGTGAAGTTATTGTGCTTTATAGGCATAAGTTTGAGTACTAAAAAGACAACAGAATTTAACCTTACTTGTGTGAAAAGGGATTTTCTCTATAAGAGCAGTTTCGTTGTAAGATCATATTAGCCCAGGTGATTGGTGAAGCAGTCTTTCTGAAAACAATTAGTGGCCGACCCTCATTTCGTTTCGACATTTAATTAGTTCCACAGTCATCCAATAGATGGCGCTTTACGTTGATTGCATCGCGCAAGTCTTTTTCCTTTTCAGTTTAGCTATGAGACTTTTAGTCTTTACCTGTTAATAAATAGTACTCAGAAGATTAAATTCAAATTTCCGATGAACTGAGAATAATGAATCCACCCAAAAAAAGATGTCCACATGGAACTTAGGCGACCCGGCGGGCTATGTGCGTATTGCCTGCTATTGTTATGTTTAAGTGAAGTTGCAGTTTTAGAGTGCAGTGTGACTTCCGAGATACGAATTTGTGTGCAATTCTTTATTCAAAATAAAACAGTAACACATACAAAACAATTGCTTACTATTGAACTTGGCGAATTGTTATGGAACTTGAAGAGGATCTGAGATGAAATGCAGCAAGTCCGAAGTTAGTGCACACAGCGAGGTTGGTAAACACGGGGCCAAGTTGTTTGCTTGCGCCCGCATTGGTCGCGATCACGGGTGTATCAAACACGGAAATTCTGTGTATGTTGCTGTCGAAATGTGTAGTCGGTAGTTTTATAATAATTTGTACCTTAAGACGAATGCTTGTGGGATCAATTTTGATGATGAGTGCTAGTGTATATTTGTGGTGAGTTATTTATTATGTATGTAGTGAGTATTTATGATGAGTGCAAGTGTAGGTATATTTGTGGTGAGTTATTTATGATGAGTTATTTATTAAGGAATGGAACAACTTGCCGGCTTCTGTATTCCCAGAGAGCTACAATTTGGGTGTCTTTAAGTCGAGAGTGAATAGGCTTCTTCTGGGAAAGCACGCTACATCTTAGAACTCATTGTCACTCTCCATCAGGTGAGATGAGGTCAAGTGCAATCCCATTTAACATAAAAAAAGAGTGCAAGTGTATATTTGTGGTCTCGTAGCCTTCACCAAATCGTCGGTCCACCTCGTGAGGGGCCTTTTTTTTTTATGGCCTTGGACTCGCGCCTTTGAAACGGCTAATGATCCGCAATGTCAAGTGAGTGAGAGCACTTACCAGGGACTTTCTTGGGCTGCGATCTTCACTTGAGGATCTTTCCGCTCCAACGGCCGTCTGTTCTCCTTGCAATGTGCCCTGCCTATTACCACTTGAGCCACGCAATTTCGGAGTCTACGTCTGCAACCTTAGATGTCCTACGTACGATATGGGCAAAGAAAGGCAATCCAATTCCTTTTACGTTTGAGAAGGGATCAATCGATAACCAATTAATAATACCGTTCATTTTTCATCGACAGGTTAAGCAGCGATTTATCCGGGCACCTTCAAAACCTTATCCTTGTCACTGACTCCTTTGTGTTTGAATACGGCGATCAAAGCTTACGTCGCGGCGTGACTTCAAAGGGATTTACCCAAAGGCCTGGTCCAGTCTGAAGTAACTCGAGTCAGTTTAGCTAAGCTTGATACTCTTGTGGGGGTTCGGAGTTTTAGAGTTATTATGGTTGAGTGGGCTACGATTATTTCTGCTTAGTGACGGGGTGACGTTAATTAGGCTGTTCACAGTTATTTTGATAAATTAGCTTTTCTAAGTGTAATTTTATTAAAAGACACCTGAATTAATTAATGAGAAAAACATAGGCTGTTTTAAGTTAGATTGAATATTAAAATAAGTCAAGGTAAAAAATGAGGGACGCACAAGCGTCCCTTTCTAGACTTATTTTGTGGTACCTACTGATAACTGATAAGTATAGTTGAACTATAATAGGGTGATTTACATTTGGTTCTGCCAACCGGTACACATTCACAAACACAAAGCAGGTGCTTGGATCCATGATTAAAATAATATGATAGGTAGACAAGAAAAAAAACACATAATATTTTCATATTAAAATTTTGCTATTTCAGAATATCTAACATAATAACGCTTCAATTAGCAATTCAAGAACTTCCCCGAAAAACCTTACCTACGCAAATCCTCTACGTTTCCCACGAAAAGAATGTTTCAACAAAACCAAAACGAAAAGATTACCCTTATTATTATTACCCTGTTCTATTATAGCAGAAGTTTTCTTAACAAATCACAAGGAAAATTATTTCCGCTCAAGTTGTATAATTCATTCACTGTCCAACATTTTGTAGGATTCAAAAACCACGGACAAGAGAAGAAATGCGAATATCTCACAGAGATAAATCAAACGCAAGGAAATATTAAAATCTTGCGAACTTGATTTCCTCTTTTTATTGTCGGCTTCTGTTACTGTGGAGGACAGTAAAGCTTATTTTTTAAGGTGGAAAGATTGTTTGCCTCCTGATTTCAACGTACATTTTCTTAATATTTCATGGACGAGACCACAGTGTAAATGCGCTGAGCTGTGTTGCCGAGTGAGGGTACTGTTCGGGATTGTTGAATGAAATACTTCTAATGTTCGTTAATGCTGTATTTAGTTAAATCTTGAGGTTTGACATAGAGTAAAAAATATAATTTTGGAAAAACCGGCGCCGAGCTGGGAGATAGGCCTATCTGGTCGTTGAAATGTCTCACTAGAGGGCGCGACGGTCGCTCGCCGCCGCCGCGCGGGAACTTTCAAATGTGGAACTTGTGTTAACAGGTACCGGAGGCCTAATTCAGGAGAAGGGACAATGGTTGGCAGCGCACTTGTGACTCCATCGGTCTTGCCGTAAAGGATACCCTTTTTATTCCTTTTATCTGTACAAGCTGATTCGTTTAAGCCGTGGGAGAGCCGCGCTTCGGCATGTTATGGAACGCAATAAATTATTGAGTATTGAATGGGCTGGCTCGCCCGGAGTAATACCACAGCCTCACAGAAGACCGGCGTGAAGCAGCGCCTTCGCTGTGTTTCGTCGAGGAAGTATACTGGAGATCCAATTGGGGGCAATGGTGGTAAAACGTTGGCAGCGCACTTCTCTCTCTGGTGTTGCAAGTGTTTATGGGCGACAATCACCATCAAGTGATCCGTCTTCTCGTCAGCCATAAAAATAAAATATCGGGAAAACTATACAGATTTTGAATTTTTCCTATTATTGTGAAATTAATATCATCCATTAGCAATATTAATTGGTATTACAATGGAACTGCAAAATTGTTAAGTGTCTATTAACAAACAATGTTTGGCCACTTATTTTATACTCCACTGTTTTTTAACAGTTTCAAGTCCACACCTTCAAAATCGTGTAACAAAGAAAGCCGAGAAGTTTACCCTCAACTTAAGCGAGTTCCACTAAACACGCGCCTCATTTTTCGCATACAATGCACACTAGGCTTTCCTGTGTTGCATACTGTGCGAGATAAGGCTAAACATTGTTTGACTTCCCGTCTAGACGTGGCTGTAGACGTTTGCTTTAAAGACCATAATACGGGGAAACCACGACCGAGCAGAATCCATATTTATTAAATTTTAGGGTTGGGAAAAAGCGATGATTTTAGAGACTAGATTAATTATTGGTAAAAAATCTTTTTTTTTATATAGGCTTAGTAGATTGTCTATCAATTAGGCATCTGTGATACATATAAATCGTAATAATATCTATCAGAGATGGCAGACGAGCAGACAAATCACCTGATGGTAAGCGATTACCACCGCCCATAGAAACTTTCAACACCAGACTCACAAGTGCACTGCCAACTTTAAACCCCCTTTCCCCCAATTGGGCTTACGGCACTCTCACTCACTCGACGAAACAAAGCGCAGGCGCTGCTTCACGTCGGTTTTCTGTGAGGCCGTGGTATCTCTCCGGTCAAGCAAGCTCATTCATGCCAAATTATAGCTCTCCCACGTAAAAAAGTTTCTGTCTGTTTGTTTCTTTACATTAATCTCAGAAACTACTGAATACTACTGAATAGTTTGAATAATACTTATTTTTTTAAAGATACTTAGAAAAAAAATTTGTGGCAAACCGAAATCCACGCAGGCGGAGCAGCGGGCAATAAAGAATGGAAACTTTCCAATTCCGCGACCATTCTCCGAATCTTATTTATATTAGTTGGCTTCTTCCACAATAAGTACATATTGGTAAGTTCCATGGGGGATGCCAGTAAATCGCAGGGCGTGTCGGCTCGTTGACAAATTATTATTTTTATTGCCGAGATAGCTTACGGAACCCCGATTTAATTAGGTGTGACCGACAAATGGTCCATCGTTGGGGAAACTCGAGTTTGTTGGTGCTTTGCGATAAAGAGTGAGATAAGAAAACATTTATTGACCACAACACACGCGTATACCTGTATACGCGTGTGTTGTGGGAAAAGTAGTAGTAGGTATTGCTAAAAGTGGCCGTTTTTAGCAATAATTAACATTATTGCTAAAAACGGGCACTAATTATGGACGAGTAGTTGTTATACTTACCTACTACATATTTAGAAACATAAATAAATTCTTAAAATGTTATGATAAATGACTCCAAACATAAGTATAACCATAATCCAGTTCTTAGTCATAAACAAAAATCGTGTAGGTGAATCCACAGGTAGTAAATACCTCCACTTGTGTCAAAGAATGCCTGAAGGTCGGACACGCCATCAAACTAAATTGCTACATATCAAATTACGCGAAATTCCTGCAGAAAAAGGACGGTCCAGAAATGAACTCTGCCCCTCATATAACACATGTGTCATTTTAACCAAAGGACAGCTATTTGTAATTTGACATACCTACAGATACTATTTTTGCACGTAATGAATAACAGTAGCACATAAAGTACATTTTCTTAGAGTATAATATGCGAGCCAGGAGTTTTATCAAGAGCGAAGCACATTGGCAAATTTCTGCCAATTACACTTAATGCTTTTGTTAAATTAATGCTTTTGTTTAATAAAGATGAGAATATTAATATCCTTAAAGATAGCTTTGAAAATCTCTGATTGTGTTTTTTTTTTCATGTGTTAGGTGGCAGACGAAAAGACGAATCATCGGATGGTAAGCAATTGCCGCATGTGACTTTACTGGTGTTGCTGCCAACCTTTCACTTTAAACTTTAACTTTCATTTAATATCTATCAGAGATGGCAGACGAGCAGACAAATCACCTGATAGTAAGCGATTACCGCCGCCCATTATTCACCTGCAACACCAGAAGTCACAAGAGCGCTGCCAACCTTTAACCCCGTTTACCCCTAATGGACCTCCGGTACCCTTACCCACGCGACGAAACAACTCCTGTAGCACTACCATGAGTTTGAAATACTATCCTCGCTATCGAAAACTATCGCTTTGTCTCTTTTATTGTGATGCGTTTGAAAGAGACAGAGCAATAGTTTACGTTATGTCAGTTTTCGATGTCAACTCATGGTAGCGCTACAGCGCTGCTTTACGCCGGTCTTCTGTGAGGTTGTGGTATCACTCCGGTTGAACCGGCCCATGCTTGCCAAAACATGGCTCTATATTCCCACAGTAATTTTGTCTAAGAGCACAGTGTTGATTTCATTTTCATTTAAGCCAGCGATAAAAAAGGTCTGCCGCATATTTAAAGTCGCCGGCCCGTGCGAGTGAAATTCACTTTGAAAGCGAGCGCGCGACAAAGGAGTTATATTATCGTCAAGAACCCTAAAGCCTTAAAGAATACTTATTACTTTAATTGCTTGGTTATTAAAACATGTTGGATTGTAAGGACTGAGTTGCATGGGACTGCGAATATTTGCGAAAACAATACTTACGGATTTGGGTAAACTAAGTTGAAGCACTTTAGTAGGCAACTGCCGTATTAAGCGAGTCTCTTAGCTTAGTGACACACACATACCTGAAAAGAAAAAAAAAGTGTTAGTTTTTATTTATTAAGTAGGTATAGTACGACATGAAACATATTGATACAATCACAGTATTAATTAATTTATTAATGAAGGTTAACTGTTCCAACATGCGACACAATTGCCATTATTATGGCGTATATAACACATAAGGGAACTTTGTCTCGGAAATTTTGTTATTAGTTCCAATCTGTACCAAAAGATGTCGCTGAGCGTCGATTACATCGCACATGTACCTATTTCATTTTATCTATTAGGCCTTGTTAGGGACACAAATTTACCTCTATAATAAAAAGTTAATGAATGCGCATTTAAAAAAATTATCTACTCGTATCTATAGAATTCTAAAAGTTGCATAACGTTATGAAAAAATACCAAATCATTTACAATCACAACCTAAATTCCAATTTCAAACTACGTTATCCAATCATACGCCTTTTTAACCCATCGAGTATTTCAACAAGGAAAATTAATTAAAGAAAAAAAATTCCGACTCAAGGAGACCCTTGCTCCATCGGCCGATGTTTCAAGGGGCCCTTTATAACATCGCCTGCGTTTCGTTTCACGGCCTTCAGTTGAGTTTTATAGTCAATTTTATAGGTTCGGTGAAGTGGCTTGGAGTGTTGACTCTTGATTACTTAAATGCGGGTCATGTTTTCAAGTTCTACGACACCATAGATAGATAGATAGATATTCTTTATGCACAGAAATAGAATACAGTGACTTTAGGATTATAATTAGTAACATTTCACAGGTTGTCGAACATCGCTCGGGTTTGTGATCACCAATCCGCATTAGGCAAGCGTGGTGATTAAGTCTAACCCCATCATAGTAGCGATGACTTGATTTCTATGATTGAGGCTTTTGCCCTGAAGAGGGGCAGTATATAGGCTGATACTTTATATGTATTATTAAGCAGAAAGTACATATTAATTGACGTAAGACATTAAAAGCTAGACCAATTTTAATGATCTCTTATTCCTGCTGTATTAAAATACTTAAGAATACCAATATATCATATGCAAAGTAATGATTTCCCCATCTTAACGAGATTCTTTGGAGAGCGATATTTCAAAGAGTCTTTTAAGATATTGGTTATTGCGTTTCAAGAAGCCGAGCCAAGTTCTAAAGAAGTTTTTCACTGCAGTTGAAGCCACCTTGAGTATTGTATGCAGAAATTGTTTTCAATATTGTACTCATATATGGCACAGGGTTGGCTCATTTGAACGGCGACTAGAACGTCTTTTGAAGTAGGTACATTAAAACTGTGGAACCAGTTACCAATGATGGTGTTTCTGAGTAGATACAACCTAGTAGTAGTAGTATTTAGTGAACATCAAGAATAGAGCTTATTTCTTCCTTAGGAGCCGGCAACCTATTTGGAAAGCCTAAGGCTTTCATGCAGATGTTCATGTGTTGATTTGCCATCAGGTGAATCGTCTGCTCATTTGTCCACTATAATGTAAAAAAGAAACTGGCCTGCATGTATTTGCTATTGCTAGTGAAATACGACAAAGGACGTGGGTTCGATTCCCAATTTCCCACTCAAGACAAACAAACATTTGTAAGTGATTTTTTAATCTGCGTGTAATATAATCATATGTGTAATATAGTAATACAAATGAAATATATTCATTGAAATATAAAAACAATTGGTTAAAATTATGCAAACCAGATCCAACCCACAAAAAGTTGGGTACTTTTGAGATACATAATTAAACTTTTAATGAAGAAAACGTCATAAATATGTAACTGGATTTCATCTGAAATGAGGGTTGGTTCTTGTTTGCAAAACCATGTTCAATTGATATGCAGAAGTTGTAGTAATGGCTGACAGTTTAATTTAAAAAATAAAAATAGACGAGTTTCAAATGCTGTTTTGCCACCCCTAACCATCTCATATTCAGTAGGCGTAATGCAACCGACTTTTCTCCAGAAATTCCCAGGCCAATGCAAGCTTTGAAAATATAAAAACTATTTGGTAAATGGCAGGATCGCTTAGTGCATATTGTGTTCATCGTTCTCCGAGGGCTAATGCTCAGCAGTTGCTGTTTATGAGGTTAAAAGTTTTACAACGTTATTTTATTAAAATACGTTCCAAGAAATTTTATCTTGTAGCAGGCTTTGCTTTTTACTAGACTAAACTAGGTTTAGGTAAACGCTTTCGATTTAGTCGTTTAGATATACTCGTCAATTATGAGTATCGATCTTTTGTATTGATTATGTTTTAATCGTTTAAGTTTTTACTCTTTTTGATAGATTAGTGTTTATAGTTAGCTTGCTTATGAACGTGTTCTAATATATTTTGATTTAGCGTTTGTAAGCTTGTTATAAACCCCTTTCATTAGCATCGAAGACACCAGCATACAGTGCAGGGTCACAGTAGATTAGTATTTTTTGTGATTCCAGTGAACTGCGCTGCTATCTTTAGTTTTTTTGTCACTTCCTATGACGCAAGAGCAATCCATTAACCGAACACAAAAAACTGTCCATCCAAGAATCCACATTCTTTTTCAGTTTCAACCAATGTACACCCGGACAAATGACTAGTAAAATGCCCGGTTTTTATTCGATTTTCGACCGCCAGTATTGGGCCGAACTAAACTACAAAGAGATAAGCCGACTCATGAATACAAGTCCATGCACTAATGTTTTATTCATGGCCCCGTTTTGAGTTCGTCGACAAGGCCTTGTTTCCTAGTTAACTCCCAGTTTGGTCCCGCTTATATTGAAAAAGTTTTAGAGATTGGTAACTGGAGGCATTGATGAATTAACACAACCTAATCTTGTTCGGTAAGCGTAGTGTTGGACGCCCTGCGACAAGATGGGATGATGACACTCTATGGCTGGCTGGTGTGAGCTGGATGAGAGTGGCCGAAAATCGGGAGTAGTGGCGTGCATTAGGGGAAACCTATGTGTAGCAGTGGACGAGTGAGGGTTGCTGATAATGATGATGATGAATCTTGTTCCACATTGAGGGTTTTCCAATAAGAATCTTTTAGATGTTGCAGGAAACGTATTTCATTTTGTGTTCTATGTAAAAGCATCATGGCTGTTATCGTATGTTATGTGGGGAATACGATACGTTGTAAAGGACTAACTGCTGCGGCAGTTAAGTGTGTATAGTAAGGTGACAATTAAGATTTAATTAACGTCTCTGAGTGCGCTCAGAGACGTTAATTAAATCTTAATTGTCACTTAACTAAAAATATTTGATTTAATTTAAATATAAAACATTGACCTTTATTTTAATAGACTTAAAGTCTATCCAACTTACTCGTATTGAGATGTTCGAGTGAGTTTTAATATAGAACTGTGTTTGTCAAACTAATATAATATGTGTGGCAGTACAGAAAATTGGGTTTTTCTTTAGGTATTTTCATGTCCGACTATCCGAATCAACCTCGGTAATCGTATAATCGGCGTTCTGCTGTATTGTCATAAGGTGCCTTTATTATTCAACTAGTGGCCCGCCCTCACTTCGCTTCGGGACCGTAATTCAGAAATGAAGCAATAGATGGCGGTGTGTCCAATAACATCGCGCAAGCGTTTCGTGTTTTCGGTTTACCTATAAGCCTTGTCGTTGTCTATTAGAAGTTATCTCTTTATAAATAGTATAGATATAGATAGTCGCTCCTTCTCATCTCTCAGACCAGGCGTCAGTCGAGTGTTTCGTTCCCCATCAGTCGCAGCTGCGTCAGAACTCCAACACTTGCGCGCTATTACTGATTCAACACTGAACAGTGGCTCCACTTTCTTAGTTTTCATCGTAAGAAAATCCCTAATGAGTTTATTAAAAAGAACAACGCTACATATTACATTGTGATTTTTTTTTTATGTTATAGTTAGCAGACGAGCAGGCGGATCACCTGATTGTAAGCAATTACCGCCGCTCATGGATACTTGCAACACCAGTGGAGTTACAAGTGCGCTGCCAACCTTTTATCCCCTTCCCCCCCGGATGGGCCTCCGGTACCCTCACTCACTCGGCGAAACACAGCACAGGGGCTGCTTCACGCCGGTTTTCTGTGATGCAGTGGTATAGCCGGCCCATTCATGCCGAAGCGTGGCTCTCCCACATTTATAAATTATTCCAAGGTTAAACCTTGTAATAACATCATTTTCTATACCTGGATTGGACTGGCCAGATGGCATTTAGTACTCGTAATGACAAGTTGGTTGATAAAAAAGGCGATTTGTTCAGCTCTTACAACAAAATAATATTGTTATAGAGAGCAAGTTAGGTAATGGAAAAATTATGTGAGACAGTTATAAAAGAAAACTAATACTTTGTTAGTAATAACTATTTTATAGTTATTTAGATAATCTATCTATGAAACTATGATACGAAGCTGACGATCCATAAAATTGCTACCGTGGCAGCGCCACGCTTGGGCCAGGTCAACCGAAGTATTTCGTCGAGTGAGTGAGGGTAGCGGAGGCCCAACTGGTGTTGTAGGGTGCCTATAGGCGGCGGCAATCGCTTACCATCAGGTGATCCATCTGCTCGTCTGCCACCTATCACTTAAAAAAAGTATGAAAAGCTTTTGGGGTCTAATTGTAGATACAATTACCGCCTTTTAAAAGCTAGACTCAAAAAGCGTGCCTAATAAAGGTTAAAGTGTAGAAATACTGCCGTCAAGCCAAAGCGACTCAGACAGACACAAAATAAACGGCAATTACCTCCAGGATTGGACTCACTCCCCCAGCAATAAGGGTGACAATGGTTCGGCAAATAGGTGGACGGATTTCACGGACCATTGCTCCCGGAATCGATTGTCCGAGTGAGCTAATCGGTTCACTTGGAATAGTGTTGCGCGATGCAATGTTGCCGATGGGGATATGATAAAATGGCCTATCGATATATCTTCAAGATAATCCATAGTGTGCTAGTTTCGATTCAAAATCGCTTTGTTCGAGGTTTCTTCCTCAACAGAGCGAAGGGTGCTAGTAAAGCCTTTTAAAGCAACTTAAAGAAAAAGCTGTACTTAAAGTTCTAGGTTCGATCCCCGGGTCAGGCAAAAAATAATTCCTGAGTTTTTCACATTTTTCTCGTAGTCTACAAATTGATGCTATTATATTTCCATGCCTCGAAACTGATGTTAAGTCATTGTTCCTGTGCCCGATCGTTCTTCAGTCGCGCATCGTAATCTCATCGGGAGAGAATCTCATGAGACTTAACGGTATAGAATTCTCATACCTATAGCGCTCGCTCAGTAGATCTTGTGATTGGCCATCGTACCCAAACTGGCCGGAGGTCAATAGGTACTCGTACGGTTTCAGTCCTTCCCCCCAAATTTCTTAATAATTGTTTTCGTAATATCGAAAATAAATACATATCGCAAAAACATAGTTTTCGTGTTATTCGTTTCCACCATGTTTTTTCATATCGATAATCACAAGGGACCTGTTTAGTGATTTAGCGTGTGTGTCGGTCGCCAGGGATGGAATGCTATTTAGCCGTTCTCTTTTTTCAGGAAGCCTAGATTTGGCCGCTCCCTAAACCTACCCTACCCTACGCTACACTACTACCAGTAGCCTAGCTTTTACCACCCCCTAAAAAGTGCACTACGCTACGCTACCTGCTTCACTATCGATAAAACATTCGATTTCTCGACGCCATCATCGATTGTTCGAGTGAGCTCATCGGTTCACGACTAACCTGATTCCGTCTGATGTGGTCTGCCATAATGGCGCTCTAAACAACTGTCCGGGGATTTCGCTTTAAGTTTTTTATAGTCTCTTTTACGAAGAGCGGTGTTAATTTGGAGTGAAGGTTTTCTCTATTGGTATCGGAATTTTACTCTCTGTTCTTTACATTTGTTAAACATGTTCACATTACATATTAGGCCATTTTTAAATAAACAAATTGTTTTCCTAGGAAAGGGTTCCTTTGGATGCACAATCCTACTTTGAGAAGGGGGGAGGAAAGGGGGATCTCAACCGGAGCGGACGCCCGTACGTAACGTATGAGGCGACTGTCGCTCTTGCGGTCACCTGTTTGAGTTCCACCTTAATTGAAATGTAGTTTTGATGCTCAATTTAATTAAGAGACTGGCCAGATACAAACGAGGTGCAGTTATTGATGGAGAAAATATTTATGAGCAGTTAAAAATATTAATAAGAGTGATCAGCAAAATAAGTCATTGTAGGTACCTACAGTGTGGCCAGCCCTCACTTTGTTTCGGGGATTTTTTTTCTAAAGAGATAAAATCTACAGACATTGACAAACCTTATATACAAACCGAAACTAGCGCCATGCAATCGAAACCCAGCGCCATCTATTGGTAGACAGTGGAACAAACTACTGTGCCGAAACGAAGTGAAGCCGGGCTACAGTTGGTTATAATACTATGGAACTCTGTAATAGTTCCTTAAGAATAAATTTCACGACTGTATTGACAGAGTAGATAATAGATACGTGATTAAGCGCTTTAAGAAAGACTAGCAACTGAAGCGACGAGATTGAATCGGAAATACTTAAATCCGCGGGGATCAGGAATGATAAAAGATCCAGGATAATCGACATGATCCTGCGGATTAGTCAATTGAAATCATTGTGATAGGAGTGGAGTGGAATCGCGCGTGAAAAATCCGCTAGGTGACTGTTTAAACTTACTTACTTAAACGGTATTGGTTGGTTAGCCACGGTTTGATACCTCACATCATAAATAACCAATTATCGTACAGATGGACCTCAATTCTACAGTACGCCTTTTGGCTTATGTTGTACCAACATTGCAGTACCAATGAGTATATCCAACCTTCCTTGTGAGTAGTAAATGTATTGAAAAAAATATAACTAAAATATACTTTTTTTTCATAGAATTATGGTAAGTAAATCCGTGTGACTTCCCTAGTTCAGCGAGTAAACCGCAAACGAGATAGTTGACATACTGGCAAACGCAGCGGAGTGCGGCCTGCGGTCGCTTCTGTCTGCGGAATTTCACCAGATCTTAATTTAAATCTAGCTTAGATACAAATTCCTTGAACATTTTGATAGATACCTCACCGGTGAGGGAAAACGTCAAGAGGAAACTGCACATATCGGACAATAAATTGCTCAAAGTAAGATACGGCTACGACTTAGGGACCTTCGAGAAAAGAGCGTACTTCTAAAAGGCCGGTAACGCATCAACGACTACAATGATCTCGCAGATGTCAATAAATGACCATGAACAGCTGGCAGACGAGCAGATGGATTACTTGATGGTAAGCGATGGCCGCCGCCCATGCATAGCCGTATAGTCCGTGGCATCTAACAATAGCGATGATCGTTAGTTTTCGCACTTGTAAAAAAGAAGACTTTCTACTAAAATTGGTTCCTGCGACTCAAGGTCATCGCTATAATTATTATTTCCTGCCGCAGAATATAACACCACAATACGCTGCCAAATTGTAAACTTTTCCTCCCTGATCGGCCCCTCCAGTGTTCTCCACATAGATCGGTCCTGTGCCACCGCATACAAGGAATTCCAGCAACCTTCACTAGATTGTCGGTCCACCTTGTAGGGTATGACTGTCACAGCTGCGTCTTCATATAAGCGGCCTCCACTCAAAGACCTTTGTTCTCCTCGCAATGTGCCCTGCCTATCGCCACTTGAGCATTCTTGAGCCTTCACAGAGTACCACAATTTCTCATTCAAATTGTGGTTTTTGGAAATCCCAGCCATTCATGAAGGCTGTAGCCACTCGCGAAGCAAAGACAATTAATTAAAGCCACGGACGTGGAGCGTCCGCAAACAAATTATATGCTATGAAAGACAAATAAATCAGCTCGCTGAATTCGGAGTGGCCAGTAGCGGTGTGGAAAATGTTGCACCTCTGTGAGGGTAACTCGCTAGTACACTCCATACTATTTATAAATAGGTTACATCTGTAGTCAACGACAAGGCGTGTAGGTAAAATGAAAAAGCGAAATACATGTGCGATGTATCAACGCCTAGCGCCATCTGTGAGTACAATTTGAAACTAAAGTCATGGAAAGAAGTTAAAGCGGGCCACTAGTTGATAAATAAATTGAGAACCATTGGGAAATTTCCATGTGGAACGTTGAATTGATTAGCTTTAGAATTCACTCATAATGTCACTTTCATATGTCAACACGGACATTCAGAACGACCTTCTTAGACTACACTCGCACTACAAGCTTTGAATTAACCTTATAGTCTCATAACGAAAGTACCTAATACTTTATATTATAAAAATAAGACGATTTCTATAAAGTAACAGACATTTATTAAATAAGTCTGATAGAGCAGTTTGAGTTACTTACTCAAAATGACAGATGCTAAACTCATAAAATGTATGTGTTTGAGAAAACAAAGCTTGTACACACGTATTTCTTTAATGAAACATTATGCATATTTCATAAAGTTCCTCAAATTTGTTCCCCGTTGCCTCTAAACTTGGAAACTGACCTTTATTCCGTGGACACAAGGTTCAACTGCAGTTTGTCCTATAGTGTCGCAAAATATCCACTTTGTCGGCACACTACACATGCTCTGGCAGGACGTGTAAGCGACAATTTAATTTTGCACGTTAACACTTACGTTATGGAACAACTCCACAGTTTTCAATTTCGGAATAGACTTTAGAATAGCTGGGAATATTCCTACAGTTTTCCTATACTTCAAGTTTACTACGCACTAGGAATAATTTTAGGAAAGGTAATTTATTGTAGCCTAGACCTTTGTTAGGGTTAAGCAGGCTCATTCATACCAAAGCATCGCTCTCACACGATTTATTGTTTTCAACGGCTATAGAGCCGCACAAGAGATAAATGGGAGTTTTTGCAAATGCAAAACCCGATAGATGACGTTTCCAACAACGAGTGGATTGGTTCCATTTTGACGTATCTTGTCATAATTACGAAGTTAAGAACAGTAGCGCTACCATGAGTTGACATCTAAAACTGACATAACGTAAACTATTGCTCCGTCTCTTTCAAATGCATCACAAAGAAAGAGACAAAGCGATAGTTTTCGATAGCGAGGATAGTATTTCATGTGTATTTCAAACTCATGGTACGGCTACTGAACGATCGATTTCGTCTAAGTTGGACCTGACGTCAACGTAACGTCATCTATCGGATTTTGCATTTGCTAAAACCCTCATTGTAGCCTTCTATTCATACCAAAGTATTGCTCTCACAAAATTTATTGTTTTCAACGGCTATACCTCTAGAGCAGCAAAAGACATAAATTAATCGCAAATCCCTTCAGCATCTGTACCAATTCACGCTTTAGTTGTACGTAATTTTACCCAAGATGTTTCATTTACTGCGCGTCCTAGCTTTTCTTTTCACTCCATCATTCCTGACTGTTGTTCCTTCATTTCTTTTTAACTCGCAAACTGACCGGCTGTTTCGCAACAAGCGATTCCCGACGAAAACGTTGCCAGTTGAGAAAGATTAAATATCTGTGAGCTGCAGTTTAAAAAGTGAATTTTGAGAGGTATATAATAATAATATATAAAGTTTAAGTGAGCTCAGAGACCAGCAATAGTGCACCAAGGACATAACCTTCCCATGGTCTTTCCTGCCGTCTTGGCATATGGACCGAATTCTGGGAGATCCCTTGTGATCTGTACTTGCACGGGGTTCTGGTGCCAAATGTACCAAGGACAGTCCGCAATAGCGGCAGACTGTGGTTAAGATCTCCTGCTATTCTTCTACGGTCAGCAATAAGGATACTCGACCGTGGAGTTATCGTCGATGAGTTGCGATAGAAGACTGACTTGCATATACTGGATGATGACAGTCATCGACTTTTAATCGATTTCTCGTCAAATTTTCGCCGTCGATGATCAGTTTTAGTAAGCTCCGTTAGAAATGTGCCGAATTGGCAAAAACTTTTTCATGGGAATTGTAATTATATTAGATTTTCAGTTTATTACTGAATGAAGAATTCAAGTAAATGGACAGAGGAAAACATTTATGGCCATATTTTTTTTACTTTTTTACAAAAGGTACTCTGTTTTTTGTGTAAAAAATTATCATTATCATTATCAAAAGACTTAGCCTTGTGTGTCGCGGTACAACTTCGTGACAACTCACGTGAACACCTAGCTTGGACTAAATAGAGTCTAAACCATAAGTTAAGATCACTATTCGTACGCTACTTGTTATTCTCGGCTATTTTTCATGGGTTCTCGCAAGTTTTAATTAAGCCTTGATTCGGAGCGGTGAATAATTTTAGTTGAGTTTTAGCGAAGCGTCCGTCGGTTTCGGATGGATATTATTTTCCGCGGAGATTATTCCAGCTTTAATTAATTAACTGAAGCCGTGTGAGGCTAGTTGTTCGGGAATTTTAGTGTTTTATTAAAATTCTGTGAATTGTCTATTAAAGGGAGTATTTTTTGTCTTGAATGTGGGAAAAGGGAATGATAAAATTGGAGAACGAATTGAAGTGAATAAAACGTTTACGTAAATTGGTAAATTATTGGTAGGGTTACCACACACCGCTTTGCCAGATTTCCTTTGTGAACTATGGCTTGTGACTCCATCTTACCATCAGCTTACCATTAGGTGATCTGCTACCTATCTCCTCCAGGCTGATGACAAGCAGGAGGTCACGTAGGACCATCCTATATGGAGGCTTTTAATAGAAGCCAAGTTTCACTTTGGGTCGCTGCGCGAGCCTAGTTAGTTGGATAAAAATTACTTTAATAAAACTACAACATAAGGTTAAAAATGTAAATATTTAACAAATCCATTACCGATAGAAGCATAGGTAGTGGATATTTTATCATTCACAGCGAGTTTTCTGTTTTCAACAACTCCATATATTTTAATAACAGACAGCTAAAATAAAAAAACAAAAGGAAAAAGTCCGACGCCACATAGCATCAAAGGAAAGCCTGCAAACAAAACAACATTATAGAAGATAAGGGAATAACTCCCCATTATTTTGAACAAGGGATTTTTTCCCCATACTTAGAAAAAAGTTTTTATTGTGATTAAAACGGTTTGTTTCAATTAGTGCTTACTTTTTTTCCTATAAGCAATATGTTCCATTATTTATGATAAAGAAGCAATTTGTCTTTACCTCAATAATATTATGTTAAGATTTTTGGGGAGTCACTGTTATAACCTAACCTAAGCAATATTTTTGTGATGCTAATACCTACTGTCTAAACTCTACTAAACAAAAATATTGTCGAACTTAGGTTTGAGCAGTAACCTGCCAAAAATCTTAAAATTCTCGTGTTATTTCTTCGGGCGTGTTATCCCCTAACCTTAAGTTGTGCTGGTAGTTTCTGGACCTTCAAACCTTCAAAAAGCGAGCGTAGTAGGCTCTTGAAAGGTCGGCAACCAACCAACTCTTGTGTTGCGGGTATCCATGGGTGGCGGTAATCGCTTGCCATCAGGTAGGTGATCCATCTGTTCGTCTGCCTGTCTCTCCGTTCGTCTTGGACAGGAGTAATGCAGTGGCCTCACAGAAAACCAGCGTAGATCAGCGCCTGCGATGCGTTTTGCTAAGTGAGTGCGGGTACAGGCCCTGTCCAGTAGAAGGGGAGTTCAAAGATTGGCAGAGCACTTGTATTGCGGGTGGTATGGGCTATCTAATCCACCAATCTTACCATCAGTTGATCCGCCCGCTCGTGCGCCACATAATTATCATTATAAAAAGTCACGATTTTTATTTCATCTAACGTCGTGGTAATCCCAACATCCCGATTATGAAGCAAACTAGTACGGAGAAGCAAGTCAGAACTCCGCCCAACTTCGAGGAAGTAACAATTAACCGTGACTAACTCCCGTGTACACACAGCTTTACAGCGCACCTTTTATGCCGTGGTGCATAATGAACGAGGTGAGAACTGTTATATACAATGCTGTGAACTAAACTTGTTGGAACGTAATAGAATGTGTCAATGTTGTTTTGGGTGATACTATAAAACTGCGAATGTTCCAATGAATACAAAATGTATCACTGAACATTGGCATCCCGTTAATCACGTCTAATATCAAGCATTATGAACAATATCTGTTCTATGAATTTTGGAAATTTGCAATTTTTAAATTTTTCTAGCAAAGTCAGGTCTCGTGACTGGTTCTTTTTTTTGGGATTAACAAAAATAATGACTAGTTTCCAAAAATCATCAACAAATATTTTTAAGAATATTTGGTAGAAAACGTGGTTAAAAGTATATAAATATTCACAGACGCACCCTATATTATGATAAAAAGAGGCACTTAAATAATTTTGTTATGTTAAAAAAATATCCATACAAAGATATCGTGGACTTAAGCGTCAGGCAGTTCATCGTATCGTTTCACTCTCACTACATATTCCGTAGTAGGTCTCTGTCTTGTGCCAAACCATGCTGAGACTGTACGCGTGTGCGAAACTTATTTAGCACGAAATGTAGGCAACCTTATAACTCTCCCTTGTAAATGTTTCATTTTAGCCGAAACAACCTGGTTCATATTGAAGCAAAAGCAGACTAGCTTCCCCGTACTTGTGTAGCAAGTCTGAAGTCGGTCTAACTTCGAGGAAGTAACAATTAACTGTGACTAGCTCGCGTGTACACAAAGCCTTACAGCGCACCTTTTATGCTGTGCATAATGAAAGATGTGTGAGAATTGTTGCACGAAAGTTGTGGATCTAACTCGTTGGACATCAATTGCAGATATAAACGTTTCTAAACGTTGAAGCTATTCAAAACTTTGAATGTTTTTCCTCAGATTATATTTACTATAGTATATAATATGTATGTGGTCTTATATTATTTAAGCAAACTTTCATTTGTATATCTATACGTAATCGTTTCTTATTTATATGTCGTAAATTATAAGATCTCTAAATGGCACTCTGCCTTACCCCATTGCCAAGACCTGTTTTCACCTCTACTAAGGTTGTCTGGACGAAATCGCTACAGTGATAAGAACCCTTATTGTACTGTCATAGCTGTTGTTCACTCATGTATCTAGTTCTGGCATAAAGAATATCTGCTATCTGATTTAGTGGCGCCCCCACTTCATTTCGATGATTAGTTCCAAGCGGCATGCCATAAATTTAAGCTTCAACACTGATATCTAATGTATAAAACATTAAGAGTAACCTAAACTGTAAAGGAAATGAAATAAATGTACCTATTTTGAATTTACAAAAATAGATGGCACTGGGCTTATAATCCATGGCCCAAGTTAGATTTCCCCAAAGATTTAAATCTTTGGATTTCCCTACATCTTGCACTGACTTATCGATTAAATTCAACGTCTGAAATAGTAAGACTAAATAATTTTGACCACATTTTGTAAAAGGGGGATAATGTTCTAAATTATTATGAACGAAAAGCATTTTTTGAATAAACTGTCCCATTAGAAAACTCCAATAATAATAAGCACCTGAGTAAAACCAGGCTTTGCGGCTGAACAAACAATATAGAAACACAATTAGGAGCGCCGCCGAAGAGGCTTTCAACCAAATTGCCTATTAAGAAAAATAACAGGTGCCGATATTAAGGGCTTGTGAAAGCGTTTTTAATGTTCGATAGTTAATAAAAAAAATCATGTGATATTTGGCAGACGAGCAGCCGAATCAATTGATGGTAAGCGACTGCCGCCGACCATAGACACTTGCAACACCAGTAGAGTCACAAGTGTGCTGCTAAACTTTAACCGCCTTTCCTTTACTAGACGCGCATACAAGACACTTGCGTGTGACGTCACACGCTGGTAGCCATTTGTATAGAGCGTTTTTGGGCCTGCGTAAAATATGTGCTCTTAAGTTGTGATATCTCAGGTAATTCCAATCAGAATCAAATAATTCTTTCAACAATGTTTCTTAAATAGAGGGGTCTTTTGATTAAACACATAAAAAAAAATTAGTCAAATACCCTATTGGGCCTTCAGTACCTTCGCTCATTCGACGAAACACAGCGCAGCTCAGGCGCAGCTTCGCTTTGGGTCTTCTCTGAGGCCTTAGTATCACAGCGGTCGGACCGGTCCATTCATGCCAAAGCGTGGCTTTCCCACGGGTACCTACACTTTTTAGGCAAATAGAATATTGTTGTTGCATTTTTTATGAAAAAACTATTTTTATTTGGTTTTAAGTTTGATATTACTTGCAGAACGGGCTTCGAAATTACACCAGGACGGCCTCTCTACTGATTTATGTACTTAGAAATATTAAACGCCACTAAATTAGTCAAATTAGTAGGTATCATTGTTTCCACGCGATTTCAAATCAAATTACCACGAGTTAAAGTTCAAATACAAACCGACAAATTCCTAATTCATGAATGTTTGTAGGCAAAATTCATTTTAGCATATTTCAATGAAAACTATTATCGCTTTAATTAATTTTTCATCTGTGTTGAAGTTCCGGACGCGAATAAAATTATTCGCAATGCATTGGTTATGAAGTGAATAAACTGTGTAGTGGGTCATTTATTGTCGAAATGCTAATTTAGTATTGATAAGTACTGTTGGGTAGAGCGATGGAAGTTTAATGAATAAAAATGTAGGTACGTAGAATACTCCATACATTATCACTCAATTTGACAGTGCAAAATGTCAAAATGCATAGAAACTTGTCATTTCATCTGTCAGTGTACATGATTAGAATCAGAGTATATAATAATAAATTGAGACAACATCACATACATTGTCCTGACATCATGTCATCATCATGATCATGTTGTCATTGTTATCAAACATACACCTCTAGATTTTATCAAAACTATGTGCATTTTACACCGTATATTTTTATTTGTTACATTAGTCGTGGGTACCTATTTTAAGTACCGAGCAATGATGACAGGGTCCTGGTTTCGATTCCCGGGTCGAGCAAAAGTATGATACATTTTTTCGAACATAGCTTGGGTTTGTGATCACCAATCCGCATTAAGCAGGCGTGATGATTAGGCCTAATCCCATCATAGTAGCTACGTCTTGATTACTATGATGAAGGCCTTTGCCCTGCAGTGGTATACGATCTAATAAATCCGCTTAAACTTCAAGTGTTAGGCACCATTTTCTGCCGCAAAACTTATGTGTTAGAAGCACGTCTTCCCCGCATTTGCAACATTCAAGAATAGACCCAAAACACTACCCGAACTTGGTCTTGGCACTAATACAGTGCCGTCCGAGCAAACAGGATGGCTTCTTATGAATTAGTTAGGAGCCGCGCTGTTTTAGACTCTAATGCTTTAAGAGTAGGGTAGATGTTTGTATAAATATATGTATGTAGCATGCAGTATCTTGCACTCTAGCGATAAAAACATTTAGATTGTGGCTATGAAAATCGCGAGCTGTAATTTTGCATCTTTCTTCTGCATGTCAAAGAAGTGAAAAAAATGAACAACGTGTACAGAGGATTTTGACCTTATTCAGATTAAATTTATATTCAATGGGACTTATATAAAATCGTTAAATATTTTATATTATTTATATTACTATTTGTATATTATTATTTATATTACTTTAACATAATTAATTTCAACATGTCGAACATTGGTTAGGTTAGATACCTTCCTATTTAGTATTTCTAGGCGTATTTTTTATGAAGGCAGAAGGCTTCATTAGCGTTCCTAAATATATAATATATTTCTGGGTCAATGCAACCTTTAAATTTGGTAATTGCTTATCCTTCTGTTAACATAATAAAAAAACTGTTCGTCGCCCGTTTCGTGGCCATACAACCAAAGTGACGACAGCTCGCTGGCAGATTTAAGTCTCACTGAATGTAAATGAATCCGTGAAGTGCCCGACATGTTCGTAGCACTACGCGGCGCTGAGACAAACGGACAGGCACTAACATGTCCCGAGTGGTATATCACCTACTTAGAATAAATTATAGCGCCCATACTGTTCCCGTTAAGTGAGATGTGTAATATTTTTAATGAGATAGGTGGCAAACGAGCAGACGGGTCACCTAACGGTAGAACCTGCAACATCAGTAGAGTCACAAATGCGCTGCTCAAATCCAAAATTCCTCCGAAATTAACATCAGAATCTTAAAATATAGATAGACAGATATTCTTTATTGCACAGAAGCAGAATACATAAGTGAAACAACAGCAATAAACAGTACAATAGGCTTTTCCACAAATATAAACTATATTAACAATTTTTTAAGTTTTTGAAGTCAATAGAAAGGGATTGCAATCAATGTTACATCTTGATTACACCTCAAAACTCATAATAGGTATTCAAAATTTAGAAATATTGCTCTCAGGTAAACTTAGCATAACAACAGCTGAAACTTATTCTTCCAAACTTTAATTTCTAAGGACAAATTTAAATATACTTTTAGGAGAACCGAATATTGTTTGCTTATTTTAATTATATTCTGTAAGGTTTGTTCTCGCGATGGGTCTTTGACTTGGGTCGAGCTGTCATCTGCAGAAATTACATACACGTAGTAAGAGTGAAACTTTAAGCATTCATAAAGTATAAGCAGTTAATGTAATACTGTGTATGGTGGTGTATAATTAATAAAGAAGGATAAGCTCAGTCACCGACCAATTTCCAAATAAACGTGTCTGTTTAATGACTTTACATTGGCAAAATAGGGTATTTGACTAATCTCGATATAGTAAAAAATATTGATACTTTACCAAAATATTGGTAAATAAAAACCAATAGCCTAAATTTTCAGTTAAAAATATAACGTCTAGCTGGTTTTGTGAGCATTCAAAAGTTTTATGGGCAAGCCCATTTTAATAGATTATTTTTATAGTATTATAAATAAAGTTTATAATATTATAAAAATAATTATATCATCTAACTACCCATACATTTTACACAAACTTTTATTATTAAACCATGTACATAAACGAAACATTTGATAAGCTACCAAACAATAATTTACTAGACGCGCACTCAGGAGTCTAAGTTGTGACGTCACACTTCAATAGCCATTTGTATAGAGCGTTTTTGGGCATGCTCAAAATATGTGCTCTTAAAGTTGTGATATCTGAGGTAATTCAACTGAAAATCAAGTGATTCTTTCAACGGTGTTTCTTAAATTGAGGAGTCTTTTGATTAAACACATAAAAAATATAGTCAAATACCCTGTTGTGTAAGTAGAGATTGTATGATTGGAGGTTTTAGTGGATCAACGTAGGTACTGACATACTACTACCATGGCCACAAACACCCTACTGCCACTATATTTATCACGGCGTGTTTCGGGCAGCGATAACGCAACCACAAACGATGCACTGCTACATTGTTGCATATTCATACAATTGCACTTTTTGCTGAAAATGCCCGCTGAATTATTGTCTCCGCGATTCGTTAGCTGCGTTTGAATTATACTGTGCGTAGGGATGAGTTTGATGTTGTCGATGTTTTTTATAGAGTTGAATTTTATTTAAATACAAGGTGTATCTGTGAACATTTACATCTCTGTAAACATGTGTTTTAAATCACATGGTGTGTGAGAATTAGTGTTAATACTGGGACCATTTCGTCTTACAACGTCACAACTACTCAGATGTTAATCATATAACGAAAAATAAATATAATAACATGATTTTTTATTTTTTACAAAATAATAAAAAAATATGTTATGTGGCTACTGGTGTTGCAAGTGGTTATGGGCGGCGGCAATCGCTTACCATCAGGTGATCCGCCTGCTCGTCTGCCAACTATAAAAAAATAACCCTTCACGAATTTCAGGATGTGGTGATAATGTGATGATAAATTGTTGACATTCCGGGGCATTGTACTCATATAATGTGGCATCTTCGTAACCTTTTAATGGATCGATTTCTTAATTACATCGATAAACTTTACTTACTTCTGATCCTTTATGTAAACTGTAGTATCTCTTCCAAACTCTATTATATTTTCTTTGTTTCGGTATCGTTACCGACTTGTTAAGGTGTATTGTAACGAAAACTCTTTCCGGAGTTTTAATGGAAATTATTCAAATAGGTTCTTTACGTAATTCAATTACGGGGAAAATTGGGGGCTTCGGATACTTTGAAAATGTGAAAAGTCTGCCCGCGGATGTGGTTTAGAAAGATGAGACATATTAGCCGTCAAACAAAGTATGGTACAGTCAACCACACCTCAGGTTACGACAATCTGTCAAATTTTCTCAATTAATATTCAACCTAATGTGCGTGATAATAAGATGAGAGTCAATTGAAGAAATTTGACAGTTTTGTATACTTAGATGTGTGACTGTACGTACATAACCTGCCGTTATATATTTTTTATGTTTTGTGTGTATCTTTCACAAGATTTTCTGACAGAAGGGTTCTACCCTTCATGTCATCATCATTGACGTCATAAACTGCGCCAATGAACTGACTACAGATGCGCAAGACCATGGAAAGTGGAGTTGGAGTGCAAGAATGCGGATATAAATTGATAAACATTTGTGTTTGCCTAGAATATTTGTGTTTTTTTTATGACTAAGGGACGACGAACAGACGGATTCTTGATGGAAAGCGATTGCCGCCGCCCATGGACACCCGCTGACCTTTTAAAAAGGGGGACGATTTCTTTTTGTTGCATTTTTGGTAACTTCATCGAATCTTTTGAGACTTATTTTGAGGGTCAGGTCGATTTAATTGGTTATGGTCTAATATTCATTATTTTTTAAATGTAAAAGGCCTTTTCACCGTGTATTTTTCCTCAAAAATCCAAGAGCCCAACTAAATGAATGAAATGTGAAGCCATGTAGGTATCCCGGACTCCGGAGTATCCAATAATAAAAAGAAGCGCCCAGTGTTGTTTCGAAGTTACAGACATCAAAGGCCACTGTACACCTGGGCCATACAGGGTGTACAAGCTAACAACGGTACACGCTGACGTCGGACAAAGAGAATCGTTTGCGAACTGTATTTGGTTATCTGGCAAAAGAAAAAAGGTAAATGAAAATCGATGTGCCCATTTGAGACTGTTATCAGGTACAGCTTTGATTTCATAAATAATTTTATTACACTCGTATTATCATTTTCAAATTAAGAACTCAAAGGTTGTAAACTCGTTTTGACAGACTTTATACAATACCCTGGCTTGATAGAAAATATAAAAAAAAGGTGTGTTAAAAGATGGCATGACGATTTAGACCACCACAAATCATTGGCAGAGGCCAATGGAGGAGATTGGGAGAGGTCTTTGTCCAGCTATGGCCGCTGTAGGCCAGTTTAGGTTACATAAAAAACACATTACATTACAATGATCATATAAGTTTAACGTTTAAATTTTTCTCAGAAAGAAATGGACGCCTACAATTCGCATTACGCGAACCACACCCCTATGCATACTTGTATGGAATCTTTTAAATTGTACATTGAGCACCGCAAGATATAGGTCAACGGTCAAATATGACTGAGAACTGACCTCCAACAGAGGGGGGATCTCCCTTTACATAATACCCTCGTACGCACCAGCGGAACCTTTCAGCCCCATTTTAAAGGGATTAATTAAAATGAATATTTTCGCAAAACGACTTTCGAATAGAACGGTTTAGGAGGGCTTCAATCGCTTGAAACAATTTAATTGGAATTTTCGCTTACACTGTTTTAGGTGATTGTAGGTACAGAGGGTTTTTACGCTAGAGGCAGGAAAGGTGTAAGGGTTACCAGGTAATAAATAAATAAATAAATTCACAAACATCTTATTGGCCTGACTGCTAAGTGCTCAACGCTACCGCTGAACTCAACTAGGAACGTTATTTTTACCACCTAGTTGCTTATTCATACAAAAGAGTGACTGTCCGTCGGTATTCCGTAAGACATAACTCTCTCTTTTCACATTCCAATGTGTGAAGGCTGCCTGACCCTTGGATCTCAGGATTGAGATTCAGGATGCAGAATAACGAACTTAAGCATGGGAGAACCAATCTATAGGCAACAGTTTCGAGTGGACCGCGGTGATCAAAGTTTTGATTCCCCAAGAGAATACAAAAGTGAAACGAAAATAGCTCGTGTTTTCCTTTTTGATTACCACCAGAAGGGCTAAAAAGAACCGGACGGTACGACAGCAGCGGAGTTCCCCTCCCTTTCATAGCGTCGTGTGTCACCTTTGTCTAAACGAGACAGGTATACTCTCAATCGTTACGGGACGGTTCCGTTAACCATCTGTTTTCATGAAGCTCGTCGTCCCTATATGACCGTTTGAACTTCCGAAGCCTTTGTATTCTTGCTCATAAAAACATTTCCCTCATCAATGTCACCATGTCTCCCGGACTAAAGTGCCTATAGCCATAGATTGGGGACTACAGGCAAGACTGTGAAGTTGTTCGATGTTTTTTTTTATAAGATACGAGACACACACACACGGCAGTTTTACAGTGTCTTGTCTCCTCCAGCGGATTCAGGGTGCACTTGCGATCGGTGTGGCAAGATATGTCGGCCAGTAATAAATAGGGCTCTATAGCCCTTCGTTGGTGTGGATTCCCATCAACCTCCTACTGCTGCAACTATCATCTTTGAAGATGCTGTGGCCAATGATGACAGCCACACCATGAAGGATAGAAGAGAAAGTGGGTAAGCGATTACCGCCGTCCATGGACATCTGAAATACTAGAAGAGTCACGGGTGCTATGCTTGCATACTAGAAGCCCGCCCTCACTTCGTTTCAGGATGCGATTTTGTTATTAGTTCTGAACCGTACCAATAGATTGCGCTGAATGTCAACTGCATCGCGCTACTGTTTTGGTTGTTCGGGTTGTATATAAGATATATCAAAGTCTAACGAATTCGCCCCTTTATAAATAGAAGGTCATCGCGATTACTTACTACGCTGGCTCAGGGACCCGAAATGGGTCTTGGCCTCCGCCACGTGACTTTGCCATTCCGGTATGTTTTGTTCCAACCGGGTTCCAACCTTTCGCAAGATCTTTTTCGATTTGGTCTTTCCAGTGATACCTTGGGCGTGTCACAGGACACTGCCAGGTTGTAAGGACCAGGTATGTTCTTATTGCGACACCGTGTTATTTCATAATATCCATTTCAATTATGCGATGTGAATTATGATAAACGCCATTATCTCATGCATGTAACAGCTGTTATTTATAATCCCTTCTGTTACTCTGTGGAAATTGATCTCGCGTTCCAACCGCATTAATAACAATTATTCGATGATCCGCCGAAACTTTAGGCGCGCGACCACTTTTAATGTGGGATTAACCCATTTCTGCTTCATTTATTGTGATTTAAGAGTATTTATACAATTTGTCCGTAGGATTCTTTGTATATTTAGCACATTGTGACTCCACTGGTGTTGCTTGTGTCCATGGGCAGCGGCAATTGCTTACCATCAGGTGATCCGCCTGCTAGTCTGCTACCTATCACATAAAAAAAAAACATTAAGGGAAGATTTCAGAAACGTTGTCATATAGCAGTACTTAAAGCTATTTTTAATGATGCCTACGAGTGGTTGATACAATCTTACTCCTTCTTTTCTGTGGTGAATGATTGTCGCCGAATGCCGTCGCCCATCGACATCCGCAACTCCAGTGAAGTCACAAGTACGCTGCCAACCTTTAAACCCTCCTTTACAAAGGTAAAATTAAACCATAGAAGAAGATATAAAGAAGATATAAGAATTAAAGGTAAGATTAAAGAATCTAGAGGATTAAGTCTCCTAACTTTCTCGGAATACGGCATTACGCTGCCTGAGGCTGGTTTTCTGTAAGGCCGGCCTATTTGAATTTACGAAAAAATATATAAATTACGAAAACGAACTTTATACAACCTTGTCACCGCTAGAAAGAATGACATTCCATATTAATAACGAGTAGCTTAAAATCCGCCTGTATTATTACAGAGTCGCATAAATAAACCATTCATATCTCAGCGCGTAAAATTACAGTTCGGACCAAATGTCGGTAATCCGTCAGCTATTACGACGATTAATTGTTGTATCTACCAAATTAGGGATTACAGAGATTACACGTCCGTAATGCACTACAAGTTGCATTATCGCGCATTGATTTACATGGGTTGTTCTGCTAAGCGATATTATTAACATAGTGATTGCGTATTGGTTACTTGATAATCTGTTAGGTCGTATCTTACAATCGGATCGATGGACTTACGACGTTTAATGGTTTATGGCCTATAGGGTTTTAGCAGATTGTAAGTCAGAAATTTTCATTAATGGATTAAATTCTATCATCTTCAGCTGATGATGTATTGGAAATATAATAAAGAAGCAAACGTTTGCATAAATATGGCACAGAAAAGTTCTGACGTTATTTTATTTATTTCATTTTATTATTATTTATTTCAAAAATTTACTACTCTCATTGTTAAGGGGCTACAATGACGAAACCTATTTAGACTGATTGTGGCGACAATATAATATAAAAAAAAAAACTCTACTAACGAAGAACGAATTCTGCAAGTGAATTGCATTTTTCGAGATATAATACAATATTTGTATGTAGTAAGGAGCAATAATGTTAATTATTGCTAAAAACGGCCACTTTAATCCGGTATAGGAACTCCGAAATAGCTTATTCACAGTTACAATTGCACAGAGTGAAACTCAGATAAAACTTTGTTAATTCCGGAAAACTGGGAATACCCACATCGCCCCCTGTTTCGCATATGATTGGGGGAAACCTTATTGGAAATGTTTTCCCGTTAAACTTGAAGTGGTAAAAGCTTCGCACTTAGGTAGTGGGTGAGACAAAAGATTTCATTGCCTTAGATCCGGTCAAAAATAGGAATAATATAGTCTGTCTGTTCGTCCCGAATGTCACAGCCACTTTTTTCGGAAACTATAAGAGCAATACCTACTGTTGAAACTGAATGTGGAACTGGATACATTGATTCTGTCAACGAACAAAAAAAAAAAGAACTAAATTCTTTGGGGTTCCCCATACCTACCTAGAACTGAAACTTACTTTTTTTTCATCCATCTCATACGTGTGGGATATCCTGAATAGGTCTTTGAAATAAGGTTGATAAATTTTTTTTTCGTAAACTAAATAGTTCGCCTGAGAATTCTTCCAAAAGTGTGCGTGTCACCCTCCCTCTCTAAGTACTAAAATAAGAAAGAGAAAAAAAAAACATATACAATGTACTTACATAATCATGCAAACTTCCAGCAAAAATTGGTTTGAACAAGATCTAGTGAGTAGTTGTGAGAACTTACTGTTCATTCAATCTCAAACATAAAATGTATGTAACATGCTGCTACGGAACTCTTTTTACCAAGTCCGACTTGCACTTCGCCGCTTTCTTAAAAGCACTAAACATCAAAGGCCGCTTTAAAAGCATTAAAAGTCAAACCACTATTATAATTCCCATTGTTAACCCGTCGCACGGCCGGTGCATCGGCGATAACCCTAAGGCGCTTAGCGGCCCGCGGCTTTAATTAAAAATACCTACGACGGAGGCTGCCAACTTCATTTGCCGGGGCGATTAATTGAACCGGAATAAAGCCTCCGCGTGCCTGATAGTTGGAACTCTTTGGGGCGGATAGGGTTGAGCATCCAACAGTGATGGTAGCTTAGGAAATAAGAACGCGGCTTCTATACGGAGGGTTGTGGTTTGTTATGTATATTGTATGTATACATATAGCGGGCAGACGAACAGGCGGATCAACTGATGGCAAGCGATTAGCAACGCCCATGGAAACAAGCAACACCAGAGGAGTCACAAGAGTGCTGACGATCTCCGAGTGGTTCGAATCCGATCTTCAATCAAAAAATCCATAGCCCAATGTGATAAAGTTTGAAAATCGCTTTACCCTAATAAATCATAATCTTCACACTGAAAACATTTGAAAAAGTGATCCCAACAGCGCTGTCATTAATAGTCAAAGAGCCAAATAGCGCTCTTTTTGCGAATGGACCCGTCATTGGAGGCGGCGACACTTTTTGGTCGTTCACTCTGTATCTAGGTTTATAAAATCATTATTTTATAATTAATTATTTTACAATTATATATATTATTTTATGTGATAGGTAGCAGACGAGCTGAGGATCACCTGATGGTAAGCAATTGACACCAGTGGAGTTACAAGTGCGCTGCTAACCTTTTATCCCCTTCCCTCCGGGTGGGCCTCCGGTACCCTCACTCACTCGGCGAAACACATCACAGGGGCTGCTTCACGCCGGTTTTCTGTGAGGCAGTGGTATCACTATTAATGGTGGTGGTGGTAATTGATGGATTATACGTTTTTAAACTTTCGCGTTGCATTATACAAGTACATTCTTGACTTAACGGGACTGAACGCGAGGCGACATTTGGATAAGTATTAAAACTAACCGCTTGCCGTTTCGACCGCGTTACAACAGCCGTGGTCACAAGCGGACTGGCGCAAGCCTTCGCCTGCTACGCCCGGCTTGTGCATCTTCGGATATCCTCTCACTATCGATATGCCACTAAACTGTCAGAGAAGTCGCCAAGCAGTAAGTGCTATAGTGTACTTATATTTAAACTAGTGGCCCGCCCTCACTTCGCTTCGGGACCGTAATTCAGAAATGAACTAATAGATGGCGCTGTACTCAATTACATCGCGCAAGCGTTTCGTGTTTTCGGTTTATCTATAAGCCTTGTCGTTGTCTATATAAATTATCTCTGTATAAATAGTATAGAAGATATCCTCGCGTGTAGTCCCGGTCGATGGATTACCCAAATAAAATGTTGTCAACCCTGTAGAGCCGAGAGTGGGCCGACGGATATTGGCGTCGGCCGGCGGACAGTACCTGTTGTGACCACTTTTTATGGAGATTGTCCATTTTATATCAGCTCAGCCGGGAATAAAGATGAGTGAATGAAGGCTTAAGGACTTTTTGGACATTTTGCGGCTTCCGAGTAGTGCCTGTTGATATCGGCGGTTCATTTATTCGGCTTGAATATTTTATGAGAGAATCACCATTTATTTCTCTTGTAAAATACTGTGTTTACGTCCATTAATTTTGTATTGTGGTGATGGTTTCTATGAAAAACGATTTCAGTCTCGATTACAAGTAAATAATAAAATAAATAAAGACCTGAAATGTTATTGTATGTAAGGTATTTAACGAGTTAAATACAACTTTGTATGTTAAGGCAATTCTTTATTTAGCCATTATCAAAATCGTACATCGTATCGAAACGTACAGAACAAATATTGCTTAAAATCGTCGGTAGAACACGTAGTTAAAGGGATGTAAATGTTTACATGTACCCTGTGTGTTAGATTAGGCTCATACAATATCTCATACATTGACCCGATCGTGTTACCAAATAGCTAAAAAGCTTGCTTTAAAAATCGGATAACAGAGAAATTCTTACTCAAGTCTCACCCACATTATTTAACACATACAAAGTAAGTACTTATTTACAGTACACAAAAATAAGTTTCTCCAGATTGAAGAGACAGAGAAAATCTATTAAATGCGTTAGGATACCACTCAGCGTCAAATGTAAAAAACAAATACCAAAAGGCTTCCCGCTACCTATTC
The DNA here is from genome assembly GCA_014851415.1 of Cnaphalocrocis medinalis. Lineage (NCBI taxonomy): Eukaryota > Metazoa > Arthropoda > Insecta > Lepidoptera > Crambidae > Cnaphalocrocis > Cnaphalocrocis medinalis. Next base: position 16,126,463 of record CM026275.1, on the reverse strand, counting down.
ACAAATCACCCGCTTCGGCTGGCCTGTACTTGCCCACACCTACACCTCAAACCTCAGTGACAACACAGCAATCCACACAACAAACGGCCCCATTGACCGACATACGTTAGCCGCTATCAGGACGCGCGGCGGTAAATCTGTTACAGTATCGCCGTCATCGGCGGCCATTTGCACGAGTGCCGCCATTTTGTCAACGCGTTACGTGTGACTGGCAGTTGGTGTTTTATGCGCGGGCTGTAAGACGAACGCGCTTTTATTTAACTTTTATTGCACTGACCATTCCTAACTATGTCCCCACTTGTTTTTCAATATTTTTTTAAAATTCTATATGTTGTTTAATATGATAAGTGACAGATGAGCACACGGATCACTTGTAAGCGATTGATTTGGACTTAACCGGTAATACCTAATACGTAGAAGTAAATATGTTACAGTATCGCCGTCATCGGCGGCCATTTGCATGAGTACCGCCATTTTGTCAACGCATTACGTGTAACTGGCAGTTTGTTTGTAAATAAGTGCCAGACAAGCACACGGATTACCTGACGGTGAGCAGACGATCAGATGCAATCGTCAGTAAGACGAAGATGGTGAGTACCAATAAAAGAAGTTAAATCGAGCCAATATCAAGAACATTGTCCGGGCGCCATAGCTTTCCCTTGTACCTACTATGAAAACAAAAAAACAAACAACAAGACCACATAACACAAACATTTGCTTAATAAGCCCCCATATGTGTTATAGAAATAAGATAACAATTGCTTTTTAAAATTTCCTTATGTCTGCCTTTTCAATGAATTGATATTGGAAGAGTTTCTTTCCTCTCTCTTAAAAATACTTTTGTACTATGATTAATGAACGACATTAATTTAATAAGTCAAAACGTCCGAACGAAAGTATTATCGTGTGATTTATCATTCCAATTCCAACTATTTCTCGTTTGTCTCTTAAATTCAATTGCTGAAACCGCAGTCGAGATGATTAAATTAACGACCTTTTGTCCCACTTCAACGGGACGTGCAATTAATATGGAGGTCACTTTGTATAAAGATTAACCCGAACATTTATATTTAAGTATGTATGGACAGGCGCACATCAATCTACATAAATCTATTAAATCGACCCTTTCAAGATGAAACGTCGTAAAAGCCATTTTAGCCTCGGACAAAACACCGTAAAAGCTATTGTCAAAATGTCTTTTAGGACGTTTTATCCTTGGCTGAAAAGGTTTTACGATGTTTTATTCTAGAGGGTCGAATTTTTTCTATCAATTTTTACCTTGATGTCAGAAACGTTTGGTTCAATATTATTCATAGATTTAGCAGGATGCTGCCATGCTATGATATTAATTGAAAAAAAATACGGATTCTGGTATCTAGTTTGTGTTAATTGTTTTATGTGATTATTTCCATGTCAGTTAACAGCAAGAAGTAGGTATTTTGTTTAACCAAAATACTTCTTCCTGTTAACTGATCCCCTATCAAAAAGATCTTTCACGTGACTAATAGATGTCGATAAAAACTAATTGAATTGGATTGGTAAAAAAGGAACTAAAAGTTGCGCCAAGATTTATTATTCCAATCCCCACTATTCTTGGTCGTATGTCTCTCCGATTCAATTTCTAAAACCGCGGTTGAGAGCGTTGATTAAATTAACGACCTTTTGTCCCGCTCCGACGGGACATGCAATTAATATGGAGGTCACTATTGTACTAGGATTAACTCGAACTTCGTAGTAGTATTCGTATTTAAACTAAAATAAAGCTTTTTATTGCTAAGTAAGGTTGTACGTGACATAGTGACGGAACGGCAAATATGAATGCAATGTCTTACTCACCTTCCTAATATCATAACCGTCATCATAACATCGTGACATCCCCGTTAAGCCTGGAGTTAGCTTTCGTGCAATGTCTCTTTAATTACCATAAGGTTTTTAGCATCGACTGATACGCATGTCAACCTTCAAGCCTCAATATTTGGCTTAATGTCTTAAGTCAAATCATTTTGGGTCTAAGTACCACATCTACTGGATCCTGGCGGTGGTGGCAAGACCAGAAAGTTACTCAAGTAATTAACGACTTGTAGGGGACTCTAGTAGTTTTCAGCCACGTACTACGAGAGTTTTATAGAGTGTTTTTATACATTTTAGGAGTTACGATGCCAGAAACAAACACAAAAAAAATAATTTGAAAAACACAAAGAATTATTTAATTGTCACTTACGAAAAAAATGATACTTATCTATTTCAATACCTACGCATAAAGAATAGCCATATTAATGAACGGTAAGGTTAAAAAATGTGTCTGTCTGCGGCACTAAGTCACTTATTTACTGACTTCTACTAAGAAACTTATTTTCATATTTGTTTGGGCATAAAAAGATTGAAGAAAACAAGTGAAGCACAAGCAATTACGCAAAATGCTTTCCCAGTCGAGGCAGGAGCTGGTTTATTGAGTTAGCCATTGCGCTTAGTTCCCTAAACGTCTTCGAGACTTTGATTTTATTGGCGTTTAACCGCGTTTAACGTCTAACTGCACTCTCGAGTGAGGCTTCTGAAGAGAGAGAAATAAAACCGTGACTTGTAAGGGTTCTTGTACTCTGATAAAAGGTACAGTCAGCCACACATCAGGTTACCACAACCTGTTGAATTTCCTCAATTGATATTCAACCTAATGTGCGTGATTTGATTAAAGTCGATTGAAGAAATTTGACAGTTTTGTATACTTTGATGTGTGGCTGTACGTGCCCAATATGGTATATACTGGGTGTATCTGTGAACGTTTACGTCCCTTTAACTACAAGTTGTCCCAATCGTCATTCTGAAAAACTTTTTTTCTACGACTTTTGGACTTTTTCGTCTCCTCATACAAAATGATCAAGACACGGCACCGTTTGTTTGAGAAGTTGACATTTTTTTATTCAAATTCCCAAAAGTCATAGAACAAAAGTTTTTCAAAATGCTCTTTTTTATTTTATAGTTCGCAGACGAGCAAACAGATCACCTGCGATGGTAAGCGATTTCGAAAAACGGGTCTATTTTTTTACGAAACGGAATAATATTTTCCCACAAATCGGGATAATTTTTCCGGTGCTTTGTTTGGGCACAACGGGTCAACGAAATATAAACAGTCCCTTTCAAAACAGGAAAATATAACTTCACCATGTCGTATTTCACAAATCAAAGTACAGTAAGTTCACAAATCAAATATTTTTCACCCCACAGCGCTTGCTAGAAGCAATTAGCATTGTATCGATTGCGGCTACCATCAAGTTTTAATGACTGCCGACCAACAATGGGGTAACTCAGTCTTTGAATTGCTTAGGTTACTGGTTCTCAAATTATGATACATGTACGCTGCAATCAAATAATCTCTAGATACATATTTATGATAGGTGGCAGAAGAGCAGACGGATCACCTGAGGTAAGCGATGGCCGCCGCCCATAGACTCCTGAAAACCAGTAGAGTTACAAGTGCACTGCCAACCTTTTATCCCCTTCTCCCCCGCTTGGGCATCCGATACCCTCACTCACTCGGTGAAACACGGCGCAGGCGCTGCTTCACGCCGGTCTTTTGTGAGGCAGTGGTATCACTCCGGTCGAGCCAGCCCATTCATGCCGAAGCGTGGCTCTCCATTTTAGATATGGCTGGCTAGGTACTCCAATATGGCCTGTGCTGTTTATTCAGTTATCCCTAACTGGAACAGCACTTCAAACGTCAGGTGACAGTCTGAGTATTTTTAACCTCCAAGTGGTTGCAAGCAATTAGCGTTGTCGCTCGAGTGGCCCAGCGTCAAGTTATAATGACCTCTACCAACAATGAGATAAGAGCCACAAACTCCGCTGTTTAATTTAATAACTCGCTTCAAGGACGGTGCTCTGAGCATTCGTTCGAGCATTCTGGCGTTAACATCGATAGTAGAGTTTGTATACAAACGTATTATAATTAGTAACAATAGATGGCGCTTGCTGTAAACTGCATCGCGCAAGTGTTTTGTTGTTTTAATTATAAACCTTGTGCATTTCTATATAATTATTTATCTCTTGATAAATTGTTGTCAAAAATGCTCACATGCCAAATATTTGCTAATGCTTGTGCTTCGAATGCTCGCACGTCGAATGCTCGCGCGTTGAATGCTCGCGCGTTGAATGCTGACGCGTCGAATGCTCGTACGTTGAATGCTCCCGCGTGGGATGTCTAATGTGGGAATAAGCACTCGCGCATCGAATTCTCGAACGTCGAATGCTCCAGCGTGGGATGTCTGCGCGTCGAATGTCCACGCGTCGAATGCTCACGCGTCGATTACTCGCGCGTCGAATGTTCGCAAGTCGAATGCTCGCTTATCATAAAACCTTACAGTTAGCACCATCGCACAAGTTGGTAGCCCTACTTATAGACAATTGTAGGGCAAAATGTTTTAACCTGAACCCGGAACCGTCAGAACTTTTGATAAGGGCACCGTTTCGTTTGTAATGTTGCGCAATAAACGTTTGTGTAAACTGAGGAGTGGTGATGTTTTTGGCGTTTATTGTCTTCGTAAATGGGATTATAGAGATGGTTTTTTACAGCTCTGTTAAAATGAAAATAAAAAAATACAATAAAGGTCGTAGAAAGTATCCATCTTTCGTCTATTGGGCGGCGGCAATCGCTTACCTATCAGGTGATTCATCTGCTCGTTTGCACCTATCACATAAAAATAGTAAGACCTGGAACTGAAATCAGGGTACATAAAACAAATAGAGTGAAAAAGCAAGAAACATAGCTGAGATCATTAAAGAAACAGTTCTGTCAATATTTTACTCCAAATTTTCGTTAAAACCAATCAAAATAATATTGAAAACCTAACCAGTATAATCAGGAAGCTTGATTATACAATCTGAGTACCAACACTTAGAAAATTTTCAAGTAGGTACCTATCGAGTACAATCGCGTTCTCATGGTTCAATTTAGACGGAGGCTACGAAGTGCTACACTCGTAGCTACGATGCTACGCTTGCTACGAAGCTACGAGAATATTGTGCACGTTATATCGTAATAACTCAAAGCTAACTTGATAGGTAAGAGTATTAAACACAATAGAACTGTACACCGATTCAAAGGATGGCAGGATCTGTACACCAGAATAGTGAGGTAGTATTACACGTATACGTAAGTATGACTTTTTAAAGTAAAGTAATGTAATAAACTTTCATTCATAGCACCTGAAATAATACATAAAAGAACTGACAGCCGTTGGAGCCGTAAAGTCCTTGAGTGGAGACCGCGACTCGGTAAGCGTAGTGTTGGACGCCCTGCGACAGGATGGGATGACGACATTCGAAGGCTGGCTGGAGTGGGCTGGATGAGATTGGCCGATAATCGGGAGCGGTGGCGTGCATTATGGGAGACCTCTGTCCAGTAGTGGACGAGTGTGGGTTGCTGATGATGATGACCAACAAACAGCTTACATATCGATTCTTACATCGGTTTGTTCAATAAATTATTAACTAGTGAATATTTTTTTAATATGGCAAAGCTGATTTTTATTTTGCTCATTTTAATTATCTAACTTTATTCGTGTTACTTACTATAAGGCCTTCAGGATTAAAACTACAAAAATTTAACGATGTAGAATGGGAAATAACATTGGCCCCTGGAGGAAAACTACCTTACATCCCTTAAGTTACAACGTTCTTCAGCTTTTTATTGAAATTATATTTTGAAATGATGGAATATATCTTTTGTTTAAATAAAGTGTTTCCTATTTTTCCGCTACACTATTTATTTAGAATCAAGATACACCTTTAAATCCTAGTAAAATTGAAAAGTTTGGATTATAAGCTCGGTGAGCTTTACACGGAAAACCAAATAAATTGAATGTGAAAGTTTCCTCATGATATTTTCCTCACAAAAGATGAGTAACGACGTTGTTGTAATATCGTTTTAAAGATCTCGTGGCTGCGTCCGCTTTTAGGTGAAACCAAATAGCTTTCTTTGTACCTGAAACAAGAGAAATAGTTTTAAGAATTTTGTTACATACATTGTGTTTTAAAAAGCCAGTGTGGCTCAAAACTAAAATTCTCAAAAATAAAATTTTCAAACATAAAGTACACTAATATATTGATATTGTATTTTTAATTACTATTAGCATTAAGTTCTGTAATGTGTTGTGCAATAAAGCTTCGGCATGAATGGACCGACCCGACCGGAATGATACGACAGCCCCAGAGGAGACCGGCGTGAAGCATTGCCTGCGCTGTATTTTGTCCAGTGAGTGAGGTTGCTGAATGCCCAATTAGGAGGAAAGGGGGTCAAAATTTGGCAACGCACTTGTTACTCTTCTAGTATAATACAGGTGTCTATGGACGGCGGCAATAGCTTACCATCAGGTGATCCGTCTGCCACCTATCACATAAAAATGTGCGTCATGTCACCCCTGTTAGTATACCTACATTATTTTGAAAAAATATAATAAAAAACCAAACTTCCACGCAAGCGGAGCTCCGGGCGTCTACTAGTTATCAATATAAAACAAATATTAATAATACACAAAAGCATGTTACATCTAATTAATGGCGTATAATTTTGTATCATTTAAAATTCCCAGAAACCGTAAGAAAAGGCCAGCGCTCATCATCGCACTTACCTACCAACGAAACTTTTCACTTAAAAGATTAATAAAGTAACTTTAGCTGACTTTTGATAAAGCCAGGTTTGCAACTTTCCTACCCACCTTCTTCCTCCTACCATTAATAGTGATTTGAGAGTGTTACCAAACCAAACGATATATTGTCGATTGATCAACCATAATCAAACAATATTGATTGTGGCACAAAAAAATATAGGAGAGCCATGCTTCACCACACACACAGAAAACCGGCGTGAAGCAGCTCCTGTGCTGTGTTTCGCTGAGTGAGTGTGGGTACCGGAGGCCCATCGGGGGGGAAGGGAATAAAAGGTTAGCAGCGCACTTGTTGCATGTGTTCATGGGCGGCGGCAATTGCTTACCATCAGGTGATCCGCCTGCTCGTCTGCTACCTATCACATAAAAAAAAATATTGAAAGTATGCACTTTGAAGAACTGTATAAACGTGTCTTCTTTCACTGCCGGTACATAGATTTTAAAAAACCAGAGTCTCTTCTTCCTCATCTTCGATTTACCTAACGTGAAAGTCGTTCGTTTTTATCTATAGAATGTTATTGTTTTAAATCGTTTATAGCGGAGCGCCGTCCTAAGTGGTGTCCGATATATCGCTGGAGGGACCAACTCGCAAAGGACCTTAAAGCACTCAACGTGCATCATTGGACGGACATTTCACACCACAAAATAATTACACACAGAAGGTAGACTCAGCCTAATTTTGAATTTAGAAGAGTTCGTTGACATATGCTAGGGTTGTTGCCCGACATGTGTACATAAGCGCGCGGCCACTACCACAGACCTCGACAGTTCGACAATCTTATGTCATAGGCTAGGATCAATGTGGTTGAAAAGGCGTATTTCCCCGTTAGTGCGCATGCGTGAGTACATGACACGTTTGTAGCTCTTAGTGGGCAGCCTACTTTCTGTGTGTAATTATTTTGTGTTTCACACGACCGAGCAAAATGGCGCACTTTGACATCGGTGGCCAAAAACCACCTTGGATCGCTGAGCCAGCGTTAGTAAGCAAGTAGTGTATAGAATGTTGACGAAGTTGACGGCACAGCACTCCCTAAGTCATTTTATCCCATCGCGGTAGAGACTTACCTTGTCACGTGGCAAGAAACTTATACCTTATTTTCACCGTCACCAAAATAGAGCCCAACAAATGAAACTGAGCCCCGCTCCCCCTAAATTTCCTTGCTGACAATCAAACTGACAGATGTCATCTCATCTAACGAGCAGCCATTTTTGTTTTGTCTTCTTTACGTTCATTTTTGTATTAGAATTTCTATTAAAATTTCATCCATTTAAAAATGGAAGCTTTATATATTCTATTTTTACTGAACTAGTGTACTCGCTCGGCAGATCGAAAGTAATCTGTTTGGAGCACGTTTTTTAGTTTTAGCATGCAAAATATATTTTATAAAACAAAAAAATGAATCCAATTTAAAATATTTGATTCTTTCTATTGAATAATTTATAGGATTCTATTCTTAGGTTTGAGTTGAATTGTATAATATGTAAATAAAAATTGTGATATTACTTGATGACGATAATGCCACTTATGTCATAGGGTATTGGTTATAATAAAACATGGAAACTTGGTTAGTTCTCACAAAAATGGTCACTTTTTAAAACTTTTTGTCACATTATAATCTAAGTTTTAGAAAAGAGTATTCGTTCAGTCATTCAATTTTAGATATTTAAAGAAAAAAATTACACCTTTTGGGGTAGCTCACATAAATACTCGTATTACTAATATCAACATTGAATCTAAAGCTAACAATATTTTCACTCACTTCCTTGGCAAATAGAGTAAGCCAATCACATATCACCATCAAAGTTCGAAATATATCGGAAAAATGTTCAGTCAAATAGCGACTTAAAAACCCCTATAAATACGGTTAAATATCACTTGACAGAAAATAAAAAGGACGGCATAATGCAACACCTCAGCATGAATATTTGGCATCTCCCGTCTCTAGTATGACACAAGCGGGCCGAGTTGGCAGCCCAGTCGTCCCACATACGGCCTCCGGTTGGCTTCATTCCATATTTGGAACAGTAAATTAAATATTGCATATTATTCGCATCTTTAAAACGACATTTGGCTATCAACATTGTTATATTTGGATCCTTATTACTACTTTAAAAACAGGTTCACACGTTGCTAACTATATTTTTTGATAAGTTTTAAAAATCTAATTTTAAATTGTAGGTACTTTTTGGAAGTATTTTTTTATATACTTTTAGTTTCATGTTTGAATAAGGCTTTATGTAATGATGAAATTATGTTTGTTAGACCACATATTACCAGAGAGTTACAATAAGACAGTCAAAATCAAAAATGTATCGCCATTTTGTTCCATCGCCATTTTGTTCCGCCGCCATTTTGAATTTACAACGTCACTAGTTCCCGAGCCCCGTGGAATTCGGTTCGTCACAGAAAGTCTAACTGGCGTCCCGTGAGAGCCGTTCAGCAGTTCATTTTTGCGGATCAAAAAGTGTTTTTTCCGGACCATCGGCCATCTCTCTGTGTCAAACGGAAAAACCCGTTCGCAGTTTCACTGTCAAAAGGGATAAACAGACGGATACACTACCAAAGTTTATATTTGATTTCCATGACTCGCGATAGATACTGGTGAGTGGACGAATATAAAACAATAATCTATTATATCGTTTATTGACTGTCTTGTTTTTTACAGATAGCAGAATCTTACAGATTATCTAAGATATAATGAAATGAAGTTTTTTTTTTTTTTTTTTTTTTTTTTTTTTTTTTTTTTTTTTTTTTTTTTTTTTTTTTTTTTTTTTTTTTTTTTTTTTTTTTTTTTTTTTTTTTTTTTTTTTTTTTTTTTTTTTTTTTTTTTTTTTTTTTTTTTTTTTTTTTTTTTTTTTTTTTTTTTTTTTTTTTTTTTTTTTTTTTTTTTTTTTTTTTTTTTTTTTTTTTTTTTTTTTTTTTTTTTTTTTTTTTTTTTTTTTTTTTTTTTTTTTTTTTTTTTTTTTTTTTTTTTTTTTTTTTTTTTTTTTTTTTTTTTTTTTTTTTTTTTTTTTTTTTTTTTTTTTTTTTTTTTTTTTTTTTTTTTTTTTTTTTTTTTTTTTTTTTTTTTTTTTTTTTTTTTTTTTTTTTTTTTTTTTTTTTTTTTTTTTTTTTTTTTTTTTTTTTTTTTTTTTTTTTTTTTTTTTTTTTTTTTTTTTTTTTTTTTTTTTTTTTTTTTTTTTTTTTTTTTTTTTTTTTTTTTTTTTTTTTTTTTTTTTTTTTTTTTTTTTTTTTTTTTTTTTTTTTTTTTTTTTTTTTTTTTTTTTTTTTTTTTTTTTTTTTTTTTTTTTTTTTTTTTTTTTTTTTTTTTTTTTTTTTTTTTTTTTTTTTTTTTTTTTTTTTTTTTTTTTTTTTTTTTTTTTTTTTTTTTTTTTTTTTTTTTTTTTTTTTTTTTTTTTTTTTTTTTTTTTTTTTTTTTTTTTTTTTTTTTTTTTTTTTTTTTTTTTTTTTTTTTTTTTTTTTTTTTTTTTTTTTTTTTTTTTTTTTTTTTTTTTTTTTTTTTTTTTTTTTTTTTTTTTTTTTTTTTTTTTTTTTTTTTTTTTTACCAAAGTTTATATTTGATTTCCATGACTCGCGATAGATACTGGTGAGTGGACGAATATAAAACAATAATCTATTATATCGTTTATTGACTGTCTTGTATTTACAGATAGCAGAATCTCACAGATTATCTAAGATATTATGTACTAGTGGCCCGCCCTCGCTTCGCTTCGGTATTTTAATTTTTGAACGAAGTAGAATTCACAACAATCAAAGTAATTAGCAAAAATTTTACTGATACTTATAGGATTGATAATTTTGGTGATCGTAAACCTTAATGAAGGAATCTCAAAAAGATTTGATTTAAAAAATGCTGGAAACTCTATAACTTTACTTTGTCAAATTTAATCAGTTCCCCCGTTCACCCCTATAGGGGGGACTTTTATAAAATTTTTATGCAAAGCCTAAATACCTACCAATTTTCAAGATTCTAGCTTCAAAAAAGACTATTCGTTCAGTCATTCAATTTTAGATTTTTAAAGAAAAAAATAAACCTTTTGGTGTAGCTCACATAAAATCACCAATATCAACATTGAATCTAAAGCTAACAATATTTTCACTCACTTCCTTGGCAAATAGAGTAAGCCAATCACATATCACCATCAAAGTTCGAAATATATCTGAAAAATGTTCAGTCAAATAGCGACTTAAAAACCCTATAAGTACAGTTAAATATCACTTGACAGAAAATAAAAAGGACGGCATAATGCAACACCTCAGCATGAATATTTGGCATCTCGCGTCTCTAGTATGACACAGGCGGGCCGAGTTGGGAGCCCAGTCGTCCCACATACGGCCTCCGGTTGGCTTCATTCCATATTTGGAACAGTAAATTAAATATTGCATATTATTCGCATCTTTAAAACGACATTTGGCTATCAACATTGTGATATTTGGATCCTACTTTAAAAACAGGTTCACACGTTGCTAACTATATTTTTGTGCTAAGTTTTAAAAATCAATTTTGAAAATTGTAGGTAGGTATTTTACAGTAATTTACCTATTTAGAATTAAAAAGGTACTTTTGGATTTGGAAGTATTTTTTTATATACGTTTAGTTTCATATTTGAATAAGGCTTTATGTAATGATGAAATTATGTTTGTTAGACCACAGATTACCAGAGAGTTACAATATGACAGTCAAAATTAAAAATGTATCGCCATTTTGTTCCATCGCCATTTTGTTCCGCCGCCATTTTGAATTTACAACGTCACTAGTTCCCGAGCCCCGTGGAATTCGGTTCGTCACAGAAAGTCTAACTGGCGTCCCGTGAGAGCCGTTCTAGCAGTTTCATTTTTTGCGGATCAAAAAGTGTTTTTTCCGGACCATCGGCCATCTCTCTGTGATCAAACGGAAAAAACCCGTTCGCAGTTTCACTGTCAAAAGGGATTAAACAGACGGATACACTACCAAATGTTTATATTTGATTTCCATGAATTGCGATAGATACTGGTGAGTGGACGAATATTAAAACAATAATCTATTAAATGATTTTATTGACTGTCCTTGTTTTTACAGATAGCAGAATCTTACAGAGTATCTAAGATATAATGAAATGAAGTTTTTTTATTTTATTTTATCTCCACCAGTCAATCTTTGTCTAATACGCAAATACCTAGATTTGAAACATTATGTTTTTAAACTTTCACGTTGCATTATACAAATACTTGATATAGGTAAACGAGACTAGACGTTTGCGAGTGATTTCATTGACAGTTTATTAAGTGGCAATGAATATATCGAAAATTGAGAGGGTATTCGAAGATGCACAAGCCGAGCGTAGCAGACGACACGCCGTGCGCCTTCAGTCCACTTGTAACCACGGTTGTTATTACGCAGTCGAAACGTCAAGTCCTTATTTTTAAATCTCCTCACGTATAGATTTGAAACTTCCAAAGGTACAGGCTGGAACTCGAACCTAGGACCTGTCGTTAAGCTTTCTTATTCATTCAGCTACTTTCGCTTCGTTATGCATAATTGCTAAATATGGCCAAGTGGTGTGTTTCTACCTCTCTATATCTTTAACTACTCGGGAAATATGGGGAAGAGACAGGTAGTTACTCTATAAGTTCTCGTAGTAGCGACATAAAACATTGTATAATATTTGCATTGACTTCGACAAGTTTACGTAGAAACAAAGTATGATGTAAAGCAACCAGAAAACGGCAGTCTTAAACTACTCTTCAAAGTCGACACTGCGGGAGTAATACCCATTGTCAAACAAATGTTGGAAATATTTCGAACTCGAATGGTTTTCACGTGGGTACAACTTTAATGGGAAAACTTAGGTGTCAGACGCAACGTAAGTACTTGATATTTTGTTAAGGTGCGACCATATGGAGTATACTATTTACAACTTGATGAAATATCAAATTGGACAGAAAAATAAATAAAAAATATTAGACATCCAGTTTGGGGTTTGCACTGGCAAAACCGAACGCAGTGGCGATCTCTTATTTCGAGGACCAAGACTCTGTACAGTTTACTGAGCCGATAAAGTAAGTAAGTATGTTTGGAATAGACATTTTTTTTGTAGCCATTTTTTCATAGTATTGAATATCCTTACAAAAAGGTCCTCATCAACATTTCAATCATTAGACTCCCACAGCTGGACATAGGCAACCAATGCTCTTCACACAGAACAGTCATATGCTGCCCTCATCCAAGGGTAGGGTAGGGAAGTTTTTTCAAGACCTTTGGCTTGAAAGGACGGACCACAACCAAATGCCAAAACCAGACGTGTAGCAACTAGCATCATATCCTTTGTGGATTTAATATACGTCCTAAAAACCCTAGTACACAAGTAAGTTCATTACCGACCTCGTACCCTAATGCGAACACAGCTTTACCTTAACGCAAACTTTTTGTTTACCCCAAGCCACGGAGTGCTCTCAAACAAAGGGATATTATATACTTAAATACATATAAACGGATCGGGAGTGCCGTCCGTTTGTTTTATTACCCGATTCTTAATTAAGTTTTTATTATTTGCTCCAGTTCTTGCGGTCTGTTTGCTGTCGTTTTCTTCGGTCATTTTTGGAACTCAATGACGCGAAAGATTGGAGTTTTAATAAATTATATTATAGTACTTTCTAAGTAAATTAATACCAAAAGCACAGAAATTTAACGGGTAGGTAAATGTACCTAGTATAATGATACTAGATTATGTACTTATTAAATTTCTTTGCGTTTAACTCTGATTAAACATTTATTAGCACCAGACTGTCCTACATATACAATCGGAAGAGAAAAAATCTGTTCTTTTTAGCATAAACACGGGATGTGTTTTTATTTTATTTAGGCAAAAATAATCCATCTATTTATTTGTGTGTAAAGTTTTTCACTATTTTAAAAGAGGAAAGTATTGAATAGATAGTATAGAAATAAAAACATTAAAAAAACAAATACATGAATTTTCACTTTTGATACTGTACGTAGGGACTTGACTGTATATTTACGTAACTGTGTGAATTAAATCGTAAAATTTACTTGAGGTCTGTTAATTTATAACTCTTGTAACTACGTCACGTATGAGCGGTTTCAGACTGAATTAGGGTTCACGCTAACCTAATTTACGAGTAAAGGTTTAATTTGGCCTGCGCCTGAGCAAATAATAAATTGATTAATAATTCATCGTGACACTTTGTTTGTGCGCCGACCCTGGATAATGTACGGCGCGTTAGGGTATCGTAATACAGTACGAGGAGTCTGTTTCCAAAGAAATGTACCAGTTACGTCATTGTGACTTAGCTTTGTATAATATACATACATAGGTATAGTATTGGCGTGAAAAGAGTACAGACAGACAGACAGACAGAGTACTTTCGCATTTATAATATAGTATGGAAGTATGGATAGGTATGCGTTTATTTTTTGTTATTTTAAAGCGTCATCCGTCGTACGTCGTCATAAAGTGGCAATGGGCTGACCATATCTGTCGAAGAACTGACTACTACCGTTGGGGTAGAAAAGTTTTTGAGTGGAGACCACCGACTCGGAAAGTGTAGTGCGGGACGACCTCTGGCTAGATGGAGTGACGATTTGCGAAAAACGTTGGTATGGACTGGATGCGTCTAGCCGAAGGCAGGGTGAAATGGCGAGCATTGGGGGAGGCCTATGTCCAGCAGTGGATTGAGACAGGCTGATGATGATGAAATCGTTATCCAAGGTCCAGCCTGAAAACCAGCGCTGCAGCGGCTGCTCGTGGCGGCTGCAGCATCATGATGAGGCTGAACCTTGTTGGCCGCAACTTCTGAGTTTGTTTATTTTGTCTTTTTAGTCTGTGTAAATGTGTTGTGGTCCATAAAATGTTTTCTCACACTCTTACTATTACATTCTTTATGTGGGTTGGAACCAGACAAGCAGATGGATCATCTTATGTAAACAATCGCCACCGCCCGTGGACACCAACACCAGTGGAAAGCAACCAATGAAATTATGGATGAATTTCGAAAAGTTGTTGAACAAATGTTGTTCGGAATGGTTGATAGAACACATGGTTAAAGGGATGTAAATGTTGACAGATACATCCTGTAAGTATATGCATTATAGACAACAAAAAGTTATAAGAGGGAGATTCGTTCAAGAGCAGTTTCAATCTAAATTAGGCTTTAGACTAACCCAATTTACGTCGGACGGTTTAATTTTGCTTCCTGCGCCTGAGCAAATAATAAATTGATTAATAATTCAACGTGACACTTTGTTTGAACACCGACCCTGAATATTGTATCGTAAACCACACACCGTTTACGATCGAAATAATCCTATATGATCAAAGCATGGGTTTGGCATTTTAATACTATGGTTTACGCAGAGAGTGACGTAGTAATAGTTAGACTTCATTTCTTAGTAAATAAATTTTCATTTTATTTTAGTAAATATAATAGAATAGAAAATGTTTATTTAGCAGTGCACACAGTAATAGGTACAAAAAATGCTTACAGCTAAACTTAACAATACATAATTGTATTGTTATGTGCCTCAGCATGTGTCATGGTTACCGGGGAATTAGCTTGCTGTACGAGTAATTAAATGAAGTTTAATTGAATTATGAAATGATAGATTTCCATTTTAAAGCAAAGCAAAATGTTCAAACATTAAGTTTTTGTACCTTTACAATTATAACTTAGGAAATAAATAAAAATAAATATAAAATTAGTCTAGTGTTATATCAAGTAAACACTCAAACTTAAAAGCTTTTTAAGCTTTTCCACTATAACAGCGCGTTAACTATAACCAGATTAGCGCGTTCTCTAAGGCTTGCTTTGAGCTTTCAATTAATGCATTTTCGTTGGCGCTTGCTGTAATTAAATCTACAATTGTGAGCGAAAACCTCAAAGTTCCGCCCATGGACACAAGTGAGAACAAAATAAATACTAAATAAAACAGTTTAAAAAGAAACTAAGGAACTCTAGTAGTGCATAATTTTTTTAATGCTAGCGGTGATAAACGAGCAAACGGTGACTATTTTTTTATAAATGACTAGTGGCCCGCCCTCACTTCGCTTCGGGAACGTAATTCAAAAACGAAACAATAGATGGCGCTGTATTCGATTACATCGCGCAAGCGTTTCGTGTTTTCTGTTTACCTATAAGCCTTGTCGTTGTCTATAGAAGTTATCTCTTTATAAATAGTATAGAAGATAGGTAGGAACGTATCACTTGGTGGTAAGCAATTGCCACCACCTATAGGTCTAGCTGTCTATAGACAGCTGCAACAACAGAGGAGTCACAAGTGTGCTGCCACCCTCTTAACCCCCTTTCCCCTCTATTGGGCCTCCAGTACCCTCAATTAGGCGAAACCAGCGCAAGCGCTGCTTCACATCGGTTTTCTGGAAGTCCATATGACCCGATAGTAGGTACCTAAGTAATGTTCGCCACTGTTAGGCCATGACACCCAGGAGGGCAATTCTCGGTTTTCTCTTTCTATGTCGAGTCAACTTCATGGAACGCACAACTAATAGGAGAACACAGATTACAGTCGACAATCATTATCTTGTTCTCCTATTGGTAAATGCGTTCCATGAAGTCGACTCGACATTGAAGGCGAAAACCGAGAATTGGCCTCCTGGTATCCCATCGGAATATGAGAGTCAGAGAATAGAGAATTATATCTGCGTACACACTTGTGCATTATTAAGTGCTCTCCGAAATATCGGTTAGGTAGACATAGTTCATCTAAATATACTATTCTCGTCCTGTGAGGTCCGCTAGATTGCGCTTTCAACTAATGCATTTTCTCTTGCTCGCTGTAATTAAATTTGGTGTTGACTGAACTCTTTGCTTAACTAGAAAATGTATTCACTGAAAGTAACCTAAACACGAGTGTCCGTGCGAAGTGTGGGTTAAAGTTAAGAATAAAACTGTGGAATGGAATGACACCATTGTTGGAATTGTTGAGTTTTTGAAATTAAAAACTACAAACATTTAAATAGAATTTCAAATATTTTGTTAACTTAACAAACAATATATCAGCTCCCAACCACGGATTAAACGTTATTATTTATTTTAGTCCATATCATCAATCCTCAAATATCATAAAACCCTCACTTAAGATCAATACAGGTTGTATCAGTAAAAATGTACATACCTTTAACCACCTCTTCTATCACCCATTCTGAACAAATTTTCCCATTCATGCCGAAGCTGTAACATAAAAAATAGTAGCCAAATAAACAGACACCAGTAACTGCTTAAGACGAGTAGTTCTAGAATTAAAGCCGTCAACGATCCAAACAATCATTACCGGACCAGCTAAGACTCGGCCGAACGTTAATTACATCGAAACTTCATCCGTTGCTCTCCCAGGAATGCAAGAGTTCGCCGCTGTCCGGAATTTACGAGGCCATGTTGAGTTGTCTTGTACCAGATACCAGCTCTAGAGCTTAAGTAGGGTTGGGGTCTTGACGTCATGAGTCTAGAAATTTGAGAAAATGCCAAGATTTCGAGATTACTTAGGTACTCGGAATCTCCTTGCGTGATCGTGTCAGAAAAGATGAGATATGCAGATCTTATTTGGCAGATACAAAGAATTGCATGAATCAAGTGGCAATGGTTAGGGCTCATTACAAGGAGAACAGATGGTCGTTACGGCAGAATGGTCCTTGAGTGGAGGCCGCGTGCAGGACGTCGCAGCCGTGCAATGGTGGACCGACGATCTTGTAAAAGTCCCGGGAATTCTTTGGATGTCGTGTGGCACAGGATCGATCTATTTGGAGAACATTCAGGGAAGCCCATGTTCAGCAGTGGACGTCTATTGGCTGAAATAATAACTCCGCTGGCTCGGCGATTATAGTTTTACACATTACATAAACTATTCGAAACGTGCAGGTTTCCTCACGATGTTTTCTCTCTCTCATCGCCCAGCGAATAAATTTGAAAAAGGCTCGAATATTCTTGGATTTGAACTACCATTCCCGAAGGTTCGTTTTATCCACTGAGCTACCATCATTCGACAGCAAAAGTACTTTTAAAATTAAGGTATCACAAAAGGTAGACATAAGTTACTTCCAACATATTCCGTTATTAGTGGCGTAGAAACTGAAAGTTTAAAATAAAAAGTTTCTATGAATATTAAATTACAGTAAAAACGGCAGGAGCAGGTCGCACCAGTTCTGCCGGAACTGCTAAAAGTGCGTTAATTACATCGCAACTTCGTCGAGATCTTACTGGAATGCCCGACTTTGCTGTTGTTCGGAATTCACGGATTCAAGACGTTCTGTTACTAGCTAAGAGCTCTCAAACAACTTTTGTCTCTGTGATATTTTGACTAAGAAAGAGGAAGCATATTTTTTCCTATTTAATCGACACTCGATGATCTCTTTAGTTTGTGGACGTGAAGCAATGAATCGGGGAATTTCTTTTTGGGCCGTTACTTACGACTGATTTACTTTTGGATCGGCAACAATAGACTTTTTCGGTGAATTTTGAAGAGTCGTTTAACAAATATTTTTTATACTATTTGGCGGCGGAACACGTGGCTAAAGGCATGTAAATGCTCACAGATACACCATGTATTAAGTATATACGTTATAAAAATACTAGTTGCAAGGGCCAACGTATAAAAAAACAATATAAATACGTTGAATAAAAAACACTCCTTCATAACGAATTGATAGCCAGCGAAACATGAAAAAAACTAACACGATACGCAATCTACAGTTGAATGGTCACAGAGAATATTTCAACCGAGGCACTTCGAAATCAATTTAAAAACCATGCGGCGGTACGGAGCGACTGTCAAAACCCATAACTGAAGCACAGTGTATAATGATAACAGTAAAGGGTGATGACAAAAAAAATGTATTGACATTGAGGTGGACAAAAAACATTAAAGTTTTATATATTCCTTTTCGGATTATTGCCAGTGTGGAATATTTATTGACATTTCGTATCAGACGTCAAACGTCAGTAAAATGTAGCTTATGTAAATATAACGAATCTATTTAAAAACAAACTTTGTAATATAGGTGTACAGAATCACATTAGTGATGTAACCAGATCTATTTGCAACACCAGAGGAGTCACGTACGCAAAGCCAAAAAGAGAGCATATAGGTATAAAAAGTTTCTATGAACCTTTTTAACAGTCCGCCGACCTCTTAAAAAGGTTTTTAAGAGGTCGGCGGACTGTTAAAAAGGAAAACATTTTCATACTATCTTAATGGAGTTTTGCAGGTCGTATTGGTTTGTATCGGTCAGTTGCTGTCTTTTTATTCTCTTTTGCTTATAATTTTCAAACGACAGCTAAGAAACAACTGTTATTGATACTCTGAGCCTTGGAATGGCCATGGAGTCTTGCCTCACTGGATTATCTCAGCAATTGACTTTCGACCATTCACCGGCTGCCTGCATCACGAGCTAAATACGCACACATCATCACAATGATCTCGGTTTCGGAGTGAAGCTGTAAGTTTCCTTAAATTGTAAAACAAAACGACGAAGACAGACTTGCAAAGGGACATGATACTATTCTATATCTGGGTGATTTTCCCAAGTACCGTATCAATACCGGTGGCATGTATTTTGAGCTGTCTTTTCTCCTTTACATAAAAACCAGTTTTATAGCTTATTGAGATTAAGTTAACTGTCATATTTATAGACTGTAAGTTAGTGGTGGAATAATATATTTTTTTATAATGCCAATTTTGTTACTGTTTCTAAGTCCGGTGGTGCAATCCCGGTAGCGAAAATGTATGTAAAGTGGTTTTAAAAATTCGCCACCGTAATTAGGTTTGTTGAAATTCACCCATCTATCTATTTTGAAAACAAACATAGAAAAGATGAAAGCATCGCATTCGTTGTAATTGCAACGTGGGCTCTCCATTTGCTCACCTGGCTAAGGTGAGCCAATATACTGTGTCACTATAAAAAAGCGTAGATAGTTTGCTGTTATGCTCTATATTTTGAAAAAGTAACAGCACATATTGCGAGCGGCCGGGCTCTCAAAACTCCCAGAACGAAATTAAAAAGTGGTACGTAGTCAAATAAAACTATTTTACGTGCAGACGAAACAGAGCGGGAGCTTAAATCCTGTTAGGCTGAAAACGGCTCTTTTTGTTGGAATGAAAACGATATACGCGATAAACTATATTATAAAAGGCGAAGACAAAGTATGTCAAATTCTGTTATTTTTTATCAAATTAAACCAAAGTATACTTATGAAAAAATATTTCTTTTAGAATATTTTAATAAGGCATGGCGTATTGGCTGTGTGGTGGTGTGGTCATCTGGTGGTTAATGATCACCGCCGCCCATAAACATCAGCTACACCTAAAGAGATTCGTTGCCAGCCTTTTGGGAAGGTGTAAGTTTATTCGAGATTTGAAACTCGTATCGGTTCGGAAATACCGCTACGGGAAGTTGATTCTATAATGAGTTGGTCGTGGCAAATGTATATACGTCTAGACTATTTTTTAATCCGATGTTGGTACTTTATTTTTACAGTTCTGTTCTTCGGAGAACTTTGTGCTCTATTCTGAAATAAAATGTTCCTCATATAATCAAAATTCAAGCGCCATCAATCAGTTTTATGATCCCGCTGCAGAATATAAACGCTAAACGAATCCACCATTTTCAAAAGAATTCTGAATCAGAACTCAGTTTTAGAGCCTGGGTTCATCGCAAATGAACTCCTAGTTCAATCTGCCGAGTCAAGGAGATCCAAGAACTGTACATAGTTCGATGAATAACAGTAAAGCAGACAGATAATAAGAAACTCATACTAATTGGAATAAAAAGTGGAAAGTGTTGTTTGTGTCTGTTTCACTGCAAAATGGAGCGACGAATTGACGATATTTTTTAATTAAAGGTAGTTGACGAAATGGAGAGTGACAAAGACTACTTTTGTCTCTTTCTAATGTGGGTGAAATTGCGGGGTACGTAATTAATACTTACGAGACAAAATACTCCGAAATGCGAGTCAAGGAATTAATTTAAGTGCATTATTTATAATAAAAAATTGTGAAGAAATTACAAACACACACACGCACACTCTTATCTTTCAAATTCATATTCTGTGAAATATATTGGTGTTCATTATTTTTAATAAAATATGTCACATAAATATATTTAATTACTTAAAAATAATGAACACAGCTTTTTACATTTTTATAATAATAATAAGTAATCTTCAAAATAATATAATCTGACGTAAGGTGAAAAGTAACATAAAATGGAATCATATCATCAATAAAACCCGACTTATCTCACTGACACCCATTTAATTGCGCTAAAAAGTTACAGGTGAAATCCGCCCAACGTACGAGAATAGGTTTTAATCGAATTTCGACATTTACTCTGTTTCATTCCGATCGAACTTCGCCTTTCACAGATTCACGAATCTGTATCCGAGTGGAAATATCTGATGCCTTTTTGTGCGTATCCCGATTTTGATTGCTTTTTGCGGATTGTTTGACTGATGAATAAAGTTGAACAGGGCTTACCAAGTTGCTTTATTTAAACCGATGATGCTCATCTAAAGCATCGTTTCTGAATCTGTGGCCCGTAGACCCCTAGGGGTCAGGATGTGTTTGGGGGTCCGCCTTTATCTATAAACATTTGAAAATTAGTAAATCGTCTCCTTATTAATTTGGTTTGAGAACTTATTACTAGCACAAGCGGGATCGGGAAATATTATATTGCCAGTATTGAGTATCATGATGAAATGTGAACAGGGGGACGTTATATAACTGTAATTTTGTAAGAGAAATATAATAAACATAATGGACATTTTCCGCAAAGGCTGAATTTGTTTTAATCGGCCGAAAGAAAATCTTGTAATTGATCCAATTTCCGGCTCGTAGGTACTGGCACTACCAACTAAAGCTCGATACAGAAATCGAACCCGAGATCATTAAGCAACATCGCTGCTGAGTGCAACTCGCTACCCAGTGCGGCACGAGGCGGCCGTCAGATGTATTTGTATATAGTATAGAGCAGAGATTGCGATTGTAATTTACATTCACAAAGCAAAGCTAAATTGGATTTCGAGCACACACCAGCGTTCATTTCAATTGACGCCCCACAAAAGAAGTATTCTGAAGAGATGTGTTAGTAAAATGGGAATTTTTCAACGTTAGAATTTTTGTTTAGGCAACTTTTGTTGCAATGTTTCAGCCAAGTCTATTCATACATGTATGCAGACTGTTGAAGCTGATTTTTTTGTTTTATATGTACCAATATTCGTAAATACGCGTACGTCAGAAAATACACATGTTTCGTTTTTATTTAACGAGGTAAAGGGGTTATGAATGGATAATATGAAATTACAATTTCAAGTGTAAATCCTGACTAGACTATTACTTTCTCGTGTCTTTCCCGGTTGCCTCCAAAGCCATCGCACAGGAGACTAATCTTTAAAACCTTAACCAAACCAAACCAACTAGATCTACACTTGGCCCTTAAGAATGTTTAGAATGACCAAGGCCAAAAGTTCGATCCGAAAAAGACCCAGACCAAAAGATCGATCATCGATCGATCGTAGAACGAATAAGTCAACTTCAATCGATAAACTTCTACCAGAAGAAAGGACCCCTCGGTCAACGTCGACCGATTGAATCGATTGATTCGACTATTCGTCTAACCCGAATCATTTGATAAACTGAAGCTACCGGTCGAATAACTTTGACCGACCTTGATCTAGATCGACGATCGATGGGTTAATCTGGTAAAATTACTGAATCCAGAAAGGCCAAAAACAATACATAACTAAACAAAGAATTTATTTTCACAATTATTGTAACTGAATCTTGCTCAGAAATACCAATACGCAAATTGAATCATCCTCGTGAAAGCTGATGGAGCATCATATCAAATGTAACCTTTGACGGGCACGGCAAGGAACTCGGTATTGCTCTGTACATAATTCATCGATCTTTAGACGATCAAGTTGCGACAGAGACGTACTCGGTAGTCATTTATGAAGCTAGAAGCACTAGACGGCTCAGTTTAGGATTTTGATATACCTATCTTATCTATAGAAGAAAGATAATTACGGTTGTAGATGTTTTTTTATGTGCTAGGTGGCAGACGATCAGACGGATTACTTGATGGTATTTGAATAAAGTGGAACCCTAGGAACCTTTTTATTTATGCTACAGCCGGTAAACGAACATGTGGGTCGACTTACGGTTAACTAGCTTTTGCCTACGGCTTCGCTCGCGTTAAGCTCGGGACAGCAGGAGAGGCAAAATGTAGCTCATATTACTCTCCATCCCTTCAACTATCTCTACATGAAAAATCACGTCAATTCGTCGCTCCGTTTTGCCGTGAAAGAAAGACAAACATACAGACAGACACACTTTCCCATTTATAATATTAGTATGGATGATCAGAGGAGTCGCTGCTGCATTGGCGACCTTTTAAAAAGTATTCTCATATCTTAAAGCAAACTCAATCCTAAATCCCGATTGCACAATTCATTACAATGTTTACTCAAATGTAAAATTTAATATCTGCCGCATTGCAATATCAAATAGTAGCTTATACCTAAATCCTAGTGCACTAATTGAATTACGTCAAGGAATCCGATCATATATAACCTTTGACGTGCAAGGTCGTCAGTATTGCCCCAGTACATAATTCATCAATCTTAGATCAGTCAGAGAGGTGCTCAGACGATCACGTTGCGACAACGATACGTCGTTTGATACACAGAGTTGTATGTTACTGGAATGCTCATTGCTCACGTAGGAATTGATCCTACCTGAAGGGGCACAATGACGAAACTAGCGTCCCCAACCTATTTACACTGATTGTGGCGACAATATGATATTTTTGAAGAAAGCAAAACTCTACAAACTTAGATGCAAGTAAATTGGATTTTTTGAGATGCAATACAATATTTTTTACACGTGACAAGAAATATTAATGGTCATTATTGCTAAAAGCGACCACTTTTGGCAATAATTAACAAAAATGTTACTTATCGTGTGTTAAAAATCTTGTATTGCGCCTTGAAAAATCCAATTTACTTGCATCTAAGTTTGTAGGGTTTACTTTCTTAAAAAATATCATATTGTCGCCACAATCAGTGTAAATAGGTTGGCGACGTCGCGTTGTTTCGTCGATATAGCCCCTTAATTTAGAACCCTTCCTTAAGTAGCATGAGTCAATTTAATACGTTGTTAGTACTAAGTGGAGTCACAAGTCCCAACTATTGAACTCACTTTCCCCACTGATGCAGCGATTGACGTGATGAGCTTGACACTTTTCAATAAGACTGGTCTATCGCAGCACAGGACTGGAATAGATGGAAAAAGGGTAGAAAGGGTTTTAAAAATATTTGGTCTAGGAGTACAAGAAAACTATGTCAGAGACATTTCTATCGGCATGAGAGTATATCTATGTTCGTCAGAAGCAAGGAAGCTAATTTATATGATAGCAGTTACGTTACGTAGTGGTTTGACTGGCGTACGTAACGTTACATATTAAACACTTTCGTACATTTGAATTCCAGTAAGATGGTAACAATTATCCGAAATGAATCTATATTAATAGAAGGTATGATTATGTAACCTCAAAAGTGTGGAAACTTTATATGTATATGGGAGTGGGTTTGAAAAAGTAATAAATAAATAAATTGAGACAACATCACATACATTGTCCTGGTCCCAAACTAAGGTTTTCCTTTGTACTATGGAAACCATTGACAACAAGTTGAAGTGTGACATTGTATGGAAAATCGTGGTAACTTTTCCCAATATTTCAAATCTTGATCTTGGATGGAAGATCATCAGCTACGACAAGAACAAGGGATAGGTAAAAAAACTATACACCCAGGCAAATTGCAAAACGAAGGGTTGCGCAATATTATCGACGTCCACCGCCATCTATTGGTACAGAAACCGAGCCAACCACCAGTTCGTTAGTAAAATCCTTTGTAACACATTTCCACTTTTTGCTTCTATTTCTGTTCATAACGCGTGTGCTTATTTCAAGTAAAATATCTTTTTGCTCGTATTCGAAGAGTCCATAATAAAAGAGGCTTTCCCACAAAAAGTTTGCAAGTGTATCTCTCGCTTAAACAATCCACATTCGCGAACTAAAATTGTTTATTCGAGTTCGCATACAAAGCAACCACAGACAAATTACCATAAAGCTCACATTGTTCGACTTATGTACGTGTTTATATACTCGTATGTTCCTTATATATTGACTTCCAGTCACATGTACCTACTGGTAACTTTAGATAAACATTTTGTTTTGCAGTACCATTTTAGTAGCTAAGGAGAAATATCCATTATGGAGGATCCAGGATACAATACTTTGATAATGTAAATAAATTCACACTCACCTCAAATATTGACCTGACTGTGTACCTACTAAGTAGCTTAAGCATTTGTGTAACAGAGGAACACAACTAAAGTAAAGCTATCAGCCTATATACTACCCCACTGCAGGGCAAAGGCCTCCATCATAGAAATCAAGTTATCGACTACTATGATGGGATTAGGCTTAATCACCACGCTTGCCTAATGCGGATTGGTGATCACAAACCCGAGCTATGTTCGAAAAATTCGAAACATACTTTTTGCTCGACCCGGGAATCGAACCCGGAACCCCGAGATCACGGCCCGGTACTTAAACCACTCATCCAACGGGGCGTTCGCGTTAAATTAATTTAAGTAAGGTTACATTTTTGGACCAATGGTACTTGTACTATTAAGTATTCTGTGCCAATGGGCTGATTGGTCTTCCCTCAGGACGTCATTCCAATCTTGGCTGCCATTCCATCCATGCCATAGAGGATGGCTTGTTGTATCATTTTTGTACAAGGCACCCTCGAGGTCCAGGCAGGGAGACGGTTGAATAATAACACCAGTTCCGTCTGAATTGTCTTGAGTTTATTCCGGTCGGTCCTTGGGGTCATTATTTCGGTGATACACAATGCTTGCGCGGTGTAAAAATGCATAGTGCCATCTACCGGAATAATGACAAACCGCCTGCTTGCATGCTTTATACATTTTTGTTTTGTGTCAGAGATTAAATAAACGTTTGGTTAATATAAAAAACATTTTGTTTGGGACGAAGGAAATTTAATTCCACCGCGCAAAACAAATGATCGCGGTCGCGTTATAAACGGAATCGGAACATTCCTTGCGACCCAACTCCAGCGGGAAGTTAGCGGAACTTTTAATGAAATGCGATACCGAAACAGATCCATTAGTAAACGTTTTTTTTGTTATCACATCAGGATCAAGTTCATTGGTTGTTTGGGTTGCTTTCTCTTTTGATTACAATCTACTATTCCTTTTATGTTTACAAGGAAAGAAAGATACTTTCTGTATCAAATGCAACTTGCATGCATGGAGTAGGTATGTAACATTCGATGCTGTCATATTCGCTGGCTGCTATATCATGTTATGATAAATGCATACAGGGTGTATCGGTAAACATTTAAGTAACATCTCTTTGAGCAAGTCTTTTACTAAGTTATGACTAATATTTGCTGTATGACGTTTGGGAATTCGCATAAAAAACAACTTTTCCTACAAAGTCGGTTACGTAATTCGACGAACGGAATGGTTAAAGGGATGCAAATATTTACCTATACACCCTGTCTATTAAGATCCAGAGACCAATAGATAAATAGATACTCTTTATTGCATAAAATATTACAGAAACTTAATGCTATGGTAATTTATAAATACAATCTCGGCGGTCTTATCGCTAAAAGAAATAACTATGATTATTAAGGGCGTATCCGTCGTATCCTACAACTGGGCCACTACTTTATCTCCACATTTCATGATTTTGGGGGACTATGGTCCAGTTGGGGCTATAGGAGTTGAGCTACCACTCTGTTTTAAGGCCCAAAGAGCGTCCGAAATGCGGTAGACGTATCCAGCCGAGTTCCACTTTAGTTGAGCGGCTCTTTTGGAGACCAATAAATAAAATAAAGATTCATAGACCTCATATTTTACGGTTTTAAAACAAAACAAACACGACGAATCGGGGCAGACCACGGCCAAAAGTTGCAGCGACATATTTTTCATAATCCCCTGCCTACTTTTCCCGTAACTTTTAATTCCGGCAACAAGAAACATTAAGTACTGGAGCGTTCCGGCTCGGGACAGCCGATTCCAACTTTGGTCATCGAGGATATGATAAAAAGCGACTTGGGCCGAGTGATGAGACGATTTTTGTCACTTGTCGTTCTAACATATTTTTTTTTGTAAGTCATGCTTAAGAATTAATTCTGCTTATGTAAATTGAATACGGAAATATGAAACTACTTACTACTATGGTTCTGCGACCGGCGATTTGATATGTATTTAACTATTCTTCTGTAGCTTTCATTTTCTGTATGGACGAAATTGAATGAAATATGAACATCCGTCTAATATTGTGACGTCAGTGTGTATTTTTTTTGGTGTCGTAATACCTACATAATTTAAATTTTCAATCAATCTAGGTATCTTGGAAAGGGGTATAAGTAGTGGAGGGATAGCTCATTGTGAGACACAATACTGACGATCAAACCATACACTACATCGTCAAGTGTCCTTACACATGATCCAGGGGAGAAATACGTGACCTCTTTAATTCCAGCTATACTCTTTTAAGTAACGTACATACATATAATAGATACATGTAACTCTGGAAGTAAGAGAAAAGTCGTGAGCCTGCATAGTTTATCTATCTGTAATATTATTAAGACCAATGATTTTATATGAAAAATCGATTTAGTCTGATTCCTAAGCAATTGTTATAGGTATCCAATAAAGTAAAGCTAGAGAGTTTAATACTGCTGATAATGTTATTTTGTTCTTATAAATACGAAAGTATTTGGATTTTGCATAATAACTTGGCTCAAGATTTCCTTTGTTTTTTCTGGCAAAGCCTAAATAGTATATAATGTATTGAACTTTGCTCTCTTTTGTTACACTTATGTTTTTGGTGGGGTATAATTACTTTTTGTAATGAAAACTTAACCAACGACCCAAAGTGTGTCTTGGCCTGCAATACAAGACCCCGTCACAGGTCTCGGTCATTCGCGATTTCACGCCACTCACTGTCGAAGAGCCTAATATAGTCGGAGAAATGAAAAGCTCACACACTCCGATGGCATAAGGATGGCACGTGGAAAGGATGGAAAAAGATCGCAGTGTCAAAAAAGTATTTTTGGGTCGGCCAACAAGCCGACGCCCGTAGGGCCGTCCCTGATACCGATGGAAAGAAAACTAGTACCTATAACTTTCCCATGTAACTCGAGTGACACTAGCATCAAGTTACATCCCTACTTGGACCGAACGTCCGAAACCCACGCTCTAAGGGCTACAAAAAAGGGTCCATTACGGGATGGGACAACTAAAAGCCCGTGTATCGCAGTTAGAAGACATATTACTTTGTTTACTTTATCCGGGGACTCGTGTTGATACATTGGTGGATTTGTATCATTGCTTTAATAATGTGTAGTTATTGGTAAAATCTACACTTTTGTTATTACTAGGCCTTAGAATAGGAATAAGCATTAGATTACTTTGCTATGACGGACTAAAATCTCCGTAAAGGAATCCAGGGGAAGGGGGTTAAAAGGTAGCAGCGCACTTGTGACTCTTCTTGTGATGCAGGTGTCTATGGGCGGCGGCAATCGCATCAGGTGATCCGTCGGCTCGTCTGCCACCTACATATATCATAAAAAAGCAGCGCCCGGCGCAGTCTAGTGTATCTAATATTATCAGGCGTCTATGGCCGGCGGCAATTGCTTAACATTAGGTGATCCGTATTTGTCTGCCACCTATCACATAAAAAAATAGAACATAAATATAATTGAAAAAATAAATAGGTAGATTTAGTGTGATGCCCCATAAATGAGTTACTTCGCGATGCGTATCGTTGTGATGCGTCTTCGCATAAAAATGTAGAAACAACTTAGGGCACCACACTAATGGGGGCCTCCCCCTTACTATAATCACAATGTAACTATCTAAGAATTCCAGTAGAAATCAGTCTGCATATAGTTACACTTAAGTTATGTAGTCTACAAGTTTCAGTTCTCATGAATCTGAAATAGTTAAACAACCAATAACCAGTCTGTTGCATACGTCGGCAGCTGGCAGCTGATAGCACCAAAATACAATTTACCCTGAGTAAAGTTGGCTAGAGTAAAGTCTGAACTCGCCCTAAATGTATTAAACTAAAGTGCAGTGAATTTCTAACTTTGACCGCACCTTACACCTCATAATAATCTCTATTCGATATTTGACTACGTGCGGCCAATGTTAGTAATCACCAGTGATCGGATTAGGTAGTGCAATTTAGATTCAACGCTCTCAAATATGAGGTACGGTGGCCTGCACATCAAGTTACTACAATCTGTCAAATTTCTTCAATCGAACCTCAGTTTTATGTCAAAAGTGTTTGGTTCAATATCAACTGAGGAAATTTGACAGATTGTAACTTGATGTGCTGGCCACTGTACATTAATAAAAATAAATAACATAAATAAGCCAAGATTGGGTCGACGTCCTATGGGTGAAGCAGCCCCTGTGCTGTGTTTCGCCGAGTGAGGGTACCGGAGGCCCACTCGGGGGGGAAGGGGATAAAAGGTTGGCACTTGTAACTCTACTGGTGTTGCAAGTGTCCATGGGCGGCGGCAATTGCTTACCATCAGGTGATCCGCTTGCTCGCCTGCTACCTATCACATTAAAAAAAACCTGTCCGTTGATTTGACGATATTGTAATGGTAGTGGGGAAACAATGGTCAGCCTCCTGGCTGGCCGGGGACCGTAGACAGTGGGGCGATAGAGAAGAGGCCTATACTCAGCAGTGGGTGGATGTGGGCTGATATGATTATGAATATAAATAAATTCTCAAAACATCTCACACATTGACCTGACTCCGTACTATGAAGCTTTTTCAAGCACTTGTGATGCAGATATCATCATTATTATCAGACAACAGAGGAAGCACAAATATAATACTTAGGTAAAAAATACATATATTATTGTATCCAGAAACTAAACAAACACAAGTGTTTATCACTCGAATGTTTGTCCATGGTGGGGATCGAACTCACGACCTTTGGCATATGAGATAGGGTCACTACCAAATGTGACATCCGGCCAGTATATTTGTATGTTCGTATGATCTATAGAGTAACATATATACTGGTAGGATCAGTCCAGTCCTATTAGCGGGTATGCACGCAGGATTGCAAAAGTTTAGAAATATTCTGTATGTGTAAATATTTTTTGCGTATTAAAAATAGAAATAGGAAAATGGCTTTGTGGTTTTGGTATACGCAAGAACCAGAGAGCCTAAAACGAAACATAATACACGTTCGAATGTTTATCTCACGCACTGTGCTTCTCTTTCGTTTTGAGGTGACATGACAGGCATATATTCCCGCTCGTTACAGAACGTTTCATTGTAACCCTAAGATGAGTATATTATCATGCTGCCGAAGTTCACCCCCCCCCCCCCCCCTTATAAATAATTCTTAATGCTTACTCAGTTGACTCGGAATCAAGTTTACGTGTTTTTGAATGGCCCTTAAATGAGACGCGTGGAGTTTTCAGCGTAATTATGTATATTCATTTGCATATCATAAACCTCTGTTAGTGTAGAGACAAAGCGTATCGATTGAAGTATCGATATTTTCGCAGAACAAACGTTGTGTGAGTTGTGTTTGTCAATATTAAGACTAAAACGTTATTTATAGGCCCCCCTGGGCGAAATCGGTCACATTGATAAGGATGCTTTCTATGCAAATTACTTTATAATACCTGCCTAGTTCAAATTTTTTACCTATTTTGTGTACAATATTTATTTATTTGTAATTTTATTTATTACTCGTTCATTGAGATTCGAGACTGGGTGTAGTTGAGGAATTATTGTATTTGTAAGTTCTCTAATGTATAATTAATAAAATAAATAAATAAAAATCACTTTCACATTTTATATTATAATAAATTAATCATAAGTCATACAAATGGGTTGAGCAAAGGGTAATGACTCAGCCTATTGCTGTCGCAGGACAAATCTCCTGCGAAGCGCTGGTTTTCAGTCACACCTTCCTCTCTTTATGTGTTAGGTAGATATTTGTAACACAAGTGCTTAAGCTTCTATGGAATTTCTAATTTCAATTTACAATACGAAATTTAAAAATTAATTACAGGTCATTGCAGTAATTTTTTTTA
Source organism: Cnaphalocrocis medinalis (assembly GCA_014851415.1). Classification (NCBI taxonomy): domain Eukaryota; kingdom Metazoa; phylum Arthropoda; class Insecta; order Lepidoptera; family Crambidae; genus Cnaphalocrocis; species Cnaphalocrocis medinalis. The sequence continues at coordinate 16,095,619 of CM026275.1, read as the reverse complement.
ATTGCTAACCCATCAAAAACCTCCTCAAAACCCATTTTAGATTATTTTCACAGAAAACCAGATACAGACTCGAGCGATGGATATCTCATGAGATTATTAGCAAGAGCAGACGAAAGAACTATCGATGTTTTTCTTGTCTCTATTTAGGTGTGGCAAAGGTTGATTAAACTTTGAGGTGACATCTCAGGTGTCTCCCGTTTGAGCATTCAAGGCTCACTTTGACATATAGCGGCATTATAAGACTGAAACGGTCAAGGGATAAGATCGGCCCTGCATTATTTAATAGATGGGCGAGCAAACTTGGCCTTTGATTTCAAAATGTATTGCATGTTAGTAAGTATACTTGAATGAGAATTTATTATTACAGTGCTATATATGTTATGGTAGTACACAATATAAGATTTATATGTACTTTTTTGGACATATGTTTCCAATATAGAGCAAAAAGTAGTTTTCCGGCCCCACGTAGGGCGCCATGTTTAGGAGGAGAATTTTGAAGGAGATTGAAAGATGCACCTTTGAAGAAATGTTTGTATTTTAGACGAGAAGTATTGGATACAGAACCGGTACTACTTAAGATAACAATGAAAGACTTCAGAAAATGAGGAGTTTTACAATGATAACAAGAGCTGAGAGAGACTATACCCAAAACTGGAATCGAGACCAAAAAATCTACTACAATGTTGCTAATGCAATAAAATTATCGTACCAAAGTATACCCCTTTTTTCTAAAAACACTCGCTAATGTAATTTATTTTTTGGTAATTTTGATTCTATAATTTAAAAAAAATATTTTATTTACTTTTTTTCACGTAAATATAAGACACTTTAATAAAAACTTAACCATCCGTAATTTTAGTTTTCAAAGATGGTATTGCGCTTGTAAGACTTCAGGTGTTAATAACATTTGGTATCTACCCATAACATTTTAACAATGTATGGAAACTTGACATTTTGGTCTGCATAATAAGAAAAATAATGCCAAAAAGGTTGGCGAAACCTAAAAACGTCACTTGAGAATGACATAAGTGACTTTAACAGATTTGACAATGACGTAGGTATCTGTCGTAGATTTTTTGGTCTCGAATTCCAGTTTAGAGTATAAGCGCCCGTAAATATACAAACGTCACGACTGACAGACTATCAAAAGACGACGTTTACTACGTTTAAATTTTTGTATCTTCTTAATGAGAAATAGAATAAGGTATACTATTCTAGCTTCCCTACGAATTATTTACGAGTTCAACAAAATTCCGTACAGTTAACGTAGATACGAGTTTGATACTGACATTTCCATTTTATTTGCCGGTTAATCACGAGATCCGGTAACCTCGCAAATCTCGGGCGTATCTCATCATAAACGCCACTGACGGCTTCTAATGGAACACAAACACACGCTCCACTTTAATTACTTGTGCTAAACTCATTTACAACTTGTGTTTGGTCTCGCGTCATCTAAACAGTACTTTGAATGATAAACAACCGAAGAGTTTTGAGCCCGACCCTACGCAGTACAAAGATTACCAGTAAGACTTACTAAGCCCTAAGCTGGCGCGCATTGGTACAAGGCACGTTCTTAACTATAACTTAACACGCATGTTGTTTACCGTGGTCGCGCGCCTATCGCTTGCGCCTTACAAGTGTTGCGGGTAGAATGAAATTAAAATTTATAGTGGCACCCTCAAGGCATGTTATTAAAATTTATAAGTTAGTTAATTATACAAATGTAATTGTTGTATTTAAGTCAATAAATATATTTGATTTAATTTGAACTATAACCGTGGGATTGCCACACTTCGGCATGGATGTGCTGGCTCGACCGCAGTAATCCCACGGCCTCACAGAAGACCGGCGTGAAGCAGAGTCTGCGCTGTGTTTCGTCAAGTGAGTAAGGGTACCGGAGGCCTAATTGGGGGGAAAGGGGGTAGCGCACTTGTGACTCTATTGGTATTGCGGGTGTCTATGGGCGGCGGCAATCGCTTACCATCAGGTGATCCGCTTGCTCGTTTGCCTTCTATATTATAAAAAAAAAACAGAGCAAAATTCAGATGTCAGTATTTAGACGATCAGACTTACATAAAATCATGGATTATGGGTCCAACCTTACCCTGGGCTTTGAAAGTCCCTGTGTTGCTACTGGGAAGTTGTATACTGTGCCTCAAATTTGGGGACGGATTGCACGGATTCGCGTGATTAAAGGGTCTAATGATCTCTTTCTAACATTCACAATCAGAACGAGACAAAGTGTCAAATAGGCGGGATAATGAAGAGAGCAATTTGAGTGAAGTCGTGAGCTGATTGTTAAGTTATGGTATTCGTACTTATGTGTAGAATTGTTGTACTTTGTGAAGATGTGATAGACAAAACAGAAAGCACTGGAGGGTCACCTGATGGTAAGGGATCACAGCCAACCATGTATTTGCACCAAACTAATCAGAATCATCAGTATCATCAGCCTATTGTTCGCCACTCTAAACGCTATTTTGCTACTCGCATTCCAGCTAGCAGATTGTTTATCCATATGATCTGAGGACGTCCTATATCCGTGTCTAGAATGAGGATCAATCTATGGTAATAATTTATTTATAGAGAGACAATCAAGGTGAATTCACTCCGCCTGATGGTAAGCAGCCATGAGATCCAAATATGAGGTTGACAGGCACAAAAGAACAAATACACAAAAGTCCTTCTACAGTCAATCACAAGGCTTATATTATGTAACCCGAAAAGATGAAACACTTGCACGATGTAGTCGACACCCAGCGCCATCTATTGGCAAGATTGGAACTAATAGCAAAACTATGTGAGGGCGGGCCACTCGTAGTTTAATAATTCTGAACCCAGACAAATCAATAATACCAAATATCTGTATATCAGTCCGGTCGTTACGTTATTGAGTTAGAAATACATAGAGTAACTGACACGCTTTTCCTTTTATAGTCCTAGTGTATCGAATGCCAAATCGTTACTTGTACAAACAAAATAAACTACGTGAATAAATGTGAATATTCAGGAAAGTAAAAACGCTTTTGGGCCGTAAATAAATTATAATTTTGAGCAGATTCACTGGCTCCAACGACAGATGCGTTGAATAGCATAAAAACTTGCATGTTTTTCCTTTTGAGAAAAGCATATGAAATGATGAATTCAAAAACATACGCGAAAAAATTCATGGACTGGAAGTAAGCGAGAGATGAAAGAAAAAAGTACTTACTGTCTTTTGAAGTTATGGCGTTATACTAAATTCAAAAGCGAAGTTTGCTGAAAAATCTCTGTTTGGGAGAAATCAAAGAAAAAGAATCGGAAGATTTTATTTACGCGATAATCAAAGACCTTTTGTGAAGTGGGTACTCGTGGTATTGACGCACAAAGTTTTGTGTCTCCAATAAAGATCACAATAAGTAAAATACGGATAAAATCAAGTGTTTATTTATAAGTGTGACTGATGTTACATTAAATTGAGTTATGTTTTTAAAATGGTACTATTTCAAATAGAAAACAGCGGACAAAAATAATCTATTGAATTTCTAGTTAATTTATTACTGTGTTGTGTTGTGTGTTATACTATCGGAGTTTGAAAAACTTGACAATTCTAGTGACTGTTGACGCTAGTCTGGGAGTTACGTAGAAATGCACTTTACCCAATAAAATGTAGGGATCCAATAAAGTAAAGTAAGCATCTATTGACCACAGAATATAGATACACAACAACAAGGACTTGTAGCAGATATAGGACTAGTATAGGTATTGCTATAACTGTAACTGTATTGTTCTAATAACTGTTGTTGTGCTAATTAGATGATTATATTTTCTTCTAGCTCATGCCAAATTCAGCTGCTATAAATCTCCACGCAATCTCCCAGAAATCCTTCTAAGACCGCTTCCTAAAGCGTCCCACTGTCCTACTTCCCTACAAGTAACCCTACACCGCGCAGTTTAACTACCACTTCGCACTTTAAACCCGATCCTTGCCGCTAAAAACTTCTCGAAATTGCAAGAACTGCGAAGTCGGACTTGGAAAATATGAAAATGATTCGAAAGCGGCGGCGCTGTGTCATTTGGCAAATTTATGTTTTGCTCAGCTAAGTGTACTTGGCCAGTTGTGCTCAAGTCGTCGCTAAGTGCTATTAAGCTTGAGCACTCACTCGCATTGTAGCGGGTCCTGATATATAAAATTTGTAACTTGAAGTCGTTACGTCACTCGTGTGTATAGCCGATAATGGGCTGAGGCGTTTGTTGCAGCTGAGATTTTGAACAGCCTCAGCGATTTAAGCTGTGACGTGTACTTTTAAGGTTTCATCTTTGTTTACTGTCATGTTGGAAGATGCCGTAAAAGGTTTTGATTATGATTTTAGTTTGCAGAGTAACTGGGAAGTCTTGAAAGCGCCGATTTGGTGGCAGTCTGCCGAACACACCCGCGCGCACTCAATCTGCTGATACGCACGTAATAATAACTCTGCCATGTGTTTTCAAGGAACTTTCTGCCTCGCACAACAAAACTGTCATACATATACAATACATTCCACAAATACAATTTAAGCGGTTTGATTTTGCAACTATAATAATTCCTTTTTAGGTCCGTAGCACACTCTTGTGACTCAACTGTGCATACCATCAGCTCCTCTGCCCTATCTCATAAAAGAACTGGTAGACTGAGTAATTTCTTCAATTTATTGTTTCTGTTTACGTAGTGAAAGACAGCTTTCATTCGAGAAATCGTGATTCGAATCCGAGGATGCAACTCTGATTTTTTCCAATCCATAAGCGTAGTATGCGTACTTCTGCCATTACCTCAGCGGTGACGGAAAACATATTGAGGAAACCGCACGTTTCGGTAAATTTCTGAAATGTGTAACCATGATTCAGTTGGTCTGGTTCCCTTGTTGCAAAGGTCTGATGACAGGCGATTCATTGTAGGTACTTATATGTTTATTGCTCTATATATTTATAGGTAACATAATTAATTGGTAATAATGTAGGTATCACTATACTATATAGACTGTAATTACGAGAGTCTCCAAATCCAATTATGGTCTAAGCATACTCTGGGATTCGAAGTGACCGCTTTGAATGCTGAAAACCATACCCTGAAATGTTTTGACTTTCAGTGCTTGTATTATCCAAAGAACCTAATCGTAAGCGATCAAGGAAGTCAAATGGATTATAACGCGAAAGTGGAAGCTTCTATAGTAATGGAGCTCAGTTAATGCCCTGATGGCTCAGCTGGAGCAATTTCAATAGTGCCTCCTCAGTTCCTATCGGTCCGTTGATTAGGACACGTCTGCTCTCGTTTATATACTTCGAGCGCTGGAATCGTAAAATCGAGTTGAGTTGAGCACTAATTAGATTCTTGTTATTAGGAACTTGGAACCCCAGAACCTTGATCAACATTAAAAAAACTATACATATTTTATCAATCAAAATTAATTTTGCTTTTCCCCATTACAAAAGTGTAAAATATATTTACATTATTGCATGTATTTGTTGGAAAAACCTAAGATAAAAATTATATAGCACTTTGATTTTAACTCCACGATGGCAAAACAACAAAGTTTTATAAGTTGGTGCCTGTACGTGTCTCGAACTGAATCTGTGACATCAAAACCACTCAAAACTATCGAACTGATGAACCGATTTTTTAAATTTTAAAATATCGCTGTTCATGTTGCAAATGAGCTGGCTTTCTCTCCGCCAACGGATGAAAAGCTTGTATCAAATTCTCCATAACTGGCACATGTCATTATACACTATGCCACAGGGAAAGTGCCTCAGTGGCATACTGAATGAACTAGTAATAAAAAAAAAACGCTACCTTACATTAGCTAGTTACTCTTCAACCTTTGCCAAAAGCAAAAGCCCAAAACCGCTGCATCGAAACCCAAATTGCTGACGTACCTGGAACAAAAAAAGAAGTTACTCTTTTAGATGAACCGAAACGTTCATATTCAACTCACGTTGTATTATATAGTACTATCACAGAGTAAGGACAACCAGTAACAAGGTATTGAACTATCGAGAACAATGACAGCTCAGTTAATTGGGTATTTGACTAAACTTTTTTTATGTGTTTAATCAAAAGACGCCTCAATTTAAGAAACATTGTTGAAAGAATCACTAAATTCTCATTTGAATTACCTGAGATATCACAACTTTAAGAGCACATATGTTGGGCAAGCCTAAAAACGCTCTATACAAATAGCTATTGAATTGTGACGTCACAACTCAAACTTCTGTGTGCGCGTCTAGTAAATTTTGTTTGGTAGCTATATCAAATGTTTCGTTTAAGTAAATGGTTTTATAATAAAAGTTGGTGGAAAATGTACTGGTAGTTCAATGATATATATTTTTTTTATACTTTAAAAATTGACTTGCCCATGAAACTTTGAATGCTCACAAAACCAGCTAGACGTTATATTTTTAACTGAAAATGTTGGCCATTGGTTCTTATTTACCAATATTTTGATAGAGTATCAATATTTTTACTATACGATACGATACGAGATTAGTCAAATACCCAAGTGAACGTAAGTTCGAAACAGAGTTCGAACATTTTTGATTTGAAACTATCCAAAACTTTGCTAGACGTAGAAATACGCTCATTGAAGAATTCAGAGGTACCATCAGCAAAGTTCCCGGTAGACCACTTTTCGACAAATGTCCACTAGTAATAATAATTATTATTATTGTTTCTCTACATTTCATCATCATCATCATTTCAGCCGATAGACGTCCACTGCTGCACATAGGCCTCCCCCAAAGCTTCTCCATACAGATCGGTCCTATGCCACCCGCATCCAATGGACTTCCCGCGACCTTCACCAGATCGTCGGTCCACCTACCACCTGTGGGAGTGGGTGTGGTGGGAGGCCCTACCACGGCTCTACATCTCTACATTTGGTTTACATAAATTCTTAGTCTTGGTTGAAAACGAGTCTGTTCTTCTACAATAAATTCTGCCACATTTTCAAAAGTGATACAATAACTTTTAAATGCATTGGCATGGCGACGAAAATGGAGACGAAAGATTGGCATCTTTCGTCTCCATTATAATTAGGTACTATGTTTATTTAATTGCGTTTACTTATCTGTAGAAATGTGTTCTACCTCTTGTACAGGTGCAAAGTAATTACATATAGTATGTCGAGGCTCTGGTACCTTACACTGTGGCAGTACCTTCGTCAATACTGGTCAACAATTAGAGGTTGAACGTGGGTCTGCAAATTGCTCTGTGTAGTTTGCAGCCGACTGGGATTAGGGGAAACATCGGACTGCCGATGAATAGCAATTTATGTCCACCACTGGTGAAAGCTAGGAATTTTGGACGAGGATGTACTAGGTCTGATGAAAATGGGAATTGCTGAAAGTGGATTGCTTCTTGTAATAATAAATGAACTGAATATGAGAATTTATGGAAAAGTAGGTACAGTCGAGTTCAAAAATATGTATACACTTTAGGACCTTGTCACAATACATATTTATAAGAAAGTGGAAGTCGTTTTCTTATACATATGTACTGTGACAAGGTCCTAAAGTGTATACATATTTTTGAACTCGACTGTACCATTAGAATAGATATTATACATAGTGTATCTGTAAACATTTATTTTTCCCTTTAATCACGTGCTCTACTATTTTTTAAACTGAACAACATTATTTTGGTGCAAGACTTTCAGAAAAATCGCATAAATAAATTCACTTTTCATAGAAAGTCGGTCGCAATCATTGCATGCATTTCAAGCAAAGCAAATATGTTGTTCAGAATGTTTGATAGAACACGTGGTAACAGGGATGTAAATTCACAGATAGGTACACTTTGTGTATGATACAGGATATATACGATCAGCATCAAAATTACCTTAACGTTAAAACCTACAAGAATATCTGAGCATTTGACCAAAATCTCTTTTAGCACAATACCTTACAGGTAGATGCTTGAACGTAGTTAGGAAATAGTATAAAAGATAGATAAAGATTAAGAGTTCTTAAATGTCAATATTGATAGCACTAAGCGCCATCCTCTGGGAATTTAGCGGATATTCAATTATGCCTCGATAAATCCGCGCTGGAGTGCAGCTGGACTGGCTCGGACCTCGCCCGAGACGTCGTTGAGTGCTGAGAGCATTTCCAGTAGATTGACGCGTTTGTTATTCTCTAGCTCCTTGGACTATGTGACCAAGGACTATACAGGGTAATACAGGTAGGTAGTAAGGATATATACAGGGTTTATCTGTAAACATTTACAACCTTTTAACCACGTCTTCTACGAACCACCCTGAAAATCATTGGTTCAACGACTTTTGGAAACGAGTCGAAATTTTTTTAGCTACCCATACAAAATGAAGAAGGCTGTGAATGAAATTTGTTATTAATATTATGCGAATTTCCAAAAGTCAAAAAAGTTGTTATAATGCTTGCTAGTAGACGTGTTAAAGGGATGTTAAGGGGTGTCACAGATACAAACTTTTTTTTATAATATGGGAAGGCAAAAGAGCAAGCGGGTCACCTGATGACCGCCGCCCATGGACATGTTTAAAGTTTTGATATAAACTTGCTTTGGTATAGTCGACTCAAAAATATGTAAACACTTTAGGACATAGGGAAGTAGAACGACTATTTTCTTATAATATGTATTGAAGCAAGGTAAAGCAAGGTCCTAAAGTGTAACATATTTTTGGAGTCGACTGTAACTAAGAGACCTAAACATTTTTTTTGTTTTGTTAAGCAGACAGTTGAGCACAAAATACCACTTTACTAAAAACGAATGACCTAGATAGATACATACATCAATAATTAATTTAGTGAACTATTCCTTTTTTCCAAGAAAATTCAGAGACTCTTACTTCAGTAACTCATTTCCCTGGAAACTTTTTAAATGCCAATGAAGCCTTTACAGCCATTGATGAATATGCAACGCCGTCCAATAAAGCGCTTAAAGCGCTTGACGCCTTATCTTCTAGCTTCAGCCCCTCGGACTCCCTTTGACTGAGAGGTTCAGGCTAAAAAGACGTTAACGGTAAGGAAGAAGACTGTTTTTGGAATCAAAGGCTTCAAAGGTTCAATGGCAATTGTTTTTAATGTCGTCTAATATTATGAAACATAAGTAAAATCATTAGTAAAACACATAAAACTATATAATGAGGTTCGTAGCTGGTCGTCAACAACTGTAGTTTGAAGTAATGCAACTTGGGTGCGTGTTAAAAATAAACACAATAATCGAAAAGCTGAGGTATCATACTGTCCCACTGCAGGGCAAAGGCCTCCATCATAGAAATCAAGTCATAGCTAATATGATGCGATCACGCTTCGTCACCACCTTTGCCTGTGCGGATTGGTAATCACAAACTCGAACTATGTTCGGAAAATTCGAAACATACTTTTTGCCAGTTACATAAACCACAAGACTACCAAGCCACTTGGTTTTAGAAAAGCTGAGGGCTTGAGGGTGGGAGTCCCTTGGATGCGGGTGGCACAGGATGGATCTGTGTGGAGAACTTTGGGGGAGACCTATGTCCAGCAGTGGACTTCTATTGGCTGAAATGATGAAGATGATGATGGCTTAATGGAATATCTGTCATTTAATCTGTAGTTCCCAGTAGAAGTCGCTTTGGAGACCAGGGTACGTGTAGACCATGATTCTGGATTTGGGGAGTCTTCATTACAATGAACCGACTGCCGTCTGACCTTCGCAACCCTTTAACAGGGGAACCAGACCAACTGAATCATGATTACACGTTTCGGATGTTTTTGAAACGTGCAATCATGATATTTATAGAATTCGATTGGATAATCTGGATTCATTCAATTCTTCGGTAAAAGAATATTGATTTTTAAAACTTTATCTATTACCAAATCATAAAGTCCAAACTAAAATAGCTAAAATAAATTATTCATCACAACTTGGAAACTGCGCAGTCACATCTTTACATCTCAATTTTAACTCAATTCGGCCGACTCAAGGTTTAATTTGAAAGCCTTTGATAATTCCACAACGATCTCCGAAATAAGTTTAAGGGATTTGCCTGCGTTAACTTTGGGAATCAGATTGTGGAGCTGCTACTACGAAGATTTTATAATAATACTAATCATGTCTCCATCTTGAGAATTACATCCATTGTACGTTTTAAAATAAATCTTAGACTTTATATTTAGGTATTCAGACATGCTCAATTTCAGAGAACCACAATAAATATATAAGTATCAGTGCTTTATTAATTAGACTTACATGCCAGTATCTCAAAAATTGGGAAAATGTATGGTTTTTCATCATTTAGTGTGGAGTAAAGAACGATTTCTTGCTATGACTCTTCACTTCGCACGGTCTAGGGCATTCATTAAAGAGAGTTTATTGGCATGCATGTCATCTCTCACGACATCAAGCCAAACCTTCTTGGGTCTACCACTTCGGCCAGGGCTTGGCGGCGGTGGCGTGGCCAGATTTATGGTTATAAATGCGTGTTAGACACTCTGACACTAGTTAAACCATTTATCTTAGGAGGGTTCAAATCATCTGAGCGTATCAATGAGAAACATGTAGGAGACTATCCTCTGCTTTGGAGGAAAGAGTAAGGATATCTTCATAAACTTCTTTGATTTTACAATGTCTTCCTAACCTATATTTCGGCTATGGCGGCCAATTTCAACGATCAGCCATCGACGCAAGACATTTATAGTGCTCAAATATATGCGCAGACATATTGCACTCTCATTCCTTTACCCTTATATTTCGATGCGAAACCGGTGTGACACGACCGAAGAGAGATCGGGTGCAGGATCAACGGCTTATCGTGCTTTCCGAGGCACGGGGTTCAAGACCGCCACCTTCCAGACTATTGTATGGGCTGAAACTGAGGGCTGACACACACAATTTTTTGGCCCGAACCGGGGATCGCCTCTGAGGGAGTGACTTGATTTTATAACTTGACCAAACCTCAACCGCATTCCCGAAACCAATACTTTCATTCACTAGCTTTCAGTAAGTCAAACCGCCAAAAACCTCGTCTATTAATTTCGCCCCGGGACCCTAAACTCGCTGACGGGGACAGGATTTGTCGGCGCCGTCGCTGTAGACTTTTTTGGGTCTGCGACTTAATCGAAGTTAAATTGGCGGGGAGGCGGAGCATGTAAATTGATTTCGATCTGCCGTCGCGAGGTGACGGGCGTCTATCTGCTTTGATGTGAGGCCTGTCTGCGAACTGTCGAGAACATAAACTATAAACTAAGAGCTTGTCCAGATGACGCGTTTAATCGCGCGTTTCACACGCTGATTGCTGTTCATTGCTCTTCAAACAGAACCTCTGTAAACAGACACAGAGCGCATACAGCAATGAACTTCAAGTCGCGTGTAAAACGCGAGTATCTTCTCCTTAGTCTGTGAACTAGACTAATACAGGGTATATCTGGCTCGATGGCGCATTTGGTAGTGAGCCTGCCTCATGCGCCAAAGGCCGTGGGTTCGATCCCCACCCTGGATAAAAACATTTGTGTGATGTGATCCGATTCGCACTTCGCCGTATTTTTTAAATAGATATATTTTGTTCAGTTTTATTATGTTGGTGAATTTCTTTTTCGGTCTCCAAATTCCGTTTTTTTAGAACTTCTTAATTTCTTCAAACTTAAGCTCAAACATCCATCTTTTCGTCATTACGAGAACCGACTTGGCCTCAACAAATCGCTTTTATAAAATCCAATACATTTCCCACTCGACATCGGTGGGAACCTAAAAGCCAAAAAACTTTGCAATTAATATCGTCGCGGAAACAGGGATTAGTGGGGGGAGTCTTCAGACTGGTTTTTAGGGACCTCCTCCTTAATCGAAGTTAAATTAGCGGGGAGGCGCCTGGAGGAAGAAAACTGATTTCTATTGACAATTGCTGAGATGACAGCGGCAAAGAAATGATATTTGTTGATTATGACAGACGTGGGTTGCTTGGTTAAACTATTGTTTTGGTAACAACATAAAGACAATTTCGATGATGTTTACTTACACATGGATTACCTAAATTTTAGACAGTCGTATGAAAAGTGAATTTTAATCGTTGAATTGAAATGAAAAGTTCAATCATAAAAAAATATAGCATCAATTTCTCCAACAGGACCTCCGATATCTAGTAACTAAAGTCGGCGAAACACATTGCAAACGCTGCTTCGCACCGGTTTTTTACTAGGCCGTGGTATCACTCCGGAAGAAAGTTAGCTACTTGTTTAGTTAGTGTGAGACTTAAAAGTAAGTAGGTACCTACCTATTACAAAAAGAAAGAAGAAGAACATATAAAGAAATACAGCTATGAAAACTTAACCTGTCACCACTTTCTCCAGAGTAGTGAGGTGCCATTTAGAGCCTTGTTATACAAGAAAATGCTCCCTTTGGCATACCTATCACAGGAAAACCGAAGCTAAAATATTTGGAAAGAAAAAGATTTTAAAACTTGTTGAAAGCGGCTGACGTCACAACCATCTCGCAGGCATTCATCGCGGGCGTGACGTAGCAACTTCTGGGAGACATGTCGGCACATGTCAGGATTTAAAAACCTAAGCTTGTGATGGATGGGAAAGGGTGCCGAAAGGAAATGCTATGTACTTAAGAACTACTATGTTATAAGTTAGCACTTAGATTTAGACTCCGCGCTAGACTACAAACTTTTAATCGGCCGATAGTTTAGTCGGCTTCTTAATCAGTATGAAGATGTATGCAGGTGGGCACATTACAGTGATTCAGTATCGGCCGATAAAAAGTTTGATGCGTACGAACCGGCCAACTCGACTAACCTATCGGCCGATAGTAGTCTGTAGTCTGCGGGGACTCTTAAGTTTGTGTTACGAATCCAAGCAAACAGAATTACTTAATAACACCAATATAAATAATTCTCATCAAAATCTCTTTAGTACTAATACCACCTTTTTCAAATAGTGCAGTAAAGTTAGGGTTATTACCGTTGGAAAGATAAAATTATGAAATAAATCCAGCAAAATTGCTGGCAAAGCGAAGTGTGTATAAAATAGCAATGTATCTCCCCAGAAACGTTTAGCCCATAAGGCAGTCCACACACAGACCTGTGGGTAGTTAATTGAACGAGGGGGGAATCCGCCTCTCGCCATTTGCGGCGCGTGTGTAGAATGCCTAACAAAAAGTACACTTAGAAATGTTGTGAACATTTATGAATGAAAGAAAATGGAAGAAAACTCTTTCTCTAAATTTCTTAAAAGACAATTGTTGAATCTCTGAAAAAAGGTAATTGGAAATACCAAACTTACTACAAAAATTAAAGTATATAGTATCAGCCTATATACTGTCCCACTGCAGGAAAAAAGCCTCCATCATAGGAATCAAGTCGCTACTATGATGGGATTAGGCTTAATCACCACGATTGCCTAATGTGGATTGGTGATCACAAACCCGAGCTATGTTCGAAAAATTCGAAAATTTTTGCTCGACCCGGAAATCGAACCTGGGATCACCAGTAGACCAACGGACAGGGCGTATACAAAAAACAATTGTTTGTGATCACCAATCCGCATTAGGCAAGCGAGGGGAAAAGTAGTTAAGTCTTCTCTAGTCATAGTAGCGATAACTTGATTTCTATGATGAAGTAGGCTTTTGCCCTGCATTGGGACGGTATTTAGGCTGATACATTACTATTCTACTAAAATCAGTACTCATTTAGATGTTGCCAAATTCAAAGGCCTACACTCAGCAGTGGGTGGATGTAGGCTGATATGATGATGATGAAATTCTTAGGCAATGTGTACACAGACCTAGCATAACGAATCGACTGAGCGTGTGCAGACTGCACTTTGCACCCATTTGCAGCACGTGAGTAGCGTACCTAACATCAAACGGCTTTAAATGGCTGTCCTGGATCCCGAGCTCTATTGACTATCGGCAATTGAGTGTCATTCACAGCTTTATGTCTTTGAAGTCTTATCTTTCAGCTTATGAGATGAGATAGACAGACACGTCTAAACTTATAATAACATCCCGTTGTTACACAATCAGCTTACACATAGAAAACAATATAGTTATTGTCCTAGTAGACCTAATGGGGGCTAACGTATGTGAAAAATCGTACTGTTAGACTGGGGTCCAACTTCAACGACATGGGTTGTTTAGTAACATTTTGAGATCTCACACCAATAACCAATCAACGTGTAGATGGACCTCAGTTCTACAGTACGCCATCTAGCGGATGTTTTCACACGCGATAGTACCAATTGAAGAAATAGCCTTGCAGTCTAAACTCGCACGTACGCGAGCGAATGATAACGGGGGAAACCCCGATGCGTGAATACGAATGAATGATTTCCCCTGCGAGCCCGTCGGGCGATAGGGACGTTAGGTCGAATACATCGATATCGATATAGGAGAGACACGCTTGGGGATGAATTGGGCAGCCCAACTAGATATACCGCTCATACCATGGCCTCACAGAATACACGAAGCGCCTGTTTTGTGTGTCACCGAGTGAGTGACGTCGAAGTGCCAATAGGGGCAAAGGGGGTTTAAAGTCTAGCATCACACTTGTGACTGCGGTGCCTATGGACGGTGGAATGCTTGTCATCAGAGGATCCAACTGCTCGTCTGCCAAGTTACCTATTAGATAAAAATATAGACACAGCGCCGGCTGCTTTCATTGCGTGTTAAATAGACATAATGCGCGCGTACAAAGATTTCGGCGTGGTTGAGACAGAAAAATACAGAAACATATAGAATGTCGGCGAGAGAGACACAATGTTAAGCACAGGCAACATTTTGTGTATAAGTATTACTTTAGTATATTTATTGCTGGGCCTAAACAGCTTGGTGATCTAAGCTGTATATATACCCGCTGATGCTCCAATCGGCTCTGTTTCAACTAGCTGGACATTAGAGCCATACCACTCATCTTTGTGCATCTTCAATGGAAACACTAACTCTAGCCTAACTAAGCTTATCACAGCCGCACTATTGTATCCCACAAGTGCTTAAGCTAGGTACTTAGTACGGAATCAGGTCAATGTATGAAATGGTGTATGAATTTATTAGACGATCTCGCTGCCGCAGTAGCTATGGTATTATGCGTAAACTGACCATACTTCCCGTTTTGCACGAGACCGTCCCACGCCGCAAAATGAACCTATTTTGTGAAAACTTGTTGTTTTTTTATATGACCAGCAGTTAGGAGACCTCTCCGTCTTAGACGATACGACGGGCCTGGTGTTCGTCGTGAAAATGGATTTTTGGGAAACAATCCGAGTTCTTATGTTTTATAGCCAATGGGGCTACCATACCCTATGACATAAGCGGCAGTGGCGCCCTATGATTACATTGATTAATTTTTTTTTTTGTGATAGGTAGCAGACGAGCAGGCGGATCACCTGATGGTAAGCAATTGCCGCCGCCCATGGACACATGCAACAAGTGCGCTGCTAACATTTTATCCCCTTTCCCCCCTGATGGGCCTCCGGTACCCTCACTCACTCGGCGAAACACAGCACAGGAGCTGCTTCACGCCGGTTTTTCTGTGAGGCAGTGGTACTCCGGTCGAGCCGGCCCATTCATGCCGAAGCATGGCTCTCCCACAATTATTCTGCGGGTATCTTTTTTTTATTTATCCTAAAAGAATGTTGTGGAGATGTTTAAGGGATAGGTAAAAATGGCCGTCTAGCACTGGAATCTCAGCTAATATTACAACTTATCGATGTTTTTGTTACAGTGAATCGATCATCACTACCGCGAAAATTAATGTATAAACGAACGAACCGAGTTATTCGATAATGCACACTGGGTTTATACGAAAATTCAATATGGAAGTTTCCCAGTAAATATTTGACTCGACTTTTGTGTAAAATTTGACACAATAAAATGAAATACATTTTGGATGACACGTTCTACGGTTGGCTTAATGCGAATTTTGATGGATTGCTTAGTAACATGTATCGCTAATGGGTATTTTTTGGCTCAAATGTAAACCGTATTGCAATAACATAAGGGTCTCGAATTGTTTATATGATCTCTATAATATTTATTCTACTCAGAATTCTTGGCTAATACGATTTAAATCTTTGGGTAATACATACTAGATATTTATTTTTTAGTTAGACTGTAGGGCAGGTACTGTATTTTTGTGTCGAGTCGATAAGAGTCGAGGTGTTTAAATTTTATTGTAGGCAACTATACATCGTTCTATCGACTGTCATATATTTCACAAAACAAAATATTTGTTGACAATACCAACAATACTATGTACAAGAATACACAGTGCGCGTGCGTTCCAATTTTTTTCAATTTATTTACGGCACCGATTTCTATTAACAAAATACCATTCCCTTGTTTTAGTCCTAAGCGATCAACATGGAATAGCATAACGTCCGAATCAAATCACGCTCTCAAAAAGCTGAAATATTTAAAAAAACTATCCGCGTTCAAATTCCATTACATTCATCTGTACGGACAGACAAACGAATTAACTTTCAAATAGCCGTCGTGTCAGTTCCCTACTAAACCACAACTGCAACTAGCTAGCACAATTTAAACTCTAACTCAAAGGAATAAGATCACATGTGATTTTTCGGGACAATCCCTTATGTGGCTGGTTGGTAATTGGTCTTTGGAGCGGGACATTGCATAGGCAGTTTTTAGTCCAATCGACAATAAAATTGCGAATAAAGGAGAACTAATTTGTACTATGCTTATGGGAAAGACGCAAAGGTGACAAGGTTGTGATCGACTCGCTTGCGCGATGTAATTGAGCACAGCGCCATATATTGGTTCGTTTCTGAATTACGGTCCCGAAGCGAAGTGAGGGCGGGGCACTATTTAAAATAAAATAAAAAGTTTGAGACTATCTGGTCGCTGTGAATCGTCAGGCACAAAAAAAGGTCTAAAAATTAGTTTGAAGCCCTTTTAATAACTTAATTTTAGCGTTTCCAGGGTATTCCAATTTTATGTAGGTGCTCGAGTCGTAATCGGATTTGCCCCGGTCTCCACATAAACTTCGCGGATTAGCATAAACTTAACTAGCAACGTTTTATGTTTACTAAGCTAAGTTCCCCTTCACTATTCAGAGAACCTCGAATCTCGGATAAGAGTCGAGGTGTTTAAATTTTATTGTAGGCAACTATACACCGTTCTATCGACTGTCATATATTTCACAAAACAAAATATTTGTTGACAATACCAACAATACTATGTACAAGAATACACAGTGCGCGTGCGTTCCAATTTTTTTCAATTTATTTACGGCACCGATTTCTATTAACAAAATACCATTCCCTTGTTTTAGTCCAAAGCGATCAACATGGAATAGCATAACGTCCGAATCAAATCACGCTCTCAAAAAGCTGAAATATTTAAAAAAACTATCCGCGTTCAAATTCCATTACATTCATCTGTACGGACAGACAAACGAATTAACTTTCAAATAGCCGTCGTGTCAGTTCCCTACTAAACCACAACTGCAACTAGCTAGCACAATTTAAACTCTAACTCAAAGGAATAAGATCACATGTGATTTTTCGGGACAATCCCTTATGTGGCTGGTTGGTAATTGGTCTTTGGAGCGGGACATTGCATAGGCAGTTTTTAGTCCAATCGACAATAAAATTGCGAATAAAGGAGAACTAATTTGTACTATGCTTATGGGAAAGACGCAAAGGTGACAAGGTTGTGATCGACTCGCTTGCGCGATGTAATTGAGCACAGCGCCATATATTGGTTCGTTTCTGAATTACGGTCCCGAAGCGAAGTGAGGGCGGGGCACTATCCATACTAATATTATAAATGCGAAAGTAACTCTGTCTGTCTGTCTGCTACTCTTTCACGCCAAAACTACTCAACGGATTTAAATGAAATTTGGTATACAGATAATCTAGACCCTGAGAAAGGACATAGGCTACGTTTTATTGCGAAAAGGGGGTTGTAAGGGGTTGAAAGGGGGGTAAAAAGTTACTTTTCCACGCGGACGAAGTCGCGGGCGGCCGCTAGTTTAAAATAAAATAAAAAGTTTGAGACTATCTGGTCGCTGTGAATCGTCAGGCACAAAAAAAGGTCTAAAAATTAGTTTGAAGCCCTTTTAATAACTTAATTTTAGCGTTTCCAGGGTGTTCCAATTTTATGTAGGTGCTCGAGTCGTAATCGGATTTGCCCCGGTCTCCACATAAACTTCGCGGATTAGCATAAACTTAACTAGCAACGTTTTATGTTTACTAAGCTAAGTTCCCCTTCACTATTCAGAGAACCTCGAATCTCGGATAAGAGTCGAGGTGTTTAAATTTTATTGTAGGCAACTATACACCGTTCTATCGACTGTCATATTTCACAAAACAAAATATTTGTTGATCGGTAGAAGACCCACTTCTTACGTAAAGAAATCTAAATGTTCACGGATTCGTATGCTTTTGAAAATTGACGCGAAATTATATAGTACTTAGGTATTTCGTGATTTTTCAGTTGAACATTTGAAGCGGACCTTGTAGAAGGAATTCTAGTTTTGCAATTTAACCTATACGGCATTAAGTAGTGCAGGATTGCCCAAAATGGCGTTATCTTGTTTCGGAGGCCAAGACCCGTTTCAAGTTGTTGGGCCAGTGAAGTAAGTACCTACTTACCTAAGTAACGTAGGTAACCTAACCTCTTTTGAATTTGATATTCTGTATAAGTAATGAACATACTAGCACAGATTTTTCTAAATATGCTTCCAAAGATCCTCGGCTGTGACGTCATCGCCATCAAATCGACCAGCCGTGATGGATGGGCCGCGCCTGTGGAGTGACGCGTGTGTGAGCACTTACGCGTGATGTATGGCTCGGCAGCACTCCACATCCAAGCTATTTGTAAGGAGTTTGTCAGGCAAACTTGTTTGGTGACCCATTTCGTCATACATAAGTAGGTACAAAGTTGGCGTGGGTTTCTGAGTATACTTTTAGGGTCAGACGAGCATTTGTTTAGCCCGTATCCCACCCCGTAGCCTTGGATAAGCCGGGGACAGCCCCAGGTGTTTTAGTTGGTATGCCTATTGACCGGCCTCAGAATAGCTGAGGCCCCAGTCATGGGAGAGCCCAACACTACTCGTCGGTCTCCCAGCCGGGGGTGTGCATAAGGCGCCGCAGAAAGGTCGCGACGTCGGCTCATTGCACTTCGGGCCAGCGGCATTTCACATGGGTCAACAAAAAAAAGGGCCAGACGAGCAGTTCACCTGATAGTAAGCGCACTCCACATCCAAGCTATTTGTAAGGAGTTTGTCAGGCAAACTTGTTTGGTGACCCATTTCGTCATACATAAGTAGGTACAAAGTTGGCGTGGGTTTCTGAGTATACTTTTAGGGTCAGACGAGCATTTGTTTAGCCCGTATCCCACCCCGTAGCCTTGGATAAGCCGGGGACAGCCCCAGGTGTTTTAGTTGGTATGCCTATTGACCGGCCTCAGAATAGCTGAGGCCCCAGTCATGGGAGAGCCCAACACTACTCGTCGGTCTCCCAGCCGGGGGTGTGCATAAGGCGCCGCAGAAAGGACGCGACGTCGGCTCATTGCACTTCGGGCCAGCGGCATTTCACATGGGTCAACAAAAAAAAGGGCCAGACGAGCAGTTCACCTGATAGTAAGCGCACTCCACATCCAAGCTATTTGTAAGGAGTTTGTCAGGCAAACTTGTTTGGTGACCCATTTCGTCATACATAAGTAGGCACAAAGTTGGCGTGGGTTTCTGAGTATACTTTTAGGGTCAGACGAGCATTTGTTTAGCCCGTATCCCACCCCGTAGCCTTGGATAAGCCGGGGACAGCCCCAGGTGTTTTAGTTGGTATGCCTATTGACCGGCCTCAGAATAGCTGAGGCCCCAGTCATGGGAGAGCCCAACACTACTCGTCGGTCTCCCAGCCGGGGGTGTGCATAAGGCGCCGCAGAAAAAAAGGTCTAAAAAATAGTTTCGAAGCCCTTTGAATAACTTAATTTTAAGCATTTCCAGGGTATTCCAATTTTATGTAGGTGCTCGAGTCGTAATCGGATTTGCCCCGGTCTCCACATAAACTTCGCGGATTAGCATAAACTTAACTAGCAACGTTTTATGTTTACTAAGCTAAGTTCCCCTTCACTATTCAGAGAACCTCGAATCTCGGGTTAGAGTAAGAGTCGAAGTTGAGGGTTTGCGACTGTCGAGGAAAAATACTAGTGAAAATAGTACGAGGCTGTAATTGTAGATTCCATATTAATTTTCATATGGGCCGACTTGATTGGAGTGAAACCACGGCCTCAGCGCCTGCGCCGGAGTCCTAAATGGTGGGAAAGGTCATCAGGTGATCCATCTGCTCATCTGCCACCTATCACAAAAGAAAAACGCCCCGCCTAAGGTTGCTTTCTCAGCAGAGCTGTGCGAAGAAAAAATCCACCAATAGAGTCACTTCTAGAGTGGAATGAAGTGATTCTATTGGTGGATTTTTTAGTAACCCCACAATACATCCACTGCTGAACAGAAGAGTTCAATAACTTTTTTTTATATCTGATATATTAACTAACCCATTTTTCACCTACAGTAACGGAACTCCAAAATAAGTAGGTAACTTTTTAACCTTTCTCATCAAATTTTCATCAAATTATGTTTTACGGGGGCGTTTTTTCAAGGGCCTCAGAGGGTTTTTTGCGCCTTACGCTTCTGAATTATTAAGGAAATGATAACGTTGTCTGTGTTTACTTGGTATTCAAGAATTTTTAACAGGACCCTATCTTGAATTCTAAAGTAGGCTGTAATGAAGGTTAGTAATAACATCGCGAAGATTGCAAAAAATAAACTGATGTATAAAAAAGATGTGCGTCTTGATAATAAGTCATAATTTTGAGCAAAGATTTTTAAAATAAATAACGTACAGTGAGTAACTGTAGTCCACATCGTTGAGTTTATACATGTCCGTGGTAGATCCATTTTAATATACAGGTTGTATCTGAACAACATTATTCTACGACTTTTGAAAATTTGTCCAAATTTTTTCGACTCTCCATACAAAATGAACAAGTCACGTGACCGACTTTGTATGAAAAAGTTGAAAATGATTTATGAGAATTTCCAAAAGTCATAGAACAAATGTTGTAGATCGGTAGAAGACCCACTTCTTACGTAAAGAAATCTAAATGTTCACAGATTCGTATGCTTTATGAAAATTGACGCGAAATTATATAGTACTTAGGTATTTCGTGATTTTTCAGTTGAACATTTGAAGCGGACCTTGTAGAAGGAATTCTAGTTTTGCAATTTTAACCTATACGGCATTAAGTAGTGAAGGATCGCCCAAAATGGCCGTTATCTTGTTTCGGAGGTCAAAACCCGTTTCAAGTTGTTGGGCCAGTGAAGTAAGTACCTACTTACCTAAGTAACGTAGGTAACCTAACCTCTTTTGAATTTGATATTCTGTATAAGTAATGAACATACTAGCACAGATTTTTCTAAATATGCTTCCAAAGATCCTCGGCTGTGACGTCATCGCCATCAAATCGACCAGCCGTGATGGATGGGCCGCGCCTGTTGAGTGACGCGTGTGTGAGACTGAGCACTTACGCGTGATGTATGGCTTGGTCGCAGCACTCCACATCCAAGCTATTTGTAAGGAGTTTGTCAGGAAAACTTGTTTGGTGACCCATTTTGTCATACATAAGTAGGCACAAAGTTGGCGTGGGTTTCTGAGTATACTTTTAGGGTCCGACGAGCATTTGTTTAGCCCGTATCCCACCCTATAGCCTTGGATAAGCCGGGAACAGCCCAAGGTGTTTTAGTTAGTATGCCTATTGACCGGCCTCAGAATAGCTGAGGTGGGGCCTCAGCTATTCTGAGGCATGGGAGAGCCCAACACTACTCGTCGGTCTCCCAGCCGGGGTGTGCATAAGGCGCCGCAGAAAAGGGCGACGCTCGGCTCATTGCACTTCGGGCCAGCGGCATTTCACATGGGTCAACAAAAAAAAGGGCCAGACGAGCAGTTCACCTAGTAAGCGCACTCCACATCCAAGCTATTTGTAAGGAGTTTGTCAGGCAAACTTGTTTGGTGACCCATTTCGTCATGCCAATAGATGGCGCTGGTTGTCAATTATATCGCACAAGAGTTTTGTCTTTTCGGGTTACATAGGCATAAACCTTATGGTTGTCTATAGAAGCTATCTCTTCATAAATGGTATAGATGCCATTCGATATCTAAAGTTAACACTAACCCATTGTTGAGACAGACAATCCACAAGACCAAATAAATTGAATTTGACTACAATGCCAGTCCAATGGAGTGGACTGTCTCTATTTACACTAGGCCAATATTGAATTTGCTGAAGGTTTGTCTCAGAAAATTGGCTCTGTAATTTTAGTGGCCACGTTTTATTCAAGGACTATATTCTCCAGTTCAGCTAGTGCTAATTTTCTAATTACACTTAGCTGAAACCCAGTGTCAAGTGAAGATGGAAACGAAAACCCTTTTTTTATGAAATAGAGGTCAGATGCACAGACGGATCACTCGATGGTAAACGACTTTTGGTTACCTACTCGATATTAAGTTGGTCAACATTTGATTGGATAGGAGTTCCGTGGGTATACTTTCTTCACATAAAATTATTGTATTTTATGTGAATAAAGTATACCCACGGAACCCTTAGGGCGTAGTTAGATTTTTCTCATGGATTTATCAGTATATTATTATAGTTCAAAATAGTCAACTTATCCACCGTTCATTATATTTTTACGCCTTGAAATCAGCGCTAATGAATATTCATGTAACGATGTGATATGGACTATTCGACAGCGATAATTGTACTAACGAGGCACAGTAACCTTGTTAAAGCGGGCAAGCCGTGCCGATAATTCAACGTTTTGTACGCACGTGCAAAGTTCAGTGGCACGGAAATCGGGTGGGAATTTTCGGGTAACTTTGTCTTTGGGAAATGTGTGCTTTTCGCTGATTCTGGATTTTTTCTATTCCGCTTACGAAGCTTGAAATTATCGGATAATCAAATTGGAGCGGAGTCACTGATTTCAAAACCGTGATTGTTTTTTTTCATTTAGGGCAAAGTACATCAATGACTATTGTTTTTTTACTTCATTTACCTCATCACTTTTTGTAAGGGTACTAGGTAGCCACTAATACATAGTTATTTTACGCCTAAAACTTTTACGTATAGGATAACCCCTTGTTTCTCTAGAAACCGACTACAACCAGGTATGTGAGGGACTTTTCACACACAAAACACTGTTAGTAAATATTAACATCTACATACGTAATTACTACTTCTACGTTTTTTTATAGAAAACGTCTGTGGCAAACAAGCCTGCGACTCGCCTGATGGTAAACAATTATCGCAGCCTATGGACGCTTGCAACTCTCGAGGTCCTGATCGATCTGCACATGCACACGATCCTACGTGTTGTCAACCCCTTAGAAACCTTTACACTTATTTTTTTGTTTTTTGTGAGTTTTTTATTATTTATTTCTTTGATGGGCATATACTTATTTATTCATTAAATAAATCCGCAAATTTCATAACTTATCATGATCCCTATTATTCCGCCAACAGACGCAATATATCTATCGAAGAACCCCGAACCGGATGCGGGTAATGTCCCAAGTTGTCAGCTGGTAATAAAAACAAACTTATTTGCGCACACGCCGCCACAAGCAGCCGAGATTTACAACCTTATTTATAATAGAGGAAGATGCAAAATTGATTGAGATGAAGTGAGAATCCACTTGTAATTATATCTAAGTTTATTTCGGTACACCAATAATGTTTTGGTTGTGGATATTTACAGTTTGAAATTCTATGTAAATCTTAGGATTTCTCACTATCTTTTACCTCACCACCAACATAATTAAAGAACGAACAATAGCCCGACTCAAGCCTGTCCTAGAACTTTTTACCTATGACGACGCTACGACGCTATGGTTGGTACAGTCGGGTTCAAAAATATGTATAATCTTTAGGACCTTGTCACAATACACATTTATAAGAAAGTGGAAGTCGTTTTCTTATACATATGTACTGTGACAAGGTCCTAAAGTGTATACATATTTTTGAACTCGACTGTACCTATAAAAAGCATTTTTTTAGCGACATGATATCTATACAGGGTATATCTGTGAAAATGTGCATCCCTTTAACCCGTGTTCTATGAACCATTCTGAACAACATTTGTTCAACAACGTTCCGAAATTCATCGAAATTTTTCGACTCCCCATACAAAATGATCAAGTCACGTGATCGACTTTGTATGGAAAGATGAAATTTATTTGTGCGAATTTTCAAAAGTCATAGAACAAATGTTGTTCAGAATGGTTGATAGAACACGTGATTAAATGGATGTAAATGTTCACAGATACACCCTGTATATTGTGCCGGCGAGTTAGATGCGATTTAAATAAAATATTAGCTAGGTGCTCACCTAACCATGTCGCATATAATATGATAATGTATCACTCATACCTAAGTACCATGAGTGCATGCCAACTGTATCAAGTGAGTACCTTGATACAGTGAGATCAAAAAACGTATTAATATTTTTTTATTAAATTATAGCAGACAAAAGAGCAGACAGTTCACCTGATAGTAAATGATCACCAGCGACCCTGGATATTTGCAACACCTGAGGCATCACAAATGTGTTGCCGGCTCCCAAGGAAGGAATAAGCTCTTTTCTTAACAGAAATTCAGAAGTACATCCTCGAATTTCAACCTAGGTTGGAAAACGCATCACGTACGGTTCAGAACGGTTCCGTTGTTAAAAGACGTGGTTAAAAGGATAATGAATAACTGCATTACTTGCTGATACATAATTTCGGCCTAAAAACGTCCACAGCTGGACATAGGCCTCCCCCAAAATTCTCCCCACAGATCGGTCCCGTGCCACCCGCATCCATGGACTCCCGCGACCTTAACCAGATCGTCGGTCACCTGGTGGGAGGCCTGCCACGGCTGCGGCCTCCTGCACGTGGCCTCCACTCAAGGACCTTTCCACCCCAACGGCCGTCTGTTCTCCTCGCAAGTGCCTGCCCATTGCCACTTCAAACACGCAATTCTTTGGGCTATGTCGTGACCTTAGATCTCTTGCGGATCTCATCATTTCTGACCACGATCACCCAAGGAGATTCCGAGCATAGCCCTCTCCATTGCCCCGTGAGTGACTATGAGCCTTCTTAAGCGGCCCATTGTAAGCGGCCACGTTTCAGTTCCGTATGTCATCACTGGCAATACACACGCATTAAAGACTTTCGTCTTCAGACTTGCTGATACACCCGCTACACATACTGCGGCATATTGCCGCGTGTATCGTAATCTCAATTTATTTGCGGGTGCAGGTCGCATTATTTATAATGCTGTAGTTAATAGTTAATGTCGCGTAAACACTACACTACAGGCTTAACGACTTTTGTGTGTCGAACTAGTTTTGCGAACTCGCTGCTGTTGATTAAGTTCTGAATAGGGTTAACACTTCCTATGAAGTTGTGAAGGACTTATACTATACCTACGTAGCATATTAAGTGTGCCACTGAACAGTTGGCGACAAACAATTAGAGCCGTTGACAAGGTCAACATTTTGCAGATTTTTTGGAAAACTAAGAGAAACGACATTCTATAAGATAGATACGACAGTAAGAAAATACTTTTTCGAAATGTCAGCCTGATAACTTGTATTTTTTTTTATTATAAGTCTTTAGAAAGAAATAAAAAGAAGAAGAAGATTTCTATAAGTATGTCCAAGATTGGCAATCGAGGGTGTTGGACACGGATCTAAGGAGGAACTTGGGGAAGGCCTTTGCCCAGCAGTGGGACTCCATGGCTAACTAAAAAGTTTTTAGAGCTAGATATGCAAGTCGATTAAAAAATACAATGCACAAAATATTTATACCTACTGTCCGACATTGTATGTAGTATTATGAAAAAGTTATATTTAATGCAATTTGAATTGTGATATCTCGGAGAACGTTAACCGATATTTCTATTTTTGGCACGTTTTTTGATTACCGGTAAGTAGAAATTAGACACAAGTGTATTTACTACTTAAATATTTTTTTTATTCCTGCAAGAATTTGAAACGAGACAAAGTATTTTGAGTAATCCTTCACGAATAATAGGTATGTATTTTGCATACTTACATCAAACTAAAAAATCTGTTCATCTAGTTTAGTCAAGTAAGTAGTATACATTAGGAACTGTTTGTATGTTAAGCTGTAAGCATTCACAATAATATATTCTTAAGTGACAACCCTAGCTGTAGCAGTAACAACAAATAATGTTCTATTCAGTTTGCCACCCGAATTATTTACTTCCACTAAATTGGAGTTGTGCTGAAATCGTTAACATATCGAACAGCCCTAACACATTTGCACTGATGTTTTAAAACACTAGCGACTGGTGACTTGTCCGCTATTATTTACAATCTTATTGGAATAGATGGCGCTGGGTGTCTATTACATCGCGCAAGTGTATCGTCTTTTCGGTTTGCCTCAAGCGTTGTCGATATATTTTATAAAACGAAACTTGAGTGAAACGAACGACAGCGCATTTGATACTAAATCCTTGGCTTTACCTCATTCAATGGTCGTGGGTTCGATTCCCAAACATTTGTGAAATGAACAAAAACCAATTTAAGTGTTAATATTAATTTCTCTGTTGTCCAATAACTGTAACAAAAGTGCTACTTACTTAAGTACGAAATCAGGTGAATGTAAATTAAAAAAAGTTACGAAATTGAAATGTCTTCATTTTTTCCTGCTGCCTACGCCATAGATAACGATTTCTTATTGCATAAAACATACGTAGATACAACGGGCTTCGATACTGAGTAATTACTTATAGAAGACCTCCCACGATAACCTAGATACCTACAATGTAGATACATACATAATATATAAAAGCAAAATACGAAAAAAGATATAAATAGGTAACAAAAATCTCAGAATAGAGTTAAGTAGGTATAGCATCTTTGATCTATTCAACAAACTCTCGGAAACAGTCGACTCTTAAATTAAAAGCTCTTCTCAAATCTGCCCACGGGTACTTATCAGTCTTCATACAGCGAAATATCGTGGAGTAATAAGCGATCCCACATATCAAAACCGCAAATGATAACTTGTGAAAATCATTCATCGAAGCCAGGGTTACAGACGCACAGACCACTAGCCAAATCACCAGTACGTGGAAGATCATATACCACACATGACACTTTGATATCGGGTGCTGTCTCTTCATAAAGCTGGCGACTAGAATCGCGGTAGCAACAAAATGCTGAATGTATAACAGTGCGAATGTTAATTCCACTATTATACTTGTCATAGTATTATACTCTTCGTGAAGTTTTCCTGTTGATAGCAAGAGGAGTAAAGCCGCAAACACCAGAATTGGTATCACAGTTGATACGCCAATGAGAATAAAAGTCTTTCGTAATTTAGTACAGCGCAAGCATTCTTCTTTCGAGTCTTCGATTATAATAGTCATTGTTTATCTTTGTATTATTTGGCTGGATAGTAGAAATGGTAAAATAAAAATTTTGCTGCATATCGCTTGGAAATCCGCAAATCTGACATAGTCTCGTCAAACGTCAATTAATATTTAGCTGTAATTGTCAAGAAGACAGTTTTATGGCAAAGATAAACAGTTTATCCAGGTCCTATGCTAAATGTAGAATGAGTGAAAATATTTTCATAGTTTTTCTGTAAAGAGTTGAAAGCTTATATCGTAACACTATAACTTTAAATACCTATGATGTACTATAAACTACTTTACAGATAATAAAATTTCAATTGCATTTAACTTTTTACTAGCAGTTCAAAGTATATCCTATAAAGTATTATTCTTTGGTTCAAAGTCCTATAAACATTTGCAAGCCGACTTAAAAAAGGTCTCTACAAACCAATTTTCGGTAGTTATTCATTAATTTTAACAAAAAATATGTAACTACATTATGTATTTTAATGGTAACCTAATTACCTATTTGATGTGTCAGAAATGATGAGATCCGCTGGAGATCTAAGGTCGCAGACATAGCCAAATAAATTGTGTGGCTCAAGTGGCAAGGGCAGGGCACATTGCGAGAAAAACAGACGGCCGTTGGAGTGGAAGGGTCCTTGAGTGGAGGCCGTGTACAGGTCGCAGCCGTGGCAGGTCCCCCACAAGGTAGACCGACGATCTAGTGAAGGTCGCGGGAGCTCCTTGGATGCGGATCGCACAGGACCGATCTGTGTGAAGAACACTGGGGGATGCCTATTTATGTCCAGTATTACGTCTATTGGCTGAAATAATGATGAATGATGAATTACCTATAACGAATAAAATTAAAATATACAATTAAAAATATATACAAAACATACAAAGGCGGAAAATGAGCTAATTTACATAAAAATGATGTTTTTTACTTTAAATCCAATAAATATATTCTGGATAATCATAAGCGAGTCATTTGAACAAATTGGTTATCAGAATGCTGTCTGTTTACCCTTTCATACATTACTTTTCGATAGCGAAATAATTGGAAGGCTTCATCACTGCTCTGTACTGCGCAATAATTATGATCAGTGCAGCGCATCGAATGGAATGGTTAAACAATCGTCTGATGAAAATTTTCGATACAATTTTGTTACTGTTTACGCCGTCGTACATTTTATTTCAATACGTTTAAATGTGTTCTTTTTTAACCGACAAAAATAAACGATGGAAGTTCTCAATTCGATGCGGATTTTTATTACCCTTTTATTATAATCACGTAAAACTTTTTAGTAAGTACGTAGTCTTTAGATAATTCTTTGTACATTAAAACATTTGGAAACGAAATCCTACCCTAAGGCACAAAATATAAAAGACACAGAAAGGAGACTCAGCCTTAATTTTGAATTTAGAAGAGTTCGTTGACATATGCTAGGGTTGTTGCCCGGCATGAGTACATAAGCGCGCGGCCTCTACCACAGACCTCGACAGTTCGACAATCTTATGTCATAAGTTAGGATTAATGTGGTCGAAAAGGCGTATTTCCCCGTTAGTGCGCATGCGTGAGTACATGACATGTTTTTAGCTCTTAGTGGGCAGTCTACTTTCTGTGTCCTTTATATTTTGTGCCTAAGGGTAATAAAAAAGGGGATGATTGATTAGGTACCCATACACGCCGGCTCGTTTGCTTTTACTTAGCATACAAAGTTTTTTTAATGTGATAGGTGGCAGACGAGCAGACGGAATATTGGAAACCTTATGCAAAGTTCCAGCAGCGCATCAGTTATTACAAGATAGAGTAGCCGTCTCAGCGCATCCATCACCTCAGATGCATTAGAGACAGCCGGCGCGCATTTATTATGTACCATATCAACTAGTTCGCAGACCATCAATCTGCTACACTGGCTTATGAGTTATGACGTTGCACTTTATGGATACACACTAAACTCGTAGTAGCTCGTCCTTCGTTTCGGAACATAAGTACATTCTGTACCAATAGATGGCGCTGGGTTGTATTAAGGTTTGTCAATGTCTATAAAAATCACCTCTTTATAGTAGTCTATAGGTAGATTATATTCTAAAAACACTTGAAAAAGTAATCGCATCGATCGGTGCAGCGCTGTTATTAGTAGTTCTACACAGTTTTACAGGTAGATATTTTGAATTTCGAAAATGCCATTGAAGTCGAAAATGAAATGTTAGAATCGAACGGCACTTCGTACACACCGGTGGTATCACTATACCACCACGGCTTCACAGTAGACCGGCGTAAAGCAGCGCCTGTGCTGTGTTTCGCGCAGTGAGTGGGGGTACCGGAGGCTCAATGATAACACTCCGATCGAGCCGACCCATACATGCCGAAGCGTGGCACTCCAACGGTTAAAAAACTATCTATGATGAATTTGTTGCTGGCTTAATTCCATCTAGTTTGAGTTCATTCCTCACCACTATCGATCCGCGGACAGTCTAGAATATTTACCTGTAACAAAAATAGTATTTGTTAATAAAACATTATCGCAAAACTATATTTACAAAGGCAAGTCGCAGATGCGAGAGAAATAAGTTACAGAAATAGAAATAAATGTATTACTGGGTACCAATTCTCATGCACTCGAGTTTGAAGTCGAATTGGAATTTTGTATGGACGAATGTATGAAATCTCTAAATTAGACTTCAATGTCAAGTACACAAGAATTGGCCCCCTGGTCAATAAATTTATTATTTCTATTTTCTATGCATGAAACTACTTATAGGGCCCATCCTGAAGCGTGGCTCGCCCACGGTTTTTTTTTATGTGATAGGTAGCAGACGAGCAGGCGGATCACCTGGTGGTAAGCAATTGCCGCCGCTCATGGACACTTGCAACACCAGTGGAGTTACAAGTGCGCTGCCAACCTTTTATCCCCTTCCCCCCGGGTGGGCCTCCGGTACCCTCACTCACTCAGCGAAACACAGCACAGGGGCTGCTTCACGCCAGTTTTCTGTGAGGCAGTGGTCTCCGGTCGAGCCGGCCCATTCATGCCGAAGCGTGGCTCTCCCACAGTTATCGACGGTAAATTATTGTTGTTTACTTTGTGAAATGTTTTGCTACTAGGTCCAAAATACTATTTAAACATACCAAACTGGAGACTTTATTTACTATTATGTTAATATGAAATCGCAAACAAAACATATTTATAGTGCTTGTATACTTTGTTAAAATATGGTTTTCGATTGCACTTTTGTCATTGGTTTGTATGAGCGTGGCGTTGTTTAAATCAAGGCACTGCGCATAATAAATTCTACTTTGTATTTACCTTTGTGGAAACAGTTCGATTGATATACAGGTGTTGAGGATCGATGGCTGGACAAGCCTCTTTTTATACAGGGTGTATCTGTGAACATTTACATCCCTTTAATCACGTGTTCTACCAAACATTCTGAACAACATTTGTTCTATGGCTTTTGAAAATTCGCATAAAAAAATTTCATCTTCCCATACAAAGTCGGTCACGTGACTTAGTCATTTTGTATGGGGAGTCGAAAAATTTTTCGAAGAATTCGGAAAAGTTGTTGAACAAATGTTGTTCAGAATGGTTGATAGAACACGTGGTTAAAGGGATGTAAATGTTCACAGATACACCCTGTATTGTTTATGTTTTATATGTTTTTTTCTATTTTGATTTTTGGTAATGTAAAGTGGACTCCATTTTCCCCACTTAGGGCCTCGTTCACCACCTCTGAGTAAAGTGTCAAGTAATTTACTCTTCAATTTAAGTGGGTTTGGAGGAAACTGGTCCCCGGTCCGCGGCCTAGTTACATTTAAAAAAATTGATAAGAAAACTACTTGGAACTTTACTCAGAGATGGTGAACGAGGCCCTTAGACTCTCTTTCGGTCCATTGTAGTTACGTGATGGGTCGGCTGGTTACAAAAGCCAGCCCAGCTCCGCCCAGAAGCGCAGAAGTTTCCTGGGGAGCCAGATGCTTTGCGGAGCGACCTCACCGTTCCGAGGGTTTCCTTGCTTTGGGTGGCCACAGATTAGTATTGCCTGGTTTTAAGCTATCGATAATATCGATGCTTTCGATATACTATCGATATACTCTCGATGGTCGACTATCGATCGGCAACACTACCACAGATTGATGTAGGTATTATTGTTTTGTTTTACTCTGTTGTAATTTTCCGTTACCTATTTAATATGGGTAACATAATTTTCCGTATTGTACATTACGTACTAGTGGCCCGCCCTCACTTCGCTTCGGGACCATAATTCAGAAATGAACTAATAGATGGCGCTGTGTCCATTACATCGCGCAAGTGTTTCGTGTTTTCGATTTACCTGTAAGCCTTGTAGTTGTCTATAGAAGTTATCTCTTTATAAATAGTATAGAAGATTATATTACGGTGACGCATACAACTAATTGGATACCAATGGTATTATACCTCACAGTTCTTCAGCTGTGCTACGGAGTCAAGCTACAATATTTTACACTTACGACCCGATGAGTCCGTCCATCACTCACGGTGAATGAGTAACGCGTGTAAGCATAATAAATGTTTTTTTCCGTCACAATCACTCATAATTTTTGTCTGCAAAAGGTCTTGCTTTCAACATGGTGAATAAAATATTACTTACTCACATAAATTTGCAAAGAACATAATATTTGAATTCTGTACACATAATTATGTTTTTAATATTTATTTGCACAAGAGTTAAATTCACGGGTCGAACAAGAAGTATGTTTCGAATTTTTCGGACATAGCTAGAGTTTGAGATCACCAAGCATGGTGATTAAACCTAATCCTTTGAGTTTATAGCCACACTCAAAGACCTAATCCCATCATAGTAGCGATGACTTGATTTCTAAGATGGAGGCCACTCTGCAGCGAGACAGTATATAATATTATACTCGTGTGTATAGGCTGATATAATGATACTTCATTTTACTTTACATACGAGTATGTACGTATGTCTTTAATCTATTTCACTGAATATTAAATGGAACAGATGCGCAATATGAAACAGCGTTTGTGCGGTTTTTCGCCGAGTGAAAGAGGCTACTTGAGGCCCAACCGAGGGGGAAGGGGTGTTGAAAGGTTGGCAGCGCACTTGTGTGCTAGTTTATGACAATTTCCTACTATCCTAAGTATCTCCCGTATAAATATTACCAACACGTATCTTTTTATCGGGCGCAATTTGCCTAGTCAACTGCAGCCGCTATCGGCATCTCGGAATATTTATGAACCCACGGTCCTCAGGGAAGCTCAGTGCTTATCGCAACCAGCGCTCCCTTATTACTCCATAAATGTCAGTTTATGAGTGGCATAGCGAAATATAGGGTAATCCAATCGTTTTACAGCCCGGTGTATTTGCGAACTCAGTGTTGTGGCAAGCAAGGTTTGCATGAAAGATGTGGGTTATTCTCATCGAGATGTCAATAATTGCTTTACAAAAAATGCGCCAGACAATCACACCAATCAACCTGATCTCAAACTTGGGCAACCCCTGCATTATGAGTACTAGATAACGATAATTACTAGGGGCGTCAACCCAGAACACCCAGACCCAAGAAAACTTAGAAAATGTAGTTTTTCTAAATTGACTTGACCGGGAATCGAACCCGGTACCTTTCGCGCTTCGGGCGAACACCTTAGCCACTGCTATTATCTGTATGTCATTGTTTTATTCTCTTAATGTTTCCCTGGTCTTTGCTTTTGTACACATTTTAATTCACGTATTGACATTTAATTTGCTAATTTTAATTATTATTTTGATTCATAAACGAACACTATTATTGACATCAATTATGACTAACTAATCTTACAAGCGTTTTGGATGGTAGTTTTTAGGAAGGTCGGCAGCGCATTTGCGACTCCTCTGGTGTTGCGGGTGACCATGGGCGGCTGCCCCCTATCTCATAAAAAAAATAAGACTAAATAAATAAATAAATTAACATGGGACTCTTTATCCATAATGGCCGGATGGCGCATTTGGTAGTGACCCTGCCTCATATGCTCAAGGTCATGGGTGATGGGGTGAGTTCTATGGAGCCAGGATAACATGAGGTGTTGTGTGCATTTATTTATGTTTATTAATTATTAATAATGAAATCTATCTGATTTGGGTACGCATGGATATCCGAACGTGATGGTGCATCTATACGAGTAAATCGTCTATAGAAGAGACGATGGCAAACAACCAACTATACTTAGTGTAATATGTTCTCTGCGGCTACTAATTCCTATTCCTGTTAGGTTGAATATACAGTCAGACAACAGATCTACGCTAATTATGTCGCCCGACCAACACTACACTAACATTAAGTGACGCATTTGACATCCATTTTAGGGGATTACCCGTTACATACGTCATTGGAGATTAGGCACGGGTTTAAAGGCCTAAAACGAACCGGGGTTTACGACCGAATCGGTGTTCCCTTCCCTTTCATGAGCAGTGTGTGTCACCTTTGTTTGGATGCGACAGGTATATTCTCATTTGTTACGGGGTGGCTTCGTTATAAGCCACCTATATGGGAGTGTAAACGCAAAACGTATGAGGTGCCTAATAAGTTAATTAGATATCTTCTCTATCTTCTTCTATCTTTTTCTATACTATTTATAAAGATGTTAATCTCACAGTCCACGTTAGAGCTTATAGGTAAACCAAAAACACGTAACACTTGCGCGATGTAATTTACTCCCAGAGCCATCTATTGGCAGACAGTGGAACTACTTTCCCGAAACGAATTGAAGGCGAGCCACTAGTTATATGATATAATATAATGAGCGTTGAGATGCCTTTATCCATTGCAATTTATGGTTATGAGAACTTTTTTTTTGAATAATTTGTAACGGGATTGCTTTAGATACTAATTCATTCATTTTAGGCTTCATTTTAGGCCCTCAAGCAAGACGCTTGCATGCTTTAACAATTGGTTTGACGATGGGTCGTCAGTTGCTTATTCAACGTCCTAATTCATCGAACTATCGTAGAACATTATCTTCAAAACACCGGATCAAAAGTCAGCTATTAATCGCGAGGTTAAAGTATTATCTCTGATCGATAAAGGTATAAGTCCTTTGAAACTCAAGGAGATAGACGCATTGCGTTGGCGAGAGTATCACGCGTCTAAATACATTAAAACTTTTAATGGCTTTAATGTACTTTTGGTTGTATAAGGTTGTCGAATTTGGGAAAGTTAAAACGTAAATATCCAACAACAGCGCTATGTTTTGCCGAATGAGTGAGGATACCGGAGGCCCAATGGTCGTCGGTGCCTATGGGCGGCGACAATCGCTTACTATCAGGGAATTCTTCTGCTTGTTTTCCACCTATCACATAAAAAAAAACACGAGAAAAATTTAAACTTTGGCCTATTTTTTATTGTTTTAGTAGCTACCAATAATTGCGCCAAATTTGAAAAATACACCTTGGATTTAATCTCATCAAGCTACATTGGATATGGAGTTTAGTCTTGACAAAATGCTTATATTTTATCAACCAAAATTGCAAATAACTGCCGCAAAATACTTATAAAATAGCATCAACACCGAAAAAGGCTGTATATTATGTAACCAAATCCCAAATCTTCTAGAAACAACAGTACAAATCTGTTGTTTCTTGAAGGTTTTGGGAAGGCTGTAGAAACTTTCCTACTATGTGCGTCTTATCGTAAGGGTTCTTGGGCTAGTATCTAAGTTCCACATCGCTTTTAAGGGCTATTGTAGCTTAGCAAAAACTATTATCTCGGCCGGGTTCAGGGTACACCTACTCTTCGATTTTATTTCTTTTTCGTTTAGCAAATATAAGCAACTTCTACTTGGTGTGTGTGTAAGTAATAAGTACCTATTAGCCTACAGTCCCACTGCAGGGCAAAGACCTCCATCATAGAAATCAAGTTAACACTACTTTGATGTGTATTGTGTGTGTGTACCCTTTGAATTAGAACTTTTTAATAATCCAACCATGTGAGAGCCTCGCTTTGTCATAAATGGGGTCGTAGTGATACCAAGGCCTCACAGAATACCGTCATCAAGTAGCGCCTGCGCTGTGTTTCGTCAAGTGAGTGAGGATACCTAAGGCCCAATGGTTGCCAGCGCGCTTGTAACTCTACTAAGTAGTGTCGCAATTGGGTATTTGACTAATCTCGATTTAGTAAAAAATATTGATACTCTATTAAAATATTGGTAAATAACAACCAATGGCCAACATTTTCAGTTAAAAATGTATCGTCTAGCTGGTTTTGTGAGCATTCAAAGTTTCATAGGCAAGTCCATTTTTTAAGTATAAAATTAAAAAATAATAATTATATCATTGAACTACCCGTTCATTTTCCACCAACTTTTATTATAAAACCATTTACTTAAACGAAACATTTGATATAGCTACCATACAAAATTTACTAGACGCGCATACAAGAGTTTGCGTTGTGACGTCACAATACAATAGCCATTTGTATAGAGCGTTTTTGGGCTTGCCCAAAATATGTGCTCTTAAAGTTGTGATATCTCAGGTAATTCAAATGAGAATCAAGTGATTCTTTCAACGATGTTTCTTAAATTGAGGCGTCTTTTGATTAAACACATAAAAAAATTTAGTCAAATACCCAATTGTCTTTGGGCGCTTACCAACAGGTGATCCGTCAGCTCGTCTACTATCTATCACATGTCATAAAAAACTTTTTCATTTAGTTTAATTATTGAAATACAAATGGTAATTGGCAACCCTAAGAGCAATAGAACAAATGTTGGATGTTAAATGTTGGCAAGTTTTAAGATGGCTGCAGTTAGCAATGATTTATAAGATCACATAAGATTTAAAATGATTAATCACTGCCAACAGCGATTTAATGATAAATATTATAAAGTGATACTTAGATTCTAAATGGCGGGCTTACACTAAAATACACTTTAAGCCTCCTGGTAGGTAAGCGGTGGTATTAAAATTTGATAGCGTATTACTTCGAAATTGCTCTCGGTTATTTTGGGATATTTTAATATTTTTTTACAACTAAGTAAGTTTTATATGGACTTCTTTCGCTTGAAAATACCAAAAACTGCTTAATGTACGTAATTTGACAACAAGCAGTGGCAAGGTATTGAATTTACCTATATCTTCTATGACGTGATCCTCTTGGCAAAACGACCACTTTTTTGTCGTTGTAACATAAATAACCTATACATTTTTATAATAGCTTAATCTACACTATTTCTAATAGTAGGTAACGTCAAGGCTTATAGATAAAAAGAAAATGCCAAACACTTGCGCAGTGTAGGTAATTGGTTTCCAGCGCTATATATTGATGCAGGGGAACATAAATTCTCTGCACTCGATATTGAAGTCGAATCAGAAATGTATGTGGACGGATGTATGAAATCTCATAATTCGACTTCAATGTCGAATCCCAAGAATTGAGCCCCTGGAGGCCAATTCTCGATTTTTGTCTTCTATGTCGAGCCGACTTCATGAACGCACAACCAATAGGAGAACACAGATTACAGTAGACGCTCTTCTTGTTCTCCGATTGGTCTAGGTATGCGTTCCATGAAGTCGACTCAACATTGAAGGCGAAAAAAAAGTAAGAAAACTAAAACCCAACTACGACAAAAACGACGCTGAAAAAGTATAAAA
Source organism: Cnaphalocrocis medinalis (assembly GCA_014851415.1). NCBI lineage: Eukaryota > Metazoa > Arthropoda > Insecta > Lepidoptera > Crambidae > Cnaphalocrocis > Cnaphalocrocis medinalis. Next base: position 16,058,595 of record CM026275.1, on the reverse strand, counting down.
CAAGCCTTCGTTGTCAATTTACAATAATGTCATACAATACTATTCTGAAGTATGCAATATTCACTATGTAGAGATAAATTTTCATGTTTGTAAATCCGCAGTCACACGTTGTCAAAGGCTTGTTTTATACTTTTCAGCGTCGTTTTTTGTCGTAGTTGGGTTTTAGTTTTCTTACTTTTTTTTTTATTTGTACTATTTTGGTGTCCAAGTGCTAGTAATATATATATATATTCAAAATGTACAAGTCAAGAGCTTTCAAATGATACCAAACACGGCATATCGCACTCTTAATAAGATAACGACTCAATTCAAAATTGCTAAGTTTTGGTAAATGGCAAAAAACGATTTGTATTTTTAGAGCATAAACATTAAATTGCTATAAAATTTGAATTAAGATGAGTAAGAAGAAAGTAAAATTACGGTTTTAAGCCTGTGAATATATTCTTTTAGATTTAGCAAAAAAAATAATGAATTTTATACACATAATAATAAAAAAACATTTTTGAAAAATCTATTTTGAGATGCGTCGTTATTTTATGAAATCCATCCAGTAAATTTATGACGTAATTAAAAATAGGTCAATATTTTACTGAAACATTGACAAAATATTCTGACCATCTTTTACTTAGGTCACTGTTTTATTAAGTTTTTAATACAAATATAAGACTCAATTCGGAAATAAGTGTAGGTACTTTTAACTTAATTAGAAAAACAACAGTATCGTTTAAAATGTTTTATTAGAAATCGTTCACGTAAAAAAGGAAAGTACAAATTAGCATAGGTTTTGATTCAACTAATAGTTATAATGTTAAATTTACTCTCAATAAGTTGTATCTTTTAAGAGTCTGAACTAAGTATTTATTTCTTAAAATGTAGCTCTAAAATGTATTAAAATCTAAAATAAATATATATAAAAACGCACTAAGTGCAACAAAAATATTTTTTTATGATATTGGTGGCATACGAGCCGATGGATCACCTGATGGTAAGCGATACCGCCGCCCATGGACACCTGCAACACCAGTGGTGTCACAAGTGCGCTGCTAATTATCCTAACAATTAATATTGTTCTAATATCGCCTTAATTGCACCTCAAGGTAGGCATATTTGTACTAGTCTTAGGGCTTAAAAACAGAAAAATATTGAAAGTGTCATATTCGATTAAGAACCCGGACATTATTTTAGGTATCGATACTATACTATAAATAATTGAGCTAATAAACAGGTAGCAAACCAAACAAAAATAAAATAAAGATATTTTGCGATATTAACTGTACCAAAAAGAAAATAAGTAAACAATAGGCGAACTTAATGCCAAGAGGCATTCTCTACTAGTCAACCTTTGGGTCAGAAAAGAAGGTGCTGCAAAAGAAGAACTAAGTTAATATTTAAATGGTAACTACTTTTTATCTGTAATTATTTTTCTTCATTATCTTTAAAAAAATATTATAACCCGGTTATACTCAATAGCTCAGAAGTTACTGTTATTCCATCTTTGTTTAAAGATTTTAATTCACCGGACCATGCGCTATCACTGTCTACCTCTGCACCTGATCAGCATGAGGCTCAACCAGAAGTAGGCAAGATTTAGATACAATCTCAGAGTCTCCTAGTATGGTCATACCAAGCGTCGCGTCTCTTATAACCATATCGGAATGTAATTCTTCACCTATGGCAGTATCCCAATCAGTTGTAAAAAAAGGGGAAATGTACCTTTTTTTAATATAAAATAAAATAAAATGATGTTGTGGAGTATGTACGGTATGCATACTCGGCAGAGCTCTTTTCCGAAGCATATCCCATGCGTGCCCAATTGGGTTGAGGTCTGGTGATTGTGCAGGCCACGGCAGAACGTTGATACGAGCTTTGGCAAGAATGCGTGTTACGACTCTAGCCGTGTGTGGAAGTGCGTTGTCATGCATTAGTTGAAAAGAATCCCCCAAATGGCCTTGCAAAGGGTTAATTATATCTGATACAATCCTTTGTGCGTAAACTTGAGCATTGAGGTTACCCCTGATCCAAATGAGATCGGTTCTTCCGCCGAGCCAAATACCGGCCCATATCGTTATTGTTACCCCACATTGTTTATATGGATGAACTTCCTGACAATATCTCAAACGTTCTTTACGTCCAAATGTTCTCCAAACTTGAGTACGTCTTTTATCCGGTCTCATACCGAAACGGGACTCATCCGAAAAGTACACATAGCGCCAGTCTTCTTTCTCCCAGTTTGTGTGTTTGCGAGCGCATCGTAAACGGGTCCTGCGATTGCAGGGTGCAATAGATGGACCTCTCGGCGGTCTTCGGAATCGCAGACCCACTTCTCGTAAACGATTAAGGATTGTTTGATCGCTTATTAGCAAACCTGAGGAGCTGTGGCGCCTCGTAAACAACATCATGGCGGTCATGATACAATACCGTTGAGCAGTATTTTGGATATATACCGGTCCTGTCTCCGAGTCGTGATGCGATACCGCCCTTAATGTCGCCCGACCACGCTGCCCGTCATGCAATAGCGCCTCCAGAGGCGACTTATGACGCTCTGTGTAGTGTTAAAAGCGAAAGCCACAGCACGTTGTCTGGAACCAGCTTCCAACATTCCGACGGCTCGCATCATCTCTTTTCGGGTCGTCTTTCCATAATAATGTTAATTGTATCGGTTCTGATGCAGATATTGTACCAATGAGATTGTCAAACCGCTAGTATTGTTTTATACAAATTCACATTGACAATCGATTTTCTTCTTATTAACGAATTTTAAACAATGTTTCTTATTTTGATGTTAAAACTCACGAAACAGCATTATTAGCGATACAAAAAAGTTAGTAAAATTAGCAGCAATACTCTTAAACGTACTTATTGATCCCTAGACACTTTTGATGTGAGTACTTACATTGACCAACTCATGTCTGTCAATCCTAAGACTTTTACTTGTAAGTCTTCTTCTCTTCTTCTGATTTACCGTACTTCGAGCTTTTACATTAACAGCTTTATTATTTATATTTTATATTTTAGAATATTGTTTTTATCTGCTGGTTCTCCATTATGTCTGTTATCTGAATATAGGAAAAAAATGTAATTAAGTATAAGTAAATGTTAGTTTAAATGAAATTACTTAGTTTATAATTAGCATTATAGAGTTGTCAGTTTAAGGAATAGATCGTTTAAAACGTAAATAATAGGACTTGACTATTTAATTTAAGGAATACAGCCATGGGTGTTTATTTAGCCACCATATTTTCAATAACACCACCAATTACGCACCTGCATACAACTACTGTGTGTAGTCGACACAAATTATAACACTCATCACACGTATGCGGTGATACGCACAGTAAGCAAATCAACGTAAATGGGCACTTTTGCATGGTTATATTAATAATCTAAGATTATTCCAACTTTATACGAACGGACGCGGGCGAGGTATACCTACGCGTTCAGATCTTGACATGAAACCGCGCGATTTCAAGGCCGTGTTCTTGAAATCCGTACGATAGTATTAGCGTAAATTTAAAATCCCAGCGAAAAGCTGAGATACAAAAGAATAAACTTAAACAACACAGTGACTTAAATTAAAAATTCCAACCTTATATTTAATACTACAAAGACCTATTTTTAATTGTGACTTCGATTTATTCAGTGTTTTTATGAAAAAAAGACCTAAAATCAAACATTACAAAACATTTTCGTAATTTTTTAATAATACAGAGACCAAATTCGATTTGAGTTATATTTCGTGAACGATTTCAAATAAAACACAGACCTAAGTAATAATTTGTCATTGATCCTACAGTACATTTTAATAAAATAAAGACTCAATTCAAGTTGAGCCTATATCAACTGAGAGAAAGTTACTGAAACAAAGACCTATTCCAAAACCAGTCAATATTATAATGATAAATATTTAACAAACTTCCGATTTGTTTAGTAAAACACTGACGCATCTCCAAATCTGCCGGCGTTTGACAAAAACCTCGCGCGCAACCGCCGCCGCAAAACTGAATTGGTCGATATTCGATGAACGAATGAAGTGTGCGGAGCGGGAAAGATAGTGACTCATGTATTTTATACGTTATTATTTACAGAAAAAAGTTGATTTTTAAAGAAGTATGCTGTGCCCCTTGGTCTATAAGGTCGTTTTTTCACCAAAACTAATTTTTCCGAAATTTTGAGTTAGGTCGTTATCTTATTAAGAGTGCGATATTTATCATAACTTTATTTTTTACTCTGTATGTTTTGTCCGCTAGAGGGCACCACTTTAGATTTTATCAAATCTCATATAGCCTATAACCAGCGGACAGTTAAGACGCTTATAATGATATGTCATTTGTCGAATTCTGATAAGTAGTTTAGAAGTTACGTGGAAACAGATGAACATACATACATACATACATACATAGCCTGTCAAAATCATAACCCTCCTTTTGCTTTGCCGTAGTCGGGTAAAAATGAGAATTGGCCTACCGGTCGTAGTTACACCCCGAAACTAAACGAAGTCTGGCCACTAATAATGAAGGTATATGCTTTCAAGAAACCCTGTACTGTGTTCTGAACACGTGAACTTCGCGGTTACGCAGTGTTACACTAACGCGCTTAATGTACTAATGACATTTCGTCAGATATAGTGCAATTCCGCGTAACTAGCAGTGAATAATACCGCGTATCGGACCAATGTAGCCATTTTTAAATAGCGTGGCAAAAGAATTTGGATATTAGTGTCCTGCAGTGGGACAAAAAAAAAGCAAAAAGCCTATGTACTGACATAGGCTGATACTTTTTGCTTTTTTTAGGTACATTTTCAAGGCATGTTTAGTGCAAAACCGAATAGTTTTTCTGCATCTACTCAAAGAACCTTGTTTTCTGTATCACTTTTCGAATTAAACATACATTTTTTTACAATACCTAATATTTTTTTATTGTGAACACCTGTTAATCACAGGGGTAGGTTAATTATTAACGACACGGCATACGATCTTATCTTATCAAAGTAATAATTTTAAAAGCACACGTTGTGATCTATATTTTTCGCATCTTGCCAGTAACAACAAAACATGCCTATAATATCACGTGTAATAATATAACTACTATATCCTACATAGTAGTACATACATCCAAATATCAATTGGAGAAATTTGACAGGTTGTGGTAAACTGATGTGTGGCTGTCTGGACATAATAATACATAGTAAGTATGTTTGGCAATAATAATATCTTAATAATAACCAGTGCAGCAGTGTGAACAAGGTGTGCGCAAAGGAAACTATTTGGGAAGTTTTGATGCTTGAATTAAAAGGACCATGAAAACCGACTTTGGCTAGAGTCATGCATTGCCTCACAGAAAATAGCGTAAAATAATGCTTTCTCTGTATATCACCGGAACAGTGAGGGTGTCGGACGCCCGATCGATTGGGAAGGGGAGTTAAAAAGCTTAACAGCGCATTTTCGCACTCCACTGGTGTCCCCATGGCCGGCATCAATCTCTTCAGATGATCCGATTGTTAATCTGCCGCCTATTACATTAAACGTATTACATTATTAGAAAAGATAACGTTAAATTAAAGTGTGAAAAATTAAAAGGAGTGCCGACTGCACTTAAAATAGATGATGTGATGATAAAAAGAACAAACTTGATGATCTAAGTGTATTTAATGATAATTGGAAATGCCCTTAAATGCTTGATAACAATAGCGACTGTTTTATAATAAGCTAATTATAAAGTGAATGAATGAAAAGAGTAGAGAGATAATGAACTAACGATAAAACAATAAAATACAATCACATAATGATAACAGAAAGATTATATATAGATGAACTTGTATAACAATAGGTATTGTAGCAAAATGTGGCGAATAAGTGCGTGTTTAGTTCTGGTGAATTATATTTGCGCAAGCGCTTCACCAATAGATGGTGGAAGATCGTTTACCATTCATGAAACTGTAAGTATTCCTTTCTCTCTCTTCTTCTTTCATCTGTGCTTAAGGTACTCAGTACGGAGTCAGGTCAATTTACAATGAGGTGTAGTGTGAATTTGTGTGAATTCCTTGCATATCCCTTCATATGGAGGAGAGCCAACGGGCTCTTCTCGTTTAGGTGACCTTATTCAAAGAGCCTGACTCAAGGGTCTATTTAATAGTGTAGGTACTCACAATATTGTGATTTATTTAGCATTAATAATACCAATAACGCGATGGTGAAGTAAATCCTTATGAGGAAACCTAAACTGCATATTTTGAAGAAGAAATTATTTGAAGAAGAAGTCTACCAACTACTCATTTACCCTCGTAAGGGTAGGTCTTTGCTGGAGCAAAGACAAGATACAAGAGACAAGCTGGAGCTTGTGGGGACATAAACATTATCTTACGAATTTTATATAATAATATCTATTTATATAATACTTTCTACTCCTGATAGTCTTGGGCAATCTAAATTTCGTAATGTATCATTCTATAACAAACTTTATCTATCACATATAAAGTTTAGAATTGCTTGTAATAATTCAAGGAACATAATGTCATTTATCTAATGCATTTCTACATCTTGTACATTATTTTTTCTACCTCCTTTCTCTTGTTGCCTCAGACCTTCCAGATTCCCAGTTACAAAAAGTCTAATTTCTCTTAACTATTTGTGTTGTTTAATTTATAGCCGGAAAATATTATGTCGCATGGTTACCCAGCAGAGCGGCACCAAGTGACCACAGAAGATGGATACATTCTGGAGATGCATAGGATCCCTGGGAAACGGGGGGAGACTCCTACTTCCAGCACGGGTCGGCCTGTGGTCTTCCTCATGCATGGTCTTTCAAGTGCATCCAGCGCATTCATCGGCCTTGGGCCTGAATGGAGCATAGGTAAAAAAGACAACATCACATACATTAACCTGGTCCCAAACTATAGGTTTTCCTTTGTGCTATGGAAACCAGGAACCACGAAAGAAACACAAATTAAAGTGAACACAAATATTTGTTTCTTCAATTGACATTTGGTTGGTGCGGAAATCGAAACCGTGACCTTGGCGTCTCAATTGTAAGTTAGAACTTACAAACTAAAAATCTTATCATAACTGATAAGAAAATTTGAATTTTTTAATTAGTCTCATTAATCCAGTCAATCCTAGGATTGAAGATTATCGATAATAAGCACGACGTGTTTTTGCATCGATAATCTAATAAAATACGGAGGTATTCTCCACCAGCTGATATGTTTTCTAAAAACAATGATTTGAACATTTTTAAACGCAGATAGGCATGTTAATGTGTTTGTTCAATGACTGGATGTAATATTTGTATTTCAGTATTAAATTTGTAGTTCCTCCTTTATCTTATACGAGTATCTGTAACATATATACTAAAGTTACCTAACACAAAGTGCTTTAGGTGTATATTTATAATACCTCTTTCTTCTCCTAAACAATGCATAATCTAGCCTAATAATATAGGTCATCACTTCTTGAACGAAAAATTCTGCTGTCCTCTAAAACATTGCTGATTGTACATTCATCTTCATCTCGGTGGTTTCCCGGTTGCATCCAAACCATCACTTTGGACCCCGGGGTGCGCTCAAATATGAATCCGGATTTGGAGAGTCTGGTGATTGCAACTAAGCGACTAAAGTCTGAACTTCGCAACCGACCAGAGAACTAGACCAAGTGGATCATCTTTATTTCCCAAATTATGCGAAACGTGCATGTTTTCTTACGATGTTTTCCCTCACTGCCAAGCTAATGGTAGAATTTTCTCAATTGCTCGTTTCAATTGTTCTTTTTAGGAAAAAAAATATTTAAAGTGCTCAAATGATAAAGACACACACTTAAATCTTTAACACCCCGTTGGTCTAATGCAGTCATCTAGCAAAAACTATGTTCCGAATTTTTCTACGATGGAGGCCTTGCCCGCAGTGGGACAGTACGAGTATATTGGTAGTTCACTTTACTTTGTACATCTTTCAGGATACCACCTAGCTGATGCTGGCTTCGACGTGTGGATGGGAAACGCTCGTGGAACGAGAAACTCCAGAAAACATATCACTCTCGACCCTGATGATGAGAAGGATAAGTTCCCGTTCTTCGACTTTAGCTTTGAAGAAATCGGAACAAAGGATATTCCTGCTATGGTTGACTACGCTTTGAGGGTAACTGGACAAAGTCAGCTGCATTATATCGGTACGTTTATTCATTATTATAAGGCCCATGTAAGGTCCAACGCTTCCAGACCTTTAAAAAATAAGTAAACAATTGAGTGAATAAAGTTTCTTCACGATGTATTCCAACGTTACCCCAAGTAAAAGAAAAAACATAAATAAATTAACCATATTTACCTGCTCCTCCCCATGTGGTCTGTTTTTGGACATTTGTCCATCTTTAAAATCCTTTCAGTCATTTAACTATGTGTTTGATATTTTTATCAATGTATTTTATGTCAATTTTAAATTCATTTAGCAACTGCTTTGCACTGCCTACCCCATTGCCAACACGCTGTTTTTCTTTTCTCTACCCAAAGGTTGTCCGGAACTACCTTATTGTACTGCCTTTAGTTTGTTTTCACTCATGTATTCTGTTTCTGTAGAATAAGAATAATATCTAACCTAATAATTACACAATAATTGTAATTCCGTCAATATTTCTTGTCCTTCAAAGCGTACGGTCAAATGTTATCTATTTCCGTAGTTCTTGCTAAGACATAATTAATTTCATAAGTACATATTTCTTTAACTTCCAGGTCATTCACAAGGAGGAACCGTTTTTTTTGTACTGACCAGTATGCACCCAGAGTACAGCGTCAAATTCAAGTCTGCTCATCTTCTAGCGCCTAGCGGGTATCAGAATCATACTCCACCTGGGACTCTCATTAGCTTAGCGCGATTGGTTGATCAAATTTATGTAAGATATTGTGTTCCTTTTTCTAATTTTGAAATAGGTTTTGAACATGGGCTGAAATGGCAGTAATCCTTGCCAAGGACCTAAGAATCGTAGGAGCAAACGTGTTTTGCTTTACAACTAAACGTGCATGATTGGTTGGAATTGGCACAGGGTCGAACTTTGACGTCGGAGGCCAAGACCCACCTTGGATCACTAAACCAGCGTGGTAAGTAAGCAAACGCTCTTTCACCCATTGGAGTGACTTAAGAAGAACATTGGCTGTGAATGGATGAAACCTGGAATAAAAATCATAGCACAGCTTGAGGGTCTACATTCAGCAGTGGACGGAAAGTAATCAATTCTCAGTATCAGCCCGGAGTCCAGAAGCTAGCGTTGTTGTGAGCATTTGGAATATGAGGGCAAGGGAATATAAAGGAACAGGTAGAAGGGACAGTCTATAAAGACTATCCCTTCTTCTGCGCAGACTTTCATTATAAGCTTGACAGTAGTATCAAGCTTACAATGAAAGTCTGCGTGCATGATTAGAACCTAAGAACACCCTTTAAGAAGGTGCACGTTCATATAAACTAAGCTACCATCGATTATATTGATGATATATCTTCTAAATTGTTTATTTTCTTACAGGCGTTAGCTTTATCTCAAGGCATAGTAGAATGGTATCCCCCGAATTTCAATGTGAGCAGAGCTGCATCAAATACTGAGATGGTTGAGGAAGGAACACTTCTGTGTTCTGATACAGCGACGGATACCCAAATCTGTAGAAAGATTAACATTGTAGACATTATAGGAGGAGCGGTATGTTACTCACCTTCACTTTATTCTAATTTAAGTTTGCTATTAATACCAAAACTTTGCCAATAGATTGCGCAGGGTGTAAATCCGTTCTTTTGGAGTTATATCTTCTATACTATTTATAAAGAGATAACTTCTATAGACAACGACAAGGCTTATAGGTAAACCGAAAACACGAATCGCTTGCGCGATGTAATTGAGCACAGCGCCATCTATTAGTTCCTTTCTGAATTACGGTCCCGAAGCGAAGTGAGGGCGGGCCACTAGTTACATAATAAGTCTATAGAAATTATCTGTTTATTAATAGTAGGTACACATATAGATTTTTGGAAAAGAAAGGTACACCTGGTGTGAAGCACTGACCACTAAGAATATTCACTACACCAACATTTCTTTTATGGAATAAGTAGCAAATGAGCAGATGGGTCATCTGATGGCTTACGATTGCCATCGCCCATAGACACTCGTAAGATCAGTAGAGTCACAAATGCGCTATTAACTTTCATCTTCTTTTTCTTCAGCAGAATATATTTGCTCACTGAAGAGCATAAGCACAAAATAATTACACACAGAAAGTAGGCTGCCCACTAAGAGCTAAAAACGTGTCATGTACTCACGCATGCGCACTAACGGGGAAATACGCCTTTTCGATCACTATGACATAAGATTGTCGAACTGTCGAGGTCTGTGGTAGAGGCCGCGCGCTGATCTATTCATGCCGGGCAACAACCCTAGCATATGTCAACGAACTCTTCTAAATTCAAAATCAGGCTGAGTCTACCTTCTGTGTGTAATTATTTTGTGGCATAAACCTCTCTGATTTCTTCCCAGTTTCTTCTGTCGTCGGTCTTCCAGGACCACGGCCCCATTATGATCTGGCAGTTGTATATACTTTACTTTAAATTTATTCAGATCCTCAACGATACTCGTCCACCCGGCTTTCACGAAGGAGGATTAGCCGTCAAGCAAGCGGCTCACTACGGACAAAACATACGCGACAACGCATTTCGCCGCTGGAACTACGGCGCTCAAAACCCAGATATCTACGGCCAGGCAGATCCACCTATCTACAATTTGAGTTTGATTGTAACCAACACAGTTCTGCATTATTCGGTCTCTGATGACTTCTTAGATGAAAGGGATGCATTAGCAATGGTTGCGGATATGCCTAATGCTACAGCTCGGAGAGTTGCAAGAGATTCGTTTTTGCATAGTGACTATATACATGCTGAGGATAGCAGAGAGTTGGTGACGAATTATATTATAGATGCAATTTGGTCTATGGAGGATTCTCCGGATAGTGGGTAAGTCATCTTTTTACTGGTCCAACACTAATTTACCAACTCTGGTTTCAAACCCCTGTGACTCGGAAAGCAAGTTAAGCTTTTGGTCCTGCGCAGTGATCTTTCTGCGGTCGTGTTACACTGGTATCCCATCGAAATATGAAGGTAAGGAAATATACTCTACGCAGACACTTGTGCACTATAAATGACTTGCTTCGGTGGCTCATTGTTGCAATTGGCCGCCATTACCGATTTTTTATTTTTTTATGTGATAGGTGGCAGACGAGCTGACGGATCACCTTATGGTAAGCGATTACCGCCGCCCATAGACACCTGTAATACTAGTAGTCACAAGTGCGCTGCCAACCTTTAACCTCCTTTCCCTCCAAGGACCTCCTGTGCCCTCACTCACTCCACGAAACACAGAGCAGGATAGATAGATAGATACTCTTTATTGCACAACACATTACAGAACTTAATGCTAATAGTAATTTCCAAATACAATATCGGCAGGCATTCATTACAGTAAAAAAACAGTTACAATTATCACTCTGGTCGAGCCGGCCCATTCATGCCGAAACTTGGCTATCCTACGCGAAATCCCACTCGGTCTGATAACACTTGGATATAATAACTTTGTTTTGTTTCAGATCACACGGTACAACTATATTTTTGAGTGCGTTATTAAAAGTATATTTTGTATTTTATATTTTAAGAACATTTTTAAGATAAAAGTTTTTGTGTATAGTATTATATTATCTGTAGTATTACTAGTTTTATTTAAGTATGCCTTAAATGATTATTTAAAGTCGTAAGGCCCAGACAGCAGACACAATGGAAAATAAATTGTTTTATGCCTTTTAAAAGGTAAAGAAAATTTTAAAAGTAAAGAAAATTTAGTAACATATTTTTTAAATTAATTTAAAAGAATATTGGACGTATCTTGACATCGATATCATCCTTATTATTTGCCAGAATTTGAAATAATATTATGTATAAACAATTTCTCTCATCTAGGCGTGTAATTCCCAGTTGCCATCCAAAGTTGTCACTTCAGAGACGAGGTAACGCTTAGACCATTATTAAGGATTTGGGATGTCTGGTAATTACACATAATAAATAACATTTGATTGCCGGGTTGGCATGAGGTGGCTGAGAATAGAGAGGAGTGGCGAATTCTCGTGTTCCAGCTAAAATTAACTTCGAGTCGCTGAGCCAGCTTAGAAGTAAGTAACTGACATTTGACCAACGCAACCTTTTAACAGTAGAACCAGACCAACAATACACTACTTACAATATGCTGCGCTACATGCTTATACGTTACTGAAACTATTCGAAATGTGCAGGTTTCCTGACGATGTTGACTCGGGAAATACGTAAAGCTTGTCCAGCGCCTAATCCCTCTTTGCTCATGTTACACTGGTATCTCATTTGTTCACCGCCGAGAGGTTGGTAGAAATAAGGGTGCGTTTCGGAGCGGAGTCTTATAAAAATTGACCAATCACATTGCTCATCAGAGATAAGATGTGTATTTTGAGCAACGTGATTGGTCAATTTTTACAAGTCTCCGCTCAACTCCACGCAGCTCCTGCGTCTGTGGAAACGCACTGAAGCACAATATTTAGGCTTAGGAGGAGCCGGTCGAGAGGGAAAGTGACGGAAACAGGTCAAGGCACCCACTGTACATTCCTTCCTGATACCGTCATACCTTTCAATCGTTCAAGCACGGAGGGTATTGAACAAGGCATAGATGCATGCTTGAATTTTAACAACAACTTCCCGTACAAAACGTCTGTTCTTCCACTGATGTCCAGCATATCAGGCTGTGCTTATATGTTACTGAAACTATTCGAAATGTGCTGGTTTCCTGACGATGTTGCCACACATCAGGTTAATTACCACCATCTGTCAAATTTCTTCAATCGATTTTCAACCTTTTGTGTACGACAGTAAGCTGAGAGTCGATTGCAGACATTTGACAGTTTTGTATACTTTGATGTGTGTCTGTACTATCGCAAATATTATTATTAGGTACCGAGAATTATGAACAACTAAGACTACTACACATTTGATTTTCTCGTGTAAAAAAGGTGGAAGCCTAAAGGCCAAAAGATTTTCCTTCAACATCCCCTAAAATGGCGAACATGAAAATAACACGGCGCCGTAACGAGCGCAAGAGTTCACATAGTGCTCTCATAACGGGAAGTGAGGTGTGTGCCAGCGATAACAGTAAACAAACAGGTAACAGGACAGTAAACGGGAGAGGGTATAATTGCGCCTTGAGGGACACCCGCGTTTAAACTTTCATCGGGGATGAAGTGTTTTTGTGTTGGCTACGCAATAGTACAGTCAACTGCAAAAATATGTAAACACTTTAGGACCTTGTCACAATACACTAAAAAAGTAGAGGTCGTTCTACTTTCGTATATTATGTATTGTGACAAGGTCCTGAAGTGTATACATATTTTTGGAGTTGACTGTACAGCTTCGCGACGGTGAAGTGTCAATACCTGCTATCTAACATAAGTATTTTAAGCAAATTACTTCCTTATAATATCAACGGTGTTAAGGTTGATTTTATTGCACACAAAACAGAGGTATAAAACTTAGAACTAGTTAAAACAGGAGTAATGTTCAACAAAGGCGTATATTATATGAATTCATTTGTTAGATAGGAGGTATTGGCACATAATTAACGTTAGGTAGTAATATTGCATTACCGACCTTCAAAAAGGGGTTTGCACTTTGCAGTAGACGAGGTATAAAACGGCCCTCCGTGTGATGGAATGTCATTGTCAAGAGTATCGTGTGCCCGTTTTATGAAGGCCGCCTCCAATCGGTCAGATTTTTTTTATGTGATAAGTAGCAGACGAGCAGGCGGATCACCTGATGGTACCGCTCATGGACACTTGCAACAGCAGTGGAGTTACAAGTGTGCTGCCAACCTTTTATCCTCTTCCCCCCGGGTGGGCCTCCGGTACCCGGCACAGGGGCTGCTTCACGCCGGTTTTCTGTGAGGCAGTGGTATCACTCCGGTCGAACCGGCCCATTCATGCCGAAGCGTGGCTCTCCCACAATCTCCCACAGATTGAAGGATAAGGGGCCTATCTTCCACAGTGGACGTCTTATAGCTGAGATGATAATGATGATGAATCTTTCAAAAGAGTCCCTTTTTAGGCCAGCAGCGCCAGAAGTGTTCACTTCTGTTCTCTAGTGCTCACGAGCAGTAATCGCTTAATTATGGACCGATCAATCGATATTCGATCGAGGGCATCGATAAAAGCACGGACCCAGATTCAGAACTGGGTCTGTGCTTCCAACCACGGGTAAATAACATAAATTAATAAAACAAAACACAAAATCTATTCTTGTTTTTAAAACGTGCAGAAATATTTATTTATCATTTATCCTCGTTAATAACTAGACAACTTATCATCCTACAGTATAAAAAAAATATATCTGAAATCCGATAAATTTTGTCATAATGATTTCAAATCTAATCTATTTATAATGCTTCTAATAACGATGTAATCGTATACGATTACACTGTCTTATACGTTATTATGTATACCCACACATAATATTCGATATAATCGACATCCAGTTCTATCTATTGGTAATGTGGAAGTAATAGCAAAATTAAGTCTCTTTAAAAGACATTTCACTCAATGAGAGTTTTGCAATTATTTATATGAGTATGTATTTCTGTAATTAAAACAACTTAACATAAACATGTACCTACAATCTAGGATCTTATGATTTTTTAATTACAAACGATACCTTAGATTATTCAATTGAAATTCATCCAAAAAAACGCGAAAATGCCAATTTCAGACCAAGTTATTGTCACCAAAAGAAGATATACAGGTATATGGCTACCATTAAACCAGTATTAACTGTATAAGCCGCACTAAGTATTTAATAAAATGGTTATAAAACTCTGACACTTGATAAAAGCATCGTTAAAGCAGCCCAGAGGACTATTCGCCTCAAATGGAGTTTAAAATTTAGCTCGTAAAGGCACCCTTTGGTGCCAGTTAGGAGAAACCAGTTAAATATAGGGTTTCTAAAGTAATACCACAAAAATACGGTATACTATCTTTAGAATAATAATTTTAACCAACATAGGACCGTTAATTTCCCATCAGTACTTTTTTTAGTATACAGCAATAACAAAGTTACCTAAGTTATAAGTAGGTATTATATTAATCACAGTGCCAAATATTTTGTTTCCCTACGATTTCTTACTTTGAAGATTAAAAATTAGATCTATCATCAATTAGAGACAAGTATGTATATTAACGCCCCGTTTGGTCTAGTGGTTAAAGTACCGGGCCCTGACCTCGGGGTCCCGGGTTCGAATCCCGGGTCGAGTAAACTGTTACAAAACTCTGACACTCTGATGTTGCGAATTTTTCGAACATAGCTCGAGTTTGTGACCAATCCGCATTAAGCAAGCGTGGTGATTAAGCCTAATAAAAATAATAAGCTATGTCTTATTTCTTTGATGGAGGCCTTTGCCCTGCAGTGGGACAGTTTATAGGCTGCTAATACCACGCTTGCCTAAGGCGGATTGGTGAGCACTATATTAGAAAAAAAATAACTATTGGTCGACCCTATTATGTGACAGTTACATAAACTAATACAAAATCATGAGGCAACCTTAATCCTTCAATTAAATGTTCAGGTTTCCCAATAACTACATACTCAATAACTAAACACACTCCCGTTGCGTAAATGTTACCTTTAAATAAACATCATGTGTAAATAATAATAAAAATCTTGTTATTAAATGAACGACCATTTCGAATGAAGAAAGAAATACACACAACACTTCCTCCAAATACTATATTATTATGTGAATTTACGCCTTTACAAACCCATATAGTATTTCGTTGAACCAAAAACAGCCGCATTGAAATGGAAATTCTCCGTCAAGCGAAATTACACTCAACATCATCTTTATATCAAAGACGTAAGGCTCCGTTTTGACAAATGGTCTATCTCCACCGATTTTGCGAGATGACAAAAGAAAAAATTTAGGTGTCTATCTGGAAAGAGGCTCCATTCAGCCGTTCAGAAACTTGAAAGAAATAATAAAAGATACCCTCTTTCGTTACACTGAATGATTTTTTACTTTGAGATCTATAAATCATGTCGTCCTGCTTATTTACTTTACATTAATATTTATGTAGAGATTGTAGGTAACAGGTGTATATGTGGCTTTATACTCAAAGATATCAATTGAATGTTTATTAAAGTGGTTAACTTGGTTCTGAGAAGAAGGTACGTGCTCTGATCACATTAATATTATAAAAGCGAAAATTTGTTTCTGAAGATCGTGTATATTTCTTAGGTCCCTTTGCGCTTGATGTTGAAATTACGAGTAAGTTATCTCTTTATGAAAAGTACTACCGTGGCCCACCTTCGTTTCTTTCGGGACATTAGTTCCACTCTCTACTCAATAGATGGCGCTGGGCGTTGATTGCTGGTTGTTGGTCGATGTCTTCTGAATTTATCTCTTTATAAATAGTATAGAAGAAGATATAGAAGAAAAAATAGTAGACATGATGTACTGATAAAAGCTTGGCGTGAGGTTGGTAAATGTTTGTATACAAGTAAATCGCGCGAACAAGCTTTTTTTAAACACACATTTTATTGATTGTGTTACCTATACGAATGAGGCTATAAGTTGATTGTTAAAATTTTCAAGTAAAGTTTTACATTCTTTATTTTAGAACAATTAAAGAACACCTTTCAAAATGATAATTTTTTGCTTTTAAATATTTTAACAATAACGAATAGTATTTGTATTGTACAGTGGCCAGCACATCAAGTTACTACAATCTGTCAAATTTCCTCAGTTGATATTGAACCAAACACGTTTGACATAAAAGTGAGGTTCGATTGAAGAAATTTGACAGATTGTAGTAACTTGATGTGCAGGCCACCGTACATAAAATTTATCTTACTAGCTTCACGGGTTAATCTACCCGTATCTTTCGTACTTCGCCATTCACAAAGGAAGTTCATATTCACTCAACCGGATTTCTCACTACAAGCACAACCATAAGACATTCCAGCCCGAGCTACAGAGACGTCTAGTTTTTTCTATTTGCTCCGTACATTCGCAACCTGTTACTTCTATCAAACGAGAGGAAGTCACGTGCTGGAAGCGTGTCTTCACTCCAGCTTCACAACTCACAAGTAACAGGATCGCTTTAGTTTTGCTCCTTGTTTTGTTGAAAATCCTTTCTTACAATTTCCGATTCAAGATTGGCTCGCTACAAAGAGTTAAATCTATCAGAAAGACGTGAAAGGAACTTTGTTGCTTTAGGTTTACGGATGGAGATAAAATAAAGAGGCTTTAAATAGATAGAGAGTAGAGAGATATGTATCTTCTTAATGCTCGTAAATTCTACATTTAAAGAAATCAACAGTTTTGTTTTTATGAAAATCGTTAGTTATTACTGTTTTCATTTTGTTATAAAACAATACAACCTGCTTTGATATCCAACTTATAACGCCTTTTGTGATCAGCTGGTTTAAAATAAGAAAATTAGTATGTGAATGCTTTTTTAAATATTTCGCTATATGATGATGATGTGCTGCGCTGTGTTTCGTCGAGTGAGTGAGAGTACCGGAGGCCCAGAAGGGATAGGGGCATAAAGGTTTGCAGCGTAACTGTAACTCTACCAGTGTATAAGGGCGGCGCCCTTTGTAATCGCTTACCATAAGATGTTCCATCTGCTTGTCCGCCGTGAGGCCTAGTGTCGCTACTGTCGAGCCGGCCCATTCATGACGAAGTGTGGCTGTCCCACGTTTAAAAAATCTATCTGTGTTACTGTTGCTGGCTTAATGTTTGAAAGTTTCATGTAGCACGAGTTCATTCCTCACCCATGTCGATCCACACATAGTTTGGAATATTTACCTGTAACAAATATAATACTTGTTAATAAAACATGATCCTCAAACTATATTTGCAAGTCGCAGATGTGAGAAAAACAAGTTACGGATACAAAAGACATCAATAACAGAGATATTTTATTTTTCATGAGAGTGTAGCTAAGGTACTTGAATTTATCTATGACAGTAACCGGTTATAGGACGAAAGTACAGCCACAAAGTGTACAAAACTGTCATTACATTTTTGCTAATATTACAGCTAAGTCAAGCCTTAATATGAGCTAAGCCAAGCACTTAGTTAGGTATAGCGTATCGTAGTATGGCTACGGGAAGTCCCCCGTAGCAGTGCTACGATATGCTATCACTGCTACCATATGGTGCTTATGGACAGGTGACTATTCAATAGCATTTCTTTACGTCATTGGAATTTTTCTTTCGTAGAAGTGGATAAAGTCGTAGTAATGCTACGACATGCTACATGTGCTACGCTGCACAGAATAAATCACCAATCAAAATTGAACTTTACATCAACTACAATAAAATCATTACTCAAGTGTAGCAAATAATCGACTATAATAATCAAAACTAAGAATAACACTGTAGACTGTGCTATTGATATTCCACCCTCTACAATCGCTTCGCAACTGTTCCTTTGAGTATTGATGACAAAGCCACAGCTGTTATTGGGTTGTGCTCTTTAGCTGACGTCACCTATGACGCTACAGAGGGGTGGAATGTCAACTCGTGACACATCAATTAGAGATACACAGTCGTCAAAGACTAGTGAGGAATCGGGACAATCGATTTAATAATCAACAGATTAATCAGCGGCACTGTTTTGATTCTTTATTTGGAATTTATGTCACTATCACTTACTAACTGCCCTCTATCACTATGCTGATAATTGTCGGTAACATTTGTACAGAGCATCTGCTACCTAACACATCAAATACAAAGGCCAGCCTTGTGGTAAGCGATGGACCTTAGAAAATTCTTGATCTTTCTCGAACCTTCCATAATGTTCCAATACCATCGGGTAGGTTTGGTCAATCTGCATATGTGTCGAGGTGCAACGGAATAATATACCTTTACCCATAAGAGATAAACTCTTTTTCAGCATGTAGGGACACATAGTCGTTACAGTACAATGTGTCAATGTAAATTCGGCCAAATAAGCCTAGTCATTTCTATTTCCCGGCTTGTCGCACATTGGCGAGGAATACGCATCACAGATTACCGCATACTCCGTTGGGAGCCACCACCGCAGCTTTGATTGTGTCTGTGCGATCTCTACGATTAGTATGGATAGTTGTCGAACGAGGGGCAATTGTCGTGCATTCGACATTGAAATCGAATTAGGGATTTGTATGGCCGAATGTATGAAATCTTCAAATTCGAGTTCAATGTCGAGTTCTTGCATCAGGCCAGTCTTCTGTGATGCCGTAGTATCACTCCGGTCGAGTCGATGATATAATTTCCAAAATACTTTGATTATGTTTTCGGACGACTCCGACACAAGAACGCTACTTGTTGTTCCTTACCCATACTAATACTATACTTACTAATATTATAAAATGGGAAAGTGTGCCTGTATGTTTGTCTTTCTTTCACAGTAAAACGGAGCGACGAATTGACGTGATTTTTAAGTGGAATAGTTGAAGGGATGCAAAGTAACAGATGCTACCCCGAATTGATTTACGCAAGCGAAGCCGCGGGCAAAAGCTAGTACGTATATAATTCGACTTTTGAATAGAGTTTAAACTCGAAGTACGGCAGCAGAATGCAGAAATCGAGTACTTAATAGTAACCAACTGCTCTCCGCTGTTCGCTGAAGTTCGCCAATCGGTACAACTTGAGCTCTGCAAGGCGAGGAGTAAGCCCCACTTGATACATGTTAAAGGATTTTGAACAGTTTCATTCTCTTAGCCACTTATTTTATTCAATACCACTTTTCCGCTTGCGACATTTCCAGTGTAAGCTAAATTGTTTTCTTGCATGAATAAATCGTTTTCTAGCAGATATAGTATCCCTAAACTAGTGGCCCGCCCTCACTTCGCTTCGGGACCGTCAGATCGACTCAGAAATGAGATTCGATTCAGAAATGAACCAATAGATGGCGCTGTGCTCAATTGCATCGCGCAAGCGTTTCGTGTTTTCGGTTTACCTATAAGCCTTTTCGTTGTCTGTAGATGTTATCTCTTTATAAATAGTATAGAAGATAAATGATAAATAAAGTAAATTTTCCTACGGTAAGTAAGACATTAATTTTTATAAGCTATGCTTAGTGCAGAGTTATGCTAGATGTAAGTCCTGTACTTTGTAAACTTTATGGCAAATAAACTTTATTAATTGGTCACAACAAGACTAAATAGTACATTATAAAGGTGTGCAGCGCAATTGTGACTCCACTGGAGTTGCGGGTGTCTATGGGCGGCGGCAATCGGTTACCATTACGTGATCCGTCTGCTCGTCTGCCACCTATATAAAAAAACATAGATCACGAGCAAAAGATTTCGATCTGAAACAGTTAAAGGTAATAAAAACAATGCCTAATACAATATTACTATTTGTTGTTTTTATGTAATAGGTGGCAGACAAGCAGGCGGATCACCTGATGGTAAGCGATTGCCGCCGCCCACACCAGTAGAGTCGCAAGTGCGCCACCAACCTTTAGCCCCCTTTCCCTCAATTGGGCCTCCGGTATCTTCACTCACTCGACGAAACACAGCACAGACGCTGCTTAAGGCCAGTTTTCTGTGAGGCCGTGGTATCACTTCGGTCGAGCCGGCCCATTCAAGCCAAAGCGTAACCTTCCCGCGGATGAAAACGGTTCAACGGTTGTACTGAATTATTCATCTTCAATTTAATTTAATTAAAAATTCGTTGTGCTCAGCCAAAGGTTTCACTCAAAACCACCTGCCTTATTATCCTGAAGATTAAGGCTGCAAAGTGGCAACTTCATTAAGCCTTATCTAAAGAGTTGCTTAAGCTATTCCTAAAGAAACATTAAGCCTTTAAACGCGAGTTAAACGGCACATTGTGGATAATTCCTCAAAACGGCTGAACATTTCACCGACAAAGGACGCTAGGTACCTTAGGCTGTTTTACACTGAGATACTAACGCAAAGACTGACGCTTTGGATTATACAAATACTTAATACATTAGTTCCATTCTCTACCAATAGATGGCGCTGGGTTTTTTTTTTCATGTGATAGGTAGCAGGCGAGCAGGCGGATCACCTGATGGTAAGCAATTGCCGCCGCCCATGGACACTTGCAATACCAGTGGAGTTACATACAAGTGCGCTGCCAACCTTTTATCCCCTTCCCCCCGAGGGGGCCTCCGGTACCCTCACCCACTTGGCGAAACACAGCACAGGGGCTGCTTCACGCCGGTTATCTGTGAGGCAGTGGTCGAGCTGGCCCATTCATGCCGAAGCGTGGCTCTCCCACAGTTGTCGATATCGATTGCATCGGGCTAGTGTTTCGTTTTTTCGGATTGCATATATATAAGACTATATAAGACTTCTATGGAAGTTGTCCCCTTTAAAAATAGTATACACTCAGGCAATTCTAACTCTAAAATTTGACACGACTCTGCCAGCTTGCGATTTCGTCGATATATTGTGGCTTAATAAAGCTGCTTCTACATGAGGAAGCAACTGCGGCTTCCTTCATTAAGGCCAGGACACACTAACGTCACTATTTATTCGCCTAATGCCCGATAGTCGCGCGCTAACGCAGTCATTCCACCTGGCCTGAGGGATGTGGGAGTAGGAAAGCCAATGTGCCATTGAAGTGAAGGATATTAATCCGCTTATTTTTTTTTTTTGTATCAACCTAAAAATACTGTCCCACTGCAGGGCAAAGGCCTATATCATAAAAATCATAGGTGATCATAAACCCGAGCTATGTTAAAAAAATTTAAACATAATTTTAGCTCGACCCGGGAATCGCCCGACGGTTTTGTAATGTACTGCCCCAATTTTAAGTCCTTTTTGCATATCTCATGTAATTCAAAGATTATATCCCAGGCTTTCCTCGTCCATTACTGCCAACAATTCTAAGGGCAGCGAACAGCAAAGTAACTAACTAGTGGTAGTAAGCCCTACACCAATTTTCCTTACTTGGCGTTAACTTCACTCTTTAGGACATCATGTATTTACCCCTGGAACCTATAATAGCTGAGTTCAAATCTTACCCTCGCAATCGTTTTGATTCCACAACAAAGCAATTCCATGCTCTTCCACTACAGAGAACAAAGTCAGTGATGCTGACTTTAAAGCCTCCATAAACCCGAAGCGTGGTCAACCTAAGAGGTCAGCTTACACCGGATGGCTTAACCTTCTGTTGACACTCTTTACTGGCCATTATGACGCGCGGCCAGCTAATGGCGATCCTTCCAATATTTGTACGAACTTTATTTAATCCCCCTGCAGATGCTTTCTAAACGAATTTTCGGAGATAATTGGATTTTCTTTCTTCGTGCTCCGTTTCCACAGGACTTCTTAATCGGGATCTTACTGAATGCACCGTTTTAGGCACGGACTCGTCTAAAGAACCCACTTAAAACCGCTCAGTTAAATTAGGGCCAATCGGAAAAACTTTTCTTTACTTAGGACTGGGAAAATTTAAGATTGTCTTTCAAGAATTACTCTCAGATTATTTAGGCGTCTTGTTCTAAAATTATAATAAATTGTTTGATTTAATTATAGATTTAATTTATAACAGATCTATTTTGATCAACCTAGATCCAGTTCGTGCTCACCAACTTTGTTACGTCATCCTTTCTTCACATTGTTGGACTTTTTAGGTTTATGAAATGGGTTTGTACCACAATCAACGCCCATTTGTGTAATTCACAGTTAAGTATATACTTTGTTAAGTGCCTATGTTTGACACCTCTTCTTCTTCTTGTAGTGCCGCTTCTTTACTGAAGATTGACCATCAGATATTGAATTCGTGACTTATCCATGACAAGCCTAAAAAGTTGTTAGGCGGATTGGATGAGAAGCCAATGTTGTACTTATGTTCCTGATTATTATTATTATTATAAAATGCCCGTCGTGTTCCACTGCTGGGCAAAGGCCTCCCTACCCCTCCTCCACATTTCACGATCCAGGGTGACTGTCCAGTTGGCGCAATAGATGTCGAGCTCATCCCGCCATCGCCTCCTCGGTCTACCTCGTGGCCGCCGTCTATTTTTGGGTCCCCACTCGTTCCTGAGCCATTACATTTTTCGCCTTCCAATTTCGAGTCTCCCATCAATCTTTCCCATCATGATATGTTTAGAGAAGGTGATGTTGTGGGTTCCTTAAGATGTGGCCAAGTTATTTATTTGACTCTTATGTCTATGAAAATAAGAATCAACAGCGTGCAGTGAAATATATAGCCCATGTGCACACATACGACACTTCGCCTCGGCCTGGTTTTAAACAGTATTGCGCTTAAATTAACTGCAGCCTGCCACTAGCTTTATTAAATTTAGTGGCGTCGATATTTTTAATGCGTTTCAAGCATTTTTAAATTGCCGCTGGGATATTTTTTTAACTTACGCCTGCCGCTGAACAGTTTATCGATAACTTTTCAATTTATGTTCCAGTGGGTAGCAATTTTATGAAAGTTGAAAGTGCAACATGGATTTATTACTTATGATTTGAAGTTCAGAACGTTAGCACAATTGGTTCCTTTTGTACGTTGGCAGTCTTGTATCCCCGTGCCTCGGAAAGGACTTGGTTATGGGCCTGGTCGCTCTTCTATCGTGTAACACTGATGTCCCATCGAAAAACGATAGCAAAGGTGATATTTTATAACCATTTAATTTCATTATTGGAAGAACAAATACAATTAAAAGACTTAGTTATAACTATCGCACTAAGCTAAGCAGAGTCGATTCAATAGTGTACATGTGTCTACGCACACACTTGTGCAGTACCCTGCGTAGATGCCTTATTGAGATTGGCAGCTTTACCCAAAATATAGGAAGGAGGGCATTACTTGTCGATTCCTGGCGCGTCGCGTGCGTCGCGGGAGCGGTAGACGCGCGCCGTCGAGCCATTTTTATCTAACTTCCACTCAGTCGAGCGGGATAAGAGCCGATCGCACCTACAAACAGGTGCCAGGGCTGCCTGTAGCACAAATTGGGACAACATACATTGTCGTCCCAAACTAAGGTTTTCCCTTGTGCTATGGAAACCGGAAACAACGAAGGAACCACAAACACCCTGACCCAACAAAAAAACTGTTTCATCAACAAATATTTGTGGCGCGGGAATCAAACCCGCTACCCTTGCGTTTCATCCGCCGCTCAAAGCATTGCGCTAAAAAAAGCATAAGTGTAGACCGAAAAAAAAAGAATTCTATCAAAGGAATATCAAAGCAATTAATATGTGTTCAAATTTGACGGCCTCGATAGCGCAGTGGCTAATGTGTTCGCCCGAAGCGCGAAAGGACTTTCGCAGGGTTCGATTCCCAGTCAAGTCAATTAGCAAAATACTTTTTCTAAGTTGTCTTCTGTCTGGGTGTTCTGGGTTGACGCCCCCAGTTAATTATTGTCACCTGGTACTCATAGTTCAGGGGTTGCCCTAGTTTGAGACCAGGTTGATTGATTTGATGGTCTGGCGCATTTATTTATTTATTTTATTTGCATACCTATTCTTTAAGTTATGAACTAAATAAAGACGCGACAGACAAGGGCATTTATAATTAATTTAAGGTTATCTCAAGTCTGACCTTAATTATCATGAATGAAGAACATGAATGACAAACTGACAATATTACAAGGAAATACAAATTAGGTCATAATAACTTGCAGTAAAATACATAACGAAAACAACATTAAACAAATATTTTTATAATTTGTAGATATTGTACCTACCTATTACTCTAATTCATAATCATGTAAAGTAAACTGACAGATGTCAATGACAAGTTTCTATGCATTTTGACATTTTGCATGTGTCAAATTGAGTGATATTTTAAGGGGGGGACATCTGTCAGTTTACTTTACATGATTATGAATCAGAGTATACGGGTGAATAAAATTAGTGAGGAAAACTGGGACAACCCTGTCCCAGTTTCACTTGAAATATATGTAACTGAGCACAGGGTTGTATTTTAGGGAAATTCGACTATTAGTTACCAGTTCGGCTTGTCATATGGAACCGAGTACGTACCTGTCTACCGTGAAATGGTGTAGGCTTGGAGTTTATTTTACAGGATATTACGGCTTTTATAGACTACCAAACGCAAGTTAACGCGTTCTTGTTACCATGAGAATAAGATTCAAAGTGGAATGACAAAGTGCGCTTACGCGTTGCTTAAAGGGATCGTATTCCCATAAGTTGGGGCCGGATTTAAAGGCTTTATAGTCTCAATTTTTCCCGGGTTCTTTAGTATACTCTATCGTACTTACAGAGGAAAACATTTAGTACTCGTATTTAAGTTTCGCCCGACATGCGAGCGGAAAGAAGTATTAACAAAGTCAGTAAATTATTTGGTTGTGCACTTTGACGAAATTCAATCATGTCATAATGTATCAATATCTCTGCCAGAGCCCAATTTTTATTTCAAACAAAATCCATGAAACACTTGCGCGATGTAATTTACTCCCAGCGCCATCTATTGGTACTAGTCTAAGTTAAGTAGCGAAACGAAGTGGGAGCGGGCCACTAGAATAAATGTACTATTATAAATAAGAAGTTCTAATACTACTAGAGTCCAAACTCAGAACTTTTTTATGACCGTGAAAAATTGTCCGATTTTATCCGCACAAAACTTCGTCAAACAGAGGGTGCTCGTCGTACATTTTTATTCACACATCCCGCCCTGGCAAATGAAACCAATTTACTGCGTATCATGTAGGTTCGCTGGGAACTATTTATGCCGTGCGTCTGTACTCTAGTCACGTTTCTGATCATAGGAGACCGATATTGGAGGCCACGCTCTATCCATAGAGTTGGTGAGAACCTAGAAAGGGCAGAAAAGGCGCAAGTAATTAGATTTTGTTAGAGGGAGAGGCACCCGAGAAAGCGCTAGAGAGGTAAGGTAGAAAATAATCTTAACTTATTTTAACTGTGGGAGAGCCACGCTTCGGCATGAATGGGCCGGCTCGACCGAAGTGATACCACTGCCTCTCAGAAAACCGGCGTGAAGCAGCCCCTGGGCTGTGTTTCGCTGAGTGAGTGAGGGTACCGGAGGCCCACTCGGGGGGGGAAGGGGATAAAAGGTTGGCAGCGCACTTGTAACTCCACTGGTGTTGCAAGTGTCCATGGGCGGCGGCAATTGCTTACCATCAGGTGATCCGCTCGCCTGCTACCTATCACATAAAAAAAAAAAACCAGGCTGATGACTAGCAGAAGGTGGCGCAGGAGCGACCTCGAATTAGTCTTATTATTGGAAGCCAAGGCTCACCTTTGGGTCGCTGCACCAACCTATTTAGTTTAGTTAGAAAGAGAGTCACGGCCTGAGAGGAAACCAGCGTGAAACAGAACCTTCGCTGTTTCGCCTAGTGAGTGACCGGGACTGGGGGGCCGGCGGCCCAATTGGGTATTTGACTAATCTCGATATAGTAAAAACTATTGATACTCTATCAAAATATTGGTAAATAAGAACCAATGGCCAACATTTTCAGTTAAAAATATAACGTCTAGCTAGTTTTGTGAGCATTCAAAGTTTCATGGGCAAGTCCATTTTTAAAGTAAAATATATATTGAAATACCCGTACATTTTCCACCAACTTTTATTATAAAACCATTTACTTAAACGAAACATTTGATATAGCTACTAAACAAAATTTACTAGATGCGCACACAGAAGTTTGAGTTGTGACGTCACAATTCAATAGCCATTTGTATAGAGCGTTTTTGGGCTTGCCCAAAATATGTGCTCTTAAAGTTGTGATATCTCAGGTAATTCAAATGAAATCAAGTGATTCTTTCAACGATGTTCCTTAAATTGAGGCGTCTATTCATTAAACACATAAAAAAATTTTAGTCAAATACCCAATTCAGGCAGGAGGGTTAAATGTTGACTGGGCTCTTGTAATTCTACTGGTGTTGCAGACAGACATATGGGCCTTTCAAAGTCCAAAAAAGATAGCCCGAAGTGGCGCCGTATGAACCAATTAAGAAAAACTACATGACTTAAGTCATATGTTACGAGAGACGCGACATAAATCACTGTTATCTCGGAAACTTAGAAGTTTCGCCGTCATAGATTACGGGACCAAGAACTGATATAACTCTAATTCAATTGAATCTTCCTTGTAACTTCTCTTTTAGGGTATTATCAAAACAATCGATTGAGCATCAATTGATGATAGAATGGATTTGAGTCGGCGTCGAATTTTAAATAGATTTGCAAACGTTAATCGACCACATGCAATGAAAAAAGTAACGACTACCAGATACGAGTAGGCCCACTTATCAAGAAATCGCATCGTGACCACGCTTTGCAAAACGTTAGTACTTCAGCACGAAGCACCTTCGATGACGTATCGTATCGTTTAACATGTATTAGCTACGTTAATTGTAGGAATTGGACAGGCGCTTACGATGCGATACTATCCTTTCTGACGTTTGGACAATTTTAGTTTTGCTTAAGTACGATAGAGGGAGCTTTTCAAATATTTATTCAAATTGTCTACGATACGCATACGCTAAAATTTCTGTGAAAAGTGCATGCCAGACCTACAGACCTATCGTTAACATCGATCGATAGAACCAACCGATTGGTTGGAACGGTATCCATCGAACAATCAAAGCTACCAGGCTAGTCGAACAACTTCGACCTTCATTGATCGAAAGTCTTCGATAGACAATCGATAGGCGACAGCAACTGAATTACACGCTGAGATAAATGAAGTTGAGATTTGGCTACAGAAAACATGTAACAGGAAACGTGATGTAATCACCGTATAACTCGAAAACTTCGAAGTCCTTTCATAGATTCTGGGTCCAGCGAGAACTGATAACTAACTAATTCAATTGAACTTTATAACTTTCTTACTCGTGTAATACTGAGTCTAGTCCTGCTTCATGTTTGCGAGAAGTTGAAAGTAAATCAACTGAATAGAATAAAATAGCAACACTTTTTTTCTTCAAACCAGAATATGTATACATATAATGTATTACTGCCACACTCAAAGTTTTTTCTTAAGTGTCAATTAAAGTTAATTGCCATCTCTGAATACAGCAGCAAGTGTCAATTTATTTTTTTCTTTTTTTAACATATGTCTCACTACAGACCTAGCTACCCACCAATATTATTGGTCTCGAGTCACGGTCGTCCAATCCTTTAGGCATCAAATTAATTTCTTCAGCGTTTTCTCGGCCTAATAACTTTTTATTTTCGGGCTCCCACTCAATGGCGATTTTTGCCAAAAAGTTATCTACCAAGCGGCTAACGTGACGTGTGACGTGTCATTACTCTTCATTAACATCAAATGATTATTTAACCCAACCCGAATTATGTCATCAGAAATTAATTAACGAAATCAACAGTCGCAAAAATGCCGTTCCCAAGATACTTCCGTCCGCGCAATCGAATCGGTATTCAGTTGATTTGTCGATAAATGCAGTTGAATTGCACCGCGAGAGCTCTCGACGGCCGCCATCAGAGCTGAATAGGATGTTTCCGAATTGATCGCGTTGGAAATATTGGCAAGAGGTGTTTGCTGAAGGCTTAACACGCTGGATAAAATTGCGTCGATTTTATTAAATTGACTTTTGCGTCGACTTCGGTAGCTCGGCCACCTCGAGTGAATGGTTATGTGGTAAAAAGAGCATTTGGGGACGTTGTGATGGGTAAAGTAGAAAATAATAATTGAGACTGCATCACTGTGTGCACTTGTGACAATAAAATATACTTGTATTGCAAGTTTCCTAGGTCTCTCCTACAAGTTATAGTAAAGATTTTATTAGTAATTTGGCTGGAGTCATATATCTACTGTTGTTGCAAGTGTCTATAGCCTACCATCAAGCGATCTGTTTATTTTTTTATGTGATGTAGCAGACGAGCAGGCTGATCGCCCATCGACACCTGGAACAACAGTGGAGTCAAAATAATGCTGCCAACGTTTTAACCGCTTCTCCCCCCTCCCCAGATGGGCCTCCGGTACCCTCACTCACTCGGCGAAACACAGCACAGGGCTGCTTCACGCCGGTTTTCTGTGAGCTACCTGTCTGCTCGCCTGCCATCTATCACATAAAAAAAAATCAAAACATCGCGTGGTGTAAAATCTTTTGCGATTTCAGCACAGCACATACCCTAAAAGCGTCGATACTCCCACTAGCAAAAACGGCATCTATATTCCCACCACGCATACTCCCAGCAACTGCAGACCCTAACGAACCCTGCGCAACTAATATTTCACCCGGATTCGATCGCGTGATGGGCGGCGCCGGTTAATTCGGCCTGATAAGAAAGGGGTAGAGCAGGTTCGAATGTCCGATCCGGATCCGGATCTGAATCTGAATGGTGGAATAATGTCAATATTACATAATCGTATTAATCCGATTATTCCAAGGTTATCCGACAAAAGATTTAAATTACCGACATAGTGTATCGAATCAGCATGCAGTGGCAATGGGCTGGGCATATCTGTCGAAGAAATGACAACCGTTGAGGTAGAAAAGTTCTGGACTCCAGTGCGCGACTCGGAAAGCTATTGAATTAATATTGAAAACCGTATGTTTTTTTATAATAATATTTCACTACATCATATACATTGGTCTGACTCTGAGATAGGTAGCTCAAGCACCTGTGTTACAGATATCAGAACCAACAGTGGAATTACAAATATATACGTATAATACTTTTCTTTTGTATATACATACTTATAATACATAGAAAACACCCAGACCAATACAAACAGACATGTTCATGCACACAAATGTTTGTACTGTGCGGGGATCGAACCCGCAACCCTTGGCCCAGACGCAGCATTCACTACCACTGAACCAAACGGGTCGTCGTCGGGTTTTTCTTTCTCTATACCAATTATCACTAGCAAAATTGCCATATATATTCCGGCCATGCTTAGTCCCAGCAACTGCGATTCTAACGAACTCTGCGGAACTAATATTTCACCCGGCTTCGATCGCGTGATAGGCGGTGCCAGTTAATTCAGCCTGATAAAAAGGGTTGGTTTTTGCCCAATAAGCTGCCAGGAAGTTTATCGAACTTCAGGAATTTAGGTTGTTTCGACAGTTATACATAAAATAACCATTAACTTTACCATTCAGTAAAGTATCCGCTTATTGAATGTCCCACTGTAGGGCTCTGGCTTTCATTATAGAAATCAAGTAATGGCTATTACAATAGGATTAGGCTGAATCACCACGCTTCCCTAATGCAGACAGCTGATCACAAAATCTCGGCCTGGAAATCTAACCCAGAACCCCGTGAATCACGGCCGGGTACTTAAACCACTAGACCAAGAGCGTAGGTTTGCAGTTTACTATCTTTTTTTTTATAGTATAGGAAGGCAAACGAGCAAGCGGGTCACCTGATGGTAAGTGCTCTAACTCCGCCGCCCATGGACATCAGCTACACCAGAAGGAGTGCGGATGCGTTGCCGGCCCTTTAGGAAGGTATAGGCTCGTTTCTTGAAGATTTGGATGTCGTACCGGTTCGGAAATACCGCTGCGTTCGTCCGTTCGGAATCTATTTTTATAGTGCCACAATATATTGGAGAAGAGACAGTCTGATGGTAAGCAAAAGGAAATCCCTAGATGCAGTTACAACGGACACGGTGGCATGGCATTACTTGCGTTGGCGCCGCCATACTGGCCTGCGAAGAGGAAGGAGTCTTTTGAAGGATTCCTTTGGGAGACTGCTGCGCGTGTTCCTCACATGCCAACAAAGAGTTTCATTCTCTATGGTATGTATATTTCTTCATCGTGTTTTTCATTGCTAATTAAGGGACGTTCCTTTTTTGAAATGCTTTTACCGAGGCGGTGGACGCGGTCTCTCCATTCTACCCTATCTTCGGCAGTCGGGAGAGTGAGTCCGGTCTCTTCTCTTATTTGGCCTGACCAACGAAAAGGTGAACGAGCTTTCGTCTGGTCTGACCATCGAAGGGGTGAACGACCTTTTCGTCTTCTGTCATTAACCTTGCCGACAACAACCAATTTGTCTAAGTTTTCGGGCTGCAGAAATAGGTACTGCCAAACTTTTTGGTCAGTGATGGAACCTTTTCCACTGTAAAATAGTGATAGTATTGTTTGGCATGTGTATCATTCTCTATTTTCGGCTTCAGCTTTGAAGTCACTTTCTAAGCTATTTCCCAGTTTTGAAACAAAAGCCAATCTGAGAATTTAACTTTATAATAGGTATCTTGCTGTTGACTACAAGAACCATAATTAATGAGCGAAAATGTAAGGTTAAATTAGAAATTCATTTACCTTTCCTCGATTCAAAGGTCCAAGTTCACGACCTTATGTCCTTTGTAAGATTTATTGAATGGGTAGTATAAAATACAGTAGCAGACGTTCCATATGACTCCAGCCAAATTACTAATAAAATCTTTACAATAACTTGTAGGAGAGACCGAGGAGACTTGCAATACAAGTATATTTTATTGTAAAGCCTTTCAGAAAATTCTTAATTATTTAGTCGCTAGTCTCCAATTCATAACGAGGCGTAGATTCACGTGAGAAGAGAGCAACTTAACCTCTATGGGCCATATGTCCCGAATTTCCACCCTTGATCGTACCCTAAAAGGTGGCATGTCAGTGAAATATTCATAAATCCACACTTTCTTTCTTCACTTAGTACTGAGTCAGGTCAATGTGTGAGATTTTGCGTGAATCATTTTTTTTCCGCTTCCACATTTATAAATGGACAGCTAAGGAGTGGAACTCCCTGCCGAGGTATGTTTTCCCCGACCAGTCGACCACTATAATCCGGACAGCTTTAAGGCAAGAGTGAACTAGCGTCTTTCAGGCAAACGCGTGTCATCCTAGACCTCATCGTCACTTTCCATCACGTACGATTGTGGTTAAGTGTTGACTAATAGTCTAATAATAAAAAAATGCCATTTGTGATGGTCAACACTGAACCAATGGAGTAGACTATTTGCCGCCGTCTTTCTTCTTCAACGACTTGTCAAAGCCAGAGTCCTTCCAAAACGAGACGTAACCTCTTTCATTATGCGCCATATCCTATAACAGCCTTTAATCATCGAGATGATGCGAGTAGCCTTCCTAAGATCAGCAATCGTTCAAGTGGCACTACATAAATGACATAAAAATACTATTCCATGCAAAGATTTGAACCGTGTCTTTTATTTCATGAAGTTAAGTGAGCATAAGAAAACAAATGACTGTCGATTTCTGAGAAATAGCCTATCGTATAGATTAGTTCAGGGGAAAATCCGAGCGTGTGTCACTGGGTTTTAAAGTCTACTAAACCGCCCTTTCTTCGTTTCGGAACATAGTTTTGCTATTAGTTCCAATATTTGCCTATAAATGGCGCTGGGGGTCGAATACATCGCGCCTATGTTTTGTCTTTTCAGGTTATAAAAATGTATAGTAATCTACGCATTTCGTGGCAACCTATAATTAAATGAGTACTAAGAATAGATACCAACTGCGTTAGTCTTAAGGTTTTTGTAGTGTATGCCTTGTTGGTTGTCTTAATAAATAAATTATTTGGCATCATTTGGTAATGATGCTGAAAGTTTTTGAAACGTGTAACCATGATTTAGTTGATCCGGTTCTCCTGTATACGGGTTACGAAGGTCAGGAGGCAGGTAGTCGCTTCATAGTAATTACCACATTCTCTAAATCCAGATTTACGGTCTAACTTACCCTGGCTCCAAAGCAATAGCTTCGAATGCAACCGGGAATAAAATGCGGAGATGAAAAAGCCTTTCATACAGTTCATAGCAGTGTCCCTCACAGCTAGGGTTGCCAGCCATACAATAATATACAGTAAAGTAAAGTATCAGCCTATATATTGTCCCACCGCAGGGCAAAGGCCTCCATTATAGAAATCAAGTTATCACTACTATGATGGGATTAGGCTTAATCACCACGCGTGCCTAATGCGGATTGGTGATCATAAACCCGAGCTATGTTCGAAAATTCGAAACATACTTTTGCTCGACCCGAGAATCGAACCCGGGACCCCGAGATCACGGCCAGGTACTTAAACCACTAGACCAACGGGGCGTTCAATAATATACAGTACTGTACTATAATTTCGAAACTCCGTACTATACCTATACTTGTTGAGGAATGACGGCTGGACCAGCCTTCAGAGGAGGCTTGGCCTTTTATTTTGTTTATGTTTTTTATTTTTTTACTATTTTGATCTATTTTTGTTTTATTTTTCTTTATCTGTCTTCCCTGTCTTGTCTAAAAGTGCTTTGAAGAAAATACATTAGTTTTGCCATTACATATCAGGTTTTATTGGCACTACCAGCGACAGCAACAGTCCAACGTCAATAATAATGTTAAAGAAATATACCAACAGTATGTGAAAACTCTATATTTCTGTACGCTAAAACTAATAAAAATAAATAACTTGCAATTTTTTCTTCTAAAAACATCTATTTTTGTTTCTTCCCCATCTAAGTACTATATTTTGTGAAAGCGTACAGTATTCTTTAATAGCACTTTTTAAAGAAAATACTATTTGTGACAACCCTACTCACAGCCCACCTAGCGCAAATGCCAAAACTCTAACTAGCTCTAAACGCAATGTAATTTCCCCATAATTAAATTCCCAGGCGCTTCTACTCTGAAAAATGTCCACTGAATTCAGTGCAAAAGAAAATTAAAGTAAGGATATAAATACCACAACGTGAATAAAGACAGTGGTTTGCGAATGCATCTGTAAACCTGAGACTTCCAAGTATTTAATTTACTCACTCGTCTTTTAAAACAACGTATGAGGTACGAGTATGATCTTTTTTTTTTAATTTCGGCGCAGTAACTTTTGCCTTATTTTTTTTGTAAACAGGTGTGTGGCTAAGTTTAATACGCATTGCCGACGTTTTAAAAAAAATTAACACTAATTTTACAGCCGGACAATCGGGCCGGAATATTCTGCCCAACCCCATATGTTTCAACTCAAGGTGGACCGAGACACCTTTTTTTTAAATATCCGATGTACACCACCACTTCTCAGATCAAAGAAAAGCTGAACATCGAACATTTTTGAACAATTTTTATCACTGTCCACCAGGGGTGGAAAAACAGGGGGTGAACAGTGGAATAAGCAAATCGGATTATTGGCGATAGGCTTGGTGAGTAAAGTTAAAGATTCTGTGTATATTTCTTGTGATCAAACGTAGTGTCGACAGGCCATGTAAAGTTGAATAGTCTGTGCATATTTTTAGTGAGCAAACGTAGTGTCTTATTACTGACTATCTTCAATACTATGTCAATACCTAGTTTGCCAAGACACGCGCACGTAACAACTGTGGCGAATTGATTCCTCAGTAGAAATTTCTTAGAGGACACTTTTGGAATAAAAGATCAAGGGGCAGATGGAGTGTTTCGGGCTTATTGGATTAAATGAGGAAACAGGAATAAATAAAATTGGATTTCTGCTTCTGTTACCGGGGATCTAAATTCTGTTTTATGCATAAATGGACAGGGATTTGTCCCTATCAAAGCTGACTTGTAAATGTAATGATAAAGTCGCATACAATAATGAAAAATACATAATCGACTACCTTGGCCAGTTTCTACCTACTACAGGATGTATCTGTGAACATTTACATCATCATCATAGTACGGACAGCCGCACATCAGGTTACTACAATCTGTCGAATTTCCTCAGTTGATATTGAACCAAACACGTTTGACATAAAGGTGAGGATCGATTGAAGATTTGACAGATTGTAGTAACCTGATGTGCGGCTGTCTGTACATCCCTTTAGCCACGTCTTCTACCAACCATTCTGAGCAACATTCATTCTACGACTTTTGAAAATTGGAAAAATAATGACCTTTTAAATAGGCATTAACACTGTCCATAATTAAGATAATGAGCATAAAGGTTAAGCGGGCAGATAAACAACATTGACTACACCGCTTGTCATCAAAATTTACTGCCAACTTATTCTTCACAGAAATTCCCTCACAAAGTACCGGAAACCTCTCTCGTATTCTCTAAATTGCATCCTACAACACATAAAGCCCAACGAGTTGCCAACTTGTCTCATGAGAGAAATTCTCCGAAATCTTTCCGTCCTCAGACAATACGTGGAGGAAAATTTAAACGCGTTAACTTTTTCCAAACACCAGAGCGCTGACGTCACGAGGAAGGGGCGTTCACACGGAATTAGCGAGTGAGTTACAGGGTTTATATCGTTTTCTGTTTTGTTTTTTAATAAGTACTTCATGATACAAAGGTGGATGACAAATTTTCCACAGCGAGCATTCTATAGCATAGTGAGCGATTTCGTAGTCGCGCGGCTACGCGTTGCGTGCTACGAGTTTTAGCGTGCTACGTAGTGCAGCGAGATTCGTAGTCTGGCTTACTACGAGAAAAAGTGCTCTCTCTTGCAATAAACAGAAAGATTTGTATTTCAATGAAACATCACAATAATAATAGCTTACATATCAAAATAACACACAAAGATACTAGTGGCCCGCCTTCGCTTCGTCTTGAACAGTTAGTTTTAGCATAATATACCGATAGATGACGCTAGGCGTCGATTATATCGCGTAAATGTTTTGCTTTACATGTTGTGTAAAGAAGATACCTCTTTATATTCTACTTATACTTAGTATAGATAGAATTTGAACATTATCCAAAATACAACGATAATTCTATCAAAAGACAGGTGAGTGAAACCTCGGGACGCAGTTAATAAAATAAATAACAAGTAGATATATGCTTTATTCTTTTCATCCTTTGAAAATTAACCGCTTTAAGTCAAACTTTTCCCCAACCCCGTAGTGCTGACGTCACGAGAGCAGGAAGGAGGCGTTCACACGCGCGGCATTCGGGTGCATCCGACGAAATTAGCGCGAGTGTGTTACAGGTTTTATTTCACGAGGAACTTTTTTGTGCGTGAGTTTTTGTGATGTGAGAAAATTCGGATACTTAAGAGATGCTTTATTGCTCGTTTTGTCGTTTGACTGCTTTTAATTTGGGGTTTGAATTGCACCGGGGTCTTAGCACTTGGTGTATAAAGGAGCCTCTGTTGATTTAATGCTTAATTTGGCCCGCGAGATGAAGAACTGAATTCTTCACGCTTCCTTTGAAGGGGTCTATATATTTCGACTGGCCGGATGGCGCATTTGGTTTGGTAGTGACCCTGCCTCATACGCCAAAGGTCGTGGGTTCGATCCCCACCCTGGACAAACATTCGTGTGATGAACACTTGTGTTTGTTCAGTGTCTGGGTGCAATATATGTATTTAAGTAATATATGTGTGATCCGCTGTTGTCTGATATCTGTAACACAAGTGCTTAAGCTACTTAATACGGAGTCAGGTCAATGAATGAGATGTTGTGTGAATTTATTATATTTTATATAGTATAAGTGTTTTAAGTACATTAGACAATATTTCAAACCACTGTAACCGTGGGAGAGCCACGCTTTGGCATGAATGGGTCGGCTACACCGGAGTGATACCATGGCCTTAAGACCGGTGTGAAGCACCGCGGCGCTGATCCATCTGCTCGTCTGCCAACAATCGTATAATAAAAACTACAAGCGAGGCTCCATACAATTTGGGCCCTTATTTTCTCAACACGCTACGTTATTGCGAGATAAGTTGTTTTGAATTAAATCCACACAACACCAGATACTAACTAGCTGGCAGTAACTCGCGTGATTCCGTCGGATGCACCGCGCGCCGCACGTGTGGACTTCCTTCCGCCAGATATTCGGCAATGAGTTCGTTTAAATTATGCTGGAATATTTCGCTGGTCGTATAAAGTACCAACATGTGCAGAGAACATTTCGCTCTTTTAATACAATACTGGCTTAACTCAAAATTTAAGCTAGATGGTAAGGCCAGTTTTCAATAATATTTATCCGAGAATATATAAACGGTATAACACTAATACATAAGACTCGTAGCGTTATACCATAGATTTATTCTCGGATAAAAAATTTTCGGAAACAAAATAACCAACCTTGTCATTTAACCACCAATTTGAGTTGGGTCATTGTTTTAGTTAGAGTGTGATTTGTAGACAATTGTTCTTATAAATATTTATTCATGTTTTATTAAATTATACCTTGTTACATATTAGCAGTTTGTAACTCAGTTGTTGTATTCAAAATTTGTACTTGAGATTTTCTGTTAAAAAATAACTCAGATTCTGGAAAATGGACCGCCATAACCATAACCGTATACATAACCGTATGTGGCCTTATTCCCAGTTGTGATATTGATATGTAATTAAAACATTGAAAAGTACCTACTACAAGACCGCAAAATAATCAAACTAAAACTATGGTTAACTGATGGCGTGGTTTGATTAATAACTTAAACCGCAATGTCACATATCAATAACGGACCGATAAATGTTAGAACAAATAAACAATATTTGACGCATTATTAGTAGCCCGCCTCAAAAGCCAAAGGTCGTGGGTTTGATTCCCGCCTTGGACACACAATCGTGTGATGAACACTCGTGTTTGTTCAGTGTCTGGGTGAAATATATCTATTTAAGTATAATATTTGTGTTTTCTCTGTATCCTGATATCTTTAATGTAACACAAGTTCTTATGCTACTTAGGACAGAGTCAGGCCAATGTATGAGAAGGGGTAAGAATTATTTTATGACACATTAGGGGAGGCCTATGTATGTCCAGCAGTAGACGTCTATTGGCTGAAATGATGATGATGATGATGTTCTTCGAACTAACACTTCTCGTATGTATGGCGTGTTTTTTTACACTGAGATACTAACATTTAAAGAACACTAGTTCGCTAATTTAAAATACTCTCGGAAGAAAAGTATGTAGGTAACTACTTAATTATTCTCATAATTTTTTACAAACAAAAAATAGTCTGGCACTTTAACTCAACGCGTTGTAATAATTTCCATTTGTAACTCCAAACTTTTAAGTTGCTAAGAATTATGACGGAAAACTTTTAAAACCGAAAGAAATATTTTTGCCATCTTTAAGTGGAAGGCGTTGAGAGAGCTAAACACGATAAGCCTGGTGAAAATGACTTCGTTTTCCTAAGCAACTATGCTCTTATATTCCTGTAATTTTTATCTGTTAGGTATCAACTTTCTGCAGCAGTACAAAAATATAAGGTGTTTCTCTTTATCTTTACGATTTATATATAGGTAAATTCAATAGACATCGACAAACCCTATATACAAACCGAAAAGGCGAAACACTAGCATGATGCAATCAATGCCTAGCGCCATCTATTGGTAGACAGGATTTATATAAAGGACAATCTTTTTTTATGCTTGAAACGTGCTTTATTCATGCAGAACATTTATGAAAGTCAAATAATGATTGTTTTCGTTCAGCCAACTTCAAAATTGCTTAAAAGTGAATGATTGTTCGGACTGTCCCATTCTTCTAAATATCGAACCTCTCTCTCCCCTAATGATGGCCGCTGGGAGATCTTCCCCATACAGACGGACGAGCCTGGGTCCAGTTTAAATACCAGCTTTTATAAAACAGTTAGATTCATTTTTTCGCAGTACCTTTGGCGATAAAATCGCGTTAACTTAGTACCCAATAATTGAACATTTAAAGCAATAAAATAGCAATCCAAATACAAACGGTAGCCCGAGCGTTGCCACCACGTCGCGTTATTTACCTGCAACAAAATGCACACCGTTAAGCCTCTTTATATGCCTTACATTATGGCGGTAGGTTCGTTGTCTCGCTCACTTGCATGAAGAGGAATGAGATGGAAGCGTGTGGGAGTAAAATTGTGTAATGAATCCAGGATAGCTATAATATTTAGTAGTTTCAATAGAGTTTACACGCTGTTTGTTCAGTTGAACAAATGAAACGCGGACCTCAAACATAAATGAAATTAGCTAGCATTCTAAATATAATTTAGTTTTTCACATGATAAACAAATATCGCAATATCACAAGATAAATAAATATGTACGGCTATGGATACTATAAATAAATAGATATACCAAGTACCTTCTTGTTATAAATTAAAACACATGTAGGGAAATTAGGAGGCATAAATACTGCATATTATAATTAAAATAATGAAAGAACTATAGACTATAGGTCTTTATAGTTGTACTGATGTTATTCATAATTTGATTGTTTATACATGTGTAAATGACTGTTGCCTTAGAAAATGAAAATATAATAATAATAACAAAGAAGTTGTTATTACAAATTGCAAGATCGTTGTAATATTTCTCAAAACCCGGTACCTACATGGCTTCAAATCCACACTGCTAGCAACAGTTCTATATTGAATAAAGCTGGTGTTGATAAATTTGAATTAAAAGGAATGTAACATTTCCCAACACATTGCGACCAATTTACCTACCACCGTAGCTGACGTCAGCAAAAACTCATGTAGGTATCCGAAAACGCTGGCTTTAAATCCTTCCTCGCTACCAAGAGTTCTAAATTAAATTAAGCTGGTACAGACTGGTGCTAATTCCGGCGCGGATGCAACCGGCGCGTGAGGCCGCCTGTGTGCACTCGCTCAAATATTACAAGAAAGTTGCTTCATATTTGTAGCGAACTGTATTTTCGTGTTGCATGTAACCTTTTTTATGTATGTGATAGGCAGCAGACGAGCAGACAGATCACCTGATGGTAAGCCATTGCCACCGCCCATTGATAGCTGCGACACAAGTGCGCCAAAAGTACCTTTAAACTTTAGAACTTACGAGTATAGCAAAAGTAAGTCCTAAAACGATAATTGTGTGTGAGGGCACCGGAGGCCCTAATTGAGGACAGGGGGTTAATGGTTGTCAGCGCACTTGTGACTCTACTGGGGAGCTAAGGTGCGTCGACCTCCACGAGTGGCCCCGCTGGTAATCAGTTCTGTCCTGATTCCAGCCGCGGGTTGGTATCAGGTAGAAAAGATTACCAGTGGGATCCGGCTGTTCCCCGGGCAACGGCGGGTAGTAATCTCACTGTGGTGATGCCTCTGGACGGCCTCTGATTAGCAGAGGCCCAGCCCAGAGGGGAGCCCCATACTACCCGGCCGCTGGGAGGCGGCATAAGCCAGCCAGCGCCGATCGTCGGCTCCTTATGAGCCGGCGGCATTTTACCCTTCGTCACCATAAAAAAAAAGATATCTTTGAGCGGTAGCCATCGCTTACCATCAGGTGATCCGTCTGCTCGTCTGCCACCTAACACAAGAAGAAATAAGAGCTGATATTGTCTACTCAGCAAACGGCCTTGGCCTCATAACACTGTTTATTAGTGTTAAGAAAAAAAATAATTAAAATCAGTTTAATAAAAAATAATTTCAAGACAAGAGCGTACTCCTTCTGAAAAGCGACCTCTCTGATCTCGCAGATGTTTATGGGCAGCGGTGATTACTTACCAGCAGGTGACCCGCTTGCTCGTTTGCCGCCTGTAGTATAAATACACACTGTTCAGTTCAGTGAACTGGTTTACGCAAGTCTAGTATCACTGAAACCTGTCAGATGCCCTGAACAAGGTTGGAGCGAAGCCGGACAGCCTCTACTCAAGTTCGCCACGGTTTGTGTAGTGTCGGTTTTAATTAGATAACGAATTGGGTTAGCAAGATCTGAGGTTGTAAAGTCAGTATTGTATAATCGATGTAACTGAAAGAGCGACGGTTTTCAGCAATCCGCATTAGACAAGCGTGGTGGTTTAGGCTTAACCACCATAGTTGTCTAATAATAATATGGGTCCATGCAGAAAACCAGCGTCAGGGCACAAAATAATTACACACAGAAGTTAGACTTTGACCTGATTTTGAATTTAGAAGAGTTCGTTGATATATGCTAGGGTGGTTGCCCGGCATGAGTACCTACATAAGCGCGCGGCCTCTACCATAGACCTAGACAGTTTGACAATCTTATGTCATAAGTTAGGATTAATGTGGTCGAAAAGGCGTTTTTGCCCGTTAGTGCGCATGCATGAGTACATGACATATTTTTAGCTCTTAGTGGGCAGTCAGCCTTCTGTGTCAATATGTATTTTGTGGTCAGGGTGTCTCTGACATCCCGGCACATGCTGAGTTTGTGCTTTTCGGTGTACTTTCATCTGTTTTACTTTAATTTTAGTAAAGTACGATTGTGATACACTGAATAAATATTTTTCATTTATTTTCATTTTAATCCCATCTTAGTAGCGACGTTAGGTGGCAAACGACCAGGCGGGTCACCTGTTGGTAAGAAAATGTCGAGGATAACGCTCGGTGATGGATCACCATCCGTTCAGATTGTATGGATGGAATCTGTTCTGAATTCTGTCCTAATGTATGGTGTGTAGTACGGTGGTGAAATTTGGCAGCTGGTGCAAATCAAAGAACTCCTCAGAGCACTCACCATGGTAAAGACTGTAAAATACACCTAAAGATGCAGCAGTGTTGCAGTTGTTTATAAGCGGTGGCAATCGCTTATCATAAGGTGATCCGTCTGCTCGTTTGCCACCATTCTCATAAAAAACATCTCTTAGTAGTGCCAGAAAGCCTAAGCGATCAGTTAAGATTCTCGTCACCGAGTAAGATTCGAGTTGCAAGATGTTGGACGCGGTCAAAGGGAGGAGCTGATATTGAAGTGCCCTGGTCCAGAGATACAGTACTCCAAATGGGACCGGACTTGCGTCTTATATGTAGAGTTGAAGGTGGTGGGTTATTATCAATTTTGATTTCAATATCTGTTTATCTTTTAAACCAAACGTAACAATTCTTTTACAAAGCTAAATCAAATATAATATAAGGAAAAAGATCTAAAACATTAAGAACGCCGCATACCAGGGTCTTCTCCGATATTTCAGCTACTAATCCTCTACATCTTTTACATATTTAAAGAAAGTCTCTTATTCGAAACCCCAGTCTAAAATGAACCTTAAGTTACTCTCTTAAAGCTCATTTCCGTTTCTCGTACTCAAACTTTTTATTTTCTCAAGAATCCTCTTGAATACTGAAAACGTTTTCAGGCCGAAAATTGTTTCGTGTGCAATTAATTTTTTCCAGTAATTAACGCCTCTTTAAAAACAGAGCACGTGCCAAAGGCTCGATTCTTTAGAGGCGCTTAGAGAATTTACAAAGAGGTAGGAAAGATCACATTGAAAGTGAAATAGGGTCAAGTGTAAATAAAATAGCTAGAATGAAGTAACAAGGGCTCACTGAATCTATTTTCACTAATTACTTAGACATTTCATAACCAAGTTCCATCAGAATCAGGGCAAGGTCCAAGGAAATAGAACCCCAGGAAAAAGAAGAACTTTTTAGCTTAAAAATCTGCGCCACTGGTACAATAAAAGCTCTCGTTCTCTTTTTAGAAAAGCTGTGTCATGGATTCAAGTCATCATTTTTATCGCAAACCTTCGTAAAAAATGGCACTTAATGTCGTAAGACCCAAAAGCCTTTTAAAAAGCATAAAACAATTTATTTTTTATTGTATCTGCCGTCTGGGCGTTACGACTTTAAAGCATACCACGGTACTGAAATCTAGATGAAACTGACTCATAATCATCATCAGTCTGTTGCAGACCACATCTGGACGTAGGTCTCTCCAAATGCTCGCCACTTTGATAGATCTTCGGCTACTCGCATCCAGCTCCAGCCAGCCCTCTGGCGCAGATCGTCACTCCATCTGGCCTGAGGCCGTCCTACACTACATTTACCAAGACGCAAAAGTGACTTACAATGT
Source organism: Cnaphalocrocis medinalis (assembly GCA_014851415.1). NCBI lineage: Eukaryota > Metazoa > Arthropoda > Insecta > Lepidoptera > Crambidae > Cnaphalocrocis > Cnaphalocrocis medinalis. Next base: position 16,015,954 of record CM026275.1, on the reverse strand, counting down.
TAAAGAAGAATACTCTAAGAACAATGTTTTAACTTTGACAATTATCAGACAGTAAAAAGTTCGCATAAATATTCCATCCTCATAAACGCGTTAAGGGCCGCCATATAAAACTATTTCAAAAACACCCTTTTAGTAGGCGAGCCCTTTTGTGCGCCCTGTCGGACGACCCTTTAGTGGATACCCTCGTATTTACATTTCAAACAAAAAATAACGTAGACATTATGCGAGTATTTGTGCTGAATACGAGAATTCTTCCCTCTTTCAGGGCTGTAGGACCACAATATGAGGATAGCTATATTTAGACACATGTAGGACTATAGCCTGTTTTGCCCGGAAATTGACATAATGGGGGTGTGGAGAGGGGGTATTGTACAGCAAATATAGTGATAAATATTACTAGTACCAAACCGTCACTCGTGCGCGTTGGATTGGCGGCGCGGACAGTCACGGTACGGTGGTTGTAGTATGTGCAATAGTCCAGTCGATGGACTGGACTATTGCACATACTACAACTCCATCCCGCCCCGTCTGCAAAACGTTTTGTTCAGCAGTGGACTGACGACCCGGTTGGTTCAGTGGTAGTGAATGCTGCGTCTGAACCAAGGGTTGCGGGTTCGATCCCCGCACAGTACAAACATTTGTGTGCATGAACATGTCTGTTTGTATTGGTCTGGGTGTTTTCTATGTACTATAAGTATGTGTTTACAAAAGAAAAGTACTATATGTATTAGGGTGTCCCAAAAAAATTAAAGTTGTTTTTTTTTTAACGCATACCCTCTAATTATTTTTGAATCATGTTAAAACACGTATAAATAAAATTTCATGTACCTAGGACCACAGCAACCCGTGCCGACTTGCGTTGATACATGCCAGTACTTGATGATTTCGGCGTATCGTAAATATCGTATTGGTGTTTAGTCATTACTTGTTTGTTTTCATAGTGAACGCATTATTTTTGTTTATTCAAGATGTCAGTGGAATTACGCAGGTCTAGAAAAAGTATATTTTTAACAGGCGATGTAAAACATCAAAATTACCGGTTTAAAATTACCCTCTAATAGGCAAGTATTGGCGGTTCTATTTTACAATATTCGTCAAGTGAATTTAAGTGTTAAACTAATGAAATTCTTTGTTGTGACACCACTGTTTCAACTACTGGTCGTATCAATGGTGCTTGCATGCTTCTGGAACAAAAATTTGATAGAGATGTGCGTAGTTTTGCTTGCCGTCATCAAATCTATGAATCAGTGTTTGAAGCTAAAATTGTTAAGTGACTAACAAACCTGACATTCCAATATTTAAAAAAAACTGAGATAACTGGAAAAACATGGACCCCAAGAAAATACTGAGTACTGCAGGAATGTTATTTCACCTGAATGTTTCAGAAAATGAAAATCTCTTAGTTTTACCAGACTGAATTGGCCAAACAAATTGTTAGGGATGAGGAAATATCATTACTAAGTTCTGAATTTATAATTACTAAGAAAGACAAGTTGCTGATTCTTCTCGGTAGAAATTGACCTTCCGAATAAGCGGTAGATTATAAAATTTGACATCCATAAATGTTCTGCAAAGGACTTAAAATTTAACAAAGATTTTGATTTGATTTGTTAAATGCCTGCATATTCATCGTTTGTTAAGCCTTGGATGCAATTTATTTTGGCAGTTAAAGATTTGTGTATTTAAAAAAACTATGAAAGCTTATGAAACAGTCTATAAAACGATCCCCATAGTAGCTTTACAGAAGTTCTTTTAGCATTTATGGTATTTGGTTGAAGTAGAAGCAGTTTTGTCTCTATTTGACCATGATGTAGAATAAAGATAGTAAAATCCACCAGTTAATAGTAAACGCTATATTCTTTCAAAAGAAGAACCCTGTGGTTTACTTCATGAGAGAGAGCGAACATTGACGACCTCATTTCTAACAAAAGTAAGAACTTGTTTCATCGTTTTAGCATTGATGACAGTTTTTCTTAACATGTGTCTATCTTTATGGCCTAATGTAATAATGCTTCTTATGTAGTAATGCTTCTTTTCTGTGAGTTAAAGAACAGATGGTGACATTGAGAGCCGTTAATGATACAGAGGAGAGCAGTTACATTGATGCAAGATTTCCATGGAAACATCACCGTAGCAGAGGAACAAAAGCTATTTTTACTACTTTGCGTACAGGAATACAGACTATTGTACCCTGACTGTAAAAAGAAAATATAATAAATAATGTTCTTTTATTCATTAACACTGTTTTTATGATAGTAAATATTTAAAACACGTGAAATAATGTTATTTTAATTATGAAAAAAAAAACTTTTAAAATTTTCCCCTACACTCCCATACAATTTTATTCTTAAAAGTTTAGCATCAAGTCGGCACGGGTTATCTTTATCCGATTTCTTTAATATTCTATATTTAGATTATTAGGGTCAATTAGAAAAAAATTAAAGGGTATGCGTATTCAAAAGCGCAAAAAAAATTTTCGCCCTTATAGGCTGGGACACCCTAATATGTATATATTTGTAATCCCACTGTTGCTTCTGATATCTGTAACACAGGTGCTTGAGCTACCTATCTCAGAGTTAGATCAATGTATGTGATGTACTGAAAATATTACTGAAAATACTGAAATACTGACGATGTTGCCAGAAATTGCGTAATTTTAACACAACAAAACCGGTTAAATAATCTACCTATCTTTGGACTAGTAGCAGGCCTGTCCCACTCCGCATGCAGGTATCGAACTTGCAAGTACGTGCGGCGGCCCCTCCGGAGGGGCTAATCAGTAGAAACTCACGAGCGAGCGGCGACGCATGCGCGACAGTTGCTTGCGATAGAAAGAGAACGCACTTCTAGGTATGAATAATGGTAGGCATTGAACGCTGGGTGGTCGGAATTTCAACTTTATGTTATGGTAGCCTGAGTCTTTATTTTCTATAAACGGTTTTTAGGAGTGGGCTTTCTGTACTTGTATTATTAAGTATTCTGTGCTAGTAGAAACTGGAAGGTATCGTATATTCCACAAAAATGCAGATCCCAAAGGATTCGATAGAGACACATGCCATGACGCGAGTTTCCGTCGGGTCGTCTCCATTTACATCTCAAACAAAATATAACATAACCGTTATTACGTAAACGTATTTGAACTGAATACAAAATTATCCATGATAATGCTAGGTAATAATCCTGCGGTGCTTTTGGTGTTCTATACAGGGTGTATCTGTGAACATTTACATCCCTTTAACCACGTGTTCTACTAGCCATTCTGAACAACATTTATTCTATGACTTTTGAAATTTTGAGTACAAAAATTTCATCTTCCCATACAAAGTCGGTCACGTGATTAGGTCATTTTGTATGGGGAGTCGCAAAATTTTTCGAAGAATTTGGAAAAGTTGTTGAACAAATGTTGTTCAGAATGGTTGATAGAACACGTGGTTAAAGGGTTGTAAATGTTCACAGATACACCCTGTACATAGCAATAAGTTGAGTTCTTTTTATTAAGATGATATTATTAAATAAATTTTTGCATAATTTATTATCGACGAATCAATGAAACCTTGTGACAACGATTTTTTTTTATTATATTATAGGAAGGCAAACGAGCAAGCCAGGTGACCGATGGTAAGTGAACACCGCCGCCCATGGACATCAGCTACACCAGAAGGAGTGCGGATGCGTTGCCGGCCCTTTAGGAAGGTATAGGCTCGTTTCTTGAAGATTTGGATGTCGTACCGGTTCGGAAATACCGCTGCGGGAAGTTGATTCCACAATGAGGAGGATTTGAGGAAGGTCGCGAGTACCCTACTTGGATGTGAGTGGCACAGGGCTGATCTGTGTAGAAAACATTGGGGAGGCATAAGTCCGTCCACTGAATATTTCGAATCTGAAATGATGTCTGAATGACTGAGGCTAAAATGATGATGATATATATTTTAATATTTTTTTAAATCTACATAAGTACCTATTAGATCAAGATAAAAAACGTGATGTCCCCTAATTACAAACAAACATACATAAATATACCTTGTTAGCATAACGTTGACATCGTTAACAACAAAGGTAGCAAAAGGTTGAAAAATTTAAATTATATTTTAGCCCCTGAAACTCATCGTTAATGCATATTTATGAGCGAGGAAAAATCTCGACACACAGTCATTAGTAAGGCATTACTTGGAGGAGTACCCACAAAATGGAAGCAAATAGCGGTAAATGTAACACTTCCTACTGGCAGGCCTGTCCCACTCCGCGTGTAGTATCAAACTTGCAAGTACATACGGCGTCCCCTCCGGAGGGGCCAGTCAGTAGAAAATCACAAGCGAGCGGCGACGCATGCGCGACAGTTGCGTGCGATAGAAAGAGAACGCACTTCTAGGTATGAATAATTGTAGGTGTTGAACGCTGGGCGGCCGGAATTTCAACTTTATGTTATGGTAGCCTGAGCCTTTATTTTTCTATAAACGGTTTTTAGAAGTGGGCATTCTGTACTTGTACTATTAAGTATTCTGTGCTACTGGTAACAATATCAAACACTGAACAAATACTGACCCTGAGGATAGAAAAATACTTTTTAATGAGTAAGAGTAAGATTAAGAAAACATTTATTGACCACAACATATTTACACAGACAAAAAGACAAAATAAAACATAGAAGCTGCGGCCAACAAGGCTCAGCCTCAGCATGATGCTGCAGCCGCCGCGAGCAGCTGCTGCAGCGCTGGTTTTCAGGCTGGACCTTGGGTGACGCCATAAGACAATACTAAAACAGAGTAGACATGCACAAAACAGATAAAAAAAATATTTAAAAATAGAATAAAAATAAAATAACAAATTACAAAACAAAACAGGATCACATGAATACATGCAATGACAAAAAAAATTGATAGATGATAGATGGCGCCACTGTCTTCAACTCATTGGCTCTGATACTAATGGCCAAGATTTTTTTATGTGGTAAGCGATTGCCGCAGCCTATAGTCGCCCGCAACACCAGTGGAGTCACAAATGCGTTGTCAACCGTCTAATCCCCTTTCCCTCCGATTGGGACTTCGAAGAATTTATTTCTTTAAAACTTGATTGCACAAACGTTTGTTACACAAGGCGAACTTAATGCCCGGGGGCATTCTCTATCAATTTACCTTTGGTTATGCAAAATAGACATTATTTAGCGCTTTATAAAATTACTAGCTGTTACCCGCGACTTCGTCCGCACCCCCCCTTTAACCCCCTTTTCGCAATAAAAACTAGCCTTTGTCCCTTCTTAGTCATCTGTATACCAAATTTCATTGAAATTGGTTGAGTAGTTTTGGCGTTAAAGAGTAACAAACAGACAGAGTTACTTTTGCATTTATAATATTAGTAAGAGTACAAACTGAGTAAAACACAAAACGCTACCGCCCATGTCTTACACCACACCGTTTAAGGCTGCGTAATGGGCGCGTGCGGCTGACAGAAACGCCCTCTGCACACTTCACTCGATGTATTGGATATTGTTCTTTCTTCCGCTATCAATGTTTTTCTGCCAAAAATCTTGGCTACTTTCCCTTTGTATGGGAGCATTAATAAATTTACGAACTTTGCGCACCAGTCATCTTCGTCTTCGTATGATTCTGATAACAATAGTGAAATTATTTTTTTTTGCTTTATGAGTCACTTTTGCGTCTTGGTAAATGTAGTGTAGGACGGCCTTAGGCCAGATGGAGTGACGATCTGCGCAAGAGGGTTGGCTGGAGCTGGATGCGAATAGCCGAAGATCGATCAAAGTGGCGAGCTATTTGGAGAAGCCTACGTTCAGCAGTGGATTGCAACAGGCTGATGATGATGAGTCACTTTCATCTAGATGTCAGTACCGTAGTCTTTAACACCACCGATGATAGCTGGTTCCCAAGTTTGACATTGGGGTTATTATTATGTTTAGGTTGATTTAAAAAACCTAATGTTTTTTGACTGCGTACTATAATATTATCTAAATAGGTACTACTCAAGTATAAAGCGAAGATAAACTTAATATTTTTCAGGCTCAAAATAACCTAAATAATCAGGAATACTTTAAAAACTAACTTAATAAGAAAATGTCAACCAGTATTTAGACTTCAGTAACTAATTGGGATGGTCATTAAATAAAGTGTATTTATGTGTAAGTGCATTTATTTAGGCCCGTACAGGACACTTTTGTTTACCATTGTTTCCGAAGGTAGCATTTGTCATCTCAAATTATTCTATCAGTAATTTTATGTCCCAGCAATTCTTTATTGCCTAGCCATAAGACTTTCATACTGCACCTGCTCTCCCGATGTGATAGCCTTGACGTATGTTACCGTACAGTTCACACCACAGGGTTCACACCTAGTATCTTCCCTACCCCACTGTAATACGGTGGACAATCGTATATCTGTGTTATCTAGGGTATCCAGACTGTTAGTTTAGTACTCTGTGCACGTCCTGAGAAACCCTTAGGCACCCTTTGTAACCCCACCTTTATTGTTTTGTGACGAGATTCTTTGCATTTCGTAGCGTGACTCTTAAATTTGACTCGAGTGATATTGACCAATATTACGGGTAATTTATTAACTATAAAGTCATCGAGTCACCTCGGTACTGTTTGAGTCAAATCATGTTCTTCTGGATTAATAAGTCAAGTCGTTTAATGAGATCAATGACTCGACCATTTGAGATGCAGAGGCGTCTGTAATAAAATGTAGATATATCAATTACTTTAACTTGACTCTTATTCCTAATGCCAAAAAGTTATCTTTAGAACTAGACCACGTGAGTATTTTTATGTTTTGAGGGAGGCAATGGACATCTCTTGAAGGACACTACTCCACTATGTTTATTAAATTTTAAAATGACTCAAGTATCTTTTCAACTCAATTGACATCACTAGCAAGCGGAATCTTCGTATTCTTTCAGCCTTGGGTCTGATGTTTGACGTGTTGACATCTGAATACAAGAGCACAAAGCTTTTTGTTGTTAAAGAAAGGGTTAGATTTGTATGTGAACATACTTTGTGTTTGGAGTTTTACAGTTGGCAAACACGAACTATTAGTAGTAGTAGACAAGAACATTGTAGCGGGATTTGTCTTATGTTTGAATTATGCTTTCTAAGATTGACTATAGGAGAAAAATCCGTAATAAAAGTTGCATTAATTGATTGCTATCTTTTATTTCATCAAAAACCGAAACCTGTCTCTCATTAGTCATCTTGCTGCGTATTTCTTACTCTTGCGAATTTTGTAGGGGAAAACCGGGAGACTTCCCCAGGTGGGAGAGTTGAGCCACCTTTCGAAAATGTGTTAAATTTTAGTGCGAACAAAACGTCCAAGCGTTCATTGGTCGCACGTAAGAAGCCAATCATAAGTCCGCAACCATTTTACACCATAGCTATGTTGTTCGTCAATGACAATGTCAAACGTGTTTTTGTTGCTACGGAGTGCAATTTTTTGTTTTAAGAAGATTTGCGATTGCAGCCGTATTTATTGAGGTAGGTATTGTTTGTTGCTATTATTATATAGCCAGATAAACGTAGTTTGACGTGTGCTATTGTGTTTTTACTAGACGAGCGGCTTTTTTTTTGTCATCACCTCAATGAAGAATTAGGGTGAGCGGGAGAGTTGCACCACAGTGATTGCGGGAGACTTGCCCAGTGGTTCAATTCTCCCTGTGCAGAGAAATTATTACTTAATCTTTATTAACTGGTTTTTTTTCTTCTTAATATAATTTATTATACTTGCAGGGCTAACTTGTACCAATTTTTTAATACAATCAAATCAATACAATCCTCCTAAAAATGCATGCGAATGTAATAAATACACAAAAGTGGATTTGCGAAAAGCCATAAATTATGTAGGTACCTAGATAATATGGCATTGTCTGTTGTGTATTTTTCACAGATCTATATTTACAGACAGTTTGTCTACTTCTAAACCAGTCTTCTCTAGTCAGTTTTTTTTGGTGGCAGACAAGCAAACGGTATACCTGATGGTAATCGATTGCCGCCGCCCATACACATCTGTAATACCAGTAGAATCACAAGAGCGCTGCCACAACAGCGCACTTGTGATTCTACTGGGGTTAAAGGGTGGCCTTTGTGGTAGCGGCCATCTTAAGTTGGCGGCCATCTAACCTTGTTAAGAACACTCCGGACTATTATAATTTTCAAACTAAAAAAACAAAATCCAAATCGGTTTATCTGTTTGGGAGCTACGATGCCGCGAACAGACACACGCACAGACAAGCAGACAGACACGTCAAACTTATAACACCCAGTCATTTTTGCGTCAGGGGTTAAAAATAAGTTAATTAGTGCATAAAATAAGATAATGAAACTGTGGTTGTAGCTAATAACCATTTTTATTTCCCACAAAAATGATAGGGTCAACTCTCCCCATACCCCGGTTCAAGTGTCCCTGCTGGTGGGGAGACTTGACTCATGTCTCATTTTTTTGAAAAATGCCAATAAAATGTTACCTGCATATTTTATTAGCAATACAATTATGCACAAATGTACCTACTAAAGTAACCCATCGCATAAGTGTATAATTGATTCACTAAGCCCAATAAGCAAATAATTATGACATGATATGTAAAAAGTGGTTCAACTCTCCCGGACTTCCCCTACCACCTCTCAGAGTACATCCTACAAACGTGGCCTGCTTATCCTAATTTAGGTGGATTATGGTATTTTGACTTGGCCAGAGATCTCTATACATAATCATCAACTCACCCTCAGCTCGATTTCTATAACCCGCAAACAAAAGATGGCGCTAGGTGTTGACTAACTACATCGTGCAAGTATTTGGTCTTTTCGGATTACCTTAAAGCGTGGTTCTTGTCTAAAGATATTAACTACCACTTTGTAAATAATATAGATGCGCTGCACTCTATCCATAGTTTTACTAAATAAATCACAAAAAGTATCACAGCGAATGCCATTTTATCAGCAACAGAAATAAATGAAATCCAACCAATCAACGTATCACAGGAACAACAAATAACTTCTCCCAATCAAAGCCAAACGACCATCCAACTCCAAACACAGGGTCAGTGCAACATTCAATTGGCACACATTTATAACATCCCATCGAAGGTAGGACACTCGGGCCATTAACGCAGGGCTCGGGGCTCGTCCATCACAGGGCAAGGGCCGGCGGAACTTTGGTAATGAGTTGGAAACAATCCATTGGAACACTCCCGATTCTTTCCGCGTAGTGATGTGCGCTAGACGCCTATGATGAGTTACTCAAATAAATAATAGACAGGAAGACAGAACATAGGGAACACATCAGAAACAATCACCTCGGTGTGTTCTCGGATTTACTTACATCAAGAAGAAATGAATGATGGTAATAAATACACACAACACCTCATCGACATGACTCTGTAGGTACAACTATTAGTAGTTTTTAAGCACTTGTGTTACAGATATCAGACAACAGAAGAAACAGAAATAAAATACTTTAAATCCATACTAATATCATAAATGCGAAAGTAACTCTGTCTGTCTGTCTGTCTGCTACTCTTTCACGCCAAAACTACTCAACGGATTTAAATGAAATTTGGTATACAGATAATCTAGACCCTGAGAAAGGACATAGGAATACTTTTATTGCGAAAAGGGGGTTGTAAGGGGTTGAAAGGGGGGTAAAAAGTTACTTTTCCACGCGGACGGAGTCGCGGGCGGCCGCTAGTAGGTACATATATTACATTCAGACACTGAAGAAACACAAGTTTGTCCAGGGTGGTTTGTGAAGATCGAACCCAACATTACACTGGTCCACTTTTACAGTTTTCTTTCCTTAAAACACAGTCTATAGATAGTATAGTATATAAGATAAGTTTGTGATACATTTGTTGATTCTGATGTTTATAATACAAGTGGATAATAAATAAACCTTACCTACTTTATGAACAAATGGGCTGAGTAGGTATCTAGTAATTCGGACCGGTTTTATTCGAGTGGAATAAAATTACTCGGATAATTCAAAGTTGAGTTGAGTGATTAAATCTGTACCGGGTTACATCACTGAATTCTGAACATAACATTCAATAAAATTAGGAGCATTTATCTACTAAGTGGGAATACTTGCGTCGCTTTCTGGCTCAAAGAATGCCAAGAAAGCAAATGCATTTTTGTACATGCAGCAATTGAAATATTTTACGAACCAAAGTGAACATTAGCAAAATATTTCATTTAAAATTACTTCCTTGGTGGCGTGTTTGCGCACACAATTGTGCACTATGAATATCCTGCGTCGATGGCTGATTATTAAGATTGGAGGCCATAGCCGAAATATAGGAAAGGAGGAAATAATAATATCAGTTAGGAGGACATTAATTAAAACTAGAACATTTTCACATTGTCAAAAAACTTACAATTGATTACATCACTGGTAAAATGAATAAGAGGCCATAAATACGAGAAATCTTAAATAACTTACATGCATCTCTGGTTCACCCGTGGGTATGCCCCAAGGGTCGGCACGTGTATGTTGCCAGATATTTTCTTAACATGATGTCGTCGCAAATTGGTCTTGAAGTTTAGTGTCACCACAGTATGAAAAAATGGTCGCGATACGCGGGGGAGTTGAAATTTTCCGCCATTTTCTGCTCGCGTTGAATTCTGTCTATTGGGACTAATGTTGCCAGGTGTACACAGTTGGCTATTGGCCAACTAGGTTAAATTTGGTGAATGTAAACACTGACTTATCTAGCAAAAAAAACCTGTTTTTTTATTTGTGTCCTTAGTGAAGATCGCGGGATTACCGCGGGATTACCCCAAAGTATGTCACCCGCATCCAAATGCGGGTGACATACTTTGGGGGAGGCCTATTTCCGGCAGTGGACATCTATTGGCTGAAATGATGACGATTATGATTTAATCTCATATATCCACGTCAAGGCTTATAGGTAAACCGAAAACACGAACACTTATGTAAATAAATGCGCCAGATAATTTCACCAATTAACCAGGTCTCAAACTACGGCACCCCCTGTACTATCAGTACCAGGTGAGGATAATTAACTGGGGGCGTCAGCCCAGAACACCCGGACCCAAGAAAATTTAGAAAATGTTTACGATATTGACTTGACCGGGAATCGAACCCGGGATCGTTAGCCACTTCGCCATCGAAGCGAGGCATCTATTACTTGCGCGATGTAATCGACTCCCAGCGCCATCTGTTGGTAGTGGTGTAAGTTAAGTTACGAAACGAATTAAGGCCACTAATATCAGATAAAATAGTAATTACAAATATTATTACCTAAATCATTATTACATTGAAACACTGAACAAACACAAACGATCATGCGCTCTTTTTACGATATCGTTAAATATGTTTATTTATTATACTAATTTCATACAAAAACTATCAATTTGATCGGGCATACAGTCACGTATAACTTAGTCTAATAAAGTACCAAATAGACATAAAATCGGGGCGCATAATGGTAGGATATGCTTCCAATTACATCTTATGAATGTCGGCGAAACGCGTTATGAATATAAACAAGCTTTTTACGTCTCCCAGAATCGTTTGTATTTATGGCTGAATTTCTTTTTGTTTTCTATTTCTTTCAAACTGTGTCTAAGTTAAACTTATCGACAAATGTCGACAAGGCTTTGTTTGAGATATAATGATGTGTGAGCAAAATATTTGCTTGTTTTAGTCCATTACTAGGCAAGGCCCCTCCTTTTTAACTGTGGGAGAGCCACGCTTCGGCATGAATGGGCCGGCTCGATCGGAGTGATACCACTGCCTCACAGAAAACCGGCGTGAAGCAGCCCCTGTGCTGTGTTTCGCCGAGTGAGTGAGGGTACCGGAGGCCCACCCGGGGGGAAGGGGATAAAAGGTTGGCAGCGCACTTGTAACTCCACTGGTGGTGCAAGTGTCCATGGGCGGCGGCAATTGCTTACCATCAGGTAATCCACCTGCTCGTCTGCTACCTATCACATAAAAAAAAAAGAAAAATGAATCAGTTTTGGCCCGTAATCGCCACGCTAGGCAGTAGCTGAGTTGGCCATTAGCGTATACGAGTACCCATATTTAAGTTTCTTACAGATCGAACATTCTTTATTCTGTTTAAGTTCAGATGGAATGTTTATGAATGTCAGATATATTAAATTATCTGCCGCGGATTCAGAATGTCAATTTGTACTTAGAAGAACCAGCAAGTAAGTCAGTAGTTACTGATTTCAAATTTCTTATCATCCTACTACTATTATAAAGGCGAAAGTTTGTATGGATGTATGGATGTTTGTTACTCTTTCACGTAAAAACTACTGAATAGATTTGAATGAAACTTTACCACGAATAGCTTATACATCAGAATAACACATAGCTACATTTTCAAAAATATATTGTGTGGATTGTTCAAAATATGACGGTAAGTGTCAATAATTAACTCCACGCGTACGAAGTCGCGGGCGGCCGCTAGTTGAAAATATTTTAAAACAACTTAACTATGTATTTAAAACTTAAAATTTTACAATATTGTATGCATTTAAGTTAAATTTGCTTACCGACTAAGTTACTTTCAAATCATTAGTTTAGAAAATGAGTCGATTATTCTAAATTGTAAAATCGGTTCGTACTTTAAAGCCCATTAAACCGCTATGAACAGTAATTTATTCCCAAATTCAAGTTCCAAAGTACATTTTGCCTGCAGCTTATAAAGAAAATGTCTGCAGATTTTCTGTTGTACGTTAGCCTCATTATTCATAAACGTCCGATCGTCTGCAGCATCTGTTGTGCTCAACTGCTCACCCTGTGTAGTATACGTCGAGTTTATGCCACTAATGGCCGATATTAGATAAAAGAGGAATTACAAATATTATTACCTAAATCATTATTACATTGAAACACTGAACAAACACAAACGATCATGCGCTCTTTTTACGATATCGTTAAATATGTTTATGATTATATATTTCATACAAAAACTATCAATTTGATCGGGCATACAGTCACGTATAACTTAGTCTAATAAAGTACCAAATAGACATAAAATCGGGGCGCATAATGGTAGGATATGCTTCCAATTACATCTTATGAATGTCGGCGAAACGCGTTATGAATATAAACAAGCTTTTTACGTCTCCCAGAATCGTTTGTATTTATGGCTGAATTTCTTTTTGTTTTCTATTTCTTTCAAACTGTGTCTAAGTTAAACTTATCGACAAATGTCGACAAGGCTTTGTTTGAGATATAATGATGTGTGAGCAAAATATTTGCTTGTTTTAGTCCATTACTAGGCAAGGCCCCTCCTTTTTAACTGTGGGAGAGCCACGCTTCGGCATGAATGGGCCGGCTCGATCGGAGTGATACCACTGCCTCACAGAAAACCGGCGTGAAGCAGCCCCTGTGCTGTGTTTCGCCGAGTGAGTGAGGTACCGGAGGCCCACCCGGGGGGAAGGGGATAAAAGGTTGGCAGCGCACTTGTAACTCCACTGGTGGTGCAAGTGTCCATGGGCGGCGGCAATTGCTTACCATCAGGTAATCCACCTGCTCGTCTGCTACCTATCACATAAAAAAAAAAGAAAAATGAATCAGTTTTGGCCCGTAATCGCCACGCTAGGCAGTAGCTGAGTTGGCCATTAGCGTATACGAGTACCCATATTTAAGTTTCTTATAGATCGAACATTCTTTATTCTGTTTAAGTTCAGATGGAATGTTTATGAATGTCAGATATATTAAATTATCTGCTGCGGTTTCAGAATGTCATTTTATACTTAGAAGAACCAGCAAGTAAGTCAGTAGTTACTGATTTCAAATTTCTTATCATCCTACTACTATTATAAAGGCGAAAGTTTGTATGGATGTATGATGTTTGTTACTCTTTCACGTAAAAACTACTGAATAGATTTGAATGAAACTTTACCACGAATAGCTTATACATCAGAATAACACATAGCTACATTTTCAAAAATATATTGTGTGGATTGTTCAAAATATGACGGTAAGTGTCAATAATTAACTCCACGCGTACGAAGTCGCGGGCGGCCGCTAGTTGAAAATATTTTAAAACAACTTAACTATGTATTTAAAACTTAAAATTTTACAATATTGTACGCATTTAAGTTAAATTTGCTTACCGACTAAGTTACTTTCAAATAATTAGTTCAGAAAATGAGTCGATTATTCTAAATTGTAAAATCGGTTCGTACTAAACCGCTATGAACAGTAATTTATTCCCAAATTCAAGTTCCAAAGTACATTTTGCCTGCAGCTTATAAAGAAAATGTCTGCAGATTTTCTGTTGTACGTTAGCCTCATTATTCATAAACGTCCGATCGTCTGCAGCATCTGTTGTGCTCAACTGCTCACCCTGTGTAGTATACGTCGAGTTTATGACTTCGCCGATATCCCTCGTAATATCAGACGGTTGCTCCACACACTTTTCCTGGTAAAATCAAGCTGAGAACGCAAATGTGAACAACCAAAGCCACTGCACGGGAGAGAGTAGGATAGCACAACGCGCGGCCTGACTCTCGCCGAGCGTCTAGAGACGTCGGGAGGTGGAGTGGAAGGGGTGAGGTCAGTTCGTAGCCACCTCGTCCGATATCGCTCAAAAGGTCGTCAGCTGTCAGGGCCGCCGGTCCTCTCGTGATTGATATGCGGACCAGATAATTCATTGCTTTACCGGTCATTTATTAGGCTATTGAAATTTATTTGTTATTTGATACTGGTAGTCTAGAGTTTGATACTGAGGTAAACAAAAAATGTTTATGCATTTTAGGATAGTAGAATTTTTTAATTTAAAAATATTGGGAAATAACTTTGAAATAGTATATTTTGTTTCATTGTTTTTTAGGATTAGCAATAAATCATTTATTTTCCTAAATAAAAGTTATTTAATTGACCTATTTTTGTGGATAGGTATGTGGTTTATTTCTAAAAAGATAATTGTATCATAATATTGTTTTTTCTTTTTGTAAACACTTTATGGAAGTTGTACTTTTACGCGTGAAATTTTTAAAAATATATTTTAGGAATAATTTAAAACATAACCTTTACAACGCCTTCCATTATTCGTAGACGCTTTCATTAAAGGAGCATCCAACTGTTTGCGCACTAAACTTTATTACTTTTGTTGTTAGTTCATTTTATTACAACCATACGTTCTCGTTTGTTTCTCATTACGAGGAGCAGGAGCGAGTGTGAAAAAGGAGCGGTGGTAATCTCCGGCGCGATCGCTCCTGAGGGAGCCGTGTACGGGTTTATTGTGATGCACAACTAGCTACCAGTGCAACGTTGCACTTTGCATTTCCATTTTCGTGTTGAGATTTGAAGTATTTACTATGTTGCTAGTTTCCCGTTCTTGTTTTTATAACTTTTTGGCTGTAGATAGGTACAAATTTTATCGCGCCATTTACGTTGAGACATTTTTTACGACGGGTTTTTGTTGAAGGCATTAAGTATTAACACCGCTATTATAGAGCAAACAATTTTAATAGAAATTGTATCAGCTTCAGTGAATTATTTTAATAAGTTCATACAGTGCGTTTATTGAAAACAAATAGGCTTAGGCTTGACCAGAGAAGACAAGCGGTGACGAGCATCCAGATTATATTAATAGTACAATAATATCCTCCAACCGATTCGGCCAGGTACGCAAGAATAGTGTTTAAGTGTGTGCGCAAACACAGGTGCACTCTCTTTTACATTACTCACATATTTCGATGGGACACTAGTGTGATACGTCTGAAGAGGGATCGAGTGCAGGACCCATGGCCTAACGTGCTTCCCGAGGCCGGAGGTGCGTGACTAGATTATAGTGATCATCATCATGTCAGCCCACATCCACCCACTGCTGAGTATAGGCCTCTTCTTTATTACGCCACTCCCTACGGTCACCAGCCAGCCTCATCCACTGTTTCCCCACCACCCTTACAATATCGTCGGACCAACGGGCAGGTGGTCTACCCACAAGACGTCGCCCCAATCTTGGCTGCCTGTTGTGGCAGTTGGTTTAGTGATACTAAATTATATAAATATTTTAAAAACCATCATTCAGGATCATCACTGAATACTCTAAGCCACTGAGCTATAACCACCTTAGGCCCGATTCGACCAATGTTTATCCGAGGATAAATCTATCTATGGTATATCGCTCCGATTGTCGTATAAAGATTGGGCGATTCGTGCAACTTAGAAGTGGACGAATTTCAGTTTTTCTTCTATTGGCGGTAAAGTTCCTTAAATATTTATTCTTAAAAACATTTAAGTATTTAAGCGTAAAAAAGTATCATACACTGTTAACAAAGAAGCTTTAGCTCCCAAGCGTCAGCGCAGACGGTAATAAATATGCCACGCGATCGCTAAGTCTAGTTTAACGTCAGATTAATGTGATCAATAGCCGCTAAGTAGTGTTTATACTTCGAATTACGAGTACTTTAGATACTCAAAGGTATAAACGATTTGCGAAAAAAACAAAATAAGGTCTATGCGCACAGTATTAAATGTAAGAGTCTATTTTCAAACTAAAACTACACTGCCTCTTTTTCATCTTTGTTCATAATTCTCGTTATTCCAAGCATTCGGTTCAGAATCCGGGGTACACTTACACTCCGGCATGAATGGGCCAGCTGATGCTGCTGGTGTCTATGAGTGGTAGCAATCACCATCATGTGAACCGTCTGCTTGTCTGACACTTGTCACCCTAAAAATACCATTCAAGATTTCATCATTTCAGCCAATAGACGTCCACTGCCACCCGAATCCAATGGACTCCCGCGACCTTCACCAGATCGTCGGTCTACCTGGTGGGAGGCCTGCCACGGCTGCGCCCTCCTGCACGTGGCCTCCACTCAAGGACCTTTCCACCCAAACGGCCGTCTGTTCTCCTCGCAATGTGCCCTGCCAATTGCCACTTCAGCCACGCAATTCTTTGGGCTATGTCCGTGACCTTAGATCTCCCGCGGATCTCATCATTTCTGACACGATCACGCAAGGAGCTTCCGAGCATAGCCCTCTCTATAATTGCCCTCTGAGTGACTTTGAGCATTCTTAAGCCGCCTTTCTTTTCAAGATTTGGGGAGTCTATAAATTCAGATTTTCTCAAGATGTTTTCCCTCACTGCCGAGCTAATGATATAATATTTGAACTCACATAGATTTTATGTGTTTTCTAGAATCCTACGACCCACATGAAAGATGCGATATTATCCACTGCGCTACCATCGCTCCAAGTATCAAAACTACACAAAGTTGCTATTTATCAAGATTCGGTATCAAAGAACAATCAAAGTTTCAGTGCAAACCCAACAAAGTTTGGACACCGGCGACTTGAATTTTCAATATCGCACAGTCCAAATATTGGGACTGGGGCGATATTGCTATTGTTCTCAACTTGTGATCAAAATGTGGACAGCGCAAATAATCTTGGTCGTTGCGATATCGCAGACGGGAGTTTGCATACCAAAGGGTCGTTTTTGTTGGGATGGGCATGCGATGTTACCCCAGTGGTTAGAACGCGTCTTCCAAACGGGAAGTCGCAGGTTCAAATCCAAGCACCTCTAGCATTTTCAAATCTGTGTTCGCATTTCCAACTTTATGTCAATTTCCTCGGTAAAGTAAACGTGTGGTGAGGAAACAGAAATGATTCAGTGAGTCTGCTAGGGTCCCGCAGCAAATCTTCGTACACCTTCCAATATGCCAAATGATATTAAATCGCCATTAGACTAAAATGTCAGTGAGTCTACTCCGACACACTTCACTAGCCGTTTCGGTGTTTGTTTGCGTTAACGGACTAGCACGGGCCTGCATTTGTTAATAACTGAATTATATGTAGATGATATTTTAATCCTTCCTCCCGATTGAAAGTATAACTTCTTAGCAATGCAACAGGAAAATCTAAAAAACTACTAAAGGATAGTGTTGTGACCCAGAAAAGGGCTCGTAAAAAAGCAATTCCGGCCACGTCAGCGGATTGATTTACAGGCCTGTCAAACTGTGTCTTGGGGAAAGGGCCGAACCTTTTGTTTAGGAAGTTAAACAAAAACATGACGAGCCTTCGGGGTAAGGCCCATCGATAGTTTTTAATTGAGTTGGATCGAAAGTTTATTTGATTAGTTGCCGAAGAATTTAGTTTGTTTACGGAGTACAGTGATCCAAAACAAATGTTTACGTTTACACATCAGGTTATTCCTATGTCAAATAAAAAAAAACATGTTTGACAATAAGATCTTCTTAGCTTGTAATCCTGGCTGTCGGTCTAGAGCTGTCGTTCTGGAGCCCGAGACACGCTAAAATCATGATTTAGGATTTGGGGAGTTTGATAATTACAATGAAGCGACCTTCGCAACCCTTTAACAGAGGAGCCAGACCAGACTATGTCGAGTGATTAAAAAATACTGAATTTCGGATGTCCAAATATTGGGCCTGGGTGATATTGCTATTGTTGAACGAGAATCTTAGTAGAATTAGGGTCACTTATAAGCAAATGTATCGAAATAAAGCTCTAGCTCATGATCCTTAAAAATGGCTGAAAGGCAATTCTCCTAACGCCAGCAATTGTTTTACTATGAGCAGCATCCCGTCAACCTGTATCTTAGGAAGTCAAAACAGAACGCAGCGTCGAACAAACCTTTACTTAGGAAATAAAATATAAACAGCGATATGGGACAGGGAAAGAATGGCGTGTGAGCTATCTTGGATCGGAAGTGTTATAATAATGTCTTCGATATTTCGTCTATGACGCAGAAGAATGCTTATCATATATTATTATTAGGTACAATTTGGATTATCGTTGTAGGCATTTTTTTTCTATTTCTGTCTATGCAAGAAAGATTATTTCTAAATTCTCTTACTCAATGTCGAGGGCATTCAACCTGGTTTTTTAGTATGAGAGAACGCGAAAAAGCTAGGGGTTTCGGTGGGTTTTAGGCAGGCAGTCACACAAGTGGAAGGTCCCACACTATGCCTAATCATGGTTTGATTCCAACAAGTTTCCATCAAAGGTTAAATGGTTATTTACATCATACATGTTTCATGGCACCAATACTTCAAGAACAAGCAACAACGTCTATCTTAAACATACAAGTATATTAACCAAATTTTAATCCACTTTGTTCCAATCCCGGAGGCCAGGTCTCGTGTTCAAACTATGATAATTCGGAGACAGAACTTTATCTTGCAAACGCTCGAAGATCAACCGGTTACCTTCGTATGTGTATTTTGTGGGACATGTTATTTTTTCCTTTTCATTTTAACGTTGCATTTTAACTGTATTTACTGCTCGACAGTTATAATATGCAATGTACTTGCCGTTCTAAGTGTATTATGTTTTTTTTTTACTTTGTCTTCATTTGTGAGTTGCAAAAAGCTCGTTCATTAAGCATGATGCTCTCCTATTTTTTCTATTGGAATATGTAGGATTTTACGTTTTACTTTGCTTGGTGGGTGGGTGGGTGGATTCACAAATGCACTGACTTTCCCCTCTCCCCCGTTTGGGCAATAGTACTTACTTGGCGATATACCTACAGCGCAGGTTTGTGCATTTTTTCACGCCAGTTTTCTCTGTCTTCTTCACTCGTACTCATACTACTACAAAAAAACTGTCCCTTTATTTCAGTAGATAATATTTGGTAGCCCACCAAAAGCCAAAGTACGAGTAAGATGGTTTGGGTCGACTTCGAAACTATTGCGTTGGGACACACATCTAATGGAGTTTTGGTAAACAATTCCCGCGGGATCCAGATATCAGCTAACAAGCGTCCGCGTACACAGAACTTCAGAATACGGAGTATCTACTTATATGAACTAAGCCCGACTTACACTTAAGGTGTGTCCAAACACAGCGCGGGAGGTGCGCGGCAGCCGCAGCATTGTCGAGACAAATTAACGCGGAAGGGTATTTTAGACGTTATACTATTAAAGTATCTGTGCTCACGGCGCACGGCAGCCTTCCTAACCATAGCGCGGTGGGCATGTGACAGTTGCGCTCAAAGTGCCCGAGATTTGGTCGCAACTTTTGGACGTTATTAATAATGACGCCATATAAATATATATTAGGAGTAACCAATATTTCAGCTATGGCGATCAATCTCAACATAATCAACCATGTACGCAGAGCAGTTAGAGTGCACAACTGTGTGTGTGTGTGTTGTACAGACATAAATGTACTCTTCATTCCCTTACCCTCACATTTTAATTTGACACCAGTATGACACGACCGAAAGAGGATACGGAGGCAGGACCAACAGTTAAACGTACTTCCGATACCCTGGAAGATCGCCATCTTCCAGTCTTAAAGAAAAAGTAACTACATTTCGACGCTACTTAACCCTTATTACTTAACTGAGAGATTTTCGGGCTTTATAGGAATCGAAGATCACTTCAAAGGGTGTCATTTGAGTAATTTCGCTACTTGAAATTCAAAGGACTGGGTAGTAGAGGTCAGATATCACAAAGTCAACTTTTTGAAATTGTTTCAGTTCGTCAATGGTTCTATTCCTACTTTGGATGAACATTCGCGTGATGCCTTGAATAGTGTGGATGTTTTTTTTTATGTAATAGGTGACAGACGACGAAACGGATCGCCTGATGACGCCCGTAGATACCCGCAACACCAGCGGAGTCACATTTGCGCTGCGAACCTTTTAACCCTCGATTGGGCCACCGGTACCCGTGAGCTCAAGGACGTTGAGAGGCAATGGGTGAAGATCGTGCGGCAAAAAGAGCCTACCTGGGACGACCAAATAGTCGAAGGCCAGTTGGCCGTCCAAGGTACGCTGGAGGGATGAAGTTGAGAAAGATTTGCGTGGACTCCAGGCTCATGACTAGCAGGAGGTGACGCAGGACTGTTCTATATGGAGGCTCTTATTATAGAAGATACTTGGCATCATTTAGATGCTTGGCAATCTTCAACTGTGCATTTCTCAAGAAACTTCCTGCCCCGAACTACAGAACTGTACAATGAACTGTCACCAGCGGTATTTCCGAACCGATACGACCTACAAACCTTCAAAAAGCGAGCGTATTCCTTCTTAAAAGGTCGGCAGCGCATTTGCGACTCCTCTGGTGTTGCGGGTGTCCATGGGCGGCGGTAATCACTTACCATCAGGTGAACCGTCTGTTCGTCTGCCCCCTATATCATAAAAAAAAGAAGGCTACGGCTCACTTTTGCTACGCCCCAACCTGGTTAGTTATGTATCATATTGACTTACCGAAAATATCCGGAAGAACACATTCGTACAATGCCAGCAGAAATGATTAAATTATCCTTTACCTGAAACAAAAATAATACGAGTTTTACTATAGGAAACGATGTTTACTCACGTATCCTTAGGGATGTAGGGAAAATTAGAAAGCAATACAGATTGGTTGTTATTGTTGATTAAACTGAGAATATAGACAAGAAAAAACGTAATTAAAAAGAGATATTTCATAATTCATAGAAAGTGACCCAGTAATAAACCTTCAATGTAACATCACATCATACCTAAAGGCAAAAGTTAGCAAGTGTGTCAGTGAGCATATTTGTTACTTCTTCATGACTAAAATAAAATAGAATAGATAACATTTATTTGCTTTTACTAAACCATAATTATTATTTTTTATTTTTTGTTATCTTTTTTTTATTGCTAAACGGTTGCAACGATTTTAATAAATTAATTTGGTATAGAGTTAGGTGACAGTCTGGATTAACAAGTATAAGTATACTATAAGTAGGGCAAATTGTACCCATATATGGCGATTAGCGTCGATTACATCGCCTAAGTGTTTTGTTTTTTCGGTTTACCTATAAATAGTTTAGATGAAAGATAGATAGCAGATATATGAAACAAAATTGTTTACAAAGCAAAGTCATCCTTATTCAGATAAGAACCTTACTCGTAAATTACCAAGCCCTATATTCGTTTCACATAGGTAATTTAAGCGAAATCACACGATTCAGAAATTCAACTTTGATTTACCGCGTAACGTTCCTTCCACGAGTAAACGCCTTATATGAGTCTTGGAGCCATAAATCGGAAGATCGTAAAATAGGTGAGGCAACGTCAACGAGTCGCGGCTGCTTTACTGTTATCTACAGTATGTTTATTTATGTATTGTTTACTATAAAAGTATGTACAGGGTGTATCTGTGAACATTTATATCCCTTTAACAACGTGTTCTATCAACCATTCTGAACAACATTTGTTCGACAACTTTTCTGAATTCTTCGAAAAATTTTTCGAATCCCCATACAAAATGACCAAGACTTTGTATGGAAAGATGAAAATTTTTACGCGAATTTTGAAAAGTCATAGAACAAATGTTGTTCAGAATGGTTGGTAGAACATGTGGTTAAAGGGATGTAAATGTTCACAGATACACCCTGTATACAGTATGCTTTTTACCATAGAAACTACTTACCTACTAAAGCAACACCTAATCACTCATCCCATATACCTTACTAGGAACGTAGCTTAGACCAGCACCAATAGATGGCGGTGGGAGTAGGTAGGTTACAACGCGCAAGCGTTTTGTTTTTCGGTTTACCTACTTATAAGCCTTGACTTTGGCTATGCAATCTACATACTCGTATTTAAAAATAGTGTACAAGAAGATATATTTTCATTGGAAATCAGTCGTAGAAAGTTATAGTGTATAACCACATAACAATAATATTTATAATGTAACACTTAGCAAGCAAATAAATATTTCATTTCATTTCAACTGATATGAGTACCTACATAATTATAATCACAAAAACTTCATTTAATAGATATTAGTTTCAACAGTGAAAGAAATGGACGTAGAGCGTTTCAAATCTTTCGCCATTACTTTTCCAATAACTTAAACTTTTTATCAATCACACTAAACGTAAAAGTTCTGCATCTCAAATTATTTGTTTGCGTCTCTTTCTCATAAAACTCAGCTCGTAAATAGATGTGATGCGAAGCCAACGCGGTGCCCCGGGAAATGACAAAGATGAGGGATGGATTTACGAAATCGAAATTGCATAGGTGTATCCATGTTTATAAAAGTATAGGTGTGGATAGCCAAAAAGTTTCATATTTTCACTAGACCGCCCCGGTTTTATAGTG
Source organism: Cnaphalocrocis medinalis (assembly GCA_014851415.1). NCBI lineage: Eukaryota > Metazoa > Arthropoda > Insecta > Lepidoptera > Crambidae > Cnaphalocrocis > Cnaphalocrocis medinalis. The sequence goes on along the minus strand of CM026275.1, from coordinate 15,992,929 downwards.
TGTTTGCACCGTTTTGAAAGGTTCCAAGTCAGTTTTAAAATAGCCCGTGAGAATCAAATACAAGTATTAAATGATCTTTTGAAATGCAACTAGCAGTTACATACTTTTTAGGGTTCCGTAGCCAAAATGGCAAAAACGGAACCCTTATAGTTTCGTCATGTCCGTCTGTCCGTCTGTCCGTCTGTCCGTCTGTCCGTCTGTCACAGCCGATTTACTCGGAACTATAAGTACTACAGTGATGAAATTTGATGGAATATGTGTTGTATGAACCGCTACAAAAATATGACACTAAATAGTAAAAAAAAGAATTGGGGGTGGGGCCCCCCATACATGTAACTGAGGGATGAAATTTTTTTTTTCGATGTACATACCCGTGTGGGTATCAATGGAAAGGTCTTTTAAAATGATATAAAGTTTTCTAAAAACATTTTTCTTAAAGTGAACGGTTTTTTGAGATATCAGCTCTCAAAGTCGTAAAAAGTATGTCCCCCCCCCTCTATTTTTATAACTACGGGGTATAAAATTCTAAAAAAAATAGAGGTGATGCATGCTAATTAACTCTTTCAACGATTTTTGGTTTGATCAAAGTATCTCTTATAGTTTTTGAGACAGGTTGATTTAACTGTAATTTTGGTTAAGTTTATTATATTTGCTGCTACGGAACCCTTTGTGCGCGAGCCCGACTCGCACTTGGCCGGTTTTTTTATATTGAGGACAATCAAGATGACCTCACTCCGCCTGATGATAAGCGGCCGTGAGATCCAAATATGAGGTTAACAGGCACAAAAGAACAGACTAAGTACTAATTGAGTCTGTCATTCTCGCACTGAAGGCCTGCTGAGATGCCGTTTCACGCCCCGCCTAAAAACCCAGGATTGTATTTCAACAAAATGTGACTCGGGCGAAGAAATTCGACAGACTGTTTTAAAACCAACTTGTTATTTAAACTCCTATGCTTCGCTATAGATGTTCAGGCACCCCTAATATAGACCTGCCATTAAAACAATAGCAATGGAAAGTATCGCAAGTCCATACATAAGTTACAATGTTGTTGAACTGCGAGCAAGTTCCCCGTTCGGTCGCTATGCTTGTCTTGCTAGGGGATGCTTTATTCATAATACATTTAAGGCATCTGGGTTGCATTCCTAGAATATGCTCTTAGTTGTGTAACTGCAAAACAAGAACAAGAGATGTTCTTCCGTATTAACTTAAAAGGGGCTATACGAATGAAACTAGCGCCGCCAACCTATTTACACTGATTGTGGCGAAAATACAATATTTTTTAAGAAAGCAAAACATTACAGCAAACATTGCTAAAAACGGCCACTTTTAGCAATAATTGACATTATTGTTACTTGTCGCGTGTTAGAAATATTATATTACATCTTGAAAAATCCAATGTACTTGGATCTAAGTCTGTAATGTTTTATTTTCTTCAAAAATATCGTTTTTTCGTCAGTTCACAATCAGTGTAAGTACGTCGGTGGCGCTAGTTTCATTCGTATAGCCCCTTAAGTTTCTTTGAATTCGATTTCAAAAACAAAAGGAGGTTGTTTCCCAAATTGTTTTAATATTTCGTCATCATCAGCGTTTTGACTTGGTTGGGTACAAGCCGTGGCTTCGGTTACCCTGGGTCTGCTAAAGTTTAAAATTCGTCTGAGTGCTGTAGTTTTGCTGATGATGTTGAGCTTTGGAATATGGAATTATCTATTTCTCCTCTAAATAGACTTTGAAGGCTCGGCCACGTTGAAAGAAATAGTATCAGATCGGGGCGCCAAGAGGGCATATCTTGGGCAAACTACTGGTCGTCGGGCAGTGGGGCGCCCACGCTGAACGTGAACCTGCAAGAATTGGAAGCAGGAGATTGGCGACACGCTGCACAAGACCGAGACAAATGGTGACATCTCATATCGGAGGCCAAGACTCATTTTGGGTCGTTGAGCCATTGGAGTAAGTGTAAATCTATATCTATACTATTTTTAATAAGGAGATAAACTCCATCCATAGACATCGACAAACCTTATATACAAACCGAAAAAGCGAAACAAAAGCGTGTTGCAATCGATACCCAGCGCCATCTATTGGCAGGCAGTGGAACTGCCTACTGTCCCGAAACGAAGTGAGGACGGGCCAATATTAATATATTTAAAGTAGAATCTTTGTTATTGTCAGCGCTGGCTGTAAAACCTCACTATAATCCCGCGCAAACCAATAATCCGACAGCGCAGACGCCATTCTGCTGAAAGCTAAACATTCGCCTGGGTTTGTTTGGTATCAGATCACGACTGGTGAGCTTTTTACCCCTACTGTAGTGACCCTCATTTGTGGGACAGACAGGAATCTCTACTATTTATAAAGAGATAGATTCTTTAAATATCTACAAACCTTACATATAAACCGAAAAAGCGAAACACTAGCGCGATGTAATCAACGCCCAGCGCCATCTGTTGTTAGACGGTGGAACTACTGTCCCAAAACGAAGTGAGGGCGGGCCACTAGTAATTACTAAACTTGTAAGTTACTTAAACTAATTATCGGAAATTCGGGTGTTTATCTACCTTGACATAGTAGAAATATTTTGGACATGCCTTGTTTTGGATCCCCCATTCGGAATTGCTCGAGAGTCATCTTCTAACTTCTATACTATTTATAAAGAGATAACTTCAATAAACAACCACAATGCTTCAATGCATCTCGAAGAAAAGAAACACTTGCGTCATGTAACCGACACCCAGCACCATCTATTGGCAATTATTGGAACTAATACCAATACTTATTCCCGAAAAGTGAGGGCAGGCCATTAGTGTTAAATAAATGTGCATTGAAGCAATGGTTTGCAAATGGACGCAGAAGTAGGGTTTTAACCTACCAATTAAAAAAAAATCTTTAATTTAACTTTCAATATCTTTGAATTGTCTTGAGAGGTTCTCAATTCATGTGCATCTATATTTTTTACGTCATTACGTTACAGAACAGCGAAGAAATAGATCACCTGATGGGAAGCGATGGTCGCGCTCCGTAAAGCATGTCCCCCCCTCGATCAGATCTTTGTATCGCTGTTTGGCCAAGTTTAAGAAAATCAGCCTGATTACTTCACACTGCCGAAGTGTTCACACCACACTACCCACCTAATTAGATTGTGCAGATGAAGTTCAGGGATTTTCCTTGCTCAGATCTTGTTAAGGCAACGGGTAGGGTACACTAGCGAGTCCAATTGATTAAAATTGTAAGCTACTGAACCGAATCAGTCTAACAATTTTGATAATTTGTAGTAAATACTTACTGCCGCACTTAAAGACGTCATTTAACCTTATTGCTCATTAGCTTAATTATGGATAGTTTTTATTTCTATTAAAATAAAGGCCAATATTTTTAGTTAAGTGACCATTGAGGCTTAATTAAAGTTTCTGAGTGAGGCAGTTAAACTACTAAATCGGGCAATCGACCTCGAAAAAATTGTCGACTCAAAATTGGAATTAATAACAGAAATATCCGCTTTTGCCGTCAATCAAGACTTCGCGTGTAAAAGCAGATCAAAAAGTAGTGCACGATAATAAATTATTCTATATTTCTTTATGATTTATATAATAAGTTTCCAACCTCTTTTTAGGCATTGAATAAGCTATGTCAGGAAATAACTCTCTGCAACTTTTGTTTTAATTTATTATCATAACAAAAAAAACACTTAACAATAACTTACTTAATTATATAAAGAAGTATACATCCTTATTGTTGCGGCATTTTACTGCTCAAAAACACTAATTTGGCACACTTAAAATCACTAAATAGTAATTATAACTTTTTAATTGCATCAGCCGATGTGTTTTGTTCCACTACCCGCCACAGAATCCGGACGTGAAGTTACATAAAACGCTATTTGACAGTCGTGAAACGCAACAGCAGTGAAGCTTATGTAGAACTTCCGTATATTGCGATACAGAACCTACGATTAAATAAATCAATCATTAAATTAAAATTATAAATAAAAGATCCGGCTTATTAGCCAACAATTTAAACCATTTAAACAGTGAAAGAGCCAAGCTTCACGCTAACCCGGAGTAATACCACGGCCTCACAGAAAACCTGTGTGAAGCTGCGCCTGCGCTGTGTTTCGTCGAGAAAGTGAGGGTACCGGATGCCCAATTGAGAAGAAAGGGGGTTTAAAAGTTGACAGCGCACTTGTGACTACCTACTGGTTATGCGGGTGTCTATGGGCGGCGGCAATAGCTTACCATCAAGTGATCCGTCTGCTCATTTGCCACCTATCACATAAAAAAATTGCTATCGCTAGTGTGCCTTACCCGTCCCTTCACGTTCCCGACCAACTTCGTGTTGGTACCGTGAAGAGCCGTCAAACAAGATTAGTTCCCAAAAACAATACGACGTCACTAGTTTAGTTTAATTAGTGGATTGGTGTGTTCCACTTTGGACTGAAGATCCATAAACTTTTAGCTACTAATTAAGCTCACGACATGTTTGTGCTAACAATCTCTACAAGATATTAGGAACTTCTCCCAATCTATAGGAATATCTTTTTGAGTTTTGTACACATTTCAAGGCTGTTTTGCTGTCTTCTAAACAAGGTCACATTGTTTGACTGTTTTAGTATTTTTTTACACAAATTATAGGTACGTAATTCGCATTGGATTATAACTGATGATGATGATGATGATGTAGTCCGGCCGTTTTCGACCATGGCGACTGCTTCAACTCCTGGCCATTTGTCGTTGGTGTGCTCGCATAATTGGCTTACGTACCCAATCCTCTTCACGAAGTTTCTCGCACACTGTGGGCAAGTGAGCACACCACCAACATAATTATAATTTATAGCCGCGGGTGGTCGGGCTTTCAATTATTTTAGACGGGAATTAACGAGACGTTAATATTTCAGTACATATTTATTTACTTACTGCTTAAAACGTTTCAGCTGCGGTACAGCAGCCATGCCACGTTGATTCCCGTCATAATAATTATCTAGCTCTTGCCCTGTTTATTCAAATATTTAAAAAAAATGTAAAAAAAATTAAATTACAAACACAAAATCATCAACGCGTGTCTAATTTCCTATTCCTTATTACCAACGCAAGAAACGTCTGATCCCTTCGTTCCTTTGCTACAAGTTTCCAAAACACCCTCGGAGGGTCAAAACTGCAGTAGCCAATAGGAACCCAACAAACTGTCCCAAGGTGTTAGAAAACTTCGTCGCCCTATCCCTCCGTATGCAAACCATTATGTTTACACGAAGACGCGACGCGGAATAACTTTTCCTATTTTCTTTGCTTTGTTCAAATTCAACGTTGTTTATAGCGTTGTTTAGAGGGAATATAAATTATGGGTTTAGTGCAGGCATGGCTTTGCAATGGAAGATTTTACGTACTGAAATTATTGCGCGAAGAGTCAAAACAGAGAGGGCAATCTTCCTCTGAGCTATATTTTAACCCTTATTTTGAAATAAATAAGAACTAAACAGAAAACTGGTGAAACTTGCTAAGAAACTATCCCTAACAGGTTACCATTTATTGGTCCATCAGATGCGATTGTGGTTTAGCATTGGCCTTTAGCACAAATTAAAAAAAAAAACAAGTTTCGGCAAAAAGCTGCCAAGACATAATATGTCATATTATAACAAGTGATTCCCTAATAAGTCTATTTGCTATAGATAATATTATTTTCTATTTGTTTTTAAAACATTTTAATTCTACCTTGGCCTAAATCAAGCTTTTAAAACCAGAATTTTCGTTTAATATCACTCTCAAATGACCCAAATATAGCAAACAAAGTGGTATTAGCAGTATCCAGGTCATTTTATCTACACGAGCGGATCGCCATTAAGTCCTGCCCTATACTAGATAGAATATGTGACCGCGATGCGTTAATAGCGTTGCACCGGCGCTTTTATAATAATGTATAGTAGCCACATTTAATCAGACCTTATTGGCTTATAAACGAAAAAAACAAATGCTATTTTCATAGACAGGAATTAACGCTTCGTATTTCTTGTACTTAGGTACTGTTTGACGATTCGACTGCGTTACAGCAGACGTCCCCGTGTACCGCCAGCTTGTGACCACGGCTGCTATAATGCAGCCAAAACGTCAGGCAGTAAGTACGTAAGTCATCATTTGCCTGCCCTATTCCCAGGTTATCTGGGGTCGGCGCAGTATGTTTTCTTCTTCCATTCGTCCCTGTCATTCGTCATCGTATCATCCACCCCCTTTTCAGTCATGTCATTCTTCACACAATCCATCCATCTCTTTTTTGGCCGTCCTCTGCTCCTTGGCCCATTAAGCATTGGCAGTAAGTACGTAATTATGAACTTAAAAAGTAACCCCGCGTAATTCCCGTCTTTAATAATATTATTACGGATATTAGAACGGATATCCGTTCTAGAGTTCAAATTCCACACAAACATACGCTCTTGCACACATGCAAACACCCACACACACACACACACGCACATTCACACTTGTACACACACATTACTCGCACACACCCTCACACGCACTCTCTCACCACACCCCACACACACTACATCAAACAAAGTGTTAGCACTATTTAGGATCAGGATATATCAAGATTCAGGTCATTTTATATCTGCACTAGTGAATAAAGTCCTGCACTATGCTCGTAGTGCCGGCGACCGCGATGCGTTAAAAGCGTTGCAGTGCATTAATCATTTATAGCACCTGATCGGAGTTTTACGAGGAGAGAACTCTAAAATTGCCTTCACTTTTCTGAGTTATGGCTCAACAGGTTTAGGAAATTTATGGCGCAAATCCAACTGATGGAAAACGGTTACCGGACTATGACATGTAGGAGTGACCCTACACTAGCGTCCTTTGAACGAGCGAGTTTTCCCCTAACCTGATAGAACGCTTAAAAACTGGTGTATGGTATACCTAGGGGGTGACCAGCAAGACGCCAACGCTCAAAAGACTAGCGTCTTTTGAGTGTGGGGTCGACTTTTTCGAACATAGCTCGGGTTTGCGATCACCAATCCGTAGTAAGCAAGCGTGGTGATTAAGCTAATTCCACCATTAGCGATGACTTGATTTCTATGATGGAGGCCTTTGCCCTGCAGTGGGACAGTATATAGATATACGCTGATACTTTTACTTTTATAGGCTGAGCGACTATAAATTAATCAAGATACTATGTTTTCAAATCTTTATTGCGATCATAGTAGTGTTAGCCGGACAAAATTGATCCTCAGAGATAGATTCGCTCGCTCTTATATTGTTACCTAATTAATTATTGCGAGTAAAACTCTGTATTACAACTTTAAAAATGCGTTTCATTGTTAATAGGTATCAAAAAGTAAAGAGAGTAGGCTTAACATTAAATGGAGGGATAATTAGGGCCTCACAGCAAAATTGTAATTATAACCCACGCAAACATGCTTTAGGTGAACGCAAAACCCGCGTAACGAGGGATTTCGTTTTTGCCCTGGTTTTTTGCGGACATGTTTTGATACTGTGTACGGAAATTAGGGAGTGATACGTTAATAGATATGTCATGTGTAGGCTGAAGGGATGATAAAACAACCCTTCATCCCACACATGACATATCTATCAGTAGGTATTATGCAACATTTTTTACTATGAATAAAAATAAGAACATCACTGACTCGTATTATTAAACTAATTAGTTTCATTTACTCGTATACTAACTACTTTTTGGAAGACCAGTGTAGCGCGGTGGTTTGAGCGCCAGTTGAGTTGCAAGGGTTGCAGGTTCGATTCCGAATTTCCAACGCCAAAACAAATGTATCTTGATAAAACAAATATTTGTGTTGGGTCTAGGTTTTTGTGGTTTCTTCGTGGTGTCTCCATAACACATGGAAAATCTTGGTAAGGACCAGGACAATGTATATGATGTTGTCTTATTTTTTTGTGATAGGTGGCCAACGAGCAAACAGATCACCTGATGGTAAGCGTTTGCTTTCAGAACTTATTTCATAGAAAATTATTGTGATATAGTTGCTTAGCTTTACCTCTTTTTCGTTTGCATTCTTCTTCTTCATCAGCATTCCTTAGTCCACCGTTGGACATATACCTCTCTAAAACACCTCACTCTTCTCGGCATGAGTTTTCCTAGCCCTTAAATGCCTGCGTTTGCATTGTGAAGATAAAAATAAAAAAACCTATTTATCTTCTATTCAGTCAAGAACAACGATGAAAACAGTGAAACAAAACATTATACAACAATATCGTACTATCGTATAGAAACCTGCGCTTATACATTGTTACAGAGGAAACTGTAAGACTTATAGATATTCGGCACGTTGTGGGATGAAAATATGTTTATACACCGGGAAACGGGAAATGAAATCTTTTTGCCGCCGCCTTCGGGGAAGCGGCCTGATCTGTTTAGCTGGTCTATGGAAAATATTATTGGTCTTTTTACTTATTTTTATTTCTATAATACGCGGACAGGTACTTTATCTACTCAGGTTGGGCCATGTGACTGAATTTTTCTGTTGAGAATTTTTTTTAGAATCAGCCCGAAGTTTGGAAGTTGGCGGTCTTGGAAGCACGTTAAGCCGTTGGTCCTGCACCTGATCTCCTCCTCCTCCTGTCCTATATTATCGCTGTGGGAATGTCAGCTGTATGAAGGGGAACGGCAACAGATGCTGAATGACTGGAACAGGAACGAGATAGGACCAGTATCAAGAGATAGTCAACTCTTCAGAAGGTTCTCGACGGTTGTGTGCGTTTGCACACAAAAGGCTTGACATAGAAGGAGTTCGATTGATGTGGAACTCTGCCCGAGCGCGAGTCGCTTGTGCTGTGGTGTTTCACGTGCCCCATTTGGTGGAGAGTGACTTTGAGATGGGCTAAAGACACAGATTTTGTAGGGAGTGAGGAAACGCACCGGGGAAAAGCCCTTAGCAAGTACCTGGTGAGCGTCTCCCAAGATTCGGTCCGTATGCCGAGACGGTAGGAAGGACCATGGTTTGGTGGAGGTACCTGTGTCTAGTAGTCTAGTATAGTCCCATATTATTAATATGAGGGTAAGGGAATAGAGAATGTACCTGTGTTTGCGCACACACTTGAGCACATCCTCCTATATCCTGCTTGGCTGATCGTTAAGATCGGCTGCTGATGCCGGATCGGTTGGAGATACCATTATTATTACTTTTTTCCCCGTTGACGTTATGCATGACAAATAAAACCGGATGAAAATGTATTGTAGTTTTTGGGCACAACCTTTTAACACTCACGAAACAACACTACCAAAAGAATTCCAAAGTAAGTCTTTACTTCAAGAAACCTTTGCGTAAACAAAAAGATATCAGTGCAAGGCATTTTTTCTTTACAGCCTAACGTCACCGCATTTTGAGGACAATACGCGTTTATGTACCGGGGGAGGGAAATGAAATCTTCTTTCGCCAGTTTCTTCCCTGATAGTGATGGGGCAACAACTCGTTTGCCATTGATGAAATGTATTCGAGAGAAAAAACTGTCGATGAGATTCAATCGGATAAAATCGAGAGCTCGACGCGTAAAGTTGTCCAAAAAGACAATTTGGCCTCTCAACTACAGTAAACATTTCCCTCAACGTAGTTATCAGAAAATTATTTGAGTTTAATAAGTATGGAATCTTAAAATTACTCTACTGATTTGATTTTACTCGATCACTTCACTACCGAAATGTTTTTGGACTTTATATTTGGGATACTTTTCTTTCTGACGACTTAATAGGCTGTTGTCTTGGTTTCTACGGGACTAAAAGGTTTGTTACATTATTTTTAATAAGCTTGTCTCATTCTGATGGAACCTCATTTTGACATCAGTTTTTTTTATTAGAGAAGCCAAGGAATAGGTATTGTCGACTACAGGCTGGCTAGGAAGTCTTTTTAGAAGAAGTATTTTTATATTGATATGGCACTTTTCCTTGTTTTTGTGTACTACGTTATAGCAGTGTTTTTTTTTGGTTGTGTTTCGTGTGGGGTGGTTAATTTTATAATATTTTTCATTCATATAGTCCATTCTCATAGCTCACAGGTTATACAAAAGGTTAAAATTTGGTCTGAGATGGTACAATATTTCTTAGGGCAAGGTTAAACGTAATTAAAATCATGAATAATAAAGTTAGACAGATTCATACATCCCATAAATGTTTATGCCTAGCTTTGAATTTGTGTAAAAAGGTGTATTCTAATAAATTAATACTTGCCCAACTCCGTAGGTACTGGGTAGCTTAATCACAGGTGCTACGAATATCAAGATGAAAAGATGAGTTACAAATATATTATTCACACAACAGGTACGAGTATTTCTCTCACAAATGTAGGCAGTAGATTACATAATCAAACGAAAAAAAAACAACATTTGCATAATTAATCTCGTATCGACTAGCTCTAGTCTAAATCCTTGCTTATTAATATGAGGAATACTTAATATTAAAAAATTACATAACACATTAAATATTTGGCACAGTATGAGATAAAATTTGAAAATCCAAACGAACCGCTCCCAGTAGTCAAAATTAACTCGCACGACGGAATAATATTCGGTGGAATAAGTACGTGGCATTAGAACAGTAGAATAACGTAGAATAGTATTCCACTCTCGCAACGTAGCCAGCTCATTATCATAGCTTCGGACAGGACTCCCTCACTGAATTAGCATATTCCTTCGTCTGTCCCTCGTTTATTTTTCCGTCCAATCTTTTGTTTCAGCCTTTTTTCTGCAATTACTCTTTAGGTACGTAAGTAGTTAGATGCGTTTTAAGTTACGAGAGATCATGCTTCTTCTTGGTAAATGGTTTAACTAAATGAGTCATTTAGAAGCAATGTCCATTTTATTTGTTAAGCAAAGTCAGCATCCCATTTCCATTCTATCATTTGTTTAGAATTTTTTGTTGTTTCTATGGATATAGAAAGTCGATACTTATAGATGTTGCGGTTTTTGCTGTGACTGCCTTTGTTTCTAGATGACTCAAATCAATGTATCTGACGCGTACTTTATTTGTATTTCCAAATGAACCAATGATGTTAAATGATGTATTTCATTCTCAACGTTATCTTAAGTATTTCAGCAAAATTACGGGAACTGATTGCAAAGATTCAATAAGATACCACAAAGATAGGTAATATTTAAGTCTCAAGTCTTATTAAAAAATATGCAGCTGATGCTAGATAAAGCAAAATGGTAATGAATAGGACCACATGGAAAGATGTTAAGGTAATGTAAAGTGGACTCCATTTTCCGCACTTAGACTCTCTTTCGGTCCATTGCACGAGACGGAAAAATGGTATAATCCATCTCAAGTTAGGAATCCATCTCAAAATCAAGTTACGGAAATTTTGGTCAGAATTTTACTCCAATTCTAAAGATCCCCACAAAATTTAATTCAGTGATCTAGACCACATAAGTTAGATTTCCAAGTGAATCCTTAGCAGCAATATGCAGATCAATTACCGGCTATACCTTTTTCAACTGATCGCCACTCGATCAGCCCAACTGCTTCCAAAAGATCGCTGGGATCTCTTAACTTGTGCTGTCCGCATAGTCGGAGGGTCCATAGATTTATGCGGCCCGTAACCCTGCAGATGTTGCCGCTACGACCAGGGACGGAAACGGAACGCTAAGTGTTATGTCCATTCATTTTCTCCGGAGTGCTCGATATTGCTGCGCGAGAGTTTCTGCTACGCATTTGCGCACATTCGCATGCAAGGGGACCAGTATTAATTCTATGTGGCCGTTTGGCCGGCGGTATATTGATTGGTTCCTTTAGTCATAATGTGGATTGTTTATAGATAAGCCAAACTGAACATTTAGCTGTAACACTAGTGGGTTCGTTCAAATCCAATTTCACAAAACAACAGTACAGCAGCAGTATAGCAGGCTGCAGCAGTATTCCTCGACAACTACAAAGTTAGGCACCTTCAAGAGAAGAGCGTTTTTTTAAAAGACCGGCGCATCAGTGACTTCTGTGATCACGTGGATGTTCATAAGCTGCAGGTGATCCAATCTAATTTTGATTCATCATCATCATTTCAGCCAATAGACGTCCACAGCTGGACATAGGCCTCTCCCAAAGTTCTCCACACAGATCGGTCCTGTGCCACCCGCATCCAAGGGACTCCCGCGACCTTCACCAGATCGTCGGTCCACCTGGTGGGAGGCCTGCCACGGCTGCGGCCTCCTGCACGTGGCCTCCACTCAAGGACCTTTCCACACCACCGGCCGTCTGTTCTCCTCGCAATGTGCCCTGCCATTAGCCATCTTCAGCCACGCAATTCTTTGGGCTATGTCCGTGACCTTAGATCTCCTGCTAATTTTGATTAGAAAGAAAGAAAAAAAGAAAGAATGATTACACAAATTTCTGTCTGAGATTTGATTTTTAGCTAACCTCAGCGTCTGATTTTAATCCAGATCTATTAAACTTGCAACTATGTATTATTATTGGAAATTAATTAAAACTTGAAGTCATTGTTTCAGCTATTTCCGAAACAGTTTTGAAATTAAGTTCCGCTAATTATTAGGTACGGGTAGTTGAGGAAAGTTGGAACCACAGCTGATACTTATCTTCAACAACGAAGTTTGTAAGTGAAAAGTTTGTATCAGTAAGTTAATTATAAAGTTTACTGAAAAATAACCATTAAAATATTATTCAGATACAGTTTGTAAAAACTAAGGTGTGAATAATCAGGTGACCCCTTTACTCAGTCATAAATTAAGTGAAAATTTAAATACTTCAAATCTACATCACGGCTTTAGTTAACCTACGTGCGTCTGGTTTAAGCGTTTTAACATGCGTATATGTTCGTATGCTGAAATGACTGTATACGCACGGAAAATTGCGCTAATCTGAAACCACTAAAGTCACCAACTTTTTGTTGGCGGCTTCATTCGTTCATTCGGCTTCATTCGAATTTGAACGCTCCTTGTTCGTTGGTTGTATCGGTGGCCCCGCTGGTTATTCGCTAATACTGTGTGGTTTGCTCTTTAGGTATGCACTTAGAATAATAACTCTATAGAAGGAGAGTCTCCATACTAGAGCTCTGTCAAAAATGAGTCACAAAAAAATTCACGCAGCCTACTGCGCACCGTACTGACATTTTGGTAATGTTGCTAGTGAAGGTACAGTTTCCCCGAAAACGGGGAAATAAATCGGACGCCTCAATAGTGATTTCTAATGTGTCGTAAAATGTTAGTCAGTGTGGTATGAACAAGTAATGTAAAGTTTATTGCGAGATAGATCTAATAGATACGTTTACAAAAACTACGACATAAGCACTAGGTATTATAGAAATTTAACGTAGAACTTCGGTGGTACATACCACAAGCTTCAGGCAAACAATTAATATTAGTGTTGGTTGGGGTAGGTAATGTGTAATGTTTTTATGTGGTATAAATAGAAAATTATTAAACTGATATGAATAGAAGAAAACAAAAAGTATTTTTTGTATAATTTATTTTGCGAGCACTCGACATTGAAGTCGAATTATGAAATTTCATACATTCGTCAATACAATACTTAACTAATTCGACTTCAATGTCGAGCGCACGAGAAATGCCCCTCAGTCGACTATATGTCGCGGTACATACATTAGGAAAATATTTTAGCAATAATTGGTTTTAAAAATTAATTAGCTGGATAAGAGTCAGGAAAAATGGGAAAATATTTTTCTCAATTGGGCAACACTGAACATTGAAAATAAACGTTTCTATTTTTGAATGAACAAAAATTACAAGATACAATGAAATATTGAAAGCTTACCTGTGAAAAGTGATAATATTATTCTTATTCTCCCTTTAATTTCTATTGTGACACGATTTAACCGCACAAACCGTCATAATTATTTTTATTTCGGGAGACACATTCGGGTCGCTGTCACATTTGACACTAAGGAGCGAGTGGGTACCGATCGCCAATAAGGGTACCACCTACTAAGCTTTAAAGCGAGCGGACGCATTAGGTTTCTATAGAGTTATTATTCTAAGGGTATGCATTAATATGTATCATATGCATTGGTAACATTATCTTCTGAACGAGTATACTCATACACGTTTGAGTAATAAAATGGTAATCACTGCACAAATAGGCACTCGTCAGTCGGAATCATTGATGTATTAAATTAATTAGCAACTTCAACTTCAGATACCACATCCGTGATTGAGAGACAAACAGATACGGCATTGATAGATGCCACGTGACAGGTTGGCTACATTACATACACATTTAGGCCAGATAAGGAGGTTGAAGTTTATCAGCTGTAGACTATCTGCTGAATTTTGTTGTTGCTCTTACCTGGAACCCGGTTAATTTTTACTTGTGCAGATTATAAGGAAAACCATGAATTATAGTGTGACCTGAAACAATGTGAAGGCAAATCACAAGTAGATAATAAAAATCCAGATAGGTACTCGAATACCAACCTATAACCTCCCGTATGTAAAGTACATTCTTACTTCTTACCCACTTATACCCAAAACTGGAATTCAAGACCAAAAAATCTACTACAATGTTGCTACTGCTATAAAATGATCGTACCATATACCCCTTTTTTCTAAAAACACTCGCTGATATAATTTATTTATTGGTAATTTTGATTCTATAATTAAAAAAAATATATATTTACTTTTTTTCACGTCAATACAAGACTCTTTAATAAAAACTTAACCATCCGTAATTTTAATTTTCAAAGATGGTATTGCGCTTGTAACACTTCAGGTGTTAATAACATTTGGTATCTACCTACAACATTTTAACAATGTATGGAAACTTGACAGTTTAGTCCGCTTAATAAGAAAAATAATGCCAAAAAGGTTGGCGAAACCTAAAAACGTCAGTTAAAAATGACATAAGTGAGTTAACAGATTTGACAGTGACGTATCTGTCGTAGATTTTTTGGTCTTGAATTTCAGTTTAGAGTATAGGTACCATCAACCGAAATAGAAGCCAATGCACTCATAAATGATATCCAAGAAAAGCTTAAGATTATGGTCTTTATTGCAAAAGAGATTAGCATAAATATACGCTCCAGACATAACTGAATTAAGCAGGATCTCCAGGTTCAAAATACAGATAAAAAGAATCCGTCTTCAACATCATAGTTCAAAAAAACATTTATAAGTACGAGTATATAATATTTTCCACAATATTCCACTATTCACCAGTTATTCTTTTTTTTTACTAAGCAGTAGGTATACTTAGTAGTACCTACTGTTACTACTAAGTATACTAATCACAAAGCTGATTTGGCCAAAAATATAATGATAGGGCGTTTGTACTAGAGGATGTTTGTCAAAAACCGTGTCGATAATACTCGTATGATAAAATGTGTCATAATCTTTGGTGGGTGATGGACCTTATTCTATATTTTTCGATTACTTAAGCTATCACTGGAGCAGTTCCATTATATACATTATATAGACATAGGTATCCCCCAATGCACACCACCGCTCTCGATTTTCGGCCACTCTCATCCAGCTCACTCCAGCCAGCCTTCGAATGTCGTCATCCCATCTTGTAGCAGGGCGTCCTACACTACGTTTGCCGAGTCGCGGTCTCCACTCAAGGACTTTACTATATCCATTATATACTAGGATTCTATCAAACGGCTGAGGTAAATTGTTTCCCACAGACAAAAGGTGGGGGCTCTAATCGACCACTACTTCTCTGGCCTTAATGCCCTCATCAGGCGAACGAGGGTGTTTAGCTAAGGGATATATTTGCCGGAAAACCTGCGTAACATTTTAACAAAAAATTTTAATAAAAATGACCAACGAAAACCAACAAACTACGTCATGAGACCACAGAAAGAACAAGCGTAAAATCTAGACCTCATCGATGGTATCCATCATCTATTACTTACTTTCAAGGATGATTATTATAATCATCCTCACTTTCATTATGGTGTCTCAAAGGGGCCTCTTCGTGTTGGATCTGTGTCCCCGTACGCCCGCGCCATCCAAAAGGACCGGCCTTCGTGCCGTGATTTCCCGCAGGAGAGATATTTTAAAATAATAGAGCGGTGTCTTTAATTATAAGGCCATCAGCTCTTGTTTTTTCGATGGTGTCTTTTTTTTATGTGATAGGTAGCAGACGAGCAGGCGGATCACCTGGTGGTAAGCAATTGCCGCCGCCCATGGACAAATGCAACACCAGTGGAGTCACAAGTGCGCTGCTAATCTTTTATCCCCTTCCCCCCCGAAGGGCCTCCGGTACCCTCACTCACTCGGCGAAACACAGCACAGGAGCTGCTTCACGCCGGTTTTCTGTGTCTTGTGGTGTCGTTGGTCTTCCTTGGTATTTTTTTATTAAATGTTCATTAAATATATTTACATTGTTTTTGAATTCCTTCCAACCGAGGTACTTATCAGATTACGCTGCACATTCGAATGCACAAGATTTGTCTTCGTCAGGCCATGTCCCATTCATCACCGCGGATCTTCCTGACGTCCGTTCCGCTGACAACCTCGCGCATATCTTCGGCGCATACTATATCATTAAGGCTCTGCACATACTGACGCTTTTAATACAAATGTAGATAAAGCGTATAGGAAATTGCTTAATAAAGGGACACAGACTTTCTCATGAGTTGCAGATTAAAACTCAAGTATAGCCAAATTCACAGGTACATAGGTACGTTTCACATTTTCCAGAGAAAAAGTTTTAGAGTGATGACCATATTATTTTACCGTGGGAGAGCCACGCTTGGCATGAATGGGCCGGTTCGTCCGGAGTGATACCTCGGCCTCACAGAAGACCGGCGTGACGCAGCGCCTGCGCTGTGTTTCGAGTGAGTGAGGGCATCGGAGACCCAATTGGGGGGGAAGGGGGTTAAAGGTAAAGGCACTTGTGAATCTACTGGTGTTGCTGGTGTCTATGGCCGGCGGCCATCGCTTACCATCAAGTGACAAGTCACCAAATTTTTTTTAGTAAGATGTAAATATCAGTTCTAGGATATTACTATGTACTCGGAGTCGTAATACCCTACAAATACGAAACACCACATTTACCATTTCCACTCAAGCGCAATATATAGGTACATACTGCATTAAAATATTTCCTAACATTTAACAAAAATGTTGATAAAAAACCAACGATAACCAACAAACCACGTCATGAGACCACAGAAAGAACAAGCGTAAAATCTAGACCTCATCGATGGTATCCATCATCTATTACTTACTTTCAAGGATGATTATTATAATCATCCTCACTTTCATTATGGTGTCTCAAAGGGGCCTCTTCGTGTTGGATCTGTGTCCCCGTACGCCCGCGCCATCCAAAAGGACCGGCCTTCGTGCCGTGATTTCCCGCAGGAGAGATACTTTAAAATAATAGAGCGTGTCTTTAATAATTATAAGGCCATCAGCTCTTGTTTTTTCGATGGTGTCTTGTGGTGTCGTTGGTCTTCCTTGGTATTTTTTATTAAATGTTCATTAAATATATTTACATTGTTTTTGAATTCCTTCCAACCGAGGTACTTATCAGATTACGCTGCACATTCGAATGCACAAGATTTGTCTTCGTCAGGCCATGTCCCATTCATCACCGCGGATCTTCCTGACGTCCGTTCCGCTGACAACCTCGCGCATATCTTCGGCGCATACTATATCATTAAGGCTCTGCACATACTGACGCTTTTAATACAAATGTAGATAAAGCGTATAGCAAATTGCTTAATAAAGGGACAGAGACTTTTCATGAGTTGCAAATTAAAACTCAAGTATAGCCAAATTCACAGGTACATAGGTACGTTTCACATTTTCCAGAGAAAAAAGTTTTAGAGTGATGACCATATTATTTTACCGTGGGAGAGCCACGCTTGGCATGAATGGGCCGGCTCGGCCTCACAGAAGACCGGCGTGACGCAGCGCCTGCGCTGTGTTTCGAGTGAGTGAGGGCATCGGAGACCCAATTGGGGGGGAAGGGGGTTAAAGGTAAAGGCACTTGTGAATCTACTGGTGTTGCTGGTGTCTATGGCCGGCGGCCATCGCTTACCATCAAGTGACAAGTCACCAAATTTTTTTTAGTAAGATGTAAATATCAGTTCTAGGATATTACTATGTACTCGGAGTCGTAGTACTTACAAATACGAAACACCACATTTACTATTTCCACTCAAGCGCAATATGTAGGTACATACTGCATTAAAATATTTCCTAACATTTAACAAAAAATTTAATAAAAATGACCAACGAAAACCAACAAACTACGTCATGAGACCACAGAAAGAACAAGCGTAAAATCTAGACCTCATCGATGGTATCCATCATCTATTTCTTACTTTCAAGGATGATTATTATAATCATCCTCACTTTCATTATGGTGTCTCAAAGGGGCCTTTTCGTGTTGGATCTGTGTCCCCGTACGCCCGCGCCATCCAAAAGGACCGGCCTTCGTGCCGTGATTTCCCGCAGGAGAGATACTTTAAAATAATAGAGCGTGTCTTTAATAATTATAAGGCCATCAGCTCTTGTTTTTTCGATAGTGTCTTGTGGTGTCGTTGGTCTTCCTTGATATTTTTTATTAAATGCATGTTAATTAAATATAGTTACATTGTTTTTGAATTCCTTCCAACCGAGGTACTTATCAGATTACGCTGCACATTCGAATGCACAAGATTTGTCTTCGTCAGGCCATGTCCCATTCATCACCGCGGATCTTCCTGACGTCCGTTCCGCTGACAACCTCGCGCATATCTTCGGCGCATACTATATCATTAAGGCTCTGCACATACTGACGCTTTTAACACAAACCTAGATGATATAGATTTCAGCGTTTAAATGAATAAAGAGACACAGACTTTCTCACGAGTTGCAAATTAAAACTTACTAACTCAGGTATTGGCAAATTCACAGGTACCTAGAGGGATAACCATACTAGCTTTTATATGCATACGCGGCTTAGCTCGCGCTCCCCATTTCCCTAAAATTAGGGAGTTAGAAAGGGGCAAAAAGTGGCCTATGTTACTCACCATCCCTTCAACTATCTCCACTTAAAAAATCACGTCAAGTCGTCGCTCCGTTTTGCCGTGAAAGAAAGACAAACATACAGACAGACACACTTTCTCGTTTATTTGACTTTGAACGTAAGAAAACTCAATACATACCTACGTATGTCCTATACGTGTATGTATGTACAGTCACTTCTAGAGCCAGATTTTTCCAGCAGACAAACAATACATTTCTAAATCCCGAAAGGGTTTTTACATAAGCAATCTTTTACAAAGTATGATAAGCTTGTCAGGCGCCATAGCATCATTGGACTGGCAACATTCCAACTTGGAATTAGGCTTGGCCAGTAAAAAACGTCTGCCAATTGCCAGACCGATGCGTTTTGGCGTCGATAGGCTGCCATAATTCAGGCAAAGTTTTGGATGCATGTAAAAAGTTTACGATACTGTGAAACTGCGGGATTGGGCTGCCTGCTTTTGACAGACTTCCAAGAGAACGTGCGATAAGTCAATTTCAGCCTGAAATTTTATACTGTTTGTTAACTTTTTCTGAGAAACGTTCTTGAAACTGAAACATTTTCAGATAGGAAATGACCCATTTCACAAAGACCTCTGGAACATACATTGATTCTTTGTACAGCTCTATACAATGTATGCCAATTTATAACTTTATCATAAAAGCATAACTGTTATTTCATCTTTTTTTAATTTGACGACTATTTTACTATGCTGGCGTTTCGTTATTCTTATATGACATTCCTAATACATTTTCTTATCCCAAAATCTAAAATAGGTATACTAAGGTGTATGGTGTATGGATGGTCCATTTTGATGCAGACTTTGTACCATCGCCTTTGTAGATCAATGTCCCCGCTAATATGGTTTTCATACGTTTTTAAGTCAAATGGTCGTAGTAATGAATTTGCTCTTTAAAGTTTAATGCTCAGTCTATAGCAAGTAGGTACACAAAAAATATTTAAATCTCAGAAACAGAAATTTTAATTATACAAGAGACTATATTTTAAATTTTATTTAATTATGTAAGTTTCATATCAGGAAGCCATAATTTACATGCATACTCACTTAAAATTAAAATTAATTCAGATTATATAAAACTGACCTCATCACTGGCAATGCCTGTTCTCTATGGAGATTTTCACGAAGAAATTGGGTTCGGTTAACAAAAATTCATTAATTAAATTATATATAACACTTAAAACAAAATGTGTGGGTGTGTGTGTCGTGGTTTTGGGTACTCTGGTAACTTACCTATTAAAAGGCTAGTGGCCTTCACTTAGTTTCCGGAAACAAACACAGATGGCGCTGTAAGTCGATTACATCGCGCAATTATATCGCATTTTCGGTTTACCTTTAAGACCTTTTAATTACGACGTGACCTTTTTATTATTGGTATGGATAGAAGAATAGAAAAGAAGTATAAAAATAACTTAATCCATACTGACAGACGCCAGTCGCCACGCCAATATCTTATTTTTAGTTTGTGCATTCGCCGTCCAACAGTGTACCATTACCAGAAATGGCCATTAAATTATGTTAATAGATTCATGAATGAACACAGAGTGGAAATATCTACAAGACGCGAATTCAATTCCCCATGAGCTTTAAACCCTAGTAACCTCCATAGGTATTGTATGCACTATGTAAGGGTAGGTTAGGTGTCGGGCAATCTAAGCTGTGTTGCTAGAGCCGTTGGAAAAAATATACATTTTATCTACAAAAGACATCAAAACATAATACTAGACTAATTCTCCTCGCACTTTTTTTGTTGAAAAATAAGTTCTTTTTGTCTACTAGATAATCTTAAATCAGTAAGAATTAAATTAGAGTTGATTCAACAATATTGTAGGTAACTACCTAGAAAAATGGGTACCTACCTTATTATTTTTAATCAGTAGTAGATATGTAAGTATTTGTTTAATCTTTATTGTACGAAGAAAGTGCTTAATGATAAAACCTTACTACAGTTAGGTACAGTAATCTCTACCAGTCTACTATTACGCTACATAAGAAATATAATGATACATAGATACCATATTAGTACCATGTTATTGATGATAGGGTACGAGAAGTCCAATGAAATGTTAGCAGCGCACTAGTGCAGCAGTCCAGATCCGTCTGCTCGTCTGCCACATAACAGCTTTCAGATGCCCAATCGTAGGCAAAGGGGAATTAATAGTTCGTCAGTGCACTTGTGACTCTACTGATGTTGCAGATGTCTACGGGCGACGACAATCGCCGACAATCGCTCTCAGTTCACCTGCACTAGTCACATCGCACATCTGGTTCTTAAAAGACGTAAGTCAAATAATACTCAAAGCATTGTTGACTCAATAGTTGAGACAGAAACGTCACAAATCTTTAAAGACTCGACGTTCACGTTTTTTAAGTACTAGAGGTGCGACATAAAAAACGAAAAGGTACAACTTCCCAACCCTGGCAACACTTACCCCGCTCGTTCGCGTAGATTTATTTGCCTTATGAATATTAAAGTCCGTTTCTGAATCGAGAGAGCTCTCGAACGCTGCAACACTTTGTTACCGGCTGGGGATGACGTCGCGATAATGAACTCTTAGGGATAGTTTGTTTCAGCGGAATAAATTAAAATAAATACCACTTGGACACAGTGTGATGGACAGCAGCGATGTTTTATTAATTACCAGAGAAACAGCACCAGCCAGATGGTCAAATGATCTGGGAAGTCAATCGCTTACTTACCATCAGTGGGTTAACAGTGGGGGAGCCACGCTTCGGCATGAATGGGCCGGCTCGACCGGAGTAATACCACGTCCTCACTAAAGACCGGCGTGAAGCAATGCATGCGCTGTGTTTCGCTGCGTGAGTGAGGGTACCGGAGGTCCAATTCACTGGAAGGGGTGTTAAAAGGTAAGCAGCGCACTTGTGTGTTACCATCAGGAGATCCGTTGACTCGTCTGCCACCTATATCATAAAAAAAATCATGCAGGAAAACCCACGACCGATCCGAATGGTGTTTTGCAGACACGCCCAATGCAGGGCAAAAGATGATGAAGAAGAAAAAGCAGTTGAGCTGATGGATCTCCTGATGGTAACCGATTGCCGTCTCTTATGGGAGGATAATGATGGGGAAAAATTTGGCTGCGGAACTGATGATGTCCGTGTTAAAAACGTCAGCTGCGCAGCCAAACTTTTCCAAATCTCTCACTCGCCACTATTGTTGGGTTTAGTTGTGAGGACTGACGTGAAACTTGATCCACGATCCTCTCAAGGACGAGCAGACTTAGTAATTAATAAAGTAGTTAATCTGTTATTGCCAACAAAGTAATGATTATAGTCTGTACAACTATTTTGACATCAAGTATTCTTGAGGCCCAAAAATGTAAATGAAACTAAATTTCATAGGTCACGAGAGACTTATTCCTGAAGATGCATCACTACTATTAATCCTGCTGTGTCTCGGATGAAATAGCTTTGCTAAAATTGCTTCGGACTCAGAGAATGGCATGGAGATTGTTCATCATAAGTTGGTACTTTTACGTAATTAACTTTTTGAATGGATTCAGATAAAGTGGCAGACGAGCAGACGGATCACCTGATGGTAAGCAATTGCCAGAACCTTTAACCCCTTTTCCCCAAAAAGGGTCTCCAGTACCCTCCACTCACTCACGAAGCACAGCGCAGGCTCTGCTTCACGCCGGTCTATTGCAGTGATATCACTCCACTTTTCCACGGTTAAATGTACCAATTGCATGTACATTGTTCGTGCATTCGTTGCATAAGGAAGCTCTCATTCGATACGTTGATTAATGACAACGTGAGGGTAAACATTTCCCTAACAAAGTGTGGTGACGGCTTTTAGTCTAGAGTTATTTTGATTGCTATGTCCATGTTGCAGCCGGATCATATAAGCCGCCGTATTACATTACAGCTAGCTATTTTAAAAAGCAGGGGAGTTGCAATGCGGCGGTTCAACGATAAGCCGGATTGAATGCGGCTGATGATTAGCCGCCTCGATTTTAACACTCACGGCGCTACATGACTTTATTTTATTTAAAAAAATATAAGTCATGCATAGGTTAGGGTTATTTTTTATGTTCACCCAGAAACACTTTAGTATAAAGGGTAGGGTGGGGTACTTACATCCACCATATATCCATGAAAATGTTTGCGCAAATAATATTATTATTTTTAGAGTGGGTTTATATTTTATCATCATCATTTCAGCCAATATATTTTATATTTTATACTTAAGTTTTTTCTTTTTTTATACTGGAGGCGACAAACGAGCAAGCGGGTCAACTGATCAGTAAGCACCGCCACCTATAAACATCTGAGAGATTAGAGAGGTCACTGATGCGTTGCCGGCCTTTTAAGAAGGAGATACGCTCTTCTCTTGAAGATCTCTAAGGTCAAGAAATGCTGCCGCTGATATACCGTACCACAAAACTGAGGTACCTAAGTGTTTAAATCTTATTTTTAGATTTTCGCGTTACAATATTAGGTACCTATAACTGTTTCGCCGAGTGAGTGAGGATACCGGAGGCCCACCCGGAGGGAAGGGGATATAAGGTTGGCAGCGCATTTGTGACTCCACTGGTGTAGCAAGTGTCATGGGCGGCGGCATTTGCTTACCATTAGGTGATCCGCCTGCTCGTCTGCTATCTATCACATAAAAAAAAAACAATGCTATGATTAATAAAAAACGGGAATTATCGGGACGATTCTAAATAAAAGTAAAGCTGGCAGTAAATAGTTCACGATACATTCATTTCATCCATTAGCCGTATCATCGATGTATTCAATCAATAGATTTATTCACAAAAGAAGTCTGCAATAACATCATGCCCGTACATTTTTATTATTTAAGCCCCGAAGGCTGCCTTTTGAAACGTAGAAGCTACCCCTGATATTTCATTTCACTCTATCGAGCACGTAATTACAGAGACATAAAGCAAACCTAAGTCCTAGTGATGTTACCTTAGTCAACTAAGACGCAAAATAATAATAAAACATACTATTTGTAAAGAGGTAAATTCTATAGACAGCTGCAACCTTATACTAACCGAAAAGGGGAAACACTAGAGCAATGCAATTGATAACCAGCGCCATCTATTGGTAGAGAATGGAACTAATGTCCCGAAATGAAGTGTGGTAACTAGTACATATTGATAATATTTAGTGCAACAAAATTACTGTTTGCGCACTCAAAAATGCCATGTGTAATACCATTTTAAAAGCATAGCATTTACTGAAACTTAGTAACTATTATACTTACATAATTAGGAGAAAAAAATATTATGAGTAATGGAAAATATTGTACGATCAGCAAAATAAGTCATTGGACAGAAAATGTTTATTGCTACTTTAGTAATCGCTGAACAATTATTTGTTTCGCTGACTGGTCAATTAATTATTGGGTAGGTTAAGTTAGTTTTTTTCTAACCTGTTAAATAACAGCCCTTACTTAGTTACATACCCTCAGCAAATACCTACAAATGTCGCAACGCATCATAGAAAGAGGTATGAAACCTCGTAACTCCAGCGAATTCATCAAACATGCATAGAGGACGCACAATAAATCGCATTACACGGAGCGAGGCACTATGAATAAGTGAAGGGCCTTAAATTCACGTTTTGTGGGTACATACTGAATGTGACGGGTGACACTACGCAATTATACAAAATGTCTCATCTCGTAAATAAGGTGAGGTTGAGAGAGATCTATGGAAACAAAGCGACGGCGTTGGTGCATATATAGAGTGTATCTGTGAACATGTAACATCTCTTTAACCCACGCCATCTATTAACCATTCTGGACAACATTTCAGAATACATGACTTTTATAAATTTTCATTAAAAAAAATTACTTTTCATACATACTCTATCATGTGACTTGTTCATTTGTATGGGAACTTAAAAAAAAATCGTCAAATTGTTGTTTAGACTGGTTGGTGAAACACGTGGTTAAAGAGATGTAAATGTTCACAGATACACCCTATATTTTATGAGCAAGGATCGTGTAAATTATATGAATATCGAGAGAAAGCTATAAGCAATATAAGGCACGCCGCTCTGAATATCAAAGTTTTGAAATCAATACGTGAAAGATACAGGGCGCATACAGAAAGTCGCAGGGCAGGCCTCCCTCCCAAATGGTGGACCGCGGGAGTCCCTTGGATGCGGGTGGCACAGGACCGAACTGTGTGGAGAACATTGGGGAAGGCCTATGTCCAGCAGTGGACATCTATTAGTTGAAATGATGATGATGATTATGAGTGGAAATAAAACTCAAGACCTTTCAATCATGACGCAGGATCACTACAAAAAAGTGCCATTGGGTCAGTCGAATATTAGAATAACTCATCAAACTTCATCATCAACCGGCGTGAAGCAGTGCATGCGCTGTGTTTCGCTGGGTGAGTGAGGGTACCGGAGGCCCAATCCAGGGGATGGGGGGTTAAACGGACAAGCAGCGCACTTGTGGCACCACTGGTGTTGCAGGTATCCATGGGCGGCGGTAATAGCTTACCATCAGGTGATCCGGCTCGTCTGCCACCTATATCATAAAAAAAACTTATTAAAACAGAAGTCAAAATGCTGACTACTTAGTAGATTTTACCTGAAAGAAAATGCTTTGCGAGCGAGTGAATCCTCACGCTTTACCTACCCTAAATTGTATTTTCCCTCTAGAACCAGATAGTTGCGAGTTAATGTATGGATACATTAGCAATTCCTTTTAAAATAACAAATTGAGTTATTCTCACGTCTGACGAAAACCATTTGACGCTTTTAAATGAATACATTACGAATAATGTAATTTTCCCGTCTTCGTTTCAGCTTTTATAATTAATCTCGTATTCTCGAAAGCAGTTCTTTATATAATTTCTGGAAGGTTTAGTGTGTATGTACAGTCACGTGCACTAATAAGTATACAACCTCATTCAAATATGAACCTTATTGTCTTGGTATAAGAGTCGAGGTGTTTACATTTAATTGTTGGGACTGTACCTCTTTTTAGTGATGAGTGTCAGCCCGTACTCTGGTAATTGGCGGTCTACCCCGTGCCTCGGAAAGCACATTAAGCCATTGATCCTTCCAATCGTTCTTTGTCATAGTCACACTGGTATCCCATTTAAATATGAGGGTAAGGGAATAGAGAGTGCTCATCGGCGTTTGCGCACACACTATTAAATATACCCTGCGTGCGTGGCTGATAGTTAAAGTCGGCCGCTGTGGCCGAAACGGTTGAAGTATTTTATTATTAGAATTTTTCGAATTTAGCTCGGGTTTGTGATCACCAATCCGCATTAGGCAAGCGTGGTGATTAAGCCTTATCCCATCATCGTAGCGATGAGTTGATTTCAACGATAGAGGCCTTTCCCCTTCTCAGTGGGGCATTATATAGGCTGATACTTCACTTCATTTTCTTATGTATTAGAATTTGCTTATCGCACTTATAAAGGGCTCGTGATCTATAAGTTTGCAGACTCGGCCTAGGGTTAGGAGGCGTAGGCCCGGCGCTAATCCGACGGCTGTGCCTCGGGGTTTATCTTCGGGATTACTCTCGCCGCACTTAGCTCTTGGTACAATAACAGAACTTAGTTTCTAAGTAGGTACCCAGAGTTAAATATTAAGATCTATTAATCCTTCAGTAATTCCTTCGTATTTTTATGTAATAAGCTATTTGTTGCTTATTGATAGGCACACGCCGCTAGGAAAGTGTAACGCCGCTGATAAAAATAAAAAAAAAACATGTCTAGTAAAAAATGGAGTAAAATATATTACTAGCTGCGCATAAACAACAGCGCAGATAGCAGCGGCGGGCGGACCCCAGAGCAGGGCAAGATTAGATCAACGCCCTGTGTGACGGGTGCACCTATTTTTTTATGTGATAGGTTACAAACGAGCAGACGAATCACTTGATGGTAAGCGTTCTTTAATTAGTTAAAAAAAAATAGTTTTATCTACAAATTTTTAATTTTAACATTATCCTTTCTTTCTTTGTTCGTAATCATTCACTTCCGTTCTGCTTACACTACCAGTTAAATGCAAAAACTCATATGTTTTTAAGTTCGTTAAAATCGAAACTTATTCTATGCGCACGGGCAATCAGCTGTGTCTTTTCGTGCGTCACCTGCGATCACGCAATGCACAAATACTTACACTTCAATATAATCCAATGCTTAAAATGTAACAATTATATTATCATGATAGCCGGTGAAAGATACAATTTGCGATTTCAAGTTACGTGTTTGTAATTTTAAATTGTAATACATCGCTTAATTGCGCAATTCCTAACTATTTGCTAATTGCTTTATAGACAGTAATAGAATCAATTGATTATGTAATAGATACGGAGCTATCTACTAGAGACGCAACTCGTATACGTAAAATTCAGTTTGCTGCTATGTTTTTTAAATATAAGTTTATACTATGTTTAGTAGCCAAAGTTTAATAGCTATTAAGTACTTAAAAAAAAGTTTGACTTTCCGAAAACTACCTAGTACCTACCTATATTTATCATAGGTTTATCACCACCTTTGCTAAATTGGTGATCACAAATTCGAATTGCGTTCGACAAATTCGAAACATACTTTTGCTCGACCGGTAGATCGATTTCAGGACCCCGAAACCCTTGTTTTACCAAACTGGTTTAAAACTTAAAATTAACTTTTAAAAAATATAAAGATACATTTTTTAACGTCGTAAGGCCCAATAGAAAATTATGTGTTTTATGCCTTTTACAAGGCTTTTGGGTCTTACGACGTTAAATAGTCTAATCGGGTATCTAATTCCATAAAACCAACTTATCTGTTATTATTGCATAGAGCACGTTGACGCTTTGGTATCTTTAATACCACCCCTATCCTTTGCACTCCTACTCACAATGTCTATAGAATTCACCTCTTTACAAATAGGATAGACGATAGATTAATAAATAACCCAGATATCCGCAAAAGCTGAACAAATCATCATAACGCCAAACTGTCTCTCCAATATTTCCTTAACCCCAAATTGACCTTGGCATATCGAAGAAACGGCTATAAATATTTCGGCCGGACATACAGCCCGGGCTCTAAATAAACCGACTGACCGCGATTCATAACACCTTTGACAGCCGACGATTTGTTAGGAACAAAGCTGGGTGGGAAATGCTGAACATGAAGACTGCAATATTTTTTTCGAAACGACAACTTGTCTATGTTTTTGAATTATAGATTTTAGAATAGAGTCTCAGAAACCTAAAACTGTAGTAAAAAAGACCGACGATCTAGTGTAGGTCGCAGGAGTCCCTTGGATGCGGGTGGCACAGGACTGATCTGTGTGGAAACCTTTGGAGGAGGCCTATGTCCAACAGTGGACGTCTATTGGCTGAAATGATGATGGACCTTTCCACCCCAACGGTCCGTCTGTTCTCTTCGCATTGTGCCCTGCCCATTGCCACTTGAGCCACGCAATTCTTTAGGCTATGTCCGCGGCCTTAGATCTCCCCATAGGTGGCCCTGCATTGCAGCGGGAGACAGGAAGCTGTATGCATTACTCATTATACTATACTGGTGAAACCTACTCACATTGTTTATTAATATCTCCTGGGCACACACTCGTGAAATTACCGTCAAATATACACTTTCATGGTTCCTGCATCGCATAAAAGTCAGTCGTATATTCATCCCGCTGACAGACGAGCCGAAATCGCTTCCGGGTGCCACTTTAGAGTTATATCGCGGAGTTATCGCCCTTCAACCGTTTATGGTGGTATAAGCGGGGTATAGAGGTGGTGGTTATGTCTTTGCTATCCTGTATGTTTTAGTGTCGTTTGTAATAGGATTTTTGAAAACTTTAATGGCTCAGTGATTAAGATCATGTGGTTTTGCTAAGCGCAGAGGATTCGGATTGGATTGGTTTTTCAAAATGAAATCCCAGTCATCACGTAACGCTGTCTATCGTATTTTTCATTTGCAAACGCCGTAATTTTAGAAAACAACTTTCTTATACCGCCAATGAGCATATCTGGTAAGAGACTCAGCTATTAATCTTTATTAGGAACAATAGTTTATGAATTCAGAAATAAATTCATCGATACTGTCCTCAAGAAGTTATATAAACTGTGTAGCTCCTATGCATACAGTAAATTAAAAATAAAAATTCTACCTATAAGTTGACATTAACTTTTTTTATAATTTTGCTACTAGTTCTCTAGCATTCATGATACAAGAAATCATTGAAATATTCCATTCACAAAAACACACGTATTTTGTATGAAAAGCATTGATTGATAGCAGACACTTCTAGGCGTAATATTGAGCAAAATTACTGTGACATTATTCATGAAATATCGTGTTACAAGCGAGATCATCTTGCTCTCTAAAATATTGACTATTTGGAATAAATTCTTTTAAGAAACGCAATGCTCATTTTAATGTAATTGTCTTCATAATAATCATGAAAAAAAAACATATAAGCTAAATCACATTAATACTCTAAGCGAATAGATTTTTTTTGCTGAAATCGATTTAATTTGAAGAATCTTGTTCTACGTTCATTGACTGATCAGGTTACGCTTGACTGTGTAAACGGTGTTGTTTTTGTTATTAATTTTATGCGAACAGTTGACCACAGTCACACCTGATGGAATGCATTATTGATGAGACTAATAGTTTGCGAAGTAAATGCATCTTTACTCTTACTTATAAAGAAACATTATAGATAACATGTAAAGAAAAAGAGAATAATAATATAGAACGCAAAGATCTCTATTATATATGCGTGTGAAAAATCCGCTAGATCGCGTACTGAAAGACTGAGGTCCAACTTCAACGTTGGTTCTTAAGTGACATTATGACTTCTCTCATCAAAAATAAACAATCACCGTGTCGCCTTATAGCGAATTATTCACGCGATTTCACATGCATTGTGAACCAATTCGAACATAAAAAAGCGGTATTTTAAGAAAAAATATGCATAAAATAACTTAGTCTACAAAGGAATCTAGTAATATATTATTACTTATATTAAAGGTTCACTCAGCCTAGCCAAAATTGCAAACACTGTATGGTGTGATCTTTAACAGCTATCGTAGCTACTACGCTCGTAGCACTCGTAGCACAGGGCACTTGTCCTGAATGTACAGTGAATTCTATCAACTACGAACTTTCGTAGTTCATAAAATTCACTGTATGTACATTCCTTATACCTACTCAAAACAACGGGTTAGTAATCGGCCGGTACGAAACAATTATCACCCCAATTAAATCACCATTAGATTCATTTGCCAATGGCCGCAACCGATACACAGCAAATTGAGCAAGATTGCGACTAATATTATGAATACTCCCCGGCTATATTGCATTCCCCGGATGGTGGGGAGCCAACCGCAAATTATTGGCTTCAAACCTGAATGTCGATATTCAACATTCCTGGAATAACCCCAGGTATAGGCTTACGCAAATGATCGGGAAAGTACAGAGCGTGCCAAGTCTTTAAGGTGGAAAACGGTATGCACAAAATGTGAGATATACTGTAATATTGTGATATGAATATATCTGTAGTAGGCACTGTGTTAAGGTATCAGCCTGTACGTATACTATCAAAATGCAGGGCAAAGGCTTCCATCTTAGATATCAAGACATCGCTACTATGATGGAATAAGGCTTATAATGGTTTTAATCACCACGCTTGTCTAATGCGGTTTGGTGATCACAAACCCGAGCTATGTTCGAAAAATTCGAAAAGTACTTACTTTTTGCTCGCCCCGGAAATCGAACCCAGGACACCGAGATCACGGTCCGGTACTTAAACCAAAAGACGGTTTTTTTGTTGACCCAGGGAAATGCGTTACCCATACATGATGGATACGCGACACGGAGCCTAGCACCACAACATCTTCCGAAAATCAATGTCGACTTGCCCCAGCATCATTTAAATATTGATTTGTTTTACCTATATTAAAACATTTGCGTGATGTCACGATTTCCCAAGCCATTTCCAAGCCAATAATTTGCATACCTGGAAAGAGAGAAATTGCAAATTAATATGCTGTTAATTAAAAGAGAAAGTAAGCAAAGCGTACACTTGTATGTGGAATATTCTTTAAATCTTTCACTATTTTTCATGACATTGTGGATATCAGGAGCTATATTTTTATTCATTCGATTCACAGCATGATTTCTTCTGATTTTCATTCATTCGATATTCTGCATTTATAATTCCTCGACCGCAACGAGAGTTCTCACCTAGTCGTTTCTAGTCGATTATAATTACTGGTTCGTAGCCAAATGGCAAAAATCTGAACCCTTAAGATTCGTATGTGATATCTGTCTGTTCGTCCGTAATTCACAGCCACTTTTCTCCAAAACTAAAAAAATATATTGCAACTGCGACTAAATTCATGACTTCACTGACGCATTATAGGTACAGCGTGTATCTGTAAAAATTTACCGACCATTCTGACAAAATTTTCTCTATGACTTTTGACAATTTGTAATAAAAAATTCATCATTCAATCAATGAATTTCGAATACTTGTTGAACAAATGTTCTTCAGAATGGTTGATAAAAACACGTTGTTAAAGGGATATAAATGTACACACATCCTGTATATACAGACAGTCGACCTATTTACCCTTGTGTAAGGAACCCTAAAAATCAAATGGCCACGCTAATGGACCGGATTAGCGCCCTCAGATTAAATAAGCATATACGAGTAATCCTTACTGATTGATCTGTGATTCCAATCCTTCAAATCAGCCCTGTCCCTCGAACTCAAACAGTAATTCTAACTCTAAATTAAACGTTACACAGTAAACAACAATTAATACGGGTCCTTGCCAATTAGGCCTCGTATGCGAAACGAGTGAAAAGGTAGAGATGCGAAGTGACTCGACGACGAGTGATTTGTGAGACGGGAAAAGTTGGGCTGATGATCCACTAGATCCGACTCGCTGAATAAACACCTAATCGTAAGAAATTGAGTTGGGTGATTTTGCTACTTTTTTATGTGATAGGTGGTAGACGAGCAGACGTATCACCTAATGGTGAGCGATTGCCTCCGCCCATTGACACCCGTGCATGGGCGGCGGCAATCGTTTGCCTTCAGGTGATGCGTCTGCTCACCATTATACCTATCAGAAGCCATTAAAATGGGTCTACGCTATTTTGGCAAAGAAAGTGAAACATGATGTGGGGATAGTTATTTTAAGTAAAAAACATTTGAGTGTTGTTAAGAGTATACTTAAGAGTAAAGAGCTTAAGTAAATAATGCACTTAAAAAATCATCGAAGGGTTCAGATGGGACTTATAGAGCTTGCTTTATCCTCTAAGGTCTCACCACACCAACTTATTCCTCATTTGAGAAGGCCAATGTCATGATGATTTTCCCCAGAGTCACTAAAAAAGTTTTTTTCTGAGTGGGGGTATAATAAGGATTCCAGCCAATTAAGCTCGGTATACGAAACAAGTGTAAAGGATGAGGTTAGAGATGCGATTGGCCTCAACTTACGAAGGACTCGAGTGATATTAAAAAAACTATATGTAGTGTAAATCGATATCGTATCGATATTGTTTTACATGATATCTAGTGCATTTTGTTGGAACTTTTATATTTTTTATTTAAGCGGAGAAACGACTTAACAGCACACTTGATTGCTGCGGTTATTAAAGTCATTGATCACAGCTACTCGTGGACTAATGTTCAATAATACTTCAGTCTAGTCCTATGATTAGAACTAGACTAGATCAGCATAATCATAGATCAATACAAGTAAACAGTTCCTAATATAAAAGGTATTACTATGAAATCAACATGAAATAATCAAAATTCAATAACTATTGTCACATTTAACCCAATTAAAATAATTATCAAAAAGGAAGATAGATCGCAAACTCGCGTGTTTGGGGCACATCACTCGATACCGACTAGTGCCAGCAGACATATTCGATAAGATGACTCGAATTAGACCTGGTTGCGTCACTATGGTGAACAAAAAATGGTAATTTAGCTTCAGCGTGATGAGACAGGGGACAAGACGAGGGGATAATTAAAAACCACTAGACACTGATCGATGGGCGGTGGAAACTTATTTCGTCGTGAGAAATAGTTGAGGCGGAAATATCAAGGGCAATCGAT
Source organism: Cnaphalocrocis medinalis (assembly GCA_014851415.1). Taxonomy (NCBI): domain Eukaryota; kingdom Metazoa; phylum Arthropoda; class Insecta; order Lepidoptera; family Crambidae; genus Cnaphalocrocis; species Cnaphalocrocis medinalis. Next base: position 15,959,889 of record CM026275.1, on the reverse strand, counting down.
TTTCCCGTTTTGTCCTTAGACAGAATTAGACGACAGACAAAGAAAGAAAGTTGATTATGTTTGAGAACTAATTTGGTATTACATGGTTCTTGACTACGCTCGGACACGTGGAGATGGGAGAAGATCGAGCGGCCAAAAGAACTTATCTGGGGCGACCGTCGCGTGTGGATCGTCCGAGAGATACCGCTGGAGGGAAGAAGACCAAAGACCTCAAAGCGTGCACAATCGCCGGAATTGGCACAGGATCGAATAAATGGTGAACATTGACATCTTAGGAATGGTGAACATTGAAGTACAGTCTAAAAATGACAATTAAGCTACTACAAAGGTTGTATCTGTAGATATTTACAATGTCTTTAACCACGTCTTTTACCTACCATTCTGAACAACATTGTTTTACGACTTTTGGAAGTTAGTTGAATCTTTATCTCTTTATTAAATGTGGGAGAGCCACGCTTCGGCATGAATGGGCCGGCTTGACCGGAGTGATACCACTGCCTCACTGAAAACCGGCGTGAAGCAGCCCCTGTGCCGTGTTTCGCCGAGTGAGTGAGGGTACATACCGGAGGCCCACCCGGGGGGAAGGGGATAAAAGGTTGGCAGCGCACTTGTAACTCTACTGGTGTTGCAGGTGTCCATGAGCGGCGGCATTGCTTACCATCAGGTGATCCGCCTGCTCGTCTGCTACCTATCACATAAAAAAAACTTGTTTCGATTGCCCATACAAAAGGTTGAAAGGTTATAATGCGAATTTCCAAAATTCAATCAGCAAATGTTGTCCAGAACGGTTAGTAGAAAACGTGTGTATGTTCGCCGATACACTCTGTATGGAATTAGGTCAATATACGAATGTTGTATTTTGTTTATTTATACCTCCGCATTGTGCAGTTACGAAGTCAGTATTCCAAGAACTATACGTCCAGAAATCTCCTGGTCCTAGTAGCCCATTTAGCTCCGTCATTTCCGGAACGTTTTAAAATTGAAGCAAAAACGGCACAAAACGTCATCCCAGATCCGTTGCACAAATGCACTTGACATTAATTATGCGTTCCGTGCACAACTGTACATTTCCTTTGTGCTTTGCCGGCTGAATAACGTCTCGAACAAGGTTTTGCAATTGCATCGTTTAGCCGTGATCAAAGGTAAATATTTTATGTCGTTATTGAAATACTGTGAGATTGTGAGGTAGGATAAATTATTTTTCGCTTTAACCACAAGTGTAACTGACTGGTTATTTGTGGTGCTTCTCTTGATTTGGTTTATTTGATTGGTTTTATAGTCTGCCTTATGTTTCAAGGGCACTACTCTGCTTAATATTATCTTTAGACAAATCTTTGAGTGATGAAGCGCAAACTTAAAAGAATTAACTGCCACAAAACGTTTCAAATAATCCATGGACGATGGCGATATCACCACACCCACAGCAGCTTACCTTAAAACCGCTACTGGTCAGAAGGCAGTCACTTCATGTACCTAATTACTAGCCTTTTCAAATCCTGAATCATGGTCTAAGCGTACGGACATACACGCTAAGATAGAGAGAGATACTGTGTAAGTGAGTGTGTTGAAGCAAGACAGTGAAACTGCAACACTAAATCAAGTTGTAAGCTCGAGTAGGTCTGCAGAATGCGATATGTCACCGCCAGGAGGGTTCGTAATGAGCTATTCAATCTATTGCTTCAGTCCACTTCGCTCTTAGCCATTACACTTCCGTGGATATTATAATAAGTAGGTACACTGAAATCAAAAGAAATCTGAAAGAAAGAAAGAGTATTAGAAAATATTTTATACCAACCCTCGCGAAGTGAGTAAGGTGATTAAAAAGCCCAGAAAGCTACATTTCGCAGGGATATGATAAATCCTAAAATCACGGAGGATGTTAAAATAACAACACGATTTTATCATTTTCCTAAACAAATCTAGTAATTTGAACAAATCGCTAAATTGGTCCAGTGAAATGCCCTTAAGTGGTTCCCTTAAGTCCACACTTAATCCCACGTTACTAACCCCACGTTAGAAAGGGGCAAACAGTAGCCTATGTCACTCTCCATCCCTTCAACTATCTCCACTTAAAAATCACGTCAATTCGTTGCTTCGTTTTGTCGTGAAAGAAAGACAAACATACAGACAGACAGACACCCTTTCCCATTTAGAATATTAGTGAGGATCTTTTATACATCTGTCTGTTCTAATGTACATGTTAGCGTAAACGGAGTTCCGTTTGAGTTGGGCAAGTTGAGCACTCCGCTGTGTCACCGGCAGCCGCGAGTCTAATGAGCTTCCCTGAGCTCAAGCTGCTGTAGCTCAGTGCACTGATTAGTTTACAAGACAACTTTATCGCACGGGTGACCTCATGTTGGATTAATTCGAGTATCTGTGAAATATCCTAAGATGGCGTACCGTAGCGGTCCAAAGCACCCGTTCTCTGTTTAGGCAACTGTGTCAAGGGTTCAAGTCGCCATTATGATCGCCAACCTCGTTAGAAGGTATGGTACTCAAAGAAAGAAGAAGCGGTCATCTAAATTTATGATATGATCTCCTTTATGAGATAACCTTGCAATGTGATGTGTGATGTGTCCTTGACTGGCCCTAGTCTAGCTATCTAGCCTAGCCCAGCCTGGTAGTGGTGACCCTGGCCTCATACGCCAAGGTTGTGTGGTGAGTGATTAGATACGATGAACCATCTGACGGTAGTAAGTCACGGACTCTTCGATATCAATTTTGCCTTTCTAGCGAGATCACACTCTTTCGTCTAAATATGAAAGATGAGGATAAAATTTTGTCGGTGGAAATAACTAAATTGATCCTCTATTGAAATAAACCTACAAATGGTAAAACTTTCAAATGGTCTCCAGAGGATTTCCTCTTCACATTATTTTCATCTACTGGTGAAAATAATTCTGTAGCTTCATTTCCAAAACGGGGGTAATGAACAAACAATACAAAGGCAATCGGCTTTATTTGATTAGGGTCGTGACTCTTCTATTTATGGTAACGAGTAGTGATGCGACTTTCTTCTGTATTACCAATACCGAAGCTTCACTTTTCTGACACATCAGATATCGAGATGACTCATCTGTGGAAAGACTTGTAGTAAAATAACCTTCTACACCTTCTGGAGTCAAAAGTGCGCTTATTAATCAAATGAAGTTGTAAAATGATTTAATATAGTTATTTTTTAGAGCTAATTATGCAGGATGCCTCAACAGAACACAGTACGTAAAACACAAACAAAAAACCCAGACAACAGACAAAATAAAAAAAAACATCTTTAAAAAAATATACGATCGAATTGAGAACACTCCTTTTTTAAAGTCGGTTAAAAAGACTCCTGGAGCCTACGACACCCATAGTGTTATTATTTAGGTAATGTAAATTTTAGTTGTCTTTTGTATTTTCTTTTTCTGTATTTTCTAGTATTTTAAATCACATCACTAGTATTGTAACGAGCCTGTGAGCTGTGTCTGGATCGTTCTTGTCTTCGGGTTTAGGCGACGTTAACGCTTCTTTACAGTCGACCACTGTCAACAAAGCCTTCTTAAATCTTTTGATCGTTGAGTATTGTGGCATCGGCATGTTTTGAAACAAACTTTCTACCAATTTATCCATTTCACTACTACTACTCAGACCTTACGACGACAGTGCAGAGATGCCCAGGCTAGTTTATAAACATTACTAGATGATAGATAGTTTTTTATTAGACTACAGGCCAATGCTTGATCACAATCGCATGTGATGGAAAGTGACGATGAGGTCTAGGATGACACGCGTTTGCCTAGAAGATGCCTGTTCACTCTTGCCTTAAAGATGTCCAGATTATAGTGATCGGGAAACCTCAGGCTGGACTACTATCTGTGAAATATCCTAAATGGAGGCCTACGCTAAGATGGCGTACCGTAGCGGTCCAAAGCACCCGTTCTCTGTTTAGAGCAGCTGTGTCAAGGGTTCAAGTCGCCATTATGATCGCCAACCTTCGTAGAAGATGGCACTCAAAGAAGAAGAAGCGGTCCATCTAAATTTATGATATGATCCTCCTTTATGAGGATAACCTTGCCAATGTGATGTGTGATGTGCCTTGACTGGCCCTAGTCTAGCTAGCTAGCCTAGCCCAGCCTGGTAGTGGTGACCCTGCCTCATACGCCAAAGGTTGTGTGGTGAGTGATTAGATACGATGAACCATCTGACGTGTAAGTAAGTCAACGGACTCTTCGATATCAATTTTGCCTTTCTAGCGAGATCACACTCTTTCGTCTAAAATATGAAAGATGAGGATAAAATTTTGTCCGTGGAAATAACTAAATTGATCCTCTATTGAAATAAACCTACAAATGGTAAAACTTTCAAATGGTCTCCAGAGGATTTCCTCTTACATTATTTTCATCTACTGGTGAAAATAATTCTGTAGCTTCATTTCCAAAACGGGGGTAATGAACAAACAATACAAAGGCAATCGGCTTTATTTGATTAGGGTCGTGACTCTTCTATTTATGGTAACGAGTAGTGATGCGACTTTCTTCTGTATTACCAATACCGAAGCTTCACTTTTCTGACACATCAGATACGAGAATGACTCATCTGTGGAAAGACTTGTAGTAAAATAACCTTCTACACCTCTGGAGTCAAAAGTGCGCTTATTAATCAAATGAAGTTGTAAAATGATTTGATATAGTTATGTTTTTTAGAGCTAATTATGCAGGATGCCTCAACAGAACACAGTACGTAAAACACAAACAAAAAACCCAGACAACAGACAAAATAAAAAAAAAACATCTTTAAAAAAATATACGATCGAATTGAGAACTCTCACTTTTTTTAAAGTCGGTTAAAAAGACTCCTAGAGCCTACCGACACCCATAGAGTTATTATTTAGGTAATGTAAATTTTAGTTGTCTTTTGTATTTTCTTTTGTTTGTATGTATTATGTGTTGTGGTGAATCTAAATAATGTAACTCGTATTTCTTTTTCTGATTTTGTAGTATTTTAACATCAATCAATAGTATTTGGTAACGCGCCTGTGAGCGTGCTCTGGATCGTTCTTGTCTTCGGGTTTAGGCGACGTTAACGTCTTCTTACAGTCGACCACTGTCAACAAAGCCTTCTTAAATCTCTTGATCGTTGAGTATTGTGGCATCGGCATGTTTTGAAACGAACTTTCCTACCAATTTATCCATATCACTCACTACAACTCAGACCTTCCGACCACAGTATATAGAGGCCCTGGCTAGTTTATAAACATTACTACATGATAGATAGATTTTTTTTATTAGACTACCAGGCCAATGCTTAACCACAATCGCGTGTGATGGAAAGTGACAATGAGGTCTAGGATGACACGTGTTTGCCTAGATGATACCTAACACTCTTACCTTAAAGATGTCCAGATTATAGTGGTCGTGAAAATCAGACCTCAGCAGGGGGTTTCACTCCTTAGCTATCCGTATGATTAATGTGGAGGAGAAGTGTAGTTGACGATGCACAAGATTTGAGACTATCTATGTGTAATTTACATACTGCCTTTTCTGTATTGTCAGGTGATCAGCTGATCAACTTGCAATTTCACAATACTGGTAATCCTCTTTTTTGCCCATGCCGATCGAACCCTGGACCCGGGATTTCAACCCAATCAATATGGGTATCAAATAAAAGGACTTGACAAGGAAAATACAGTGAATTACTTAAAATATAAATGTTAAATAGCCGCTTGTACAAAGCTTCTTTCTTAGGTAACGGAGACTAAAGTTAGCCATGGTTTAAAAATGATGCTTTCACTTTTATAACGCGACTCGACTTAACTGATCCTCAGTTTTAAACCAAAACTTAAAACCACGTTTCGTTGGTCCTTGTTGCTCCAATTTTTTTTTATGTGATAGGTAGCAAACGAGCAGGCGGATCACCTGATGGTAAGCAATTGCCGCCGCCCATGGACACTTGCAACACCAGTGGAGTTACACGTGCGCTGCCAACCTTTAATCCCTTTCCCCTCCCCGGGTGGGCCTCCGGTACCCTCACTCACTCGGCGAAACACAGCACAGGGGCTGCTTCACGCCGGTTTTCTGTGAGGCAGTGGTATCACTCCGGTCGAGCCGGCCCATTCATGCCGAAGCGTGGCTCTCCCACAATTCTCTCCAATGTAGTAAGAGTAAAGTAAATTCATCTTAAGTACTTAATACCAACTACATTCTAAGGTAGATGCTTAGTGCACCTACTGGCGGGGAATGCGCAGCGCCCCCTAGCGGATCTTATAATTAATTCCTAGGTTTCCAGACCGATACGTCTAGGCTACGTCTTTGTCTCTAACAACTACAATGTACCTACGGTTATTAATGGGACTGTTGTTAGTTTATTTGAAACGGCTTTGGGACTTTATGTGTCAGGAATTTGGAATTGTGGCACTTAGGTGATTAATTTAATTTCAGTTATAATGGTGCAAAAAACATCTCTACTCGTATTTGTATGCTATTTGTTGACCAACGCGTATAATTTGGGGCACGTTTATTAATGTTGGAACCAATAGTTTGATAAGTTGTATATTATATCCTCCATACTATTTATGAAGATGTCAACTACAGAACAATATTACACCTATATCAATTATATAGACACCGACAAATCAGCATATCCAACCCGGCCGCTAGTGTTTCGCCTATTAGGATAAACCGGAAACGCCAAACACTAGCGCGATACAATCGACACCCAGCGCCATCTATTGGCAGTCGGTACAGAATGAAACTAATGTGAATGTGATAGGTTTCAAACAAGCAGATGGATCAACAGATGTCAAGCGATTGCCACCGCCCTGCAACACCAGTAGAGTCACAAGTACTTTTACCATCTTCCCCCAATTGAGCCTCCGGTACCCTCACTCACTTTACGAAACACAGCGCTAGGGCTGCTTTACTTCACACCGACTCTAAAGCCAAACTACAATTATTTAAAGTCACAATTTGTGTTGCACACAAATACCTTCTATACTATTTATAAAGAGAAAGAGATAACTTCTAATAGAAAACGACAAGGTTTATAGGTAAACCGAAAACACGAAACGCTTGCGCGATGTAATTGGACACAGCGCCATCTATTGGTTCATTTCTGAATTACGATCCCGAAGCGAAGTGAGGGCGGGCCACTATCTGATGTTAAAGATATTGTGCTCGTAATATTGTAGCAAAGTAGTGTAACAGCAAAATGCGACAGTTCTCATAAAATGGAAGAACTTAATGAGACGGGTAAGGCTGCGTCTATAGAAATGTTGTAGGTGAATGATAAAAAGGATAATTTGAATAAATGTTAGTGTGAAATAAAAAAAAAGTAAAAGCAGAGGAGAATTTGTATAAGACCGCGCGGGCAGCCGAGATCAACCCTCAAGCAAAAATAAAAGAAAAATATTACAAATCTTTCTTTAGTACCTTTAAAAAGAATCATAACTAGTAGCTAAAGTATACGTGTATATGCAGCAGATCCCGCTCTTTCCTAAAATTAACAGTGAGAGAGCGTTTATTCAGCATACTCGTATGTGGGCCGGACCGGCTTTACACAAGTGATACCACGGCCTCACAGAAAACTAGCTCGAAGCAGCACCTGCTTTGTGTTTCGCCGAGTGAGTGGGGGTACCGGAGACCTAATCGGGAGAAAAGGGATTCGAAAAGTTAGTATCGCACTTAAATCTAACGTGACTTCACTGGTGTTGACATAGACACCTATGGGCGATCTCTGCCGCCATCACATTAAAAAATTAACTCCTTTTTTTATAGTATGGGAAGGGGAAGAAGCAAGCGGGTCACCTGATGGGAAGTGAACATCGCCGCCCATACGCTACACCAGAAGGAGTGCGGATGCGTTGCCGGCATTTTAGGAAGGTACGAGTATATGCTCGTTTCTTGAAGATTTGGATGTCGTACCGGTATGGAAATACCGCTGTGGGAAGATGATTCCACAATGAGGAGGTGTGCGGCAGGAGGTGTCGTGTAAAGCGCACGGTAGTGGATCGCCCACCATCCAAGTGGTATGTATGGAACCCAAGTTTATGGAGTGTAGTAAGGTGGTGAAATTTCAACTTTTTGTATCTTCTAATTTTGGGCAAACACGTCTTAATACTTCATATTTGATATTGCAACAAGAAAACGCACCTACTTCTGCCCTCGCCCTTAGGCCTTGACATTACATTAGGTAACTGCTTCCACGCCTACAAACAGGCGCGCCAGTACCTACTCGTTCGTGACTAATGTAATTTGGATACTCAGCATGTAACTGTATACCGGATTGGCTATAAAATAATAAACTGCCTGGTGAGTTACGCGAGTAGACGCATTTGAGTAATAAGCTGATTCTCTTATATTGTCTTCATTTTCATTCAAAGTGCAGTAGTAGGTACTATGTATGGAATATTTTACATTTTTAGTAGTTTCCGTTCAGAGATCAGTGCGAACAAACTGACTGACAAACAAAAAAAATATCCACCAGGGTTGAACAGCATAGCAGGAATAAGCTGTACGTCTTTACCACATATCTTTCAATAAATCAAAATATGCTTCGTTTCCCCCCAAATATCACCAAAAACAAATAAAACAACGACAAAAATAACGAGAATTGATACAATATCAACAATCCAGTGAAGCGGACACATCAGACCCGGACTTGTTACGATTGTATTATACGTACAGATGCACACAAAACGTAAAAAAAATAAAAACAGCGCCCACCCACATGACAAAACCGAAAAAATGTAAATCGACAACCATTCAGAAGCTGCAGTTGAGAAAAAGAGACGAAAATGTGCGTTGCCATCCAGTTGGCATCGCGCCCAAAACCATGGACCATATAATTGTACTTTATTCCAAGATGAAAAGGTACAGTTTTGAAAAACAAACGCTGTGAAAATTGCCTCGACGTTTCTGCGTCACTTATTTTTTGTTTTTCCGGTATTTGCAGTTCTTATCAAATGCGATAAGATTTTGGATGTGATTTGGTTGGTCTGTGGAGCGGACATTTGTGTAATCATTTCCAATAATTTACCCTGGGCAGTTACTACAACATCCCTCTCAATGAGAGTAAGGCAGATCAGAGCTAGGTTGATCATAGGGGTAAGTTTAACAATCGAAATATTTCACATCTAAGTATACACTGCAGAAGCACTGCCAGATGGAAAACAGGTCAAGGGACAGCTAGTAAAATCTCGTTTTTTGTAAAATAAAATATAACTTTTTGTCAGGATCAGACATGTAAGTTTTGTCGCAGTTTGATTTATCAATGTAGACGTTGAACAAAACAAATATAAATAGGTAAGTACGTAGTTATCATAAAATAAAAACATATTGAAAATGTGATATTCTAACCAAAAGGTACATTGAGCAATATGTCACTTTAGTTTATACGTAGCAACAATAAGATTTATTTGTTATAGATGTAGGCTTTAACAAAAGAAAAGACCGTAAAATCGACGTATCTCTCTAAACAAGTGACATAAAAAAATATTTACTTTGCGAGCAAAAAGCCAAAAAAGACTGCTAAAATTTTGCATGCGATAAAGTGTGGCTGGTCAAAATTTTCTCCATGGTAATAATCACGGAATAGTCGGGAAATTCCTTCACAGAGAACTCAGTCCGTAGATTAGAGATTAGGATAGACAAAGCCAGCAGCAATTCTCTCCATTAGGCAACACTCAGAACATAGAATTTCCTGCACAATTTTGTGTGCAAGGCATTGCACGTAGTGACCAGATCCAATGGTATTTTACGGAATTCATAAATTGAATACAGGACCTTTTTATTTACGTTGTGACCCACAAGCCTTTTAAAAGGCCTAAAACAACTGATTTTCCATTGTGACTGCTGTCTGAGCCTTACGATGTTAATCAAGCAACCGATTTAAAATTAAATCAAACTGCCAATTATTACTATATGGAGCCCTTAGATTGGTCATACAAGTAAATTTACATTACATTTAAGAAGAGTTATACCATGGCCTCACAGAAGACCGGCGTAGATCAGCGCCTTGCAGCTGTGTTTCGACTATGAGCGAAAACCTAAACAGCCGCCCAAAGCGGAACTGGAGACCCAATTGATTGAGTGGAAACGGAGTAAAAGATTGGTAAGGACTTGTGACTCTATTGGTGTTTTGGATTGCTTACCATCAGGTGAACCACCTACATACTCATTTGCCCGCTTTATTGTAAAAAAAACATACGCTAAGATGTGAGAGTTGTTGAGGTGTCGGCGAGTGAATGGTAGGCCAGTGAATAATAAATCGTATTCTAGACGCCTCCATCAAGATTCAAAGTACAATAAACTTAATCATTTACCAATCGCTTTCTGATCTCAGAAAGTGGATTAGGCACTCCGACTAATTTCCAATCTCGCGACAGCAAATCTTATTAGCATTCAAAAAGGTCGATATTCCTGAATTAATAAAAAACCAGGCAAGTGCGAATCGGACCCAAAGTACTCAGGCTTCTGAGTATTATATATTTATATTACGCGCAGAAGCCTTCATAAATAAATTGATTTTTTTTTCGACTCAAGTTTTATAACTAAGCAAATGCCTACTGCTTCTTGGTCTTCGACGTTGTACTTTAGCAGTCCTCAAGTCCAATATTTCTAAATCGACATCGGATTCTAAAATACACCAATTATATAAAGGGGATTTACATAAAAAAATAACGCTATGATTTAAGATTATTGTGTAAATTTTGCGGATATAATGCAATTTGGGAACATCCACGAAACTTAGATCCCGAAGAATACCCCTTCTATAACATTCCTGAGTAAGGGGTGTACAAAAAGTTATGTCATAATAATTCCCTTTAGAGGTACGAAACCCTAAAAAACTCTAAAAGCTGAATTCCCGTTACTTCTCTAATCCCCAATATCCTACAGGGAAATGCAATTAAACTGGAGCGGACTGATCGAAGCATCTGGAGTTATTCATTATGACTCCAATAAGGGAGCTAACAGACCAGCGACTGTACCTCCAACGACAAATTGCGACAAAATCTTCAAAGCCTCTTAGACATGCCTCAATTAGCAATGATTTTTATGCAAATTTCCAAATATCATTGAACAAATGTTGTTCAAAATGGTTGTTAAGACACGTGGTTTTACCGAGACCCTGCATTCCTATACAAGATGGAAGAGGTCTGTATCCTTACAAGCCTTTTCAAGCTCTCAAATGTGTTGTACAATTTTATTGTACCTCTCATCGTATCTTTTCCTTCGATATCAAAATCGCCAACATATCTCAAAAGCGAACTATTGCCCAGCATTGGCAAATGGGGGACACTCATCTGCAATCAATTCAATGAAAGTAGCCCAAAATTATAACATTAGTTTCATATTTTCTCCTGTTTGTGATTAATTCGTTTGTAATTTGTCTGTATATGCAGTGTGGTGTCCAAATTCATAAATAAATGTACTTTCTGTTTATCTCAAGACATAAGAAGGCGGCTTTCTGGATCAAATTATTTTGTGGGACTGTCAAAGTAGGATACTACTTTGGTAGTCGTTAACACAGAATGTTTCTGCCATTCTGTCGCACGTCTGTCAACTCCCTTATTACTTGAAATGCCCGGTTCGTTTAATTGAGTGAAAAGACGCGTGGAAGGTAGGTATATTTTTGGGGAAAGGAATTTAAATCTTGGTAATTTATTAGGCGAAGCTTCATTCAGCTCGGATCTTTTATTTGCAACCCTTTTTAGGCAAGCCTTGGAAAGAAATCTTGCCATACCACCTGTGGAACATAATGGTTTGTTGTAAAAAAAAGTTGGGATGGTAGGATTTTGGTGTCGATAAATAGACGTAGGTACCATGAATGTATTAATTCTGTGATTACAACATTGCCTGCCAATTCTCAGAGATGTTATTTAACTTAATACACCAAAGTAGAGTATAACTTAATGTTTTTAAAAATCCTATACTAAAGTGTCAGAAACTTCCAATAAACAATAGTCAATTAGTTGATTCCCGCCAGGGACGAGATCGGTTTGTCATAAAGATTTTTTAAAACAAATTAAGCCCTTGCACCATATACCCAACACTAGGGGTCTATGGTGGCGTCGTTGTCTTGTTATAGCTGTCATGTCGAACTGAATCGAGCTATATATTTCTATTGTAATTAATTAATTATTTGGGTGTCATTAAGCCGACAATGTATAGGCTTCTTCTGGGAAAGCACGCTACATCTTAGACCTCATTGTCACTCTTCATCAGATGAGATGAGGTCAAGTGCAAATCCATATAATATAAAAAAATTGAATAAACAACTATGCAACAAGGTTCAACAATTATTATAATTTAATCACCAAGCCTATCCACCGACCATTACAGATTGAAGATAGTTTCGATTCTACAATATTTTAAATGTAAAGCATACGTCTCTTCTGGGGAAATCCTCCCAAATCTTTGACACACAGAATTAATTATTACGTAAAATTAATTACTACTCCCGAAGAAAGTTTCACGGGGACTTTCAGAAAGTCATTATGGCAGCTGTGCTCAGTCGCTTGGTCGGTACCGTCTCGTCTGGTCTTGTTTTCATTTGTTGATTGTGATAGGTATCGTATGATAAATATTATATATCACAGGATGTATCTGTGAACATTTACATCCCTTTAACCACGTATTCTATCAACCATTCTGAACAACATTTGTTCAGCAACTTTACAAAATTCATCAAGAAAAAATTTCGACTGCTCATACAAGATGACCGAGTCTCTTAGGGACCTTCAAGAGAAGAGCGTGCTCCTTCCTAAAAGGCCGGCAATGCATCAGCGACCTCTCCTATCTCGCAGGTATTCACGGGCTTTCGCATTCGCAAATCACTGGAAAACCTCACTAAATGTAAGGACGTTAGACTGTGAAATCGTCTTTCTAAAATTTAATGTTCATGGTATAGGTAAGACATATAGAGAATAGAAAGAGAGACAGAAAGAAGTTCAAGAAACTAGTAGCCAACCTTCAAGATTAAAGAGGCACCCAAAGAAGAAGAAGAAGAAGAACAAGAAGAAGAAGAAGATAAGCAAGTCAGACTATCATAGTACTAATCTAAAATGAACCTTAGTTTAGCGAATACTTTGCAGAACTTAAGCTAATGCACACTAGTGGGAAAATTCGTAGAATAGGCACGTTCAACAAACTTTCAGAGCAAACACAAGTTTGCAGGTAAGTGAAGATACGAGAAAAACGCCGTTAATTTATCCGAAGACATCGTATCGTGTAGACTGGACCCAACTTCGATCATATCAAACTAGATACAGCAAGAACTCGTTAAAGGTGACACCGACGATGTAGCGTCCATTCGCAAAAGACCGCTATGTGGCATTTTCGGAAATTGAAATTTGGATTCGAAACGAAGGATAGAAAGGGGGAGTGTGAGTGGAGGAGGAAGAGTGTTCTCCAAGGAGTGGAATTCTCTACCAGCTGAAGTGTTCCCTGAGCGCTATGATTTGGGAGATTCAAGAGAAGAGTGAATAGGCTGTTGCTAGACAGACATGCTACACCTTCGACCACATCATCACTTAGCACCAGGTGAGATTGCGGCTAAATGTCTGGCTATACAAAAAATTAATGAAGTGATTTTTCATGTGAAAAGCGTCAGACGAGCAGACGGTTCACCTGATGGTAAGCGATTGCAACCGCCCATAGACACCTTCAACACCAGTAAAGTCACAAATGTGCTGCCAGCCTTAACCCTTAGTGGATGAAACACAGCGCAGCCAGGCAGCTTGGAGATTTCCAAGAAATTCAAAATATCTAAACTGTTAATCAACTAATTACAGCGCAATTAGGATTACCTCTTAAAACACTTTCATTTTGGAATTTTGTATCTGAAGATTACAGGATCGGGCCCTACGAAAAGAAACTCAAGCCAAAGTTTGCAAAAAATATTAAAGTTTTAATTAAGTAACTCACGGACCGTCGAGTCTATGGATATGACATGGCGGCCAGATGAATTGGAATTTATAAGGTTTGAGATCTTGATGTTTTCTGTATGGACCTAACTTGAATAAAGATTTTCTATTTCTATTTCATATATCACAGGATGTATCTGTGAACATTTACATCCCTTTAACGTATGCTATCAACCATTCTGAACAACATTTGTTCCAACAATTTTACGAAATTCATCAAAAAAAAATTTCGACTCCTCATACAAGATGACCGAGTCACTTAGGGACCTTCAAGAGAAGAGCGTGCTCCTTCCTAAAAGGCTGGCAATGCATAAGCGACCTCTCTGATCCTGCAGATTTTCAGTGGCATAATAAATGTAAGTACTGTAACGTGTGGAATCATATGATTAAAACGCTATTTGTCCATCAAAGTTATAATATACTTTTATCTTCTGAAATAAATGTTGATTAGTTTCTAAATAAATACTAGGACTGGAAGGGCGGAGCACTCTCCACTCCACACGGTATAGTACCTACATTAGACTGAGAGTTCGTCTTTCCAAAATGTGTTAATGTTAATGATATAGGTAAGACTTACTATCATGGAACTAATGATGTCTAAAATTAATTTCAGTTTAGCGAATACTTTGCAGAACTTAATCTAGTGCACACTGGTGGGAAAATTCGTAGAATAGGCACGTTCAACAAACTTTCAGAGCAAACACAAGTTTGCAGGCAAGTGAAGATGCGAGAAAAACGCCGTTAATTTATCCGAAGACATCGTATCGTGTAGACTGGGCCCACCTTCGATCATATAAATAATATAAGTGGTTGCTTTATTATACATCTACCATCTGTTGGTACACTATGGAAGCAATAAACAATTGAGTATTGAGTATAAAACTAGATACAGCATGAACTCATTAAAAGTGACACCCCCAATGTAGCGTCCATTTGCAAAAGAGCGCTATTTGGCATTTTCGGAATTGAAATTTTGATTCAAAACTATGGATCAAAAATAAAATGAGGTGATTTTTCATGTGAAAGGCGACAGACGAGCAGACGGATCACTTGATGGTAAGCGATTGCAACCGCCCATAGACACCTTCAACACCAGTAAAGTCACAAATGTGCTGCCAGCCTTAACCCTTAGTGGATGAAACACAGCGCAGCCAGGCAGCTTGGAGATTTCCAAGAAATTCAAAATATCTAAACTGTTAATCAACTAATTACAGCGCTATTGGGATTACCTCTTAAAACACTTTGAGTCTGGAATTGTGTATCTAAAGATTACATGATCAGAGTGGCCCTACGAAAAGAAACTCAAGCCAAAGTTTGCAAAAAATATTAAAGTTTTTAATTAAGTAACTCACGGACCGTCGAGTCTATGGATATGACATGGCGGCCAGATGAATTGGAATTTATAAGGTTTGAGATCTTGATGTTTTCTGTTGTTTGACATTTCGAAAATTGTTTGGTAATGAACTTTAGATATTCTGTCTTAGGCTGCTTTTCCACTGGAGCTGTGCGAGGCAGCTAAGCGGTGTGCGAGGAAAAAATCCACCAATGGAATCACTTTATTTTCCTAGCCTTGCTCAGCTCAGCTCTGGTAGAAAAGGGTTTAGCGAAGCGAGGTTATTCTACATACAAAACAAGCGAGAAACGTGTGCGAAGAATGTGTTGCGACGGATGTGTTGCAAGAAATTTGCTGCGAGGAATAGATATCGAGGTTTGCTACTATCCCCGCTCATACATTTCACAGCTTCGCAATCACAACATTAATGCGCATTTTGACAGCTCCGCTACACCTCATCGTACGACACATTTCACTCGCACAGCTCTGGTGGTATAGCTGGAGGCACGAAAGTATAGCGATGACCGTTATTTTGCGCACTTGTAAAAAGACTTTCTATCAAAATTGGTTTCTGCGCACTCAAGGTCATAACTACACTTTCTTGCCTCGGACTATAACCCCTACATTATTGCCATATCGCGCGACTCAATCGTTTTGAGTTCCTCTACCACCCACATCGCACGCTCCTATTGAAGCGCGTGGGCCGGTAACGCTCACGACCAACCTTAGCACGCATCCATCGCATCCGTATCACGCATTTACGATAAGCATCTCAAAAAAAAAGATTTATTTTTTTAACCCACTTTGCTGTTTGGACGGGGTTAGGGGTCAAATTCGTCCCAAAAAAACTCTTCCCACTAATTTCAAGGTATTTTTACTGGTCACTGTTCTAACCTAACCTAGCCAATATTTTTGTCATGATACTTAATATTTACTAAATTCTACAAAACGAAAAATATTAGTGACCTGCAAAAGTATATTGAAATTCTTTTAATTGTGGGAGAGCCATGCTTCGGCATGAATGGGCCGGCTCGACCGGAGTGTTACCACTGCCTCACAGAAAATCGGCGTGAAGCAGCTCCTGTGCTGTGTTTCGCCGAGTGACTGAGGGAACCGGAGGCCCATCGGGGGGAAGGGGATAAAAGGTTAGCAGCGCACTTGTTGCATGTGTTCATGTGTCTGGTACCTTACACATAAAAAAAAGGATGGGTTATTTTGTCATGAATTGCCTCCAAGTCTTTGTACGCATCCATAGCAACGTACCGAAGCACATCTCTGGTGGAGAGGCGCCTTTATTTTGCGAGTTTGTAAACTTATTTGATTTGCCCGCTAGACGTTCATATTGATATTGAAATGTGAAAATAGAACTTTCATGTAATTTGTGAATTCAGTTTGTTTATTTACGAGCAAATTACATTTTCATGTTTTAATACTTTTAGCGATATTTACTACAAATAAAAACGCCTTTGAATAACCTAGTATCCATTACCTAAGCGACTAAAACTTTTTTAATGTAATAGATGGCGGTGTGGTGGTATCGTCGGGATCCTTTCATATAATCCTAATCCTAAGTAATATTATAAGTGCGAGTGTAACTCTGTCTATCTGTCTGTTACTCTTTCACGTCAAAACTACTGAACGGATTTGTATGAAATTTGGTATACATATAGTCTAGACTCTGAAAAAGGACATGGGCTACTTGTTATTGCAAAAAGGCGGTCGAACGGGGTGAAAACAGGGGGTTAACATAATTAAATAATTAAAAATGCTACCCAAAGATAGTATTCCACGCGGACGAAGTCGCGGGTAATAGCTAGTAATGACATAAAAGCTATATAGTGTAGAAATACTGAAATTACATTATAACACCGATTCAAATAAATAATAGTTAGGAAACCAGAAATGTCCGATTCTATTACACGAACACAGCCCGCTTTCCCGCTCACCAATTCCAGAAACCGCTATTGTACGAAAGGGACATAGTACTTCATATAGATGGGTAGAGATACGACACTTAGGAATAAAAAGGACTCGAGTCAAATTCCTAAAAACGAAAAGAGAAGAAGCATCTCGCGGGACGAGTAGCGGTTTACAGTCTCGGGAGTTAATAAAGGTTAAAAATGTTATTTACACTAACTAACCTGAGTTTTATCCAAATCAAGTTAGTCCGAGTCATGCCAAACTCGAGTTAATCCGAGTTTTACCCAACTGGAGTTAGTCCAAGCTATGCCCACCTCGAGATAATCCGAGTTATGCCCAACTCGAATTAATTAGGCTTATACCTGTTACCTGTATCTTGCACTGATGTAAATCTTGTTGGTGATGTAATAAATAAATAAATACCCAACTTGAGTTATTCCGAATTATGCCCACCTCGAATTAATCCGAGTTATGCCAAACTCGAGTTAATCGGAGTTTTACCCAACTCGAGTTAATCCGAGTTGTGCCCAACTCGAGTTGATACGAGTTTTAACTAACTCGAGTTAGTCCGAGTTATACCCAACTCGAGTTAGTTCGAGTTACGAGACCCGCCACATCCCTGACTAGATTTCCTGGTCACTATCTGCAGAAGCCAGGCAAGCCTTAAATGGCTGGGATTAACTGATAAATGTGTGTCGTTTCTTTGCCACTATTATTTCATACCTTGTAGGGCTCGGTAATCCATAATTCATTCCGTTTAGTGATTGCCACAATAGCTCTGAGATGGAGCTAATATTGTCTGTGATATCATTTATTTGGCGTTGGTATGAACCATACATTATTACAATTGGGCATACTTTTGCAAATAAGAACCAACGCTCTTTTCAATTGAAATCAAGTCACATATAGTCTCCACTACGTTTGCTACATCAAAAGTTAAATATCTTGAAAGTAACTTTTTGTGGAATGAATGAATGAATTAATATAATTTTGTTGCACACAAAACAGATGTAAAAACTTAAAACAAGTTATTACAGATAATGTACAAATGTGGATTGGTTCTTGTTTGCAAAACTGTGTCCGACTACAAATCAGTCTATTATGATCGATTCCTTTCTTAATCTAAAAGTCATATAGGCTCAATATCAATTAAAATTTGACCGATTACAGTAAACTTCTGCGTAGCGGTCTGTACTACCTATCGGTGAATTTTGATCATTGAATTAAATGTACAACGTGCCTCTAAATATGTAGTTAGTGGGATAGTTCGACTAGATTTTACTGTTCCTTCGTAGTGGAAAGTTTGTATTGAAATTTAAGCAAGAAGTTAGCAGCGCCCTTTTGACTCCACTGATGTTGTCGGTGTACAGTCACGTGCGCTAAAAAGTAAACAACCTCATCCAAATATGAACTCTATAGTTCCGGCATAAGAGTCGAGGTGTTTACATTTGATTGCAGGCGCTGTACATGTGCGACGGCAATCGCTTACCATCAGGTAATCTACTTTTCCACCTATCACATAAAAAAGTAACAAGGCATCAACGAATAATTCTGCAATAAAGGTCCTCAAAATGGATGTCAACTAGAAAGCAATTAGCGCTTCTGAAAACTCACTCGGGGCGTTCCAGAAAAGGAATAGAAATAAACTGACACCATTTCAACTCCCTTGGTCGCAATAAAATTCTAGTTAGTAGTCTTTCTACACTACTGTGAAAAGAAATACGAGATACTCCAGAGATATACAAAGGCGAGAGGACAAGGAGGTTGATGCCAACGATTTAATCTTCTATGCTATTTACAAAGAGGATTTTTTTATAGACAACGACAGGTAAAGTATAGTATCCTATATGCTCGTACTGTCCCGCTGTAAGGCAATGGCCTCACTCAAATCACTAGTATGATGGGATTCAGGCTTAATCATCATCGCTTGTCAAATCCGGATTGGTGACCACAAACCCGAGCTATGCTAGAAAATATCGAAATATTTTACACTTTTTGCTCGACCTGGGAATCGAATCCAGAACTCCGAGATCACGGTCCGGCACTTAAGCCACTAGACCAAGAGGGCGTTGCGATAAAGCTAAGGCTTATAGGTAAATCGCATTTGTCTCCCGGTTGCACCTATCACTTAAAAAAACGATCTTTTATTAGGAAAGCACCGTCCATTTTTTTATGCGATAGGTGGCAGACGAGCAGACGGATCACCTGATGGTAAACGATTGCCACCGCCCATAGACATCTGCAGCGCCAGTAGAGTCACTAGTGCACTGCCAACCTTTAACCCCCTTTCCCCCAATTGGGCCTCTAGTACCCTCAGTCACTCGACGCAGACGCAGCACAGCACAGGCGTTGCTTCACGTCGGTCTTGTGTGAGGCCATGGTATCACTCCGGTCGAGCCGGCGGCATATTAATGCCGAAGCGTGGCTATTCCATGGTAAATCCATACACTTAGTTAAGTACCATTGCTTGCTCTCATGTTGACTCACTC
Organism: Cnaphalocrocis medinalis; assembly: GCA_014851415.1. Lineage (NCBI taxonomy): Eukaryota > Metazoa > Arthropoda > Insecta > Lepidoptera > Crambidae > Cnaphalocrocis > Cnaphalocrocis medinalis. The sequence goes on along the minus strand of CM026275.1, from coordinate 15,940,247 downwards.
TACGTTAAAACTTGTAATTAAATTACAATTATCATGTGCACGGACTGATTCGTGTCACGATCGCGTCGCATCCTTTTTGATTTTATCACGGGATGCGCGTGCGATGCATTACAAAGCCACAGGTGGAAATATGGAGTAGTTGTTTTATTAATGTGAGTACTTAATAGATTGACATACCATTTTTTAACAGCACCAGACATATAGTTAGTAGCCTAAGATCATCTGCTTGTCCTGCAGGTATGTATCTATTTGTTTGATGCAGTGTTTTATAAAACATCCAACTGATATTCGGCTACGGATATCAGCCACGTATGAAATATTATTGTAGTTGACGGTTGTGTTTGTGTCAATTGTCTGTAGCATGTAATATGTGTTGTAGTGTCCAAATGAATAAACGTATTTTCTTTCTTTCTTTCTTTCAACGGCTTGACGTGAAAAGTTTGATACATACTTTTTTACTCGACCCGAGAATCGGACCCAGGACCCCAAAATCACGACCCGGTACTTAAAAACCATTAGACCAAGGTCGCGTTAACCTAATATTACTGCTAAAATGAAATCGCGACGCCAAACGCCAAGCAATAAATCCTAAATTAAAATTAATTTTCCTATGAAACGTACGGAGGTCAAGTAAATTATGACGCTTAAACGATTACTTCGTATTTTATATGGAACTAATTTATTTTACGGGTTTCATATAAATTAACCAAACGTTTGATTTATGTAGCTCATATGAGATCACAATAACTAATTAAAAATCTTGACGAAAGCCATTTTAACCTTTGCTTTTACTTCGTCAAAGTGGTGCTTAATACGAATCTTTTTTTAGGTTGATTTCATCACGTGTACACTTTAGTTAATCTGGACTTTTTAAGGCAGGAGTGAACAGGCATCTTCTAGGCAAATGCGTTTCATCCTAGACCTCATCGTCACTTTCCATTAGGTGCGTTTGTGGTGAAGCGTTAGCATTATTATGGCTTAATAAAAAAAATGTCTTTTGCAACAATTGAAAAAAATACAGTTCCATAATTTTATCGGTTTCTGGCAAAAGTACTATTCTTTTCACGTCTAGTATCGATGACTTGGTTTCTATGATGGAGGGCTTTGCCCTGTAGTGGGAAAGTATATAGGTTGATACTTTACTATAATCTCAAGCACTTAACTTGGTAGGCACCTCCATACCTCTAATATTGCACAATACATTATTACTGTGCAATATTATTGAATTGTGGGTGGCTTGATCCAAAACCACAATTGTAATTTACCCTAATTCATTGCAAATCACTTGATTGTATATTTGTTATTGAAGCTTAGCCATAATAGCTCTTATTGTTTCTTCCAATTCACTCTCGCTACTGCGTTTTATTGCTTTGTAAATCAATATATTCACTATTTGTATAATTAAAGCCTTTTTGTAATCGATTAACACTCGTTATTGACAATCATTGGAATAGTAATTACACATTATGTAAAGTTACAAATGTTTTTGTTGAGTGAGTCAATTATGCGAAGCGGTTAAGTGCAAAAAGGGTACGGAAGGCTTCAACATCCCGCTTGAAAAAAAAATGCTGCCTAAAGTAACTATTTTGTACACGGACGAAGTTGCGGGCAACTGCTAGCTGTAAAAGCAGTTACATACCTATAAAATTCAATACGTAAAATGGCGTTATTGGCGTACATAAATCACGACTTTTCAAAATATGCGTGTGAATTTATGCATACCTATACGTTCACAATCACAATAAATAAACATTGGGGATTATGAATCAAATATATCACCGATAGCAATCGTAATAAAGACATTGCTTCTTATGAGTGGCATCTCACTAGATTCGAATAACGCATGCAATTGAAGAGATATTCGGTTGAATGGACGCTGAGCATTTTTGCACACGACGCCGCCCAGTGTGCCACCGCAACTCCACACTTACGACAGAGATACGTGCCGCATAAGAGTGACCTCACACTAGCGTCCTTTGAACGTCCCGTCGGAATCTTGCCGGTGACCTCCCCACATAGTGCGTTTTTAGGCGTTGCGTCTACGCGTCAGGCGCCCGCGCCCGCTCCACAAAATAATTACACACAGAAAGTAGGCTGCCCACTAAGAGCTAAAAACGTGTCATGTACTCACGCATGCGCACTAACGGGGAAATACGCCTTTTCGGACCACATTAATCCTAACCTATGACATAAGATTGTCGAACTGTCGAGGTCTGTGGTAGAGGCCGCGCGCTTATGTACTCATGCCGGGCAACAACCCTAGCATGTGTCAACGAACTCTTCCAAATTCAAAATCAGGCTCAGTCTACCTTCTGTGTGTAATAATTTTGTGCCCGCTCTGTCAAAGAATAAATTTACCGATCCACTTTATTTAGTTGTTAGTAATATATTGCTAGTTACGAAGATAGATAGCTTAGCTTTGGCATGAATGGGCTGGCTCGAACGGAGTGATACCACGGCCTCACAGAAGACCAGCGTGAAGCAGCGTCTGCGTTATGTTAAACACACACGCATTCGCCGTTAAAAGTAAATAATTTACAGTATTCATACTATATTCATAATCACGAGTTAAATCATCAACACTCTCGATTTCAGATTACAAAGAATTAAGCGATTACAAATTAGCAACAACAAATAGTCGCGTGCGCATACAGTGTGCCGATAAAAAACAACGTGGACAAATTTACGTTTAACAAACTGCCACGCATTGGTTAAGGGGCAGCATAGCGCTAACTATGCGCTATCAATGTGGGAGCTTACTGTCTTTATCTTCCACCATGGGTGAACCACGCGTCGGCTTGAAAAGGCCGTCTCGACCAGGAGTGATACTGGCATCGGAGCGTGCATGGTTACCGAAAACCTTATAGGGTAGCCAATACGCGATGGCGCGTGGTTATTAAAATAGGTTTCGCAATCCTTTCCCAGTCAGACCAACTGGGAAACAATTACACCTTTTGAATCATGATCTGAACAATATGGTAAGCATTTTGAGATACCTACTATTCAAAACGTAACACGGGAATCACATATTGAAATTAATTGATTCACCTACATTACATCTAATTGACAAAGTTATCTTCATAAATGAGGGTAACGTCATATCATAAATTAAAAAACATTTAGTCTGATGTTTTCTAGAAAAACAAAACAAAAGATGTGCTATCGTGCCCCTTAATCGAAGAAAAAATTGTTTCTTATTCCGCAAAGTGTGGTGAGCGTGATCGCGAAAGTGCGCTTCGCACATGATTGCGCGCTGTCGCTTCTGACATTGACAAGCTCCGAAAACGAAGATCAATCGAGGTTTTTTTTTAATCCAGAATACATTGTCACCCATTTTTACGCTGTCAAAATATGAATAATTCTGAAAGTACTTGTGATAGATTTATTAAAGTTGTTCACATTTGTCAACCATGTTCGAGATTTCGTTAATTGAAATATTGAAATGTGATTTCGTTTTTGTAAGTTCCCAATGAGTGATTTACTTACTCTAGTTATTTTAAAATTTGTTTTTTTTTTATCATGAGCAGACAATTAAATGGATGACCTTAAGGTTACGTCGGAGACACTGATGTTTAGGAAAAAACAGGTCTCAGGTCTAAGGGTCATGCTTACCCGAAATGTTCTCAGATACATCCTGTATGGTCTCCACTCCAGAAATCTTTCTAGTGACCATCAGCTCTTTGGACTATGAGCTCCGTCGATTGCCACTTACCACTCCGTCGATTGATACTAATCCATTGAGTGTGCTGGCTAAGAATTTGTCTTTAACAAACAACTAATTCTGGAAAACATTTTCCTAGCCCCAACAAAAATTTACTTAAACTTTTTTCCCTACTAAAGCTTTGAAACAGATTAACATTCTAGATCTTGTTAAAGATTCTCCACAATTTCACCTCGAATTTTTTAAAATATATTCTAGGGTATTTTGCATTCTCCACACTACCAGTAGCTTATAAAGTTGAAGCCGAGTGCGTGTAAAAGTTACCAACACCACAAGCCTGGGGGGGTGAGAAAGTAAATGGGGGTTTCTTCCTAACTGGATCGCATTATGCATGCACCTTTTGTAACTTTCATCAGGGAGTAACGAGAGGTTTAAACGTTAACGGGTATGTTGTGAGGGCCGTGATAGGTAGACAAGAAAAAAAAAGTCAAGACGTAGACTTGTTGCATTTTACTAACTTTAGGTTTAGCCGCGGCAGTATTTCCTGACGACTATAACTTAGGGACCTTCAAGAGAAGAGCGTACTCCTTAATTTAGCGACTTCTCTGGTCTCTTTTTTTTTCATGTGATAGGTAGCAGACGAGCAGGCGGATCACCTGATGGTAAGCAATAGCCGCCGCTCATGGACACTTGCAACACCAGTGGAGTTACAAGTGCGCTGCCAACCTTTTATCCCCTTCCCCCCCGGGTGGGCCTCCGGTACCCTCACTCACTCGGCGAAACACAGCACAGGGGCTGCTTCACGCCGGTTTTCTGTGAGGCAGTGGTATCACTCCGGTCGAGCCGGACCATTCACTGCCGAAGCGTGGCTCTCCCACATTTAAATCTCTCGCAGATGTTTATAGGCAGCAGTGATTACTTATCAGCGGGTGACCCGCTTGCTCGTATGCCGTTTCTAGCATAAAATAACTACATGTTTTATTTTTTTACTTATCTCGAAGTTTTGATAACTCTAGAAGTGTTTTGAAGAACAATTTTAAAGTACATATTGAAATTACTTTAAAAACCTGCTATTGATAGATATGCTCTTTATTGCACAAAATTTATAATAAGAGGTATAGGTTTATTTTTCTCAATATCTTTCATAAAGTCCTTAAAGCAAGTAAGTGAGCTTTTTCTCAAAAATACCAAACAAATTCAAAATTTGATCGCTGGGAGTCTCATCATCATCATTACAGCCAGTAGACGTCCACTGCTGGACAAGCTGGAAAGCTCTACACAGGCTGGAAGTAAACAGAGATGTTATTCCTTAAAATAGTTATCACTCCCTTGTAATTCCACTGGTGTTGCAAGTGTCCATGTGCGGCGGCAATTGCTTACCATCACGTGATCCGCCTACTCGCCTGCTACCTATCACATAAAAAAAGATACACTTAAAATCGCAATTTTTTATAGGTAGCAGGGGAACAAGCGGACCACCTGATGGTACCTAACTACCAGTTTACAAAATATTTAATACTGTTTGAAACGCCAGTACCAAGTTTGTTTGAAACCTGACAGTGTCCAAACCCCTCCAATCTAAGTTTCGTCTTATATACCCGGGATATTCTCAAATACGTGGATCCCGTATTCCCGTCTCTTGGCCTAACGCACCTAAAGCCCAACTTTTCTTACAAGAAAAACCTTGTTGAGAACTTTTTAATTGAATTACTTACTAGTGTGTTTGTGCTTTAACTTAATTTGTTCGGATTGCGCTAATTGGAGATACGGTTTCGGAGATAACGATGTTCGTTAAAAGTATGTTAGCAGGTTGTTTATGTAGATTTATAGAACAAGCTTGTTTTGTCTGATAAGTTGGTACACGGAGTGAGTGGCTTCTTATCTTTTGAATTGTTAGTTCGAGCTTAGTAACATGTGTATTCTTTTTTCACAGCCTTCTGGTGGAGAGTGCCGAAAATCGGGGCTGCGTGTTGGGAGACCTATGTCAGAGGGCGGCGTGGGTTGCTGCTGGATGAACATGACCTTCAACATGTATCTCCCTAACCATTTTTAGTGGGATACCAGGTAGATACGAATGAAGAAGGATCAGGCGTAGGACTAATGGTTAAACGTTCCGAAGCACTGAGCAACTTCCATACTTCGGGGTGACACCAAGAGTTTCTGAATAGATTTAAGGTACCAAAATTTAGGCCCGACCCAGGGATCAAACCTGGGATCCCAAGTTTAAAATGCGACCTACAAGTTACAGCGACACCGAGACAATCACCATAACGTCAGAAGTCTTTTCCAAAATCCACTTGTTAAATCAGACAGTTCTCCAAACCAATTTCAGCGATAAGATTCGAATATATCAAGTAACAGGAAGGAATGCCGGAATCCTTTTAGTAACAAAAAACATTACAGAAAGCATCACTTGACAGAAGCAATCAGGGTGTCAACGGAAAATGAGATAAAAGCGATCGATTAGCCGTGTGAGGCAGCCCTGAGCCTATTGTGAGACTCGCCGGGGAAAGTGATTAATCGACACTTTGCTGCAGCCCTGATAGGGCTGCCATGCGATTGAGACGAATGGGACTGCCCCGGAAATTGAGGACAATTTTATGAATTGTAAGGCAACTTCGATCTAGCACTGCCATTATATAAAACAAACGTTTATTCAATGACCTTTTTTTTTAGGTATAATAATATTAAATTACAGAAGGTATACGAGTAAATGTTATGGTAAATAATTATTTATGTATAGTCATGAATTGAGTTATATTAAAAAATTGTTTCACACATTTTAATCATAATAACACTTGTGGCGCCATCCAGCAACTATCACATTTAAAAAGTCTTCAAACACAAGTGATATTGTACTAACTAGGAGAAATTGGTTCACACAATATTCAATTTAATATTACTTTTCTAGACATTAATAAAGCGAATTTCTTGGCTATATGACCTACTCCCTTGACTTGAAAGCTGGATCCACCTTTTAACTGGATACTTTATTCCGCATTTTCGTCCAATAAAAATTATTCGCTAAGTATTTACGATCCCTTTATCCATGGCCACCCTCATCCTTGCGGATGGGCATTGTGTGAAGTACAATGCGAGCTAAAGATAGTTCTTATCACGATGGCATAGGGTTCAAAAAATGAGCTCCGGTCCATTGTATAGGCTATAGGAGTGGTGTTATCGGTGTTTAGACACATCAGAAGGTTCGGAGTGGGCTCACGGAGAGTGCTTAAAAAGAAAGGAAACGCAGTACTCCAGTAGGTACAAGGACTTCCAGTAGCTCGACCTTTTTTATGTAATGTGGTTCACTTGTTAGTAAGCGATTTCCGTCGCCTATAGATACCCGCAACACCAATGGAATCACATTATCTCCCCTCCTGATTAGGTCTCCGGTATCCTCAGTCATTCGGCAAGACACACCGCAGGCGCTGTTCCACGCCTGTTTTTTTGTAAGGACATGGTATAACTCCGGCCGAGCCAGCCCATTATGACGGTCTAAACATTTAAATTGATACTCTAATAACCAGCGCTGAGCAGTAGGTATCAGCCACCCAGGGTGGAAGACTATTATTCCGCAATTTTCTTCCTCGACTATTGAATATTGGGGAACTGGGGAATCAAAGTCATCGGCATACCTAGCCCACTGGATTAGCAATTTGAAGTGCCATTGAGACACTATAAGTATCTGAACAGATAACCGCGGAGGTAACATGTGCAAACGTTCACGTCTATCTTCTGAGTATCATTATACTGTGCGTATACAGAGATGGGGTCAAAAGCATTCGGTCCGTTTTAGGTAAAAAAAATAAAGGGAAGTGAATTAGTAGGCAACTGTACTTAGTAGATGTATTGTTGTCGATGAAACGGAATGGGATTCGTACCTGAAACAAAAGAAGATTTGGTTAGAGCAAAAGAAAATGTAGACTTTGAGAAGTCAAATTACAAATACACTTAGGTATATCACGACGTTTTTCATTTTTATGGAAAGGTCCAGATGCTGAGCCACATCATCACTAGCCCATCTCAGTCCATTCCCGAACATAGGCCTCCCCGAGTGCTCATTTCAACTTGTTGTTGGCTTGACGCATTCAGCCTATAGCAGCGCTTTTCGCAAAACGTCACTTATCTAGCTTTATAAAACCTAAAATAACTCAAAATGTGACTCCAGACCATATGTGCCCAGGGTCGGCACGCCGAAATGAAGGTGGAGACAGGGTTGTCAACTCCTTGACACCCAAAACCGTAACCAGTCACCACTGTGACGAGTCCTCCCGAGTTCCCGACCCAACGATCAACGCAATATGACCCTGAGTGACAGACGCCCGCGGCTCCTAACTCTCTAGGGAATTTTGAATCATTTCTACAACTTAGAGACGTCTATAGTATAACCAGATCAAGCAAAACTGCAGTGTTTTGGCCACATCAGCCGCAGAGCTTCTATTGTGGAGATCGCATCTTAGTAAACGTAGTATGTAATGGATGCCCCCAGACTAAATGGAGTGACGATCTGCAATGGCTAAAAAAGCTGGATGCGAGTAGTCTAAGATCGATCAGAGTGGAGAACATTTGAAAAGGTCCCTGTTCAGCAGTGATGATTGATGAGAGATGATGAGTGCCAATAAACCGTCCTTTGGTAGATTTATTCCACTAAGCTGTCAAAGCTAAAATCTAAGCTACTACTTATTTATGAGTTTACTTTATTTATTCTAAGCTTTATACACCAAAAACGCCGCGTATAGCGAATCATTTTCCAACATCGACTTCTAAACTAAAACAATGAAAGAGACCGCAACCAAACTACTTACTCAACAACGAACATCTTGTGAACATTTTAAATGCGAAAAAGTGAACCGCGTATTTTTGAGCGATGTCGCCAATGACGTCACAGCCCGTAAACTTACCAATAAAATATCGTTTAATGGCCGCCGCTAGAGGTGCGACTGGAGATCCAGTGACATCGACAAAGCGAGTGAAAATCATTCGAAATCCCCCAGCGTCGAGTGAATCGAATAAACTTGAATTGGCGATGTGTTATCGCCAGGGAACTTAGCAATATCTGTTACGTAACTTGAAGTGAACTAGAGGAGAGTATCAATAATGGAATCGGGTAAACCAGACGATCCCTTTGTACTCAAGAACGTATAACAGAACTGAGGATATACCTGTCGTTTCCAAACATAAGGGACGCTCAGCACGTGTGAAAAAGACGAGAAAACTATTGGATCGTGAATTCTGTCTCATTGGCCCTCAGGGGGCTATTCTCGAGCATTTGACATTGAAGTCTAATTTCTAACAACGCTAATTCCCTAATTCGACTTCAATGTGCACGAGAATTGCCTTCAGGAGGCCAATTCTCGGTTTTCCCTTTCATGGAACGCACAACCAACAGGAGAACACAGATTACAGTCGACATTCCTTATCTTGTTCTCCTATTGGTCTAAGCGTTCCATGAAGTTGACTCGACATAGAAGGCGAAAACTGAGAATTCGCCTCCTGGTCGCGCGCTTAAAAGATTCCTAAAAAGAATAGGTATTTATTTGTAACGTTTAAAAAAAAAACAAAGAACGGCTTTCAAGATATAACGACTCAACTACTCAAGTGACAAAAGTGACTCACGTCGTACCACTAGTCGTCGCGCTCGCCAAGGCAAGCGCGTCGTAAAACCGGACTCTTTGTCCAACATTGTATTATTTCGCGAAACGTTGCGTGAGGACGCACCTTTATTTTTGAGATTAAAAAGCAGGTGATTTGGCATTATACTTATTTGGGTCATGAGAATGTACTTTTAATGTTTCCTATCCAGAATGTAGAGGCAAGTGTCGTGGTATGGACTCCATAGAGCGTTGTAGTGCAGGGAAAAGTCGAAGGCTTGACCAAACCAGGGGGGCAAATCTCGTGCACTCGACATTGATGTCTAATTTAGAGTCACAAGTGCCCTGTCTTATTTCCTTACGAATCAATATTTTAATTTTCACAGAACTATTAACAGCCAGTTCTTCAAGCGAATTATTAATAAAAAAACTTTCAACTACGTTCAAATAACATGCCTTGTTGTTATGTTACACGGCTAATTACGTAGTCGAGGTAATAAAAGGTACAATTAGCAAACCTCTTTTACAACTTGACAGTTTAATTCCACACAAATTGGCTAAGTCCTTAGGAAACCTTCGAGACTTCGTTTTTATTGGACTATAAAACATCTTTAGAGTTCCGTCAACGTAAAAACTAGTGATTCAGACGATTTTGAATTATGAAATATTGGTACTTAATTAAATAAATTAAAAAAGACACGTGTACAAGTATCACATTTTCTATTAGGATATACTAAAGGCGCCAAACAAGTAAGCGGGTCACCTATTGGTAAGTCATCACCGCCACCCATAAACATCTGCGAGATCAAAGAATTTGCCAATGCGTTGTTGACCTGTTGGATAGGACTACGCTCTTCTTTTGAAAGTCCCTAAATCGTAGCCATCGAGAAATTTAGTTGCAGCTAAACCGTGCCACAAAACCGAGATTTTTGGAAAAAAATACATTACTGGATCGCCAACCATCAAGACGATGAGAATGGAGTGACAGTTGCTTGCATGTGCTTCGATGTAAGAAAGAATTCAGCAGCAGGAAGATTTATATGTGGATATGAAATCATCTAACTACGCACATAGATTTAAAAAAATCCAAACGGGATTCGATCCGACATCCTCCCGTATAGAACACGCGTTCTTATCCAATGAGCTACCATTGTTCTGTTTACAAAATGTTTACCGCATTGGAAGAATCCATCATCAACCAAATTCCGGTTAAGACTGTTTCATTTATAAATTACGAAACTGGGCATCTCACGAACCCATTCTTATATCATCATTCATTCATCTTATCTCCACAGCTCCGCGAATTAGATCATTATCTCTTGTGTTTAAGGTGCACTTTCCCTTACTCGTTTGGTGGACTGCCCGCCCCATATTTGGTTTCAGCAGCATGCGCATGACCTCGCGCCAGATCGCACTTTCGTCACATGTTTGTGCGGTATCTGGCAAATGCAGCATGGTTGATAAATAAATCCTCAAATTTTACTAATTATAGACCGTTGAAGCAAATGAAGTTGCGTGATCGTGTCAGAAATGATGAGATCTAAGGTCGCAAACATAGCCAAATGAATTGCGTGGCTCAAGTAGCAATGGGCAGGGCACATTACGAGGAGAACAGACATCCGTTTGGGCTGAAAAGGTCCTTGAGTGGAAGCCGCGTACAGAAGACCGACCGTGGTAGGCCTCCCACCAGGTGGACCGACGATCTAGTGAAGGTCGCGGGAGTCCCTTGGATGCGGGTGGCACAGGACCGAGCCAGTGCAGCCTTGTTGACTGTGTTTCTGGGAAGCGCCCAGTGTGGGTCCCAGATATCGCTTGATGAACCAGGTCAAGAAGGATCTTGGTTACCTTCAAATGCCGGATCGGCAAGAGGTGGCTGAGAATAGAGCAGAATGGCGAAACAATTTTTTACTAAAGCCAGATTCTTCTTATAAAAGTAGATTGGACTGTAAAGAAGAAATCGCGTTCTGAATGTTGTATATAAATAAATAAAGATCCTCGAAATAACTTTTACTTTATGACGTCAAAATAGCTTTTAATTTTTCCATCAACAAATTTGCCCAATTTTAGAGGGTAACCTAACAAATTGATTCATCCCTCAGGAATCGATTCTATCCGGGGATGATCGGTAAAGAGTTGAGCCGTGAAAATTGAAGCCACTCAATTTCGTATTTATAAAGCCGCGTTTAGACGAGGGACACCGAGTGTCTGGTGTATAGCTGAATAGAATGGCAAGCAATGAATATTGCGTTAATATTATTTATAGCTTTTTGGTACGGACACATTAGGAGTAAGTAAGTGTATTTCAATCTAAATAGATGTTAATGAATAGTTGTAAGTTAATTTCTTTACGCTGTATTTTTTTTTTGTGTTTGTGCCAACATTGTGTATACAATAAATGTTTTATATTCTATTATGTATTGCCTCTTACTTCATTGTTGTTCTTACTACAATGATCATATTTTTTTACACGGACTATAAAAAATGACAAGAAATAATTACGACCGTTTTAATCACCGCCACTACAATGTAAGTATTGAACAGACATCGCTCTTTCAACGCAAGTAATATATCGCGTTATTACACTCAAAACTCTAAGCCCACTGACACTGAAAGTGAAAAGCATCGTAATCAGTCGCGAGGCGTTACCGATGGCGGCAATGCATAAATGCATCGAGTATTAAATCACTCGAGCATTTTACGCTCGAATGGTGCCCAAGCGCAGCGTGCGGGCGCGTCTACCGCGTCGGACAGCGTGATATTATACGAAGTGCTTGTCGATGAATTGATATCGATTACTGGTTTTTACGATTCTTGAGCCGAGCAAAAAGCATGTTTTGAATTTTTCGAACGTAGCTCGGGTTGTGATGGAAAGTTTTCAGGTTCCAGTTTTTCCCATTGATATCATTAAAATAAAATTATTACGCACAAAAAAAGTAATTTTATTTTCGCAATAACAAACCCTTTTATTTTATAATGGGAAATGCACAAAAAGTAACTATACTCTAAACTGGAATTCAAGACCAAAAAATCTACGACAGATACGTCACTGTCAAATCTGTTAAAGTCACTTATGTCATTTTTAAGTGACGTTTTTAGGTTTCGCCAACCTTTTTGGCATTATTTTTCTCATTTAGCAGACTAAACTGTCAAGTTTCCATACATTGTTAAAATGTTGTAGGTAGATACCAAATGTTATTAACAGCTGAAGTATAACAAGCGCAATACCATCTTTGATAACTAAAAATACGGATGGTTAAGTTTTTATAAAAGGGTCTTGTATTTACGTGAAAAAAAGTAATTACAATATTTTTTTTAATTATAGATTCAAAATTACCATAAATAAACTATATCAGCGAGTGTTTTTAGAAAAAAGGGGTACACTATGGTACAATTATTTTATTGCAGTAGCAACATTGTAGTAGATTTTTGGCTCTTGAATTCCAGTTTTTGGGTATAGTCAGGGTGTATCTGTAAACATTTACATCCCTTTAACCACGTGTTCTATCAACCATTCTGAACAACATTGTTCAACAACTTTTCCAAATTCTTCGAAAAATTTTATGCCTCCCCATACAAAATGACCCAAGTCACGTTGGCCGACTTTGTATGGAAAGATGAAAAATTTTTATGCAAATTTTCAAAAGTCATGGCATAAAATGTTGTTCAGAATGGTTGGTAGAACACGTGGCTAAAGGGATGTAAACGTTTCACAGATACACCCTGTATCCTAACTAATATATAAATGCGAAAGTAACTCTGTCTGTCTGTCTGTCTGTCTGTCTGTCTGTCTGTCTGTTCTGTCTGTCTGTCTGTTACTCTTTCACGCCAAAACTACTGAACGGATTTAAATGAATTTGGTATACAGATGATCTAGACCCTGAGAAAGAACATAGGCTACTTTTTATTGCGAAAAGGGGGTTGTAAGGGGTTAAAAGGGGGTTGAAAAGCTACTTTTCCACGCGGACGAAGTCGCGGGCGGCCGCTAGTATACATATAAAAATATAATTAAATTCAAATGAGTGCACGCAAACCTATAAAATACCTATAGTAGATGAAAAATAATAAGCGTTGCGACTCCGTGTATTCCTTGCTCTGAACTTTTCCGTAAATCACATATGCAGCTTCGATGAAGTTTACATACTACTTTAACTGTCAAGATGTTTACACATGCAGGTTTGTAAACAGCAGTATACACAGATCAGTTGAAGCATAATAAGGTGAAATTTGGAGCATGTGCCATCTTCGCGCTTGGTTATTGTATGGCGTTGCTATGTCATTGTAGGTGGAATGTCATTGATGGATGCCTTTGCCCTGCAGTGTGACAGTATATAGGGCATATTAACTGTTTTACTGTTTTTGAAGTAATTTTAAGTGCGGTTTAACTAAGGGTACCAGAGGCCCAATCGAAGCGAAAAGGGTCCTAAGGTTGGCAATACACTTTCAACTCCAGTCATTACTGGAGTTGTGGGTAACTATGAGCGAGGGCAATTGCTTACCATCAGGTGATGCTCGTCTGCTCGTCTGCCACCTTAGATATAAGAAAAAGAAATCTATAAGTAGATTCAGCCACCTAATATCAGTTAAAGGTAAATAACCGCTCGACCTTTTTCTCTAAAATAGAGCTCACAAATAGACAGCAGCGACCTTGTATTCTTTGTGCTCTCAATGAAAATACTTAGCTAGAAATAATAATAGACATTAAAATAGTTTGCAGCAAATTACTGTCGTTTATGCTACCAATGATGGATGGCATACGGAACCGAAATGTGGCCTCTTACAATGGGCCGCTTAAGAAGGCTCAAAGTTACCCAGAGGGCAATATCACGAGCAAGCGGGTCACCAGCTGGTAAGTAATCACCGCCGCCAGTTAACATCTGCGAGATCAGAGAGGTCACTGATGCAGTGCCGGCCTTTTAAGGAGAACGCTCTTCTCTTGAAGGTCCCTAAGTTATAGCCGTAAGGAAATACTGCCGCCGCTAAACCTAAGATTAACCTAAAGTTAAGTTGGGTAGTTGATAAAAAGCAACAAGTTCACGTCATGACTTTTTTATCTTGTCTTCCTATCACGCCCGCCTCACAACACAATGTAAGTAAACCTAAGTCATAATAGCCCCCAGGAAATACTAGAAATAATTTGGTATTCGTTTCCATCAAATTATTTAATTTTATTTATTAATATGATTCTCGAATCTCCAGATAATCAGAAAAGACCCTCAGGAAAGATAATAATTGTACCTAGTTTAATAGTAGGATTTGCCCAAAAATGAAAACCTTAGATTGGTACCAGGATAATGTATGTGATGTTGTCTCAATTTATTTATTTATTATTATGAACGAATGTCGAGCACCTTACATTTAACATTGAACCGTAAGTGAGACTACATAGCAATTAAACTAGTGATGTGTATCGATAATGCAGATTTTATCGATATGTAAGAAACGTAAGAAGTCATAAGCCCTTATGTGCGTTAAATCTGTAATAAATAATAATAAAATAATAATGAAATAAAATTTATTGGAAAATCATGTTACAATCAATACTTATAATCTACTTATACTAAGGAAGCTATTTTTAGTTGGAAGATCCTGTAACTCTAGCGAAAACTAAAAGAAGAGGAGGACTTACATTAATAATAATTGATTTGAATTGGAACAATTGCGATAAAGTAATCTTTATCTTATAATACAATAAATTCTACTAACACTATTTTATGAAATTATCTAATGGTAACACGCAAGCTGAAATGTCGACATGAGTAAATCACAACTGACCTATCACTGATGTAACAATAACAAACCCAATTCTTTAATTTTGATGACACACACACATTCTTGACTTACTCTACATATTTGAAATGTGTATACGTACTAGGTACGTATTTGTGATCTGTAGAAATAATTAAGAAAAAATATATCAAACTTGTAACTCGAAGTTAATGCGTAAATCATACAAAACAACAGTACATAACTAAGTATGCGGTATGAATGGGCCGGCTACGCGGCTGGACCGGAGTATACAGCTTTACAGAAGACTGTGCTATGTTTAAAAGGTTGGTGAGAGTTCCAAAGGCCCAATCGGGAAGGAAGGGGAGTTAAAAGTTTGGCAGAGAATTTGTGACTTAAGTGTTACTACCACCCATGAATACCCATGGGTGGTAGAAAATTCTTACAATCAGGAGATCCATCTACCTGCTACTTAACACGTAAAACACACAAAAAACCATTACACGTATGTTATACGTTGGCTGTAGCCAATGAATCCAAATAGGTATCGTAAAAATAAACTAGCTATCAAAATTATCTCAAACAAATGTTCTGATGAGGCCACGTGTCTGCTGGACTATGATTCAATGTCCATATAATGATACTGTGTATGCGTGCGGCTTGTATTTGTAAATATTATGCTTTATTTCGGTAATGTTGTTGTAATATCATGATTAACATGACACAATTGTTAACAATGTTTTTATGTAAACAATTTCAATAGGTTCCTATTTTTCTTTATGTCAATAGGAACAATGAAAGATATTCCTTTTTATTCAACAAAAAAATTTAAGGATAGTTTCTTTGTCTTTTGTTTGACTATAATTATGCCTTTCTAAGTTATGAAAATAGCAAAACTAGTGATGTTTCCTCGTCATTTTAAGTCTAATATCGAAAGCATAATTGTAACCAAGATTTTGTTTTTAACCAAAACCATATCTTGTAAATGTTGCGAAAATCAGATGACAATGGTATCATTGTATTTTCTGGAACTTGGTCCAAGACTTCTCAGGCTTTGGAAGGACGGGTTTGGGACGCATTCGGGAATAGCGTATCATTCCCTATCAGATGGTGATGATCAATAACAAAACTAAGAAATATGTCGTAAGATAAACGCACATCCCTTTTAGCTATAAATAATAACTTCGTGTTATTGCCAAAAGAAGAAAAGCAAAATCACTGTCAAGAACCTAAATGTTTTATTTCCTTTACACTTCAAGAAATCCACTCTACTTAAGGTTCTGAACAACAAACTTTTGTTTTATGACTCGGAAAACATTAGTCTTTTCGTAAAAGTAGCAAATGCCTTATAACAAAAGTTGTTTATTATGATGAATTTATGGAGTGGCTAATAAGATACATATAGGCAGTTACATCAAAAACATCCATAATAACTAAACATAATTAGTAAATTACCTACAGCCAATAGTGAATTTTGTTTTCTTAACAAAACTTTTTAATTAACACAAGTTGGCAAATAATGTGATAAATAATATGTACAGGGACATGCAGTTGATATTCATCTACTACTCCGTGGCTATTAATAGCAATTACAAAACACTGACTTGAGAGCCTTATTCCAATCGGACGTTACGACCGAATCAGATTTCCCTTCCTTTAAAAAGCGCTGTGTGTCACCTTTGGTTTGATGCGATAATTGCGCTTTGGTACAAGCCACTTGAAACAAAAACAAATATTTCTATCGATCGTTTGTCGTCGCATCCCTATTATTAGCTGTAGCTAATTAACCGTGCGAATGCTTGCGCTAATAGACACGGAACCCTGATGGTCAAGTTCTTAGCAGCAATCCATCATAATTACTGACTTCGATGAATCACAGTAATTTTCTATTTCTTTTTGTATGCCGTGTTAGTTTGTACTCAGTAGATGGGTAAAGAATTAGTGTTTCAGGCATGTTGATGCTAATGTTGCTGTTGATGACTTCTATACTTCTTCTTATCGAGTCGATGGCTGGAGTTATATTTTCTCAGCCCAAAACTCCGCCACGCGAACTGCACTGGTCGGTGGCCTGCAAGAGGTCATCATATGTGCAACTTTTGACTGGTCCAAAACCCTGCCGAATACACCAAAGGTCGTGGGATCCACACCCTGGACAAACATTCGTGTTATGAACACTTGTGTTTGTTTAGTGTCTGGGTGTTGTATTTAAGTATTATATTTCTGATCCTCTGTTTTCGGGTATCTGTATCACAAGTGCTTGAGCTACTTAGTACGGAGTCAAGTCAATGTATGAGATGTTGTGTGCATTTAACTATCCATACAACATGCCAACGTCTGAGATGCGGCGCCGCTCTCGCACGTGGCTGTTTGGTCAGATTGGCAGCCGTAGCCGAAAATCGGTTAGAGGATACTATTTTAATTGAACATTTCTCAAAATTAAATATCGATTTGGACACATTAACCAGTGGCTGTCTGTACATTAGCAATTACCACAGATTGCCACGTGTGTTGCCGCGCGTACTATTTTGATTCGGCACACTCGCGCCCTGTAATTACTGGGCCGAACAAACCGCGTTGCCGAACAGAGGTCGCATTGTTACTACCTCTTGTTTTTAGTGTAACGACCCCGGTCGTGTTACTAGTTCTAAATTATACACATGCTAAAATGAACTTTAATATTCTGTCCGTGTAATAGGACTTCTGAAAGTCAAATGACTTTAATTACCTGAAGAAGGTTACCACTCGAATCCTCAGTAAGAAGTTGGAGGATCAAGAAGGAAATTGGCGCAATACTATATATTGATAACGCTAATACTATCAATAGTAACTATAGTATTGTGATTTCCAAAAGCATCGAATAGTATCAAAATATCGGTAGTTTACACTAGTATAGTATCGATTATTTTTGTTAGATTACTGTTTACTTGCTAGGCAGTTAGCTCGCACTCTCTAAACAAGGAAGACGCCCTGCAGCAACACTACTAACGATTTGAAAACAATAGAAACCCTATTTTATAGATCTCACATCATCATCATTTCAGCCAATAAACGTCCACTACTGGACCTATGTCCAGTAGTAGACGTCTATGCCTCCGCCAATGTAGGTACTCCAAACAGATTGGTTCTGGGCCACCCGCATCCAAGGAACTCCCGCGACTTTCTCTTTCTTTCCTCTTCTTCTTTCTTTCTTATCTCAAGCAAGAATACATCTAAAACAGCGGGAACCAAATGTTTAACCTTCAATTTAAGGCTAGAAAAAAATTACTATTTTTTCAAGGTCTATAAGACGAAAGAACACTAGAGCATTAACTATGATACTACATGTTAAAATATAAGACGTTTCACATCTTTCATAATGACGAATACCTAGAATCCAAATCTCTTTGAGAAGTATATTATTGTAAGCGTGATACTTTACGCTTAAAATTCTTGTTATTTGATTCTGATAAATAAAAGGAGAGATGAAGGAATTATTTCTATACTTCCTTTCTCGTACATAATCTGCTTTTGATGTGAATTCGGATATGAATTGTGATTAATTCAAACATTTGTGTGTTATCTTTTTTATGTGATAGGTCGCAGACGAACAGACCGGATGGTAAGCAATCCTGCCACGATGGACGTTTTTTTTTAGTCGCTGCGGAATGCCTCCTTACGCATACCCTCCTGGCTGGGGGGCAGGCGGGCTCTCCTCCGATTGCAGCCGGAGGTATCATAGATGACTAAATCCCAGCGACGACGCTACCTCATCGCCAGAGTGAGGAGAGGACATGAGTACGGGTTTAAGAACCTTACGTCCATCACGGACGCCCTGAACATCAGTGGACTTCAATTGAATTGAATTCAATTTATTTATTCACAAACCAAATTCATTGTTTTTGTTTCATCAGTTTTAAACACATAATATCCCCCGTTTCATGGGGTTAAAAGGAATTCCAATTAACCCCTAAAAAGAAGTCTACAATTTCTGTTTAATTGGTTTAACCCCTAAAAAGAGTACAAGTCTACAACTTCTGTTTAATTGATCGCTGCAATTAAATAAAAATCAATGATCGACCAATCATCAGTAATCAGGGCTACATTGCGCGTTCGGCGACATTTCCATTACACAGCACTCCCCGACGTTGACAAATTGCTATGAGCGGACTGCACCCCCAGGTTTTGTGCTGCAGTAGCGGATTATTGGATGAAAGTGTTTAGTAAATCGTAGCATAATGGATTAAAATGTGTATTCTGAACAGGACGTTGTAGGCTCGAATCAGGGCCTGTACCTTCAAATATTTTTTTGCGTACAGATAGACTTTTTTAAAACCCAAAACTTACATGTATGATTTACAAGAACAAGGCAGTTTCTTGAAGCAGTTTCTCCTAAACCACTTTTGGAGTAAATTAGAAAGATGAAGTTTATTATAACTTTTTGTAGAAAAGATGAAGTTTATTTCTCACCAATGCTCATCCACGCTTTGAATATTTACCTGAAACAAATTTAACACTTGTTAAAAAATGCTTACTTTAGAGTCAGTTAGACCATAAATATATATCTAATATTAAAATACTTATGAGACAGTGGGACAGAATAAAGGCTGATACTTTACTTTTGACCAATTTGTCACCGTTTTGACCATGCAAAAGCTATGTGTACAGAAGTGATACCACGCGGATCGCTTCTACATGGAATGTAACAAATACTTAGTATCATGCGTGCATACTCGTAGAGTCATCATTTCAGACAATAGACGTCCACAACTGGAGATAAGCCTGCCCCAAAGTTCTCCACACAGATCGGTCCTGTGCCACCCGCAACCTTCACTAGATCGTCGGTCCACCTGGTGGCTGGTCGGTGGTAGTTCATTGATTTATTATATATAACTTAACTATATTATCATGTTAAAGTGATTTCCATGCAATCTTGATCGGTCGGTCATGTCAATTTGTAACAGTTTCACAGGCATCCTTGGCCGTGTTTCTATTTTTTATCGTAAAACATCTAACAGTGTTCGCCAATTTAACTGTCACATAAATAAAAGGAACATTGTTGTGTCTCGGGCGAATGCAGGTCGTCATTCATAAATAGGTATCTAGGTACTAAATTCGCAAACGGTTTTTGAAATAGTATAACAAAGAGGCCAAATAAACACACTACAATAAATATTTCAAAATTTTTGCCTTCATACAAAAAACCGATCAGCTGATTGTTGTCCTTTACATTTTTTTATTATTTTTATTTTTATGTGATAGGTAGCAGACGACATTATTAAGATGGCGATTTTTTTTTATATTTATCCCAATATTTCTAAGATAAACATGTTCATATTCAAATTGACTAACCCTACTAGCATTTGTATGGCGGATAAATAAATCAATAGGGGTAGGTATATTATGAATAACATCTTACGTCATTTCCGGTATCGTAATATATTTTAAGTTTATTATAAAGACCATATTTTGAATACAGTTTTATTTGTGGTATATTATCTGGTTTTATTATGTTGTTATCAAAATTATTATTTATGCTACTATTTTGTTATTTAAAAAAGATTTAATAATTAGGATATTATACACACACCACCACAACACATATTATTTTGATAGGTACAGACAAAATGACAAATATTAAAAAAATAATAAATGACCTTTTTATCTACTAATTAAAATCACCTTTTACAAAATCTAAGTCTAAATTAATTTACGAAGCCGATATAAATTTGTATAAAACAGGAGTAATGATCGTTAAATTTTGATAAGATTAATTAATAACCCAACGTTAGGGCAATTAAAATCCCCGCATAGCGTAGTTAGTAGAGAATTACCGCGTCACGGTGAAATTAAAGGACGAAAACAGGGCGTAAGAGGGAGAAAGTGATATTGGATATTTCACTTTTTCACCATGCTTTAGATTTCATACTTCCGTCTGATTTCCATGGCTCAATGACTGGCTTTTTTTTAATCCAAATTAAAAGTAAGCGCTAAAATGTAAATTATTCAATTAAATCTCAATACCTACGTATTTTTCCGATCATGACCGATTAGTTTAAGTATGTATTACCTTTATATAAATTCGGTGATTGAGTCGAAAGCTTTATAACTTTTGACCGGCAACATTAACTCAACAAAGCATCACGAAAGACTATGGGGAACTACTCTTAAAATCGAGAATAGTACAAGACCAGCAACTAACGTACTATATAGTTGGGGAAGTTACCTACCAATTGTAGTTTATAAACAAAAAACTGGGTACCTACCTACTAAAATTTTAATACTCTGAGGGAGGACGCTTCCCAATTACCACACCATCCCATCTAACCCCCACTCAGATTATATCTAAACACTTTCAAATTTTAAATAAATGCATATTTTTTCATTTATTGTTACAATAACTGAACATAAGATAAATTGTAAGTAGGTACTTACCTAGGTTTTTTATTTCTTACACGTAAGAAATAAAAAAGCATGATATATATTTTTATAACAATTACACATAATTAAAAACGGTAATTTTAAAATAATTGACGGCCATTCAAGGAGTTTTCCTCGGTTTATAATGAATTTGACCTTACATATAATTGACTTAACTGCTACTCAATGGCTATCAAATATTCAGTATATCTTAGGTCAAATAAAATATGTACAGTCGAGTTCTAAAATATGTGTATACACTTTAGGACCTTGTCACAATACACATTTATAAGAAAGTGGAAGTCGTTTTCTTATACAATGTACTGTGACAAGGTCCTAAAGTGTATACATATTTTTGAACTCGACTGTACATACTTACTACAAGCGCATCGTTAGACAGCAAAGTTACCAGCGAAGAGGGTAAAGAATTATCACGAATAAATTAAATGATGAAACAAGATAAACGTAATTGACGACTGATAAGCTACAATAACTTCATCTTAATTGGGCTTTGTAACTGAGTATTCACAAATAAAAATGAAAATACTATGTAATTATTAAATAAAATGTTTAGAATATAAACGAAACAGGGCTGAAAAAGCGTATTTTATGGAAATGAATTGGGGAAAAACAAAACACAACATTTTTCAAATAATAATGTAAATAAGTAATGTAGGAAAGTACAGATATTTTATTGTACCTACGAGTTGTAACTTTAAAAGCATAAAGAGTTTCACATGTGAAAAAACCGGCCAAGAGCGTGTCAGACACGCACATGAAAGTTAGGGCAACTGCAACGTCATAAGTTGGTCGATTTGTAGTAAAAAAAACTATGTATGATTCTTTATTTGGTGACCAGGGCCTGATTGATATTCGTAATGACTTATTTTGTAAAATATCGGAAAATACTCTTACTCGCTTATTATTTTTATATATAACAATCGATTGGCCACAGATGGCGGTGGATAGGGATCGATGGATGGACTAAGGGGAGGCCTTTGCCCAGCAGTGGGACAATATAGGATAAATTAAAAAATAATATTATTATAGAGTCTTGGGATCAACATCTGAGTGGTTGTGATGTGACAAGACGAAATAGTCCAAGTAGTAGTAGGTAGTTAGTATTTATAACTTAACACGCGCAAGTGCGTTCTGATTTTGGAAACGCCGAAATGACAATGTTGATTCTTAAGGACAATGTTCTTCTTTTACAGTCGACTCCAAAAATATGTTTACACTTTAGGACCTTGTCACAATACACATTTATAAGAAAGTGGAAGTCGTTTTCTTATACAATGTACTGTGACAAGGTCCTAAAGTGTATACATATTTTTGAACACGACTGTACATACTTACTACAAGCGCATCGTTAGACAGCAAAGTTACCAGCGAAGAGGGTAAAAGAATTATCACGATGAAACAAGATAAACGTAATTGAAGACTGATAAGCAACAATAACTTCCTCTTAATTGGGCTTTGTAACTGAGTATTCACAAATAAAAATCAAAATACTATGTAATTATTAAATAAAATGTTATGAATATAAACGAAACAGAGCTGAAAAAGCGTAGAATTGGGGAAAAACAAAACACAACACTTTTCAAATAATAATGTAAATAAGTAATGTAGGAAAGTACAGATATTTTATTGTACCTACGAGTTGTAACTTTAAAAGCATAAAGAGTTTCACATGTGAAAAAACCGGCCAAGAGCGTGTCAGACACGCACATGAAAGTTAGGGCAACTGCAACGTCATAAGTTGGTCGATTTGTAGTAAAAAAAACTATGTATGATTCTTTATTTGGTGACCAGGGCCTGATTTGATATTCGTAATGACTTATTTTGTAAAATATCGGAAAATACTCTTACTCGCTTATTATTTTTATATATAACAATCGATTGGCCACAGATGGCGGTGGATAGGGATCGATGGATGGACTAAGGGGAGGCCTTTGCCCAGCAGTGGGACAATATAGGATAAATTAAAAAATAATAATAATTATTATAGAGTCTTGGGATCAACATCTGAGTGGTTGTGATGTGACAAGACGAAATAGTCCAAGTAGTAGTAGGTAGTTAGTATTTATAACTTAACGCGCACAAGTGCGTTCTGATTTTGGAAACGCCGAAATGACAATGTTGATTCTTAAGGACAATGTTCTTCTTTTACAGTCGACTCCAAAAATATGTTTACACTTTAGGACCTTGTCACAATACATTATAAGAACGACTTCTACTTTCTTTTACATATGTATTGTGACAAGGTCCTAAAGTGTATACATATTTTTGGAGTCGACACAGTCAGCCACACGTAAGGTAACCACAACCTGTCAAATTTCATCTAATGTGTATGACAGTAATTATGAGAATCGATTAAAGTAATTAAACAGTTTTGTATACTTTGATATGTGCCTGAACGTTCATTCTAATTCTGTGGTTGCAACACAGCGCCTGTCGATGACACTTTTAGGTCGAAAAAGCCTTGTCACACAAGTCTAATGGTAGATAGCTTTCAATTACAGTCAAGTGTCCAGTCCCGAGTAAATAGGTCGTTTGTATTTATAGAGCTCAGAAATCGATTGTCACTTGTCAATCATTAACTCTGTAACAATAACGATTACAATGATAAATAGCCCCTGTGACACAGAAACGCATATATTTAATTGAACGTTGAAGCTGTGTTGTAATAAGCATTGTTTATTATGTTAATTTTGTTTGTTGTGGTATTAAAATGCCGGCTATAGTTGATGGAAAAATACTCATAGAACTCGAAACAACATTCTGTGGTTTTTTTAATCAGCCCAATCAGAGAGTGTTTCAATAACTTTGGAATAAATTCCCAAAACAAACCGGGTTCCACATTATGCCAAAAGATGGCGCTGAGTATTGGTTGTATCGCGCAAGTGTTTCATCTTATGGATTTACGCCTCGCCTTTTCTATTCAAATTACCTGATAGTATAAAAATAGTATACTTAGATGAAAAATCGTCAAGGTATCCAACACCAAATTAAAAAGGCAATTACGTAGTATAATGCTCTTAAGAATGAAAATACATAGCCTACCGACCTTAATAGATAACATATCCATAGCTCTAACCTATACCGGGTAAGGGGAGGCCTTTATCAAACGAAGGGATCTAAAAGGCCAAATGGATAGACACCACTAACGATCACCTGACAAAAGGGGCTTATCCATGAGTTGCATTATAAAATCTAAAGAGGCAGACGATAGGCGTTAGTGTCCTAAATACGGATAAATGTATGTTCCGAACGGAAATTAAGGGTGCTTTTCTACCATAGATGTGCTATGCTACGATTTTATGGATACGTTTGATATCCACCAATCATATTCATTGGTGCAGATAGCTTAGCACTGGTGGAATCGGATTCAACTAAGATCATCATCCTTTAGCCAATAGACGTCCACTGCTGAACATAGGCCTCCCCCAATGTTCTCCACACAGATCGGCCCTGTGCCACCCGTATCGAAGGGACTCACACGACCTTCCCTAGATCGTTGGTCCACTTTGTGGGGGGCCTGCCACGGCTGCGACCTCCTGTACGCGGCGTCCACTCAAGGACCTTTCCACCCCAACGGCCGTCTGTTCTCCTCGCAATGTGCCCTGCCCATTGCCACTAAAACCACTCATTCAATTAAGATACGTTTTATATGGTAAGATGCGTGCTATGGATGCGTGCTATAGATGCTGGTTTGGGCCATAGCGAGTGGTGTAGCTATGCCGAGCATACATGCCGTTTCTCTACTATTGATACATAGCATAACTCGAGATGCGCATCTTTATTGCACAGCTACTTTGCGGCGGCGCATCTTCATCGCACAGCTACCTACAAGTGCTTAGTATTGCTACTTAGTATTGGTGGAACACGTAGCCTAGATTTCACATCTTAGTAGCATAGCTGCATAGCACATCTCTGGTGGAAACTCAGCCTAAGTCTCCGGAAGGGTTATGTAATCAGTTTAACGCGGCAATCTGACTTGATGGCGATCGATCGATCCGATAGTCTGCAATATTAATCACGGATCTTGGCCCGACGACACCTCGCCGATTGGAAGGCGTTTAATATGAGGACCTTTCGGGTTTACCTTAAATCTTTATAGGTTTATAAAAGAAGTATTAGCATACAGGTACACTGTTCTACTGCAGGGCCAAGGCCTACATTATAGAAATCAATTCATTGGTTTATAATTAAATTGAAAAACACTTATAACAGTTTGTGTGAGGGCTTGTATGTGTTTATGTGTATGTGTGTGCTATGTGTGCGTGTGTAGGTACATGTGTGTGGTTGGTGTTTGGTACATATACCTACGTTTCCGAATTAATAAATCGATGAGTGTGTGAATGTGTGATTGAGTGTTTGTGTACACGGAAGCTTTTCTATCAACGTAAGTGAATGGGTGAAAATAGTCGTATGTCCGCTTGTGTTTGTGTGAAATCTGAAAGGGTTAGTAAAAGATTTTATGCGGCAATCTGACTTAATGCCGATCGATCCACCAGATAGTCCGTAATATTAATCACAAATCCCCGGGTCTGCTGGGTGGCGACACCTTACCGATTGGAAGGTGTTAACTATGAGGACCTATAAAGTAGCAATGAAAATTTCCCATTTACTAAATGAATCCTTTTAGAAATTTATCGTTAAATTAAATCCCGATATCTCGTAGACTCTTCTAATAAAAGCTATACTCATTGATTTGGATATTTTAGTGTTCAACATTTAGCTATAAAATTGAACGTTTGTATTTTAAATAGGGTAGTTGACTAATATCGATGTAGTAAAAAATATTGATACTTTACCAAAATATTGGTAAATAAGAACCAATAGCCTAAATTTTCAGTTAAAAATATAACGTCTAGCTGGTTTTGTGAGCATTCAAAGTTTCATGGGCAAGTCCATTTTTAAAGTTTATAATATTATTAAAATAATTATATCATTGAACTACCCACACATTAAACACAACTTTTATTATAAAACTATGTACATAAACGAAACATTTGATATAGCTACCAAACAAAATTTGCTAGACGCGCATACAAGATACAAGCGTGTGACGTCACATGTTGGTAGGCATTTGTATAAAGCGTTTTTGGGCCCGCGTAAAATATGTGCTCTTAAAGTTGTGATATCTCAGGTAATTCAAATCAGAATCAAATAATTCTTTCAACAATGTTTCTTTAATAGAGGGGTCTTTTGATTAATCACATAAAAAAAAATAGTCAAGTACCCTATTGTATCGGTTGTAGCCTAATAATAATAAGAAAATAACTTAATACATAAAATTTGAAAGCGGTAGAATACATAAAATTTTAGAAATTTCAAATACAAGATGTCCACCGTTACAAAATGCTATAGATATTATATTTTGATTTTTTTTTAGTATATAGGCCGCCTGCTCGTCTGCTACCTATCACATAAAAAAAAAAAAAATAGGCCACCCCCTCAAAGAGTTTTAGGACATAACCAATACAATAATAGGAAGTACCAATAGATAACGCTAGAGCCTATTAGATATATCACGCAAATGTTTCACCTTTTTGGTTTGCCTAAAACCTTGACGTGAACTATCCGACCAACCTCTTTATAAATCGTATAGATCAGTAAACTAAGTGGTTAAACATTATTCAATCTCCGCAAACCCTACCTGATGATTACTGATCGCAAATTGTTCTACGTAATCCGATTGATTCGATATTCGGTACTCGCACCTCATTATTGCCAAGGTGATGTACATAATAAACAGGGACTTAATCAAATATCAATATAGAGTTAGTAGTTCCTAATCGAATCAGCTACGTGATTTCGAGTGCTTACATGACTCGATTGTAGTATCACAAACTTCTCTCGCCTTTTTAAACTGAAACTGTTGTCTCGGTAAGTGTGATCTTGATATAAACGGGGACAAAACGTGAGGATGTTTAAGTATAAGTACATTATAGCACTTACTGTTTCACTTTTTGACCGCGTTACAACGGCCATGGTCACAAGCGGACTGGAGGCGCACGGCGTCGTCTGCTACGCCCGGCTTGTGCATCTTCGGATACTCTCTTCGGATAGAGAATATAGGTTGGTTGTAATTGTAACGGCAATTTTACTATCGATAACCAAGACATTGTACATTGCACTGAATATCAGGCTAAATAAATGTTTGTGCTAATTTTCGCGTGATTTGTACAACGTTTTCTTACGTTGAGTTATATAACTCGTTACGTTACAGATAAATTTCTCTAAATTGATTTTCACAAGTAATAAAAGTTATCTACATACATATATTACATCTCGTAATGAACGTCAATGTATTTGCGTGTCTCGTGACGATCATAAAAATGAAACTATTAACTTTTATAAAGTCATGAAATACGTTTCATTATAGCTACTTAATTAAAAAGAGACACAATCACAAGGACATAACCTAGACATAAAGTAAAATTACATGGAATTTCCTCTTAGCTTAACCAACTGGCTGGAATGTTTAGAAAAAATAAAGTACCTACTTTTCGTTGAATTTTTTTTACCTTTCCATACAAAATGATCAAGCCACGTATATTGTATGATAGGTGGAATTTTTATTCAAATTTTCCAAAAGTCATAGAACGAAATGTTTTTCACAATCCTTGGTAGCAGACGTGGTTAATGGGATGTAAATGTTCTCAGATACATCCTATATATTTTTGTAGAGGAACTAAAAGTACTTGTCGAATTGAATTTAATTTCAGTAGGAAACAACAAACGCTCAACAAATTAATGACAAGAAAATAACAGACAGAAAAACCGAATGTGCAAAAGAAGTTGTAAGGAAACGCGTAGGTAACGATAATTGAATAAGCATCCGCTAATGAATGGAATAACACTGCATTTCTTCTATAATTCATGCTATTAAAAATGATTTCAAATAAAATACGCTTAGTAGTCGTGGGATTCCACGCTTCGGCATGAATGGGCCGGGTCGACCGGAGTGATTCCTCGGCCTCGCCGAAGTGAAGCACCGTATGCACTGTGTTACGTCGAGTGAGTGAGGGTGCCGGAGACCCAATGGATGGAAAGGGTTAAAGGTTGGCCCCGCACTTGTGACTCTACGGGTGTTGTAGGTGTCTATGGGCGGCGCACAGTGGTTCCATTTTAAAAATTAGTGGACATTCGACTAAAAGTTAGGTTAGCGATCTGGTTATTTTTCCTAGGCAAGCTGACATCAATACAAATACCTTTTACTCTTTCAAATTTTTTCCTTAAAATGCATAATTTACGAGAAAAAAAATATTTAATTTTTTTTTGTATGGAGAAAAAAACATTATATTTTTTTTCTTGCATTGGTTTGAATTGGTCAAGTTTTAACTTCAATTATATTGTACTCTAAGACATTCTGAACATATAAAAAAAAAATCACGCGCGGCCACTTGCGGCTTTGGAAGTTAAGGATGTCACAAAAAACGAAAAAGGTTTTGTATATTTCGCGAATAAGTATTGAATATTCCGCTGGATTTTTTTGGTAGGGGGGAGGGGGGTATATAAAAATATTCAATATAATTTTGAGCTTACAAGCTGTTGATATATAATACCTAATTCCATTAAGTTTATATTCTTAACAATACAAAGTTTTTGATTGCTGACAATATCCATAAAATACCAACCATGTGGGAAATAAATGAGTCATCTACATTCCTCAGGTTTAGTTTGTTAGTTTAGTTAGTAGGCCGCGCGTGGTTTATTTTTTTATATGTTCAGAATGTCTTAGAGTACAATATAATTGAAGTTAAAACTTGACCAATTCAAACCAATGCAAGAAAAAAAATACATATAATGTTTTTTTTCTCCATACAAAAAAAAAAATTTTTTTTTCTCGTAAATTATGCATTTTAAGGAAAAATATGAAAGAGTAAAAGGTATTTGTATTGATGTCAGCTTGCCTAGGAAAAATAACCAGATCGCTAACCTAACTTTTAGTCGAATGTCCACTAATTTTTAAAATTGAACCACTGTGCGGCGGCGATCTCTTACCATCAGGTGATCCATCAGATCCTCTGCCACCACTACAGTCGAACAGACATGAAAAATTTATAAGGGTTCCGTTTTTGCTATTTGGCTACGGAACCCTAAAACATAGGTATACCTACGCGTCACAGGGAACCTTCAAACCCCGAAGAGGTCACTGTAGGCGTTTATGGGATCCATGTAGTAGCGATGAAATTGGTAATAATCAGACCGCATCAGAAATGGTGTAATCCGATAAAGAACCACGGTCACCGACGTAGCCCGCCGAATTAGCAAACTGAAGTGGCAGAGGGCTAGTCACATTCGCAGAACTGACAGCCGTTGAAGCAGTAATGTCCTCAATAGGAGACCGCGACTCGGTAAGCGTAGTGTTAGACGCCCTGCGACTAGATGGGATGATGACATACGAAGGCTGGCTGGTGTGGGCTGGATGAGTGGCCGAAAATCGGGAGCAGTGGCAGTGGCGTGCATTAGGGGAAACCTATTTCCAGCCTGTGGATGAGTGGGTAGCTGATGATGATGATGGTAATCAGAACAAGACGCGAGCCGCGTGTTAAGTTAAAGCTATACGTTCATACAAATGTAAATAGCTATTTACTACACATCCAGTGTGCTTGGTAGTGCTTATGAATATTGATTGCGAGAATTCAATAACAGTAGGTAACAGGCCGGATGAAAAGTCCCCGGTTTACCCTAGTAAAAAACATTTTTTTTGCAAAATTCAATTTTATTATTCAACATAGTTGCCTTCGAGGGCGATACAGCGATTATAGCGATTTTCCAACTTTTCGATGCCACTTCTGTAGTACTCTTTCGGTTTATCCTCAAAAATAGGCCTCAGTTTCAGCAATCACTTCATCATCGGTCTTAAATTTCTTGCCAGCGAGCATTCTTTTAAGGTCTGCAAACAGGAAATAGTCGCTGGGGGCCAGATCTGGAGAATACGGTGGATGAGGAAGCAATTCGTAGCCCAATTCATAAATTTTAGCCATCGTTTTTCCAGACTTGTGACACGGTGCATTGTCTTGGTGGAACAGCACTTTTTTCTTCTTCAAATGCGGCCGTTTCTTTGCGATTTCGGCTTTCAACCGCTCCAATAAAGCAGTGTAATAGTCGCTGTCGATTGTCTGTCCCTTCTGGAGATAGTCGATGAATATTATCCCATGCGCATCCCAAAAAACAGACGCCATAACCTTTCCAGCCGACTGTTGCGTTTTTCCACGCTTTGGATTGGGTTCGTCGCTTGCTGTCCATTCAGATGATTGCCGATTGGACTCTGGAGTGTAGTGATGGAGCCATGTTTCATCCATTGTCACATATCGACGGAAAAATTCGGCTTTATTGCGCTTAAACATCTCCAAACACTGCTCCGAATCATCAACTCGTTGTTGTTTTTGATCGATTGTGAGCTCGCGCGGCACCCACTTTGCACAGAGCTTTCGCATGCCCAAATATTCCCGAATGATATGATGTACACGTTCCTTTGATATCTTTACAATGTCTGCTATCTCGCTCAACTTCATTTTACGGTCATTCAAAATTATTTTATGGATTTTTTTTTACGTTTTCGTCGGTAACAGCCTCTTTTGGGCGTCCACTGCGTTCACCGTCTTCAGTGCTCATTTCCCCACGTTTAAACTTAGAATACCAATCAATGATGGTTGATTTTCCTGGTGCAGACCCCGGAAACTCTTCATTAAGCCACGCTTTTGCTTCAACTGTATTTTTTCCTTTCAAAAAGCAATACTTTATTAACACACGAAATTCTTTTTTTTCCATCTTTTCAACAATAACAAAAGTAGCTTCACTGAAATCGCTATAACTCACGAACTAATTGTCCGATTGCTGTCAAATTTTGACACGTATCGTTTGAAGGTTGGTACTAAATGAAAATCATATGGAAAAAAATCCAGTAACGCCATCTATGGGTCAGACCGGGGACTTTTCATCCGACCCTGGTATTGTTAGGAATTCGCGCGTATGTACTGATTGGATAGGGTTGCCCTCTGTCCGTAGATATTTGTGATATTGGCGGTAGGTAAAGCAATTTTTTGATAAGTTGTGTTTCCGATACTAACAATATCGGAGATTTTAAAGGATCTAATAAACTATGTTGGAGATTATAAATAAAATTAAAAGAAGAAAATTTGATCGCAGTAAGATTATTTAAACAATTTGGTTATAACATAATATTCCTAAATAATTCCTATAATAGTCCCTAAGCATTTTTTGATCTTAACTAAAACTAAAAATAAAATAAAACTCCGATTATATTAAAGATTAATTTGGATTGATTTGTCCGCTTATACGAATTGTTGTGTATGCTACCTATCACATAACTTAAAAAGATTAAAGCATGAGATCCAATAATGTATTGGTTGTTAGTATCTAACTAATACTCGTACATTATTATGGATCTTATAATCAAAAATATAAATACTTAGATACTTAAACGTCTAAAATACCTCTAAAAATATTTACAATCGAGACATTAGGAGAATATTAAAATATCATATCGTTGTTAGCCAAGCGAATATATCGGTTCTAAGCGACTACCTTAACTCGTTTTTAATGTGAGCAGCCTAGAATGTGGAACTTCTTATCTAAAAGCCTAGACTAGGATTATTATATAGACAGGAATTGACGTCAAGCAGTAAGTAGCCAGGCGAGGTGATGGCAGGTGGAGTAAGCTCCTTACCGAATGGTGCCCTAGAATGGGCAAACGAAATCCTGGTCGTCCAGCAGCACGATGGGTCGATGATATCACCAAAATAGGAGGTCCTGCTTGGATCCGAGCAGCTCAGGACCGGGAACTTTGGCGGAAAAGAAAGGAGGCCTATACTCAACATTGGGTACTGCCGGGCTGATGATGATGATGATGAGTAAGTACATAATGATGAGCTTAAAAATGTACGTCGCGTTAGTTCTCGTCAATATTATTAATAGTTACAATGCAACGCGACATTAAAAAAAACATATTTAGACTAAGATTAGTTGGTATAGTGCATTTTTGCAATAACATCATTCAAATTGGGTATTTGACTAAATTTTTTATGTGTTTAATCAAAAGACGCCTCAATTTAAGAAACATCGTTGAAAGAATCACTTGATTCTCATTTGAATTACCTGAGATATCACAACTTTAAGAGCACATATTTTGGGCAAGCCCAAAAACGCTCTATACAAATGGCTATTGTATTGTGACGTCACAACGCAAACTCTTGTATGCGCGTCTAGTAAATTTTGTATGGTAGCTATATCAAATGTTTCGTTTAAGTAAATGGTTTTATAATAAAAGTTGGTGGAAAATGAACGGGTAGTTCAATGATATTATTATTTTTTAATTTTATACTTAAAAAATGGACTTGCCTATGAAACTTTGAATGCTCACAAAACCAGCTAGACGATACATTTTTAACTGAAAATGTTGGCCATTGGTTGTTATTTACGAATATTTTAATAGAGTATCAATATTTTTTACTAAATCGAGATTAGTCAAATACCCAATTGCAATTTGTTCTATGTGGTTCTATGTCAAAAACGACAAGTTTTGACATAGAACAAATTGCAATTTGACGCCTAGTGATGTTCTAGGCAATTGATTTTGTCCGGCTAACACTATGAACATAACATCGAACGAGTAAGCGACTGCAGAGCAAGCTATGAGGAGACGGAAGCCATAAAACACCTCTACAATTACTACTCACTGGTCAAGGGCAGGATGAGTTTCTTAGATAACTCTTACCCCAAACCGGATGAATAGGTACAAGTTCCTCAGTGACGATGAGTACAAAGGCCGATCTTTTGAGATGAACTGTTGTTAAAGGGGGTCAAAGGTTGGTCACTTGCGACTCCTCTGGTGTTGCAAGTGTCTATGGGCGGCGGCAATCGCTTATCATTAGATGATCTATCTGCTCGTCTGCCAACTAAAACATATGTAATGAAAAAATAACGCTCTCGTACTCCATTATTGTTGCCGGCCATAGTCACCGGCAATCGCTTACCATCAAGTGTACCGTCTCCTCTTCTGCCACCTATCACATAAAAAATTAGGTATAATAATAACGTTCTCGTAGTAGACATCCTTAACAACACCGCCAATATAATCTAGTCACGCTCTTCAATTGATTAATTGTCTTAAGGAACAAAAACTGAACGTCAATAACTAGCTAATGTCGCATTAGCGGAGTCGTAAATGCCGAAGTGACAGCATGTTTTATTTAGCATTGGTTGACAAGCTACTGGCCGTCTCCATTAGCTAAGCAGCTAGAAAAAAGTAAAACCGGCCAAGTGCGAGTCGGAGTCGCCCGTGACGGGTCCCGTAGTTGCAAGTAATGAAAATCTTAATACGGTTTACAAAATAGGTCATCTACATACCCAGTTTCAACAGTATACCTCTTATAGTTTCGGTAAAAATGTCTGGGACATACAGAAGGACAGAGAGACAGATAACCACCAGGGTTCCGTCTTTTGCTATTAGCCTAAGAAAGAACCCTAACAAAGAAAATGAGTTTTTGCTAGCGCAAACGTAAAACATAAAAAACATGTGTTTACATAAAAAACTATTGCATGATATGATTAACATTTAAAGAAACAATAGAATGCATAAATACAATACATTACAAATGATTATCTTATAATCATCACAAGTCAATTCCATTTATTTAGAGAATATAATTTGTATTATTTCTCATGATATTACTCTTATCTCATGTATTTGTTACTTGTCAATTAACTGATAAAGTTTTTGTTACTGTATTTTATAGACACTCATTGTTACTGATACCGATACGCGGAGAGAAAAATCTGATTACATAACAAGAAAAACGCTCATAAGTATTACGAGAAATTATGTTTGGATCCGTGACAGTTATATAGTCACGTGTTACTAATAAGTATAAAACCTCAATCAAATATGAACCTTATAGTCGTGGTTTAAAAATCTAGGTTTGCATTTTATTGTGAGTAAACATTTGTTTCTTACCAACTTATTGCGGGAGCACCGAATATAGGTAATCCCATCAAAAACAATACTTGTCAAAAAAAAACCAAGTCTCGCAACTACCGAAAAAAGTGGTGAGATCCATGTTTTGCCAAGTCGATTATCATTTATTGACTTGGCAATCACACGATATATCTCACAAGTAATGCATTAAATTGATTCGGATGTCGTGCCGTGCCCCCAGATTTAAATAAATAAATGCGCCAAACAATCACACCAATCAACCTGGTCGAAAACAACCCCTGAACTATGAGTACCAGATGACTATAATTAACTAGGGGCGTCAACCCTGAATACCCAGACCCAAGAAAACTTAGAAAACGTTTCCTAAATTGACTTGACCGGGAAGTGTAGCGGGCTCTCCCTCAGTTATACATAGTAATTTTGTAGTAAGTTAAGTAGTAATTCTTATGAGTGTCTTTGTCTTGAGTCACCTTTGCCGAAATCGTGCCTCCGGTCACCTTCTGACAAGGGGTTCTTCATTTGTTCGACCTCTACTTCAATGTTTTGGCCGTAACTAAAGTTTTTATTAGCACAGTATCAAAAACATTTTCATTTGTTATTTATTTGGTAGCCGCCAACCAATCCTACAATCAAATTGTTTTCATATTGTTAAGTGGTGTCACGTAAAAACGGGATAATCATTGGTTTTACCTAATACCTACCTAGGCAGTACTACCTAGGTAGTTGAGTACCTACTCATGGTATTAATAAACGATATTTCAGATACTCCAAACATTTATGTACTCGTACCTACCTATCGGATTTTTTTCCTTACCAAAAAAATTACATCACGAGGAATGCATAGATAGATAGATACTCTTTATTGCACAACACATTACAGAACTTAATACTAATAGTAATTTCCAAATACAATATTGGCGGCCACAATATAGGTTGAGTTGAGAATAAAAGAATGCGTGAATGAAATCTTTTAAACCGTATGTGACCTATATGATTTAAGACCATTTGGTTTAATATCTAATTCAACTTTAATGTCGAGTGCCCCAGATCAGTTAAGTTTCGTAGTACGTAGCTACAACTTGCATTATTTGAAATAGCCGATTTCGCTATCTACTTGCATCAGTGATCGCCCTTAAGTTTTTCTAAAAGGCGTGTGTGCTGCTATTAGCAAGGAATATAGTCACGACTTCATTCAAATGCAAATATCAATTAAGATGCAGTCACGATACGAACCCGAAGAAAAACTCCAGACCATGCAAGTTTATGTTAATTGTATATTCTGAGATCAAACCTTAGGTAAAAAAACTTACATCTACAAAAGAGAAAAAACCCGTAATAAAAGTACTATACGAGTATGTAAGGATAATTAAAAAAATATTTACAAATAAAATATATCCCAGAAATCACTTCCCGCACATTGTATCTTTCTTATGAGACATAACGTGAAGTATTTCCCCTTTGAAAAAATTACCCATAACTTAATCAAACATTTAATCTCGTTTTTTTATAAAATTGTCTCATGCTTGATCACCAAATAGCGGACCCTGCGTAGACGATATAATATCTTACCTAGGTCATACACACTAATCTTTATGTAAACAATCGAATATCTATTATCACCTATGCTTGATTAACCACGATCGCGAGTCAACTACGAGTAGAATAAGCGCCGCATGCGCATATATGGCTTTTCTACTCAGTAACACAACGAAACAAAAACACAGAAAACCTTTTTAATTTGCAACGTAATCGCTTTCAAGTCGCCATTAAAGTACTGAATTCTTGATACCAGATTGTAACCACGTTTAGGACTTAGGGTACTGTTCACATGTTGATTCTATGATCACGAAAGCATGCTACTTAGTAACATGTGTGTCGAATCGTAACATGCATGCATCGTAATTTCGAGCATGCTAGAAAATTCACGGCCTTGCTATTTTTTAATATGATTATTGCGACGCGGGTGGAAGGGAGGAGTTTGTGGCCAAGTAGGCCGAAGCCTAGGTTAGCCGATTTTAGGGGGCGGAAAATTTTGGACCATATTCAGCGCTCACATCTACTTATACTCCATATAGTTTACTAGACACTCAAACAAAACAAAACGATATTTGACGTATTTGGAGATCTGACTAAAAATATTTACAAATAAAATATATCCCAGAAATCACTTCCCGCACATAGTATCTTCCTTATGAGACTTAACGTGAAGTATTTCCCCTCTGAAAAAATTACCCATAACTTAATTAAACATTTAATCTCGTTTTTTTATAAAATTGTCTCATGCTTGATCACCAAATAGCGGACCCTGCGTAGACGATATAATATCTTACCTAGGTCATACACACTAATCTTTATGCAACAATCGAATATCTACTATCACCTATGCTTGATTAACCACGATCGCGAGTCAACTACGAGTAGAATAAGCGCCGCATGCGCATATATGGCTTTTCTACTCAGTAACACAACGAAACAAAAACACAGAAAACCTTTTTAATTTGCAACGTAATCGCTTTCAAGTCGCCATTAAAGTACTGAATTCTTGATACCAGATTGTAACACGTTTAGGACTAGGGTACTGTTCACATGTTGATTCTATGATCACGAAAGCATGCTACTTAGTAACATGTGTGTCGAATCGTAACATGCATGCATCGTAATTTCGAGCATGCTAGAAAATCCACTGGCCTTGCTATTTTTAAGTATGATACT
The DNA here is from genome assembly GCA_014851415.1 of Cnaphalocrocis medinalis. Taxonomy (NCBI): domain Eukaryota; kingdom Metazoa; phylum Arthropoda; class Insecta; order Lepidoptera; family Crambidae; genus Cnaphalocrocis; species Cnaphalocrocis medinalis. Next base: position 15,903,190 of record CM026275.1, on the reverse strand, counting down.
TGCGACGCGGGAGGAAGGGAGGAGTTTGTGGCCAAGTAGGCCGAAGCCTAGGCCGATTTTAGGGGGCGGAAAATTTTGAACCATATTCAGCGCTCACATCTACTTTTACTCCATATAGTTTACTAGACACTCAAACAAAACAAAACGATATTTGACGTATGTGGAGATCTGACTAAAAATATTTATACATTACTAGCGGCCGCCCGCGACTTCGTACGCGTGGAGTTAATTATTGACACTTACCGTCATATTTTGGACAATCCACACAATATATTTTTATAAATTGTAGCCTATGTGTTATTCTGATGTATAAGCTATATTGTGGTAAAGTTTCATTCAAATCCATTCAGTAGTTTTTACGAGAAAGAGTATCATACATCCATACATCCTTACAAACTTTCGCCTTTATAATAGTAGTAGGATATAAGTACCTGCATTCCCCATCACGGCCTAGAAAGATAGATTACGGAATCGGAAAGTAAAAAAAATATTATAGTAATAGGTATATTTATTTATTTAGGTCCACCAAGAGCAGTATATGCTAGGGTATCGTAATTCGCAAAGATCAGTAGGGGTGGCAAAACTTTAAAAGCCTATAGGCGGCAAATGTGTAAACCACCACTGTCATTATGGAGTATGCTATCAAACTACTACTAGGAAACTAGCATGCTTATTGTTAGCAAATGTAAACAGTTCATAAGCATGCTCAGATTAGGGATTTTTTTTATATTAGAGGCGGTAAACGAGCATGCGGGTCACCTGCTGGTAAGTAATCACCAGCGCCCATAAACATTGCTCAAAGAGGTCGCTGATACGTTGATGGGCCTTTTAAAATGGAGTAGGGTTGGTATTTTAGATGCATGTGTAACAGTGCCTTTAGATTGTAATGATAAAAAACCAATTTGCCTATCTCGTATGCTGCAGCCTCCTGCATGCATAATTAATGCAGTCTGCAACAGTCATCGATCCACTCGAACTTCCTTTGCTAATTAAATTTGCCATGTTGAGGCTTTCGGAAGGTAAGCACCTGAACATGTTGCAAAAAGTACATAAGAAGCCATACTTCGAAGTCTAACTTTCGTGGGAATCCGGTGAAATTGACATCAGAATCTCAAAACATTTAATATTATTAAAGAACGCCTTATCTATAATATAAACAACTTTTCACTTTAATATTAAGATTTTGATGCAAATACAGAAATGATCGATATCTATAATATAATAATCTCTAGTTACATCATTCCATACTGAGCCTTTAGAAAATACCAACATTAATATCCTCGTTAGTATTTAATCCACAGTAATTAGTTTTAAATTCTTCTTTTGCAAAATGGCGCCTTCATTGGGAAGCGTCACTTTAAGCATGTTTACGCTGATTATTAGTTACGATCGAAGGATGCACCAGAAAATCCAATAAGTTCTCAATGTAATATTGCAAATCCCCGTCCCCAGCTGGGAAATCTATTAGCAGGCAGTATCCCAGTAAGGTCTGTATTTAAGTTCCAGTTCACCACGCGGCTTCGGCCGGATTTAGTCGGCCGAGTGCAGCTGCACTGGCGCGATGCGATCGTCTCGGATCATCCGGGTTGCAGAGTTAGTGAAACGAGTCAGAAATGAAACTCTTTTTAAGAGATAGGTGGCAGACAGCAGGTGGGTCACCTGATGGTAAGCGATAGCCGCCACCCATAGACACTCGCAACATCAGTTCAAACTTTCAACCCCCGATTGAGCATTCAGTTCAGTACCCTCATTCACTTGGCGAAAGATTCAGCTGCTTCACACCGGTCTTCTTTGGGGTTGTGGTATTACTCTGGTCGAGCCGATTCTATTTTATGCCGAAGCGTGGATAAAATATTTTAGTTTACTATGAATAGATTGGAAGAACTCCTACAACTCATCTTAGCGTATATGTTCTCGGTTATGTTTAGACTCAGGGTACGCTTAGACCATGATTCATGATTGAGGGATCTGCTGGGAAACATATTTTTAGGAACTAAACAAAAGGCAGTTTTCCTCACGATGTTTTCCCTCACCACTAAGCTAATGGTAAAGGTATATAGATTTAAAGAAATATTGTAAGAATTCCTACCAGTAAAAAAACCCTATGAGTCAATTTAATCCTCCTGCATCTTCATTCACAGTAGAATGATTCGCTTCTATGCACCAATAATGACATTGTTTGTCGTCTCGCTATTGACACCATGGTCCGGCGACTGCGGTCGCAACGCAAATTGCCTCAATTCATTTAGTCGGTTGTGATTCCTCCTACGGCATACGGGTCTTAACTGACCGCATCCGTCGTGCTACCGTCAAGATGAGCCTTGTACACGTGTTCAGTTCAGTTCCTGAGAGTAATAGATTGTAATGACAGAACTGACGCACTAAATGAACTGGTCATTCAGTGCGTCAGTTATGTCAGAATAATAAACTCCAATCCAATGACAGAACCGACGCACTACTGGTCATTCAGTGCGTCAGTTTTGTCACCACACAAGCACTTTTGGCGCACGGGTGCACCGCTCCCCCTACACTATATAAAGTCATTATACGTATTTATTACACATTATTTTTATTTTTCCTGATTACCTACAAATATTTAGTTTTAATTTACAAATTTTAAGCAAACTGTTCCATGGTGTTCAGTTGCTAAAGTTCTTTAAACCTAAAACAAACTGAGCAAGGAGACTAGACTTAGAATTAAAAGGAGTAAGTCGCACGGGCCGGTGATAAATGATAGGTACTGTATTAGGCAACTTATCTAGCTCAGCATTTCATTCAGAGCAATTGAATCAATCTTTTTCACCGTCATCAACTCACTTAGCTCTCCAATTGACCTACTGATTCAAGTGAAATGAATGCACGACTGAATCAGATGAATGATACAGTTATTTTGATACAAAAGGACTCAAATTCTAATTAAAATTCAAATGAATCTTTATTTGCATAGGCTTGTACACTGCACTTACAAATCGTCATACATTAATAACAGTATTTATTTTTAGATACAGGTTACTCTTTTTAATCGACAAAAAAAAAATTACAATATTTTTGTCCTCATACCACCTCCAATACACAAAATGAAAAAAAATGTAAACAGGAACCAAAGGTCCTGTTCACAAGTAGGTATGACGAATGTGTCAGCTATCATTTCACTCAATAACTCACTCTAAATCTAACTGTATCACTCTTTTAGTGGAGTGAACTATTCCGCACTAGTCTAAAGGCTTGTAATACAAGGTCTGTGGAGAATTACGCATCAACAGATGACGGTAGCATGTGAATTACGACACATTTTCTGGAATAATTTGGTCTAATCCGTCGCCGCTTATGTTATCTTCTTCCCTGTCATTCGTCATTGTATCATCCACCCCCTTTTCAGTCATATCATTGAAAATCGATTTGTAACTACTTTTTTTAAGGGAACGCGTCTACATACGCCGTAATAGAATATGACCATAATTTAAGGTTTGTAAACTTTGTGATTTAAGTAGTATTTATCAGTCTATTATTTTTTTACTCACACAACATCTCATACATAGACCAGACTCTGTAGTAAGAAGCTTAACACTTGTGTTACAGATATACAAAAGAGTAATCACAAATATTACACTTAAATACATAATATGTATTATATTACACCCAGACACTGAACAAACACAAGTGTTCATCACACGAATGTTTGTCCAGGGTGGAGATCGAACCCACGACCTTTGGTGTATGAGGCAGGGTCACTACCAAATGCGCCATCCGGCCAGTCACATTTAAAAAAGGTAAGTACCACAAACCATACCCATAGAAATCTAGACAAGCTGGAGCGTGAAGAGCCAAGGTCAAAAAAAATGGGCGACTAAGCGAATATTTGTTTCGTCCACAAACCGGCGCTCAGACCAATGCGCTTAACGGGCTGTCATAAAAAACTGCGCCGCTCCGCCGTTTTGACGGCGAAAAATACACCATTCCAAAAGATTCTAAGCGGCAATTTCTCTGAGGGTGTGCAATGTAAGCAAAAATATTTCACTGATAAAATGTCCGACAAGCCATTATAAACGGGTGAGGCTTAAGCCATTCATTTGTCTGAAACGCGGGGCGCTTATTCCGTCTTATCAATCAGGACGCCATTTTGATCAAATGAGTCGGCTTACAGTTTAAATTCTACGAAGCCCTTCCTATTAAGGCAGGCGATAATCTGCCTCCTATTTTGATGATAATGACATAGATTATTCATAATGAAATTGAGTGGCGTAACGTTTCTGAGCAACTATCTATACTTACTTGTAAATTGTAAGTAAGTATTAAAAGATTACTTTGATTTGTATTCTCAGATAATGAAAACAACAGAATTTCCAACCTGTGGAAACACCTTTTTTGGTACCGAGCCGTGGTACGGGTACATAGACTAGTAAGTACTTAGCTACAAGATACGTAGAGCTCGTTTCGTCACGCTATGCAAAATATTTTTTCTCACCTCCTTACATATTGTGCAGCTACATATTATAATATCGTATTTTGCTAGAAGGAGTGGTGTATTTATGAGCAGAAAGTATCTACCTGTTAAAATCTATACCAATTTAACTACCTCTTCTGCCAAACATTCTGAACAACCGAAATTTATACACAAAATTAATTGAAAACAATTGCTCTATGACTTTTGGAAATTTGCATAAAAAACACAATTACAGCCTGTACCTATAATCGCTGTACTTAGCAACCACTGAACAAAGACTGAATGAATGAATGAACGAATAAATATACTTTTTATTGCATACAAAACAGAGGAATATAACTTAAAACTGGTTATTTCAGGAGTACCTAATGTACAACAAAGACGGATACAGATAGATACTTAGATAAACCTTTTTGCACAAAAATCAACATTACATAAATTTAGTGTACAATTTCGTATGTGTGTAATTTTATAGTGAAGTGTAATGGCCAAGATAGTTTTCACAACCGCTACCAATGGACCAACCACGCGTAGACAGTATAAACACACGTATCAAGTACACACAAACACGTGGCCACCTAACAAAGCCTACTCATGATGTAAATTGAGGATAATGGGCGTTCAGAAGTGGGCCAGCACTAATCACTCACTCGTCTTGAATGGACCGCGTCACGCTATACCGCGGTCCGATAGTGGCATTGTGACCACCATAGTTTTGTGATACCTTTATTTACCTGTTATGTTATTTGGGCGAAAGTTCCAAGCAGTGTACGCTTGGACCATGGTTTATAAATCTATCTATATGTACGTACAGCCACATATCAAAGTATACAAAACTGTCGAATTTCTTCAATAGACTCTCAACTTACTGTCATACTCATTAGGTTGAATATTAATCGAGGAAATTTGACAGGTCGTGGTAACCTGATGTGTAGCTGACTGTACTACACAGGGGCTGTCTGTTAATCATGTAATGTTTATTTAGCATTATCCCCCTTAGTAAAATAGGCGAACTTAATGCCAAGTGGCATTCTCTACCAGTCAACCTTTGGGTCAAATAGAAAGGACAAAGGTGCGGCGAAAGGAGGACTTTAAGTTTTAATGCAATCCACGGACTATAGAAATGGTTATGTACAGTCAACAGCAAAAGTGGTAATGAATCACTTTGAGGCTATAGGTACGGAGTTTGCGTGAAGAGTGTATTATTTGACACAATACAGTTCTGTTGCGAACTCCGCTCAATAGTGAGTATAGAGTTTTTGATTTTGATCATCTACTTTTGCTGTTAACTGTACTACTTATAATATGTAGGTAGTGGGCGGAAGAGACTCGGTATGGTATACCAACCTGCCTAGCGCATAGCTCAACAAACTCATCGACAGCAATGTCAGCTACGGCCCATCTTCCGTGTCTATGTATTTTGTGATTGAAGTTATTATCGATGTTCCTAGCAGTCCCTAGTTGTCCCCAAAGGGATCAACTTCTTGAGTTACCGTCTTGCGCGACATCTTACTTTCAGACAAAGTCCTTCATTGTCCCTTTGGGAATAAAGTGATGCTGTTTATCTGACTTCTTTAAAATGACTTTACGTGGGTGGTCTGAAAAGTTTCCGTCAACATTAGGAAGTGGATTCAGATAGAGTCGGCTATCAGCGTAAGTACTTATTTTCCCGCGCGTATACTGTCGTTTCAGTATTCGAGCTTACGCGTATTAAAAACGCGCAAAAAAACAGTAGCGCTACCATGAGTCTACAGTGACTGAACTCGCTTCCGTCTGCGTAAAAAAAACTGTGAAAAAGTGAAAACAGCGCCTCTAGCGGTCACTTGAGAAACTAAAATCTGTAGTATCGAGTTATTTAAGATAGCATTCGGCGTGTTCACGTAAACCAAGAAACACCTAATTACCAAGACATTTCCATAGCAACATATTTTTGTTTACAATACGAGCATAGAAGCGTGGAAGTGGGGTTTAAAAATTTCCTAAAGGGTCTTTTTTTATTTTATCCTAAAGTAATCATGACTATGTCGGCCCTGGGATATTCTTGAATGTAGGGACACCGTGTAATAATTACTTATGCTAGTCTTTTTTTCAATTAACCAAGAATACGTACCCCTAAGCTTTGCCTAAAATATAAAAAAATGTATGCACAATCAGCTCACTTAGATAATAAGGTACTTATTAGATAAACTACTGACCGCAAACTTCCAGACTTGTAAAAAACCCTCATCAACTGAAGAACATAACAAATTATGAAGCCATTATTAGTAAGCGCAAAAGATTATTCACAAACGATTCGATACATTTTCCAGGGCCAATTACAATACTAGGAAGGCCCCTGACGGCGGAATGGATAAAGGGGAGCATTTAATCTCCATTGTAGAAAGGCCCCGGGGGCTGCCGATATCTAATTTCAAATTATTTGGGCTCCCGTGAAACTGCACGCCAAATTTGTAGGTAATCCCGGACTTAAGACATTAGGAAAGTATAAGCAAAGATACACAGCAAAGGCAAGCAAGTATAAGCAAAGATACAGCGATGGTAGATTAGTGGCTAAGAATGTGCGCCTTAACGCGAGGTCTGAATAGTTTCGAATCCGAGCATTCACCTCTGGGTTTGGGTCATTCTCATTAAAAATGTCATTCCTGTCTTCAATCTCATACACCTCCGAAATTGACATCAGAATCTTAAAATTTACTGATTACTCTTACTCAACTATATATACAAGACTAATAAAGAAACTACCTCATTCAAATATGAACCTTATAGTACTGGCTTAGGAGTCCAGGTGATTACATTTTGTTGCAGGCGACTTTATAGTGAGCAGTGGGTACTATCGGGCTGATGATGCTGATGATAATTTCGATGGAAAAAAGCGTGGTATTTATATCTTAGTGGGAAAGGGATACAAACGAGCAAGCAAGATAATTGCTGCCCTTGAACATTCGCTAATCCAAAGCCAAAAGGATAGCACATTTTAGTATTGCTTTGCGTAAAAATAGATATCATTCTGTGTTCTATTTGTACACACATATTATTATCACACAACAAGATAAACCTAAAAATATGTGCCAAGTTTCATAAATTACGAAGACGAAACAAGAAACTCTTACACACGACGTTAATAAAAACAAACATGTATTTTATAAGACACATTCAGATAAAAGTGGCGCCTCCAAATTAATGCGTATAAAATATCATGAAGATATCACGAATGACATCAATGACATTTTATTACTAGTAAAGTTCAAGTGCGTGTTCGAAGAAAACAAATTAATACGAGTATAATACTCTGGAATTCCATCTATATCAGACTTTGAAAACATAAACAGTTCTGCAGAAATTTATTTATCGCTTAATAAAATTTTCCCCAGTATTTAATAGCAAAACAATTTAGTATATAGGCTCGTGAGATGGTACATTTGGTAGTAGTAGCTAGTAGTGCCTCCTACTCTAAGGGTTTTTGGTTCAATCAAAGATTTATAATACACAGAAGGTGGGATTTGCCCATCCAATTATGTTATACCTACTTCTTAACAACAAACGCTTCTCTTCTCATCCTCATAATGATTAAGACAATACTTCGAAATATGATGAAACTGTGACTCATTGCGGATGAAACAGCTGGTAAACAGATGTCAAAGATTCATGCAATTATGATTTGAATGCCATGCAGTCGAAAATAATACGATACTCCGAAATATTACAGATGCGAACAAAAGTGGTGTTTGTAACACTTTATTATGACTTAAAAATGTTTACCTAAGTAATATGGACACATTAATAGATATTCCATATTGCACAGAAACAAAATACATTTATGAAAAACAACAATAGACAGTAAGTACATGCAATAATAATAACTTTTACTTAAAGAACTTTTTATTATCAAAACAGTCTACTTAACGCCCTACAAATTCTCGTCACTATAACACCACGACAAGTGGAGAATCAAGCTATAGATAACAATAAACAATAGAAAGTACAGATGTGCTACGTTTACTCGTCACCTTAATGACTCAATTATGGACTAATTGTACATTACACAATCTGCGTCACCTATTTCAAACCTATTATGATAATGATAACAACGCCTCAAACCAACACTCCAATTACCGCTTTTATTGCAAAGATATAAGAACTAAAATCCTTAAGCTACTTTCATTACTTTAACCCTCAACTTTGCACTTCGTATTCCAAAGAGTTAAGACCGAAAATGCTTACTTACACTGTTTTTAGCTGTAACTTTTCTACCTAAGTGAGCACTAACGTTGTTATTGACTTCCGGCTTGCGTTTCTTTGAGGCTCGGTAGTATTTATTTTTCATCAGCGGTCAAATATTTGTGAAGTTCGCTTTAGCGGCCTCAGGGCACGGCCACATTGGGAAAGTAAGCGAAATATTAAACTTGCATTTATAGTGTTCGCACAAAATATACAGAACCAAACCTCTTCCTCCTCGGTAAACGTAGTGTTGGACGCCCTGCTACAAGATGGGATGACGACATTCGAAGGCTGGCTAGAGTGAGCAGGATGAGAGTGGCCGAAAATCGGGAGCGGCGGCGTGCATTGGGGGAGACCTATGTCCAGCAGTGGACGAGCGTGGATTGCGGATGATGATGATACAGAACTTTGATCCTAACCACCGAAAACAGAAGAGGACAAATTATACTTACGTTATGACATGTTCCTTAAAACAATCATGGAAGGGAAATTAGAAGCAAGAAAGGGAAGAGGAAAGTCATAACAGAAATTGTGTCCTATAACTGCATCACTGTATATAAATCTATTTGCAGTCGACTGTATTTACCGAGAAGGAAACAAAAAATTCCATTTCGATATCAACTTCATACTATATATACGTACTTCTCAACTTTGCCCATAAGAACACGTAAACCGCTTACCTTAATTGGGCAAATCGATTTGCTCGTCCCACTATCACCTTAGCTATGACGTCAGTCAACCTACACTTAACTTCATGGTTGTTGACTCCCTTTGCCATCAATCACACCCAGACCCACCCTTAGAAACCATTTGACACTCTGCCCCAATTGACATTAAGACCAAATTCGGTTGCTAGTGTTGCTACAATCGGTTAAGACGATTACATCCCTGTCCACTACTTGTATCACCATAGATCCATCGTGTATGAGTGGTTAAAGCGTTTGACACATCCGTGCCTTACCCTCATTACAGCACTTGAAACCTTGCCCTAATTGACACTAAGATGAAAGTCGGTCTGTCCTACTAATCGATTGAGATTACACTTCTGTCTAGTGTACACTTGTATTACCATAGATCTATCGTGTAGGAAACTTGCTAGTATATTGGAAGGTTAAATGAAGAGCTTATTAACCTAGAGGTCATAGTTTCCCTACCGTTTTGTGTCTTCACAGTTTGTTTAGGACAGTCGTTCCCAAAGTGCGCAGTCGCCATCTTGTAGGCAGTTGCCATCTTATGGGCGCTAGGTCTTTGAAAGGCGACGTGCCGCGGTAGTATTGTATGTTTATCTCATATTCAGTAGGGATGTAAGACAAGTAGTCGGTTGTATGTGATGTTAAGTACTTTCCGACATTGCTAGGTACAATAGAATAAATGTTATCTCGCTATTGCTGTCAGTGGAGACGCGGCCCAATGTGAATAGGTACTTCCAACTTTGCTCCAATTAGCTTGCCGTAGTTGGTTACTTTAATCTGGTTGGTAAGCGATTTATAGCCTTCATTTGGTTGTTTCACTCAAAAGTGAGTACTATACCCAATTGCTAAAAATTGCAATACCCTAATATTGCAATTTTTAGGATTCAGGATCTAAATTCTATACAAGTTCAACACTTCTTATATTTTCACTAGTTTGGCTTTAATAATAAACCGGGACAGAATTATGATCGGTTTAAGTATCTAACCCGAGCTAGTGTGTTAGCCAGCTGAGTCACTTCACTACAGCAACTCGCTTGTTCGGACGACGGACGTCACTTACGAGTAACTTGGCTAGTCCAGGCTAGTAGCTTGTATGACAAGCGGAGTAACTGTGTACTTGCTAGGCGGTACTTCGCACTGTGTAAACCAGTCTTTAGCAATCATTCAGTGGAATCCAAATCAGGGCGGCATCCTGTTAAAAAAAACATGTGGTTGATCAGCAAGCGCACTAAAAGTCGTAGCAGCTAAACGTCGTAATACGCTAAGTCTAATGTACTACGAAGTTTAGCGGCTAGGTAGTCACGTAGCACGCTACGAGTAGACTACGCTCTCTAAAATTGCGTAGCGCGCTATTTCAATTGCTACACGACGATGCGCCGTCACTTAAATAGCGCCATAGCGTCTGCCTACGTAGCGCGTTATACCTCTCTAAAATTGCGTAGACCGCTGATTTCCATTGCTACACGACGATTGCGCCGTCACTTAAATAGCGCCATAGCATCTGCCTACGTAGCGCACTATAGATGCTACGGAGAAATAGCGCGTTAGTATGCTAGATACGCATTATGAGCCACCTCTACAATCAGCTACCGAGTCTGCTCAATGGAATGGGCACTTCCAACAGTTTAACTCCACCCCAATTAACACTCATGCCATAGTCGGTTACTTTAATTGGCCAAGTGATTAAAACTCCTCGCAGCTCCTAAGCACTGGTTCCACAGGGTAGTTTCGCGCCCCAAAGATTACGGAATAAGAGGCTTTTTAGATTAACCTTTTAAGCAAAAAGCATAATAAGTACCTACTGCCTACTTTTTATAAACATTATAACAATACTAATATAGCAGCAGTGCCTACAAACAATCTGGGCCGCACTCTGAAGGTCTACAGTTTTCTAGATACACTAACGGCATAAATAATTTGGTGATTCCATATAAATATATAAGATTACCATGTTATATTTGCTTTTATTTTTACCACTACTTTTCTTCCAAAATGAAGAATGAATGAATAAAGTGATATTTTCCTTTTGGGGTAAGTACACCAATAACTAAATCTGTACCTAATTGTTATTATACTGATAACGTATGTAATCGACCATAAATCTGGTATAACTGTGGCTTTGCCACCAGTATGAAGTAGCGCCTTCTTTGTATTTTGGGAGGTGAGTGAGCATACCGGAGGCCTAATTCTGGTGGAAAGGGAAAAGTTTTATAGCAATTGTGACTCTATTATTCGCGCTCCGTTCTCTCGTCTGCCACTTATAAAATAAATAAGTAAAGTATCAGCCTATAATATACTGTCCCAGTGCTGCAGGGCAAAGGCCTCCATCGTAGAAATCAGGTCATCGCTACTATGGTGAGATTAGGCTCTGCCACTAATATTACTTAAAAATTTAACCCTTTTTTTATGGACACGCTCGATTAATTCTTTAACCTCCAATAAGGTTTAAGGTTTGGCACGAAAATTAGACAATTTACCTAATTTCGCGGCGCCCGTATCTAGGGGATGGAAACTTTGCTTCTCTTCCGTAAAAGTTCTGGTAACTGCGGCCGTTGTTGATATAAATCTTAATGTCTATACTTGTAGTACCTAATGAGATGGAATGATTCAAAGTTAAGGGACTTCAATCATTACGAAGTTTAAAATAGAATCCTCAAAGGATCTCAGTTCTAATTTCGCTGACATAAATAAAATTTTGATGACGTAAAATAGGAAGCCTTTAATGTAAAAGATGGCTTTGCTAAGGAGATTGAAGGTTAACCGTGTGACAGCAACGCTTCGGTATAAATGGTCCGGCTCGACCGGAGTACCTACCACGGCCTCACCGAAGACCGGTTTGGAACAGTACCTGCGCTGTGTTTCGTCGAGTGAGTGAGGGTACAGGCCCAATTGGAGAGAAAGGGGGTTAAAAGTTGGCAGCGCACTTGTGACTGTACTGGTGTTGCAGGTGTTTATGGGCGGCGGCAATCGCTCACCATCAGGTGATCCGTCCGCTCGTTTGCCACCTATAACATAGCAAAAAAACTGGAGCTATTACCAAATCTGACCGGATCGCGCATTTCGTAGAGACCCTGCATCGCACGCCAAAGGTCGTGGGTTTGACACCACCCTGGACAAACATTATTACAATAATTATTGGTAAAGATTGCAAATCGTATAATTTGTATAAAAGAATTCGCCACTTCATACAAAGCCTAAATTCTGTTAGGATATTTAAAAATTGTTACAATTTCTTTTTCAGAAAAACAACAAGATTTCTAAGAAGTAGGTAGAATACCTGACGATAGCTACATCGGTGCGTACTACTTAAAAGTAAACAGCTAACAGATCACACTCTGCTGTACGCAAGTATCTTCACAGTGTGCGACAGAGGTTGTTTACGCCTTTAATCCTAGGTGGCGTTACACACAAACAGGCCGAACAAAAAACCTGACAATAGGCGGGCCGCTCCACACGTCGCCCTTCCGTTGAGGTAGGGTAAGGGCCCTCCTATGACGTAATAAGGTTGAGGATACAAAAGCGAACGCCACGGATCGAAATGAACTTGTAACGTGTTAATATAACTGTTCGAGAGGAACGGACTTGATTATACATATTGAGCAGGTTGTATTGTGTATGTAGACTGACTCGGTGGCGCAGTGGGTCTAACTGTGGGAGAGCCACGCTTCGGCATGAATGGGCCGGCTCGACCGGAATGATACCACTGCCTCACAGAAAACCGGCGTGAAAGAAAAGCAGCCCCTGTGCTGTGTTTCGCCGAGTGAGTGAGGGTACCGGAGGCCCACTCGGGGGGGAAGGGGATAAAAGGTTTGCAGCGCACTTGTAACTCCACTGGTGTTGCAAGTGTCCATGGGCGGCGGCAATTGCTTACCATCAGGTGATCCGCCTGCTCGCCTGCTACCTATCACATAAAAAAAAAATGCCGTGGTCGCCAAACTGCGGCCCGCGATAAAGTAAATTTCTTAAATTACTAGTCAACTACATGTCCGTACTTATCGAATTTCATGTAAATCGGTTTAGTGGTTTTTAGTAGAGAAGTAAATAGACATATGTACATTTTCGCATTAATATGAAATGAATAGTATGGAACTATGGACTAGGAAAGGTACTGCGGCCCGGGCCCTGGTGCTCACATTGTTGTGTGGCCCTTGTACTGTGAAGTGTGACGACCGCTGGTCTAATGCATCAAGAAACAATGGGAAAAGAAACAGTAGGAAGATAACAATTGGGGAGGGATGTGAAGTAAGGTTCTTCAACCCGTCCTCATGTCTCCTCCCCACTCTGGCGATGAGGGAGCGTCGCTGGGGTTTAGTCGGCATGCCTCCGGTCCCACCCGGAGGAGAGCCCGACATAACCCGCCTGCCCCCGGCAGGAGGGTATGCATAAGGAGTCGCAAGACCACGTTGGCCCACTTCGGGTCAGCGGCATTCCCCAGCGTCATCAAAAAAAAAAGGAAGAAAAACAAAGGAAGAGCCTTCGGCATGTATGAGCTCGACTGGAGTAATCCACGTCCTCACAGAAAACCGACGTGAAGCAGTGCATGCGCTGTGTTTCACTGCGTGAGTGAGGGTACCGGAGCCCCAATCCAGGGGAAGGGGGGTTAAAAGGCAAGCAGCGCACTTTTGACACCACTGGTGTTGCAGTCCATGGGCGGCGGTAATCGCTTACCATAAGGTGATCCGTCGGCTCGTCTGCTATCTATATCATAAAAAAATCATGAAATTAATTGATTGTTTAATAAATCATCTGATGATTCAGATATGCTCTGAAAATGTGACATTGAAAATATAAAATCATTTTTATCAGTAATAATCTTGCATTAATATCAATGAAAATACAATAAAATATCAACCGATATTGCGTAACACATTAGGTACAAACGCTAGTGCTTATCTAATATGCTAACCAAAATTATAAGATTTATGGAAAACTTAGCAGCAGAGGATCACTTGGTGGTATCTCTTACTAGCCTCACTTCGACCAATAGATGGCGCTAGGCGTCAATTACACCGCGCAACCAACCGTATTTTGGTCACATATCGAACAATTTAGTTACGCTATGCTCTAATTTGTCGGTAAGCATATTTGCCAATGCTGAGGCATTAACTGACTACCACAATTAACTCCACGTAAACTCGTAACGAGCAATAATTGCATACTTAGGTAGATGGACTGCAATAAATAAACATGTGACTAGATAAATCACAAAATGTTTGGACTTAAATTGTAAAGATGATAATCTAGAACGCTGGTAGTCAAGTGGATTTCTACCATTATCTAGGTAGCGGGAAAAATCGTGAGGAAATCTGCACATTTCGAATAACAAGTACCTAATACAGTATAAATTATAATAGGTAGGTAGTTTCATAAAGTGTAGTAACCATGATGCAGTAGTGTCAGATCGGTGTAGGTACGAGTACCATATCTATGTTGTTATGTAGTTTTCCAACGTGTTCCTTTGGGATAATCATAACTTTAAGGGCGGTACATAAATATCTACTTAAGTATACATTCTAATAAAAGTATAAAATAGCTGTGACTGCACATTGAATAAAGTTATCTATTTATGTCAAAAGACATTTAATATTACGTCGTCCAATGTTTCTTAGCCAACAATGATACTATTTTGACTGGGACATTTTCAACTGTACCTACCTGTACCTATACCTAATTAGAATCAAACTTTGCTCTTCATTCTTCTGAATTCTAAACTGTTTTTACTGCTCAAGATTCGTATCCCATTACTTAAATTGGACCAAGGGCCCAGGGATCACATACTCGCACCTAAGGGTCAATGGTATGACAAGGTGAGTGCAAATGGGATGTTGCGTCATTTATGAATAGGGCTATCCGTATCTTGAGGAAAGGGCACTTGCTATGTAAGATTACCTGGGTCATTCTTATCAAAATATCATTACCGTGACAATTTTAAAGTAAATCCATATTCCACCGAAATTGACTAATAAACTTCTCCTATGCTCTTGGCGCCTTTTTTTATCCGTTTTTACATTTTGGTGAAATTTACTCTAGTTAACTTTGACAATTGGTTAGAACCAATGGTCAAAGTGACAGCATAATTGAACAGAATAGAATAGAATAAAAATTTATTTGGTTAATAATATAAATATAAATATTTTTGCCAATATTTGACAATTGGTTACTTTTTTAGCCCTTTAGTTAAGAAGATAAAAAATCTAACTTCAAAAAGTTGGCGATGTAGACGACCGTCGTCCTGTGTTTCTGGTGTGACAGGTGGCAGACGAGTAGACGGATCACCTGATGGTGAACGTTTGCCACCGCCCATGGACACCCACAACTCCAATAAAGTTACACAAGTGCGCAGCGAACCTTAGTAAGTCTAGTGTGATATTTTGGAACAGTTCTCTATAAAGTTGGGCATGTCTATGAGTGAATCTAGCCTCATATCAGCGATCTAACCGTTTCGACCTCAAAGACCTCAAGAGCCAATTTAACATCCACCCAACTAAATCGAGCCGAGAGCATCGCTAATGCAGTTAGAGTAGTTGTTAGTGGCTTGCTCATTTGCGCGAGAAGTCGTGCGTTCAAACCGCGGACGGAATGTAGAAACTTAAGCCAACATAGTGAGGGACACGGATTGTCTCTGCTGTCTTTGGCTGATCATTCGTTGTATGTACGAAAACGATTTTGATTCATTTCGCCTATCTAGTCACGACAACCGCGCGGGGTTTCTCAACAGTAGCGCTACCATGAGTTGACATCGAAAACTGTCATAACGTAAACTATTGCTTTGTCTCTTTCAAATGCATCACAATGAAAGAGACAAAGCGATAGTTTTCGATAGCGAGGATAGTATTTCAAACTCATGGTAGCCACACTGATCACAGTCTTACAACAATTTAATATATCGATCAAACCTCTGTTTAGGCGCAGAGGAACTTTCCGAGGGTACAAGACCGCCAACTTACAGACTTCAGACTGACACTAAATATTTCTGAACAGAAAAACTGAGGTATGTAGGTACATTTTTTTATGCCCGACCCGGGATCGAGCCCGGGACCCTAAGCGCCACCGTCACTTTAATGTCCTAAGGCTCAGACAGCAGACACAATAGAAAATCAATTGTTTTTACCTTTTAAAAGGTTTTTGGGTATTACGACGCCGTTAATGTTCGATCCACTGCATCATCTAGGCAGTCAATTCCCTTCGTCAGAATAATACCTTTATTGCAGAGTAGGTAGTGTCCCTAAACCGTCGATAGTGTTTCACTATCGACGGTTTATAGTTAAATAGTTACTTAACCTCGTAAACGATTATTTCGGTAGAATTGCCAAGTGCTAAAGTACCGATAGAGAAATTGGCGCAATACTATGTGGTATGGGTGACCGGTAGATGCATGATATGGAGCGTGTAAGAGAACGATGTTTGAATTAGGATGACGTGTGAGAGTGAGAGAGAAGACGAATGGCCGCGGACGACGAAAAGACGTGAAGAAGAGAAGTAGTTATAAGAAGATTTATTGAAAATAGAAGAAGTTATATCCAAAGATGGTTTCCTTGCCCCTCCATCCTACATTCATAACGCCAAGACTATCGGACATCTACTTATAATTTTAAGAATGATTTGCTTACTGCGCAACAGAGCAAAATAATCTGTTGAAACCCAGCAGATACATTTCAACAAAATTAATTTGAAGTCTGTGCAGCTAATTATACTATGCATACTTTGCAACCCACGCTGTTTCGTGCACTCGCCTTTATTTCTAATGACGTCGATCTCATGTCCTCCTCGCACTCGCACAAATAGCTCAGAGAGGTGAGACAGATAGTAACAGAGACATGTTTAGAAGTTAGAAACTTGCTCTTCAAATGCATATTTTGGATAAGTATTCTTAGAGTATGTAGATACGTTGAATGTAATGAACATTCTCGATGAAGTTGGGAGTGTTAGGATTAAATTTAATTAATTTTCTACCTCTTTCAGCTTCGCAAGAAGAAGAGTATTAGCATATTCTATAATATGCTTTGTATTTTTAGTATTTAGTAACTCATGTATCGACATTGAAAAACTACTCTAGCACAAAATAAAATCAGAGCACTAAGTAAACCAGCGGTTATTTTCCCAGCACCACTAGTACCATACTAAGCTCCTGCTTAAATTACGAGGTGCAATTATTATGTACCAGAGCCATTTTATGAATCTAATTAAAGAACTTTAACGCCACAACCCTGTATAGCAGGAATGTATAAGTAACTTTCATATAGTTAGGTATATTTATTTTAATCGGTTGATATTCAGCGGAGTACCAAACCACAAAATAATTACACACAGAAGTTAGACTCAGCCTGATTTTGAATTTAGAAGAGTTGTTGACATAAGCTAGGGTTGTTGCCCGGCATGAGTACATAAGGGCGCGGCCTCTACCACAGACCTCGACAGTTTGACAATCTTATTTCATAGGCTAGTATTAATGTGGTCGAAAAGGCGTATTTCCCCGTTAGTGCGCATGCGTGAGTACATGACACGTTTTTAGCTTTTAGTGGGCTGCCTCCTTTCTTTGTGTAATTAATTTTGTGACCAAACCGTGAGAAAAATCCGCTAGATGACTTTAGAACTGAGGTCCGTTGAACTTATAATGCCAATAATATAAATAAATAGTGATTTATCTAGTCACCATAATGTCATGAAAGACTAGATAAATGATGAAAATAATATGTTATCGAAAACTGCTTGATTGACTTTAATCGATTCTTTCTTTACATCTCTATTTTAGTATTTTAGCACTCTTTGCATACATTTTATTTCTGTTAGCTTGTTAATTCCTATCGGTTTAATTTTGAAGTAAAATGTTTTATTGAACTATTTTAGAACACTCTATTTCAGTGCGGTGAAATAGAAATAGAAGAAATAGAAAAATATTTATTTGGAAATAGTGTGCGCTTTTATGAAAATAATCAAATACGGCTTGTGAAATTCAATTGCCTCTATTTTATTAATATTCGGAATAATATTAGTTAAGTCTTTGGGATGATTTTTATTATTTATTGTGTAAGAATGAAAAGAAATTCATGTCTTTATGGTACTGACAACCGCACATAAAGTAGTTGAAAATAACTTTTCGTTCAGTCTGGCTCCTCAAAAGATATTCAACTTAATTTGTATGATAGTAAGATGAGAGTCGATTTTAGAAGTTTAGCAATTTTGTATTTGTACTTTGTTGAACGCCCCGTGGTCTAGTGATTTAAAACGCCCCGTTGGTCTAGTGGTTTAAGTACCAGGCCGTGATCTCGGGGTCCCGGGTTCGATTCCCGGGTCGAGCAAAAGTATGTTTCGAATTTTTCGAACATAGCTCGGGTTTGTGATCACCTATCCGCATTAGGCAAGCGTGGTGATTAAGCCTAATCCCATCATAGTAGCGATAACTTGATTTCTATGATGGAGGCCTTTGCCCTGCAGTGGGACAGTATATAGGCTGATACTACTACTACTACTTTGTTGATGTGTGGCTGCACAAGTATCCGTATGTGTGTGCTTATAGTCTCTTGATCAAGTTAGAAGGCAAATCAAGTCTAGTGCAAGGTGGGTAACCATGTCTATATTTTTAACGTCGTAAGGCCCATAAGCCTTTTAAAAGGCATAAAACAATTGATTTTCCAGTGTGTCTGCTGTCTTGGCGTTACGACGTTAAGCGAATGTTCTCCACACATGTCCAGACTCCATTACCAAAATTAATCGCCAGTTTTCATCATAGCCCTTCTATCCCATTCAATGTAGGTAACAGAAAACTTCTCAAAACAGACTGACCCCGTTCGTCTGCGCGGCGTCTGCCACGTTCTCACAAAACCTGTTAGCTCGTCAGCTGAGGCGCATGGGCCGATCGCCACTCAATCAAGGACAGCCACCCGGCCCGTAAGTACTACGACGAGTAACACCTACCTGCTCAACGATCAAAACTGTAGTTCGTATAAACGGGACTAAACGCGACGAGATTTAATAAGTAAGTAGGTACATTCTAGCACTTACTGCTTGACGTTTCGACTGCAACAATAACAATAACAGTTGTGCTGTTGTAACGCTGTCGAAACATCAAGCAACTAATAACTTTGAAAAACTGACGGTTCGGTATCGTCAAAGACCGTTTAAGTTAGGACATTGTACCGTGTTTTTTTTTGTATTTTTTTTATAATATGCTTTACCTAGGCCTCCTTTCCCTTACGCTTATGTACCCAGTCCGGGACAGCTCGGATACATGTAGCTCCGATTTGTGACCTCCCGAGAATACGGAAATTGTGTACAAATCGTTTTTTTTTTTTTGCAGAGATATTTTAGTAGACACAGAGATAGACTTTGAATTTCGAAATGGCCATAAAAAGCGACAATCGAAAATTTGCCCGTTCTAGGATACCTTTCGTTCAAGGTGACTTTACTCCACCTGCCATCACCGCGCCTAGCTAAGTGTCCTGCTCAATTCCACTTTTGTTCCATCACTCTCGGTCCGATGTCCTGTAAATTAGTCCTATATCGAATTTTAGAATTCTGGGCTAGATCTTGGAGTCCGATGCAAACCATTTTTATTTCTATATACTTAGCCCTTTGTGCAACATTAAATATATTGCGCATATTCTCCTCTATGACTCGACAATAGAGAAATTTCCATATTAAAAAAAAACAACTAGGTATGAAAGCAGTTTACATTTAGAATAAGAGTTATTATTCTAAGGTTCCACATTATTTTGCTTAGATTTTAATATTTTAGAGCACTGTAGTGGAATTGAAGTGAGAGCCAAGTTTAGTTTTGAATCTTATATTAGCTGATTAACTTTTGCTATCAATCCTTACTGTGTTCTATTTTATAGCGTACCTACCTATAATAATTCCTGGTTGCATCCAAAGCCACCGCTTCGGAACCCAGGCTTCGCTTGGACCATGATCTAGTTATTAAGGATTACGTTCTTCTCTACTACTATACCTATATGTAGTAGATTTAGAATACCATCATGGGAAATTGCGTAAGATCAAAGTCGTTAAATATTTTGGCGCCCACTCGTTACCTTATAAAATGAATTAATTTGAACCTCACCGTTTCCATTAGAGTAGAAACCTACGAGTAAACACATAGGTATACATTTGCTGATGCTGATTTTATGTAGTTAGGTAAGATATTATAAGGTCAAAATATAAATCGCACGTGTTTACTTACCTATCTAAATTGATAATTAGGTACTTATTACTTAACTGCAATTTCAGATATTGCTTACTTAGTTACATTAGCTTGAATGGTTTAGTTTAGACAGTTAAATTTACGGTACCTATGAGTCATAAGCTTATTATTTTTGTATAGGTACTTTATTTTCACATTTTTTTTTTGTTTTTTACATAACTTTTCTCTTTATTTATATCTGGTACCTAGGTAAGGCACACAAAAAAACTTATAGATATCCCTGTAGGTACTTAAAGGTAGGTATGTGCATTATTACGTTAAGTATCTAGTTAGTGGGAGCCCCACTGGTTACCTTGCACAAATTAAACAAAGCCTTATCGAATCGAATTGTGAGGTAAACCACAGCGCTCAGTAAGTGAACGTGTTCTCATTTCATTACGATTAGCAAAGCAAGCGCAACGAGAAAACAGTCCCAGTTTGTAAGCAAGCCGGTACCAACACGGGCGCATAATGGGTTCGCCTGCAGCCTCGACGGTACCAGACCAGCCCAGCTTTCTCCCAAAAACGTGGGCGAAGCCGCGCTCCCATTGAATAAATACTTACGTCTACGCGGTACTTCACCTCCGATAGCATGCGATACGGAAACAAAAATAACGCGGCACCAATCGATGGGAAGGAGACACACGATAACGTTTGTTTACCTGACGATTGCCCACTGCATGTTCAAGGTAACATTGAATAATTTAACGTTCCGACTGCGATAACTTTACGACGCTTCTTCAACGAATGTCTTCGCAGACTAATAAACCACATGACCACACTCCAGACAAATTACTCATTGTTGACATTGAAAGTTACGCAAGCCATATGCATGCATGCAACTTTCGCATCGTCTAAAAGGTGATATTAGACACCATTCTCTGCCCACAATCCCGTCTTTCGACACAACAAAAAGCCGGGCGAAGCCGCATTTAAGACGGGTCCCCCTTACCTCTGTCGCTCGTACATATCCTGCGAGGACTACACAAGACAGCCATAGGTATATCCTCAAATGCATCACAACAAGTGAGTCGGCCCCGTCGCTCCAGCAGTACAACACAATAACACAAATAACACAGCACAAAACAAATTGCTGTTATGTTATTACACTAGCACCATACACACGGGCACAACAACTCGCGAAACGACATGCGGCGTCGATTTGCGACTGTAGTAAACTGACTACTGGCCGCTTGGTGCTGGGTTCAGGTCGGTGAGGGCGCGCGCCCCGCTAGGGGACGGTGCGCGGCTGACTTCACGCCGCGGCCGTCGGTCGTTCGCCCGCCCGATAGCTTAGTCGATGGAGCTCGACTTCATGTCACGCACACCGATTTATTACGCTTCTCGGAGTCGCACCGAAAAGTACGGCTAACATTATGTTCCCCGCGTCCACGAAAGCTTAGTTCGATCGACCGCGCCGACCCGTACTTCCCACAAAGCAACGAACTTGTTCTAAATTTGGCCACAGTCCGGACAGAAATATTATTGGCTAGGGCGACGACCGTCTCTGGTACTCCATTGACGATGCGTCAAAACAAACAAGTCATACGATAGCCCTTTCAATGCTATCCATTGTAGCTGCTGCAATTACGTTTTATCATTACGTCTACGCATATCAATGCAGAAATATCCTAGAGAGACTGGCTGGACAGGTTCTTTAAATATATTTTCTCAAGACCCAGTGTTTTATACTGAAAGATTAGATAATAGCACAAGTTAAAATAATGAAAATATTTTAAAAACTAATCCATAACTCAAAACTGTAAGCTCTTAATACCATTTGTTGTTGAATAAATTAATTAATTAATAAACACGAATTCGTCTAATTTTGTATACTTACCTAATAACATTTGCATTTTTTACCTATTGATAGTTCTATCAATATACGGGAGAAAAAATAATTAACTTGGCGGATAACACTGCCGTTTTTACAGTAATTTCAGTCAACTTCAAAAATGACATTGTATTTTATTTTTTCGAATTAAAATACGTGGCGTTTTTAAATTGAATATTTTTATCAGCGTATAAATTACTTACCTTCTTTTAAACTTTAAATACTTTACTTTGTTTACTTAAATATTACGTATTAATTTTAAAGTAGATATAAATAGCATTTATACTTACGTAATAAAGACTAAACGTGGTAGAGGTGAAATCTGACCACTAATTAGAAATTAACAAGAAACAACAATAATTATTAATTGCGTAGTATCAAATAACATTTTGAGATAGGTACAATTATTGACAGAAGAATGAGAATTTCATTAATAGGCTTAATGAAAAATAATTATCTACATATTTTCACTAATGGAATTTTCAATAAACCAAGTAAGACGCGATATATAATATTTATCATGTTTAAATATGACACAACAATAATCAGTGATTTTTTTACTGGTCCGATGGCCTTATATACGCAAAAGGTCGTGGGTTCGATCCTGGACAAACATTCCTGTGATGAGCATTTGTGCAGTGCATAGCTGTGTTAATAGAAGTATCTATTTAATTATAAATTTTTTGCTATTCCCCTGATGTGTGATATTCGTACTTGGGACATAGTTATGCAAACCAGAACAAACCCACAAAAATACTTTCGAGATAAGAAACCGTAATGAAGAGTATATTAAAGTAACACTAATCTTTATAATTTAATCCTCTATGTGAATAACTTGGCCAATGTCAAGTTATTATCTAAGTAGAAATATATTCCTTTTTTGTGCCTGTGTCAGCGAAAACCTAATTGTATTAGTTATTATTTTGTGTTTAAAAGATTGGCTTTGCTGTCGTTATTCTTCCTGACTATGAAAGAAGTGTTATGTTTCAGCAGTCTATGTATATACTATATAGAATAGAATAGAATAGAATAGAATACGTTTATTTGGCACCAAAAATGGCACATATATGTTTGTAAACCCTGAAAATAAGAGGCTAAGAAGGAAATCCCTTCAAAGGATTCGATGAGCATTCGGGCTTCGCTATTCGCCTACTACACTAACGCCATCTGCTTTGAATCTCAGAACTTATTACGCACAAAAAGCGGTATGCGCATTAGTCTGCTTCTAGCCGACTTAACAATAGCTATCGTATTTAAGCATTCATCTTAGTGACGAAATGTAAGTTAATGTAGGTAGGTATTTAATTCCGCTTGGAGTAATATTGTTATGTTTACTTGATACACATTAATGAAGAAACAGCCCAAAAGAACTATCTAGCGCAAGCTTAAGAGATAATGCTGACACGATATTATAGATGGCGCTGAAGTAAATAAATCTGACAAAACCTGTGTCAGTGATCCATCCAGTATTATTTTGAGAGTTCATTAAATTGATGAGTAGATAATTTTAAATTAAGTTAATTTAATTTAATAAAAATAATACAGCGACACTAAGGGCCGATTTTTCCATTGTCTGATAAAATTTAACAGACCAATAAAGAGTTATCCGGCGAATTAAAGTTGTCTTACATTTTACTATAATTGTATAACATAGAGTGACAGTTACTATAAATTGGATTACATTTTATCGGTCTGTTAACTGTTATCAGACGATTGAAAAATCAGCCCTAAATACTGTTTGTTGAGTTAAGGAGCTGTGAAGAGGGCATATTTAAATGAGAAAATCAACTGCCCATTCTGTTTGTATGAAAATATCTTTCTTTATTTTCTTTAAGTGTAATTTTTTATGTTGCCACCTCTGTATGTGTAAAAGGACATAACCATACTTATAGAGGCATATAAATGTAGGTAGGTAAAAGATATTTTAGTGTAGATGTGTGACATGTGTATTACTTATGTTGTGTAATAATGATACGATAAATCAATGTAACCTAAACAAATAAAGATTGATTAGCTTGTAAATTATATAATTACTCAAACTTCAGTCTACGAACTAAACGAAATAAAAGCAAAAAGTACATAACATTCTTAAAACAAATTGTAACCTTATATCAACCCTCTTAATTTATGCTTGTCACTTCATAATCAAAAATAATCCTCGATGTTAAGTGGTTACCGAGCTTGGCTCTAGGATTGCCAACATTCAAATAGAAGGATAGTTAGGAATGTCCCTGCCATTGGAACTAGTTAGTAAAAAAAACTATTCTAGATTGTTGGATAGTTGCATACAATATTGACAGGCTTCGTACAAAAATACCGAAGAGTTGGCAACCCAGCTTATTGAATGGTATGAATACAAGGTAGATTCAATTATTTAGGGTCCATGTCGGCCATCTGTTCCTTGTGGCGACGGATGGCGTCCTCGTGGCGTTTGATCTGCTCCTGGTGGAAGGAAATCTCCTTGTTCAGATGGCCTTTCAGACCAGCCAGCTGCTCCTTTTGCTGAAAAGATTAAATGTAACTTTGTAGTATATTATTAATTTATTAGGCTATCTTTGAAAAGTCCTCATTTGAAGTGTATTCTTGGCCGTAGCTATAGCTTTACTTTATGATATTTGAAGAAACAATTGAGGGAAACTTGACACCTATTTAAAAAAATATATTTATGTATTTAAAAAATATATTTATGTATTTTTTTCAAACACACAATTTACAATAAAAATTAAATAAAACCTCAACCACAGATTGATAATGTTAAGATAACAAAGTATTAGCACCCTGGAGTTTAAGTAACCCTTAACCCCTTTACCCTTTGGACGCAATTAGGAATAACACGCTAAGATGCAGGAGAAGTATTTTGTTTCCATCATAACAATTCCTGAACAAACCTTCTTGTAGAAGTATTCATCCTCACGGGCGGCCTCCATCTTGCCGAACGCACCTCCAGCCTCGCGGATGGAGCCACCACCACCACCCCCCTTGCCAGCACCAGAGCCAGGCTCTCCGGAGTACATTCTGAAATTACAGAATAAAACCTTTTTTGCAGATATTTGTTAAGGTATAATTTTCTGGGCCTAGACAATTTTTAGAATAAAGTAATACCATGTAATACCCTGACGTACTATCCTACAATTGATGACCTCAGGTATAGAAATGCATCACCATAATCAAGACATTGAAAAACTAAAAATAATAATTTTACTGTGAAAAAAGTGCAAAAGATACAACATTAAAAATAAATAAGCTAAACTCTGACAGAAAGATTCCTAAATTATGAAAATATAAAATAAACACAATTGTACCCGTCATTAGTACCCGTTTGGGAATCGGGCACAACATGTAGCTACCATAAGAAACTTACATATCAGCTAATAAGAACCCAATGACACGAAAATTTACTGCACCAATATCAATATTGTTGTAGAAAGAAACAATAAATTAAATGTGTACTGGCATTAAACCAACTTCGTCATTGCAAATATAATGATGCAAATGGACAATATAAGGTGCAATAACAAACAAAATGTTGTGAATCATTGGTCAACTTCAAGTTGGTTATGATGTTAGCCACATTTTCTATTACTAGCAAATAACAGAAGTTCATGGAAAAATGTGTATAGTAGTAGTACAAAAACACATGTTTGGTTTTATCTACTGATAAATAGACTCGGTTTTATCAAATGCAAATGGATTTCTTATCTAACACAAGGTTTGATTAAAATTGGAGGTTAAAGAAAGTTGAAATAAGGACGTTCAGTAATCTAAAATTTTAGGCTGCAATTGAGGAATATCTACGAAAAATTATAAATAATTTATCATTTCAAATAAATGCCATTACATAACTTATATTATTTTCAAACAGCTGCTGTTTTATCTTGTTTTTGAACAATTTATTATCGTCCTAAAAATAAAGTCTATTTGTATAGATTGCGTAACCGGCGTGCCGGCGTTTATGTATCTTACCTTACGTTCACAATAGCCCGAATTAGCGAAGGGCGGGATCTAGCAATGAAGCTCATGATTATCTAGTCTAATGGGTAGAAAATGCACGAAATAAAAGCTTGTTCAAAAAATCTGGTCACGAAAATTTTTCTTTAAGTTGACATTTATGTCAGGTCATCAGGTGACACTCAATGTCAAAAACAGGTTTGTTTGTTCCGAAACGTAAACATGCAAATATTTTTGCAAATAAATCTCCGAAAATAATTCGTATTTCCAAAAATAATTCATGTTGTATTGTAATTATTAAGCAAAGAATTAAAAGACAAAATTTTACTTAGATTTTGTTTCATTATTTAATAGCTCCCAAGTTTTTATTTCTGAAACTCAAACAAGAAAACTCTTGAAATTCTGAACGCATTCAAAACCATAAAGTATAAACGCTAGTCGTTTACGCGCGAGATTATGAAAAACTTAGCGAGAAAGGTGCAATTTTTAAACGGTTTTATTTAGCTTGACCCGTACGGTATTTGTTTGTTTATTTATTTGTTTGGGTCAAAATTAGAAATTGAAATTTAAGTACCTTCCTCTTGTCAGATTGATCTGAAATTTGGTACACACCTTTAATTCCGATGACAATACAATATAGTAATATCAATAACATTGTAAATCCAAGATGGCCGCCGGTACAAAATGGCGGATATCATATTATTCCACAACCCCCTCAATATGGGTATCAAATGAAAGGGCTACACTAGTAAAATACTGTGATTATGAAAAAATTTAAAATCCAAGATGGACGTCGTTACAAAATGCCGTATTAGATGAGGGCATGAGTAGTCGTGTCCAGAACAGTCGTGTCCAAGATTATGTGACGTTAGGAGGACAGATTAAAAAAAAATTGGTAATTAGATGTACCCCTAGTTAATTCATTGCAAAGGTTGTCTGGAAGAGATCGCTATTAGCGATAAGGCCGCCGATATTGTATTTGGATATTACTAATAGCATTAAGTTCT
This sequence comes from Cnaphalocrocis medinalis, assembly GCA_014851415.1. NCBI lineage: Eukaryota > Metazoa > Arthropoda > Insecta > Lepidoptera > Crambidae > Cnaphalocrocis > Cnaphalocrocis medinalis. Next base: position 15,875,868 of record CM026275.1, on the reverse strand, counting down.
GTAATGTGTTGTGCAATAAAGAGTATCTATCTATCTATCTATCTACGTAGTTAGCGGTAGCTTTACCACAAAAGTTTAGGAAATAGGTTAAGACGTGCTGAAGACTGTAAGGCAGCGGTCGTCACACTTTACTCTTCAAGGGCCACATATCAATATGAACATCAGGGCCCGGGCCGCAGTATATGCGTACTAAACTGATATCTGATAAGTACGAATATGTAGTTGACTAGTAATTAAATAAATCTACTATATCGTGGGCCGCACAAATAACGTCGGCGGGCCGCAGTTTGACGACCATGGCTGTAAGGTATTAGGGTGGCTAAAAAATGTAATGTCGCAAGTTTTCCCCTCAAGATTGGGCGCCCCTTGTTGTATATTATAACCTTGCCCCTCTACTGGACCTCTGGGGGGGGGGGGGGTTGACCAATAAAATGTCCATTCATCAGCAGCAACCCACGCTCGTCCACTGCTGGACATAGGTCTCCCCCAATGCACGCCACCGCTCCCGATTTTCGGCCACTCTCCTTCAGCTCACTCCAGCCAGCCTTCGAATGTCGTCATCCCATCTTGTAGCAGGGCATCCAACACTAGGTACGTTTGCCGAGTCGAGGTCTCCACACAAGGACTTTATGGCTCCAAGGGTTGTCAGTTCTGCGGCTAATGTGACCAGCCCGCTGCCACTTTAGTTTGCAATTTCGGTCGGTGTCGGTGACTCTGTTCTCTGTCGGATTACATCATTTCTGATACGGTCCTTCAGAGACACTCCAAGCATAGCCCTTTAGCTCTTTGAGCGACTTTGAACCGGGGGATTAGTCCAGCCGTGAGTGTCCACGTCTCGGCACCGTAAGTCATGACCGGAAGGACGCACTGGTCGTAGACTTTTGACTTAAGACTTTGAGGGATAGGTGACGAAAAGACTTGACGAAGCCTACCAAATGCTGCCCAGCCCAGCTAAATTCTTCTATTGGATTCTCTCTCGAAGTTGTTTCTGCCTAATTGGAGCGTTTGTCTTAGATAGACATATTCCTGGACAACTTCGAGAGGTACTCTATTAACAGTGACTGGTCCCGGATCAACGAGCTCGTTGAACATGACCTTGGTTTTATCCAAGTTTATCTGAAGACCGACGTGTTTGGAAGATTCAGCTAGGCAGCTCACCATCTCCTGTAGGTCATTTAAGGTTTCCGCCAAGATGACGATGTCGTCTGCGAATCGTAGGTGTGACATAAACTCGCCATTAATATTGATTCCGCGCTCTTTCCAGTTTAGCGTTTTGAACATGTCCTGCAGCGCAGCGCAGAAGAGTTTCGGAGATATAACATCTCCTTGTCTCACACCACGTCGCAGCAAGACAGGCTCAGTTTGACCATTTTGGATTACTACGGACATATTAGGGGCGTTATACAGACACCTCAGCACCTCGATATATCGCCAATCGACTTGGCACCTCTGCAAGGCCTCGAGAACAGACCAGGTCTCGACGGAGTCAAAAGCACAGTCCACAAACGCCATTCACAGGGGCTGGTTATATTCTTTGGTCTTCTGTATAACCTGTCTTACTGTGTGAATATGGTCTATGGTGCTATAACTCCGTCGGAACCCGGCCTGCTCTGCAAGTTGAGCTTCGACAAGTCTTCGAGGAATATTCGGTAGGCATTTTCATTAAATACTAAAAACTACAAAATAAAAAATCGGTAAAAAAACTTTTAAGTTAAACGGTTTTATCTTATGTGCACTGAAAACTAGAAAATAATATTAACAATTGGGTATTCTGAACTTCTAGTACAGAAATATTTTAGTACTAGGCAGAATAGCTTTTAGGCATATTAGACTAAAATAAAACGTGGGGCCCCTCTGAAATCCTACCTATGGCAAAGCATATCTTTATACTTTGGTAGATCATGAGCTCGGCGTTCGCTGGTGAAACCGCCACGGCTGGTTACTGATTGTCAAATCTCCAGTTACGATTATAGTAAGTCGATGCAATCTACACTTAGTCATAGAAGAAAGTATTACAGAAATAGTTAATGGGCCCCACGTTTGTATTTTAGTCTAATATGCCTAAAAGCTATTCTGCCTAGTACTAAAATATTTCTGTACTAGAAGTTCAGAATACCCAATTGTTAATATATATTTTCTAGTTTCAGTGCAACATAAGATAAAACCGTTTAACTTAAAAGTTTTTTTACCGATTTTTTATTATGTTACTAACTAAAACCTGAAGCTAATCTTGCATTTATCGAAAATTTTGAAATTTTAATAACTTACGCCATGTCATGTTTCTTTAGCCATAGCACGTGTTTCAACTTCTGTTCTGCGATTATCTTGTGGAGCTCGGCAGTTTCTCGCATCACCCTCACGACGCGGCGCTCCTCTTTCAAGGATTCCATCTTTAGCTGCTTTTCATCGGATGAGTATCTACAGAGAGAGACCGAATAAATACTTATTTAAGTACCTAAGTATATACCTAATGACAACTTAAAATTTAAAATGCATGTAATGCTGTAAATGACAACTTTTCCACATCCTCAGTCATGGCAGACACGTTCTTCTGCTTCGATTCCTCCACAGACTCTTCCTGAACCCCAAACACGTCACAGAGCGAAGACTGAGGACGGGGGATGGGCCTCGGTGGCTGACAAAATACCTTACCTGATAAACTCCTGCATCTGCCGATGAAAGGGGTTCAGGGTAACCCCTTCCATTTCCAAATCCTCAGTCATAGCGGATGCATTTTTCTGCTTCGGTTCCTCCACAGATTCTTCCTGAGCCTCAAACACGTCAGACATTGAGGAATCTGAGGACGGGGGTTGGACTTCGGTGGCTGGCGGCGCTGCTTTGTTGCTGGCTGGCGCTGGATTGTTGCTGGTTGGCGCTGGATTGTTGCTGGTTGGCGCTGGTTGCATTGAAAGGTCTAGTCCACTGCAACTGGGCTCATTCATTTCCCTGCAAAAAAAAAGTAGTAAAAAAATACCAATCACATTTAAACAGAGTAACCTATTCGCTTTCGAGTTGGGACTGTCCTTTTATGGTTAAGACATAGAGCTATTTTTGCACTGCCAGGGATAACTGGACTGTAAAAATTTAATTAGCCAAAATCATAAAGGTCAAAATCAAAATTTTGTTCTTCAATTTAGTCATAGTTCTTAATCTTAATCCGTCATTACGTAGAATAATAATTGTATACTTACTTAAGTGCCAAAATGATTTTGCAAAATTATAGCTACCTACACATCAGGTGCCTACTACTACTTACAATCTTTTAAACCTCAATTAATTGATATAACGCAAAATACGTTTGACAATAGATTGAAGAAATTGTACAGTTGGTTTACTTACATTTATCCTACTAGGTACTATTATGAAGGCGAAAGTTTGTAAGTATGGATGTATGGATGTTTGTTACTCTTTCACGTAAAAACTACTGAATGGATTTGAATGAAACTTTACCACAATATACTTATACATCAGAAACACATAAGCTACAATTTTTGAGGTTTCTAAAATGTAAGGTCGTAAATATTATATATGTAGTTGACTGTACATCAATATTGCGTAATACCTAAGACATGTACTTATTAAATTTAATCAACGTTAGGTAAATCTATTATTTCAAATGTGATCGCCTAATAACTCTTTTCCTACAGCACTACTACAAAATAATAAGTTCTAAGTTCTAACAAATGAGCTACCTAATTGATCTGGTATTACGTAAAGTTGTTTAATATTAACA